>JAPPUR010000007.1:0-1200000 GCA_027569015.1 Ascodesmis sphaerospora
GGGGGGATAATTGTAACGTGGCCCGTTACAAGGCCGTTATAGGTGGTGTGAGGCACGAGCAACCGCAACGGGCAATTGCGGTTACTCGCGGATCTTTTGGCCTAACGGGCTATTGGGTCTATTGCATGAAGTGGAATGCCTCCACCTTCTTACAATTCCTTAGTAACTTCCCCTATGCCTTTTATTATTATTAATAATCCCTCCTTAAACTAACTTAAAGACCTTTAAAAAATCTTATTTATCGGAAAATCCCTTATTTCTATAACCTAAATCCCTTTCTTATAATCGCTATTAATCGCCTTAGCGTATATATTATATATATTTAATACTCTATAAGTAATATATTCTTAGTTCCTAAGTCTAATATTATAGATAACCCTAAGGTTATTTATCTTAAGATTAAGGTATAGTAATTTAACTAAATAGCTATATTATAAACCTATTTAAATACTCTAAGTATTTAGGTACTTATTAATCTTAATAAGGAATTATAGCTTAATAATAGGCTCTCTAAACCTATAATCATAGATTATATTTCTTATATTATATAGCTTAAGGTAGCGCTTACTTTATAAGGCTTTAATACTCTAATAACCTCGGATATATAATTTATATATAATACCTAGGTTAAGTAAGAGGCTTAACTTAAATATAAGTATAAATAATGCCTTATAAGGAAGTAAGCTATTAAGGGTTAAGTTACTTTAATACTTATATTATTATATTATAAAGCTATTATTATTACCCTAGAGAAAAAAAAGCTTAACTCTTAGTTATTATAAGACCTTACTAAAGTAATAAAAAAGGAGTTTTATTTATTAAATAAGTAAATTAAATTAAAGCTTTATCTTACCTATAAGATTAAGCTTAAAGAAGCCTTATTACCTAGAGTTAACCCTAAGAAGTAAATAAAAACTTAGAGACCCCTTTATAAGCGCTATAGAGCATAGAATATACTAGAGGTAATTAATATAATTAGAAGCTATAACTTCTTATAAGCTATAAAAGCTAAGATAGCCCTAGACTAAGCATAAAGGGAGTTATAGGCTCTTTTTAGCTATAACTATATTAAAGAGACTATTGCGGAAGCTATTAAGTATATATTAAACTTTCTAACCGCTATTAATATCTAAAAGAAGCGCTCTAGGCGCATAAGAGTCTTTATAATACTTAGGGAGCATTATAATAATACTCCCTTAGACTAAAAAGGCTATACTTACCTATGCTATATAGATAATAAGGATTACTTTATATATAAGTAAAAGCCTAAGAATTATTAAAGGATAAAGTATATACTTACTAGAAAGTATAACTCTAGGCTTAGAATTATATTAAAGCCTTAGTAATATAATACTATTAAGAAAAAGCTTAATAAGTTATAATAAAAAGACCTAAAGGCTACTCTAATTATTAAGTTTAAATAATTAAAGCTATTTATATAAGCTCCCTCTAGTATACTCCCTAAGACTAATATTTATAGTATAATTATTAACCCTTAGATAATTTATAAAGTTAGGCGTATTATAGGTATATTTATAGCGCTTAAGGAGTATAAGTATCCCTTTTTAATTAGTATTATTTAGGATATAAGTGGTATAATATACCTAGTTAATAGCATAGACCTATTAAAAAAAGGCTCTTTTATCCCTTATATTAGAGGCATAGTAGAGTTAAGTAATATAAGCTTTTAGATTATAAAAAGGAATATTTATATACTTAAGGGAGCACTTAATTTAGCTAAGAAAAATACTAAAATTAACCTTATCTTACTAGATATCGCTATAATTAAAGGATTTTATATTAATATTATCTTTTTAACCTACCTATATAAAATAAGACTTTAGCTATATAGCTTTAATAATACTTTGCGCTTTAAGAGTATTAAATAAAGCTTTATAGCTAAGGAATTAGAGACTTACTTAAATATACTTTTCTTTAAATATATTTTTTTTTTCTTATTCTCTTAGTATATAATTAATACTTAAGAGTATAATTCTAATTAGCCTAGACGATATTCTTATAAGTATTATTAAGAATAGCGCTTATTAGCCCTTTTAGCCCTCGCGAGACCTAATCTAAGCTAAAGATATATCTATATATATTTAATACCTTTAATTAAGATATTTAGCTAAGGATATACTTAAGAAGCTTATTACTAATACTTATAATATTAAGATTAATAGCCTAAAGTATATTAACTATAAGATATATAATATAATATATACTATAAAGGTAATTTTACGCCACGAGTTAAAATATAAGTTATTAAGACCTTTTTAATAAGTCTCTTAGGACCTTTAGGACTATAAGATAAGGTATAATAGCTTTAATTAGCTCTTAGTTATAAAAAATAAGTTTAGCGGATAGTTATATATGCGATTATTATTAACTAAACGCTTAAATAATATCTTTAATACTTTATTTAGCTTTAAACGCTAAGTAAGGAGGCAATATAGTCTTTATATCTATATAATTTAATAAAATAATAAATAAGTAATTATTACTATTAAGGGGGTAATAATCTTTTAATATTAGGTATATATTAAAGATATTACTCTTAAACTTACCCCCCCTAATATATATAAGTTAAATAGGGGTATTAAGCGCATTAATAAGAGTATTATAATAATATTAATTACTATGCTTATAGGCATATACCTACCTACTAAGTTATAGCTAGAGAGTATATAAGTAGCTATTTATTTACTTAATATTAGCCCTTTAAAGAGACTAAAGTAAAAATTACCTATTAAGGTATTAGAATTATAATTTAAAAATAATATACCCTTATTTATCTAAAAATAAGAGGTTAATCTTAGGCCTAACTAAGGCGTACTCTAAGCTTATAGATATCGCGCTTATACTATAAAGCGCGCCTATAAGTAAAAGAGAGATAAGCAAAAGCTAAAAATAGAGCCTAGAGGGAATATAAGATACTTAGTTAGCTATATAGCTAATAACCTTTTCTATATATAGATCCCTTGCCTTAAATAAGTTATTATTATATATAATATTAAGTTTAATAAGAATATCTTTTATAAACTAAGTATTAAAAGCGCTAAGGAGTACCTAATTATAGAGCTTAGTAATTAAGTTATATATAATAATCTTAGATTTATATATAAGATTAATATTATAGAAGATATCGCTTAAGGATAGCTAAAGGGTTTAAACTTAGGGGTAGAGGCTCTTATAAATACTAAATAAGCTATTTAAAGCTCCCCTAAGCAGGCATAAATAAATATATTATAACTAAGTACTTAAAAGCTAATTAGACTTTAAACTCTTAGAGAGATATTATAACTAGAATTAATATATATAATAGATATAAGTAATACTCTCTTAAGTATAGAAATTAGCCTTAATAATCTAAATATAATAATATTAAAAATAATAAGGCTATAAGGTAATATATAGCTAATAGGCTTAACTTAAGCTAAGGATATTAAGGCCTTAAGCGCCTTAAAGTAATTAAAGTATATATAAGAGATATCTATAGCTCTATAGCTAATAATAATAATTAGACTATTTAGTCCCTTGCCTCTACCTCTAAGAAGAAAAAGATAAGGTCGCCCTAGAGAATAAGTAAGAAAATACCTTTTAATAGCTCTTACTCGCAAAAGCGCATAGTAATAGGCCATAATATAAATAAAAAGCAAATTAAAATAAGATCTTAATAGTTATAAATATATTAATAAATATAAAGGGAATTACTTTATTAGCTTCTTTAAGCCTAATTAACTTAGAGATAAGATATAATATCCTAAGTATATTTAAATTACCTTTTTAATATTTATTAAAGTAATTATAAGGTCTTAATATACTTAAAAATAATAGCTAGATTAATAGAAAATAAATATCTTTAATCCCTCTAAGCTATATAAAGACTTATTATTAATTAAACTAAATAACTAGAGGGAAATATAATATTACCCTTTAAAGTCGCTATTTAAGAAAATAGCATAGAAAGAAGTTAATACCTTTATTAAGAAGGGTATATAAAAAGAAATTAAGTAATTAAATATATACTTAAAGCCCTTATTACTAAGATAAGTATTTAAATATAAACTTAATTAATAGGGCTTTTTAGAGCGCTATAAGGTATACTTATACGTAAGAGGAGATCTTTAAGAGCTCTTAGCGCTTAAGACTATATATATAGTAATGCTAGCTTTATGCTCTTTTTATATTATAATAGTTATAATAGCCTAATTTAACCTCGAGATTAAGTAATTTAATATTATTAATACTTTCGTTAATATATAATAAAGTAAGTATAGCTCCCTTATTACTTATTATATACCTAATAATTTTAAGCATATAGGGAGGGTTATTAAGCTTTAGTATATTCTATATAGCCTTTATAATTCGCCTATTTTATAGTTTAAGGATTTCTTATTAATACTTAAATCCCTTAGCATAATAGCTAATAAGAAAAAACCTTGCCTTTTTTTTACTAAGAAAAGAAATACTTTTATTATATTCTTCGTAAATAATATATTAGTTTTTTATTATAGGAATATATCCCTTACTATATATAAAATTATTACTAAGATAAAAAAAGTCTATAAATTATAAGATTAAGGTAATATAACTTAGTTCTTAGGTATTAAGATTACTAGAGATAAAAAGGAGTATATAATATACCTCTCGCATAAGTTATATATTAAGAAAGTAGCTATATAGTTTAGTATTAATAAGCTAAATACCTAACCCGCGATTCTTATACCTATAGGGGAATTTATATATAGGCTAGATATTACTACTATATAGGAAATTAAGATATATTAAGAGAAGATAGGCTTATTACTTTATACCGCAGTAATAATATAAGCAAATATTATATTCTTAGCCTTATTACTCTCTCGATTTTTTACTAACTTAAGTTAAGAGTACTAATAAGCCGCGGACTAAGCTATTTATTATTTATTTATATACCTTAGATTTATTATATACTATAGAGGGAATATAATAACCTAGCTATTAGTAATCGCGAGTAATACCTTATTTACTAATAACTCTCTTATAAGAAAGTTATTATAGGGATACTTTATTTTTCTTTTTAGAGGACTAATATAATAAAAAGTAATAAGGTAAGATATAATTATAATATTTATAATAAAGGCTAAATTACTCTCTTTAAAGTAAATAGCAAAGGAAATAATAAGTCTTAAGCGCTTATTCTTAGAAATGCGCTTTAAACCCGGATCGGCGTATAATATTAATTATAATAACCTCTAAATAATATGCCTTATAATTAATAAGAATATAAAAATAACTATATACCTATGCTATATAGATATATAAGGTATATAATTAAAATAAGAATTTAAAAAGGGCATATTTAAAGTCTTATACCTTTTAATAGCGCAGATATTAGCTAATAGGCTTATAAAAGTATTACTATAGTAGCGATTTAAGTATTTTAAAGCTCTACTTAATATAATTATAGTCGCAAAAGAGAGTAATAAAGGCATAGTATAATATCTCTTATTATTTACCTAGGCAGGTTAGCCGCATATAATAATATAAAAATAAAGTATATAATTACTTTTAGAGAATATTTATAAGTATATAAATAGCCTTCTTAATAGTATTATTATCCTCCTTTTTATCTTCCTTATTATTATTATTATTATTAGACTTATTAAGGCTACTAAGACTTAGTATATATAAAACCTTATCTTTCTCGCTAAAGAGCTTAGGGTTAATCCTTAGTAGCTATATTTATAGCTTAATAGTAACGCGGTAATAAATAAAAAATTACTAAAATTAAGATTAATAAGGTAAAGGCATAGTAATAAAATATAGAGAATACTTATAGGTTTATTATTATTATTAATAGCCTTCTAAAGGGCCTAGACTATAGGCTAGATAATAATAGGGCTAAAATAGTGCTTTATTAGTATTAGTTTAATACTTAAGGTTAGAGAAAAGAGCTTATATAGGCTTATAGCCTTAATTACTTAAAGAGTAAGCTATATAGCGCTTAGTATAAGTAGAAGTAAAAAAGTATTATAAAAAGTTATTAGTTTTCTTAGATATAATAGTATAAATATAAGTTAAATAGGGAGGTATAAAGGGTAAGGGCTAGTAATTTAATATAGTAAAAGAGGTACTTATATCCTTAGAAGATATAGAGGGAGAGTAAGATATAAAAGAAGAGCTATTAGAGGACGCAGGAGTAATTATAAAAGAAGAGGCAAAAGCGCGAAAATATTAAGTAAAAGAGTTTAAAAGCTTACCTAAGGGTAGGTTAATATTATATAGCTAAATTATAAAGTTAATATAAATAAAGTATATAAGGTAATTAATTTATGCGATTAAAGCGCTAAGGTATAATAATAAATAACTTCTAAATATAAGAAAGCTATTAAAGGGTTAATATAGTACTTAAAGAGGCTCTTATAAAAAGTAAAAATATTATTTTAAAGTAATAATATTAAAAGAAAAAAAAAAAAAAAAAGAGGCTATACTTATAAAGGGCCTTTTATTTTTAAATTCTTTAATTTATAGCGCCTAATAGGGTAATTTTATATATATAAAAAATAAGCCTAAAGAGGTAAATTCTTTTATATATGCTTAAAAGGCATATTTAATATATACTTTATTTTATTTATTAATTATTTATTTTAGGTTATTTCTTTTATTAAAGCTATTTATAAGAGTATTTAAACGCCGTTAGTAATATATACTCGAATAAGGGGTATATTATACTAAAGCGCGCTTTAATTAGTTAGATTAGGCCCGCTAAAGGGGCTATACGCTGCTATATAACCGTATTAGGCGATGCCTTTATTTTTAGAAAAATAAGGCTCTTTTAACTATTGTTTTTATGCTTTAAGGTGACCGTAGGCGCTCTATACGACATATCTGTATGACTCGTTCTCATATCCAGGGGGCATTGTAAGGGCTGGGGACGGGCGTTGGCCATAGCTGGAGCCCAACTCATACCTGATCAGATCTCTCGGCACACACATAGAACCGTACTCAGAGCCGTTGACGGAATCCGTTCGCAACGCAAAGGAAATGTCACCGCAAGAGGTGCGTATTCCAAGGGTTGAAAAAGGCGGCCAGGTGCAATTTCCAGTTCCGCAAGATAGCCCAGGAGGCTGTACCGGCCTCAAAATGGATGCGTTGACAACGCCCATTTGAGATGCCAGTGATAGGGCAATATCCGGACGGATCTGTGTGTAGCAACGGCTACTAATATTCTGACCATCAAGTTGGAAGAACTTATAATAATCATCATACACTTCACCAACGTCGAGCCCATCGCAACGCATCATGGATGCGCTACCCTGACCCATGGAGGACATCTTGCCCACATATTGAACCAGTCCTTGAAGGAATGGGTCAATAGCAAGCAAACCAATTGTGATGCCAGCTCCAAAGCATACCCAGTTCCTAATTTGAGTTAGCTTGTAGCAAGCAAGAGCACGACTCTGAGCGTATACTTGCCTGAATTTCAGTTTCCACATCAGAGCTAGGCTCCCCAAAGGACCACGGCCAGCTTCCTCGATGGCCACGAAGGCGGACAGCGGACCTTGTCTTTTAGAAAACAAAGCCCATTTTCCCTGACCGAGACAGCTACCAACGACGAACGCGAGAGGTGTCTTGATGGTGGCTGACAGAAAGGACACCACGGTGTTGAGGGACAGCGGTAGAGTCCAGGTCGAGAGTGGTTGGTCATCTTGACGAGCAAGGAGGATGATTAGAGCAACGAGAGAGACTGCGCTGGAAACCAAGGCAAAAGTTTCTGGGCCCCAGTCCGAGATTAGATTTCGTAGACCTGGAGCATGGCGCATAAGATTCTCGGGCAAGTTTTCAACATCTCGATCCTTGGCTGAGTATGGACGTGCTCGGAGCGACAAAGAAGTCTCACTCGAAGTACTTCCCAGAGGTTGTAGAACGAGCTCATCAGACCTATTGATGAATGTACTGAAAAGATCGTGGTCATCGTCAGTTATGGGCGAAACTGGTCGAGACATCAGACTATCAGTGCCGGCTGATTCGGGCATGGTGGACAGGTTAGGAGGGTAAAACAAGTTTATAATGCCATGAGAGGAGTCTTCATATTTATAAGCGGCCTTCTTAACTCATTGACTCTCGCATATATGAGTGTGACGGTACACGAAACGCTCCGCCTTGTCTAGGCGCATCGATTTGTTGAAGCTGAGGTGAGTGGCTCGGTGCAAACGTATTGAGTATCACGTTACACCAGTCTAGATATGAACGTGGTACTGTAGCTGTATCTAGGTAGGCTTACTGGGTCTGGAAGCGAATCACTCAAGTCAAGATCGATATACAATGGGGAAGTTTCACTCAGGTCGCGTGATGGGGTGTCTATTGGGTCAGGGGTGGTGGATAAGACCTCTTTCAAGACAAGACACCAGTCACGGCAAGTTTTGGAGGAATTCGACTGTGAAGAATGAAAGAATCGCACAAGGCCAAAATTCAGGCTCTTAATATTATGTCGGAATGTCTAATTCTGGCCGATTTCAGAGGAAGCTTTTCCGAGAGTGGGATGAGCCGCCCTGTGACGGCAAGTAAGAGTCAGCCTCATGTGTGCAGTCAACCATATCGTTGATGCTCTCAACTTTGCGACAACCTTTAACCAGTGAGGTGTTTATTATTTTAAACCTCGTTATTAAACATTTCAACCTGCTCAAGCGTCCTCTGGCAGGTCAATATACTTGAAAGAACGGCAACATAGGTAGACCTTTACTGAGCATTGGGCCTTGAAAGGGGACCCAGGACAGTCGCGGTGAAGCATGTTTAATCCATGGATAAAGGAGCCCATTGACAAGCGAAATGAACAAGCCCCGACCTCAAGATCTTATGTGATTCTGTGTCCCGTGCCTCTAGGTGCTATCTCCTTTCCCATCACACCGACAAGGGCATGTATCAAAAGACCGTGACGACTTGAGAAAGCGCGTCATACGAGACGAGCGACAGCCCGATCAACGCATCAATCACCACTTAATTATATTAGTACCGGACATATCACATCTATCTCCATCGCCTACAGCCAATCCGAAATCATTCAATGCTGCAAGTCGATCAGGGAGCGTGTGTTGATTTGTCCATGACTCCCCCATTTTGCCGACGTCGGTGCCGAAGGGGTGTGAATTAACCCACTTATGACCCCCATGAGGACGGACTTTCATCTTTTTCCTGAACACCGCCTTGGTATTTATTTGACTTGATCTCTTCTCTTCTTTTCTCAAATATTGAATGAGATGGTATGAATTAGCCATCTTGACTCTATCTTTGCATTCATCAGACCATGAGTGCTTCCTCGACATGTACTGATCGCCACCCTGGCGAAGACGAGGAGCAACCCCCGATGATCCAAGATCTGGAAAAACAACCTGAATCATCAACTGAAGATACACCTCCTGCCTACTCAATCTTTACAACATGGCAAAAACGCTTCATCGTGTTGGCAGCAGCCTCCACCGCCCTCTTCTCCCCCATGACAGCCCAGATCTACTTCCCAGCGCTGCCCGCCATCGCCAAAGACCTGGACGTGACCATCTCGCAGGTCAACCTCAGCGTCACGACTTATATGATCTTTCAGGGCGTCACGCCCATGTTTATTGGATCTCTGGCTGATAGTGGAGGGAGAAGACCTGCATATGTTGTTTGCTTCACCCTCTACATTGCCGCCAACATTGGTCTGGCGCTTACACCGAGCTACGGCGCACTTTTGGGTCTGCGATGTCTTCAATCAGCTGGCTCTGCAAGCACAGTTACTCTCTGCTACGCCGTCGTCGCAGATGTAATCACCTCTGCAGAAAGAGGCCAATACATTGGCCTGACTGCTGTACCTGTCGTACTCGGCCCAGCTCTAGGCCCTGTCATCGGCGGCCTTCTCGCCCAGTACCTTGGCTGGAGATCAATCTTCTGGTTCCTCACAATCTTTGCCGGAGTAGCCATCGTCCTCGTCGTCATATTCTACCCAGAAACATGCCGTCGCATCGTAGGCGACGGTTCAATCCCTCCACCCCCTGCGTATCGGTCTTTGTGGCAGATACTTAAATCCCGACGGACTCGGATGTCAGCAGCCAAGTCCGACCTCAGCCGCCAAGCTTCTCACGGCTCGAAAAAGGAAAAGACGTTTAAATTCAAGGCGCCGAATGTCCTCGAGTCGGTTTTGATGCTGTTTGAGAAAGAGACGGGTCTGCTGCTTGGCTTTAGCAGTTTGTGCTTTGCTGGGTTTTACTGCATTGCTACAGCCATGCCCACTCTATTCTCGAGAATCTACGGCTTTAATGAGATCCAGAACGGCCTCATGTTCCTTCCAATTGCAGCTGGCTCTGTAATCGCATCATTTATTGTCGGTGCCTTTACCAATCGCAATTTCGAGCGCCACTGTATCAAGATGGGCATCCCTTACGAGAAGAGCCGCCAGCCAGACCTTTCAGGTTTTCCAATTGAGCGCGCTCGACTTGAGATTGGCTTCCCCCTCATGCTCATGTCAATCGTCATGCTCATCGGCTGGGGTTGGGCAGTCGACGCCAAGACACATGTCGCTGTGCCCTGCGTGTTGAGTGGGCTGATGGGTGTTGGCATCGTGGGCTTCAACAACACGACCAGCTCGTTACTGATTGACATTCACCCGGGAAAGCCAGGGACTGCCAGCGCTGCCAACAACCTGACTCGATGCCTGATTGGTGCTGGAGCTAGTGCTGCGATTGTTCCCATGGTTGATGCTTTGGGTGCGGGCTGGGCGTTTACTCTTGTGGCGGGGATACTATTACTTGGGTGTCCAGCCATGATCCTCCTGATGGCCCGGGGGATTAAGTGGCGAGAGGAGTTGAGGATCAAGAAAGAGAATAAGAGAAAAGCGAAGGAGGGACAAGAGTGAACTGGGTTGATCTATAGAAGGTTGGTTAATGGTGACATGTATAGAGAGACGATGCATCGGTTATAAGTCGAGCAGGATATGATGGTTACTTGGGCAATCTGCCGGAAACAATGGCCCATGTCAATTAATTGGCAATAAAAGTTTGGCTCGATACTATTTAATATTTCTAATTTGACCTTAAAAACAGTTTCTCCTTGCAATGTTTCCCCTTGAGTAAAACTTGAAGTGTTCTTTTGATGGCGGCTTATCCATCTGGTGAATGTGGGGTCGAAGCTCAACTTTTTCACATAGAATTTCCATCCGTCACCATAAACACCATCGTCTTAATGTGAGCCCGCTGTGATGCTCTGCTCGCTAATATCATGCCTTTCTCTTTTATTTTCTCCTGGATGACGCTTCTGGGCAGTCTCATAACCCAGGTACTCCTCAAGACCGTGTTCACCCTCATTGTGCTACTGGCTTCAATCGCCGTCTACCGATTGACATTTCACCCACTTGCACGTATCCCCGGACCTAGGCTAGCTGCTATATCCAGCTTCTGGCACGCATATCATGCGAGAAATGGGCGCATGGCTCATTTAGGGAAAACGTTGCATTCGCGATACGGGCCTGTTGTGAGGGTAGGCCCAAATGAAGTCTGGTTCGATACCAAGGAGGCTTTTCAGGCCATCTACAGTATGTCCCACCCAAGTTGATGAGAGCTTTAACTGACACTTCAGTAGGCAGTGGCAGTGGATATGAAAAGTCGGACTTTTACTGTAAGTTCCAAATCATCTTCCTCATCGATCATGACTGACTCTCACAGTGGCCACCAGCCTGAGCAAACCTCGCATTGACTGGCACCTCAACCCTCACTTTCCCGACACACTCGACCTTCTCTCGGAACGGGATGTAAGGCGGTACCGAATCCAGCGCCGAATGATTGGCCCTATTTATCAGACGTCCAATCTCCTGCAATACGAGGCTGCCATTGACGATGTCATTAACCGTGCCATCGCCAAGCTAAAGAGCTTCAAGGGCGCTCCAGTCGAGCTAAATGAGTGGATGCACATCATCGCTGTGGAATGCCTCGGCTCCGTTGTCCTCTCTTGGTCGCCCGGTATGCTCGATAAAGGCACTGATTGGGGATCGGGCTCGCATGCCTATCACGGCTGGAGACGAAAGAGTGTATTTGGCCTCTTCCCAACAATTGTCAAGCTAGAGTTCCTCTCCAAGACGGTCGGACGACTATTCAGCTCAGCTTGGGGCGTCAATTTCAAGACACCAAAGAACTTTAAGCCATTCTTTGTCGTAAGTTCATCGCGTTTGACCTTTGGACTCGGACCTGATGACTGGACAGGATGTTGGCAAGCGAGTCTCTCGGCGTGTCAACGCAGCCAAAAGACCAAACCCGCCCAAGGACAGCCGCCAGGATCTTCTCACAGATCTCATTCGGCTTCACAAGGTCAGGCCTGACTTTACTGACAATTATCTGCGCAAAATGGCTGTGACAAACTTTGGTGCCGGACATGAGACCATGGCGTCCACTCTGACCTCCATCATGGCTGTGCTGGGTTCCCATCAAGATGTCCAGACTCAAGTTTCCCAAGAAGTCCTCGCCACGACAGACCCAAGCCAATACTCTACTGCAACCCGTCTCCCGATAATACAGGCTCTCATCAAGGAAGTCAAGCGGCTATATCCAGTTATTAGCATGTCCCTCCCACGCAAGGTCCCCAACGGTGGTCTTCACCTTCACGGCTTCTATTTCCCACCCGACACAACTGTAGGCTGCAATCCAGTAGCCTTGCACCGAAATCAAGACGTCTTCGGTCCCGACTCTCACCTCTTCAACATGGCTCGGTGGCTTAACGCAGACCCCGACGCGGCTCGCAACATGGAACGGGTCAGCCTAAGCTGGGGCGGTGGCTCAAGATCATGCCCTGGACGGCATTTGGCTGAACTTGTGATCTTTAAAGTTGTCCCAGCTCTAGTGAAAGAGTTCAAGATTGAAGCTGTTCTGCCGCCTGAAGAAGAAGGTCGCTCATACTTCTTGTCCATGTTGACGGGAGTCAAGACACGGTTCATCGAGCGACAAACAGCAGACTCAGCGACTAAGACCCAAAAGCCAGTTTCTTGACCGAAATCAAGGAAGGCGGGGCTCTTTTAACTGTCCATGGGGCTTATCTGCGCCAAGGAGGATGGCGGTTGCGTCTTCGAGTGCGCCCTTCACACGACACCACATGAATTATTAATCCGCTACTATAAATGCAGCCTCTTTCTCTGCTCCAAAACACCAGACAATCAACATCCCAAAGCATTCAATCATGGTTCAGCCTATCGTCACAGAAAACGCCCTCATCAGAGGTAGCCGTATCGCCTATGGCGTCTATGGCACCGGCACTCCAGTCGTCCTCCTTCACGGAACTCCCTCTTCATCTCTCATCTGGCGCAACATCGTCCCTAAGCTCGTCGAGAAAGGCTTCAAGGCACATGTCTTTGATCTCCTTGGCTTTGGCCTTTCTGAGCGCCCCTGGGACTCTGCTGTGGACACGTCCATGACAGGACAGGTTCCCATCCTGGAAGGTCTTCTGTCGTTGTGGGGACTGGACAAGACTCATATCATCTCCCATGACATTGGAGGCGGTATTGCTCAGCGGTTGGCTGTGTTCTCGCCAGAGAGGGTGCTATCGTTGACCCTCATCGACGTGGTGAGCTTCGACAGCTACCCCTCGAAGCGGACCAAGCAGCAGATGCAGAAGGGCCTCGAGACTCTCATCAAAGAGAGCGACAAGGATCATCGCGCTCATTTTAGAGAGTGGCTGCTTCAAGCTGTCAACAACACTGCGGAGTTCGAACAATCGAGTTTGGACTCCTACTTGGAATACATCTCTGGTCCCATCGGCCAACCGAGCTTGTTTGAGCATCAAGTTCGACACTATGATCCTAAGCACACTATGGAAGTGGCCCCTCGCCTTGGTGAACTAGAGAAGCTGCCCGTGCAGTTGATTTGGGGCGCGGATGATACCTGGCAGGTCGTTGACTGGGCTCATAAACTTCACGAGGCGATCCCTGGATCTGAGCTCAATATTGTGGAGGATGCAGGGCACTTTTCACCTGAAGACCAACCCGAAAAGATTTCTGAGCTTCTTGTATCGTTTCTTAACAAGCACTGATTCTTACGTTGCATGTGAGAGTCTGCTAGACAAGCTCAGGCTGAATACACACGCGGGGATACATGTTACTATCTTACATTGACTATCAATTAAAACCCCTTCATGGCATCAACTCTAGCCTCCGTCGCTCTCACGTGCCACTTTGTCCCAGCTCCAAGAAACTCAAACACATGCGGCACTCCAGGCCAGACGTGAAACTCGACCTCGACATCATCAGCGAGCAGTCTCCTAACAAACTCCAGGTTCTCCTCTCGAAACACGTCCAACGTCCCAACATCTACATATGTGGATGGCAGGCTCTTGTATGTCGTAGCTCGCGCTGGGGCAGCATACGGAGAGACATCCGCCTCGGGCTTCCCGGCTTTGTCCTCGCCGACGTAGGCCGCCCATGCCAGCTCGTTGTGCTTGGGGCTCCATGTGGCAAATTTAAGAAACTCAGTGTCCTTGTCATGCCGTGTCCGGTCATCAAGCTCGGGATATGTAAGAAGCAGCTTCGCGATCGGAGGCTGCAGCTCCCTGTCCCTAGCCAAGAGGGCCAGCCCGACAGCGATACCGCCACCAGCACTCTCTCCCTGAATGGCAACACGCTTGGGGTCAATGTTGAGCTCCTCGGCGTGATCAAGGAGAAACTTGAGAGCAGCGTAACTATCCTCAACAGGGGCCGGGTGAGGATGCTCGGGTGCAAGACGGTAGCCAACAGCAAAGATGAGGCGATCGGCCGCAAGAACCTTGCCAGCCACAAGTCCAGCGCAAGCATCTACACTTCCTGAGATGAAACCGCCGCCATGAATGGCGAGAATTGCAGGTAGAGGCTCCTTGGCCAAAAGGTGCTCGGGCTTCGCAAAGCGGCGGAGCAAGATCTTTGCACCATCATAACTCTGGATGGTGTAATCCGTCTGCTGGATGATGTCGGCTGAGGGCGCCTTGGGAAACATGTTTTCAAAGAGAGAATCATTGTTCCGACGGATTTCCAAGGCAGTTTGAGGAGGGGCTGAGGGACGCTTGGATCTAAGAGGTTCCAATGCCTTGGCGAACTCAGGGTCGTATCTTAGAGTGGCCATTGTGTGGGATGTGAGTGGGTGATGAAAGCAACCGATGGAAGTGAAGTTGAGATGAATTGTTGGATGGTATCTGAGATGAGCAGGATCACCTTGAGCCATTATATAGACATCCGAGCCGGGTTGATAGATGCGCATCAACTAGTAGCTGAACTAGTTGACGGGTCAATCGCGAATCGTTCTCACTCATACCGATCTCCATTCCCACAGTTGCAGGGGCCTCTATTGGCGGGTTCGTTTGGACATTGAATAGCTAACAGGGGTCGAGCCTCAAGACCGTGAACTTTAACGTTGTTAAGCTGCTTCCTAATTCACGCGGTGGCTTAAAGATGTTGAAATCACAGGGAGTTTGTTGGTGGCGTCTCTGAAGGATTGATAATGCGACAGTACTAAGAGATTATCCAGTTGAAACTCGTTACGCTCAGTAAGCAAGGTCAAGCCTCACGAAGCGAAGCCATTAACGTTCTCGCTTCAGGCATTGGCGAGACATCGCGAGGTGTTGTGTAAGCGGAGGCCACTCCGTGATTCCGCCCCGCTCCGCCATCCATGTTGCACACGAGTCCGGGATTCCGGGGACGGAATGCTCAAGGGCCAAAGTTTCATTAGCTCAGCAAATTCAAACACGCGCTAGAGAATGATATTATAAAACCTCTCCTGAGAAGTCAGGTTGTGGTGTCGTGTCTTTAGAAGACCATGGACACGTTTGGAAAATGGCGTGCGGCGTAGGAACAGATCAGATGGTGGACGGTGACATTTAAAAATCACGTGATGACATCGGTGGATGGCAAGCCCCGAGAGGCCGGACCGTCCGTCTCCGCCATGAGAACGCATCGGCCAAAAAGTACAGATCGCGACTTGTGGCTTGGACTTGTACTCGACACGACAAATTGGCAGAGGCGGGCATCTTCCACCAACTCCTGGCGCGCCTCATTTGACTCGGCCATTCTTGGCTTCATCTAATCTATTCTCTTTCCTCTCTTGATTATTGTCCATTTAATTGCCTCCAGCAGAGAGACTCGACCCTCTCGTCCACTCCGCCCACGATGGCGCCCCTCGTCGACAACCCCCAGATAAAGCAGGCCGAACTGTTGCGCCCGCTGTCCTTCCACTTCCACGCCTACGTCTGGCCTTTCGCCATCATCTGGCCCATCTTCCTGGCCTTCTACTTGACACCCGACCTCTACGAGAAGCACATTGGCGCAGAGGAATGGACCGTCTTCTGGTGCGGCACCATCATCACCCTCCAGACCCTGACATGGCTCAGCACCCACTGGAGCGTCGGCCTCGAGGCCAGCTTCAAGGCCTCCAAGGCCAAGGACATTGAGGATGCGCAGTTGATCAAGGTCATTCCCATCGCCAACGCCGGGTCTGCCGAGATTTGCAAGCTGGTTCGCGACAAGGTGGGGAGATTCTTCTGACCTCAATTTCCAAACTGTAACTAACATGGTCGACACAGGCTGGAGGCAAGCTCAACACCTCGTTCCTCTTCCAGAAGCGCCGCTTCCTCTACAACCCCGAGACAAAGTCGTTTGGTACTCTCAAGTTCGACATCGACGCCGAGCCCAAGGCCACCATCGGCCACTTCCAGACCGCCAAGGGTATCCAGACCCAAGTCGAGTTGTCGCGCATCGAGCAGCACTATGGCCTCAACACTTTTGATATTCCCGTCCCTACCTTTACCGAGCTGTTCAAGGAGCACGCCGTTGCGCCCTTCTTCGTCTTCCAGATCTTCTGTGTTGGTCTTTGGATGCTCGATGAATACTGGTACTACTCGCTCTTCACTCTCTTCATGCTCGTCGCCTTCGAGAGCACTGTTGTCTGGCAGCGTCAGCGTACCCTCAACGAGTTCCGCGGCATGAGCATCAAGCCCTACGATATGTGGGTGTTCCGACTTGGCAAGTGGACCGAGATCCAGAGTGACCATCTTCTTCCCGGCGATCTTGTTTCTGCTGGCCGAACCAAGGAGGACAGCGGTGTTGCCTGCGACATGCTTCTGGTTGAGGGAACTGCCATTGTCAACGAGGCTATGCTTTCTGGTGAGAGTACTCCTCTTCTGAAGGACTCGATCCAGCTTCGCCCATCTGATGTCCCCCTGGACACCGAGGGTCTGGACAAGAACGCTTTCCTTTGGGGAGGCACCAAGGTCCTCCAGGTTACTCACGGAAACCCTGATCAGGAGAAGCCCAAGCTCTCCTCCGGTGTTCCCCCTCCCCCTGATAACGGCGCCATGGCTATCGTCATGAAGACTGGTTTCGAGACTTCCCAGGGTAACCTTGTGCGAACCATGATCTACTCCACCGAACGAGTCTCTGCCAACAACGCCGAGGCTCTCTTCTTTATTCTGTTCCTCCTCATCTTCGCCATTGCCGCCGCCTGGTATGTCTGGGACGAGGGTGTCCGCAAGGATCGCAAGCGCTCCAAGCTCATGCTGGACTGCATCTTGATTGTCACCAGTGTCGTTCCTCCTGAGCTTCCCATGGAGCTCAGTCTTGCCGTCAACACCAGTTTGGCAGCTCTCGCCAAGCTTGCCATCTTCTGTACCGAGCCTTTCCGTATTCCCTTTGCTGGCCGTGTCGATGTGGCCTGCTTCGACAAGACTGGTACTCTGACTGGTGAGGATCTCGTTGTTGAGGGTATTGCTGGTCTTGCTCTTGGACACGATGAGATCAAGGACACCAGAGAGACTGATGGCGCCCACTCCACCATGACTGCTGTCACCGAGGCCAGCCTGGAGACCAAGCTCGTCCTTGCCACTGCCCACGCCCTGGTTAAGCTTGATGAGGGAGAAATTGTCGGTGACCCCATGGAGAAGGCTACACTTACTTCCCTCGGCTGGACTCTTGGTCGAAATGATACCCTCATGAGCACAAACAAAGCTGGCACCACCCACGGTACCGTTCAGATCAAGCGTCGATTCCAGTTCTCTTCGGCCCTCAAGCGTCAGAGTTCGGTCGCCATGGTTCACGGCAACGATATCAAGAATGGCCACAAGATTAGGGGCACCTTCGCCGGTGTCAAGGGTGCGCCCGAGACTATCCAGAAGATGCTTACCACTGTTCCCCATGACTACGAGGAGACCTACAAGTACTTTACTCGCAAGGGTTCTCGTGTTCTGGCCCTCGCCTACAAGCAGCTTACTCACGACTCTGAACTGGGTTCCGCTAGGATCAATGAACTGAAGCGAGAGAAGGTTGAGTGTGACTTGACCTTTGCCGGCTTCCTTGTTCTGCACTGCCCCCTCAAGGATGATGCCAAGGAGGCCGTTCAGATGTTGAACGAGAGCAGCCACCGCGTGGTCATGATTACCGGAGACAACCCCCTTACCGCTGTTCACGTCGCCCGCGAGGTCGAGATCGTTGACCGTGAGGTTCTCATTCTCGATGCCCCTGAGGACAACGCGGGTGGTGAGCAGCTTGTGTGGAAGAGTGTCGATGACAAGGTCAGCATCAAGGTTGATCCTTCAAAGCCTCTTGACCCCGAGATTCTCCGCACCAAGGATATATGTGTTACTGGTTACGCCCTCGCCAAGTTCAAGGACCAGGCTGCCTGGAACTCTCTTCTCCGACACACCTGGGTCTACGCTCGCGTTTCGCCCAAGCAGAAGGAGGATATTCTTCTCGGTCTCAAGGATATGGGTTATTACACTCTGATGGCTGGTGACGGCACCAACGACGTCGGCGCCTTGAAGCAGGCTCACATTGGTATTGCCCTCTTGAACGGAACCCCCGAGGATCTTACCCGCATTGCCGAGCACGCTCGCAACAGCAAGATGAAGGAGATGTACCAAAAGCAGATCGAGCTGATGACACGCTTCAACCAGCCCCCTCCCCCTGTTCCCGCCATGATTGCCCACCTGTACCCTCCTGGTCCCACCAACCCTCAGTTCCAGAAGGCCATCGAACGCGAGGCCAAGAGGAAGAACATAACTCCCGAGGAGTACGCCAAGTCCCAGGGCCACGCTCTCGAGACTATTACCTCTCCCGGTGCCCAGCAGCTCATCAACTCGGACCCTCGTGCCGCTCGTCAACACGAGATCAACAACAAGGCCGCTGGATTCGCCGACAAGCTTGCATCTGGTATGATGGAGGCTGAGCTTGGAGATGATGAGCCACCTACTCTGAAGCTTGGTGACGCCTCTGTTGCTGCTCCTTTCACCTCGAAGCTGCGAAACGTCATTGCCGTGCCTAACATTATTCGACAAGGTCGTTGCACTCTCGTTGCCACCATCCAGATGTACAAGATTCTCGCTCTCAACTGTCTTATCACCGCCTACTCCCTGTCTGTCCTGTACCTCGAGGGTATCAAGTTTGGCGACACTCAGTACACCATCAGTGGTATGCTCATGTCCGTCTGCTTCCTGAGCATCTCTCGCGCCCGTGTTGTCGAGGGTCTGAGCAAGGAACGTCCTCAGCCCAACATTTTCAACGTCTACATCATTGGTTCCATATTGGGACAGTTTGCCGTCCACATTGTCACCCTCATCTACATTGCACGCCTGTGCGATAGACTTGACCCGTAAGTTGCCAACGTTCATCCGTTTTGGTTTCTGAAGCTAACATTTGATAGTCGCTCTGATGACATTGACCTCGAGGCCGAGTTCTCTCCTTCTCTCCTCAACTCAGCTGTCTATCTCCTCCAGCTCATCCAGCAGATCTCGACCTTTGCCATCAACTACCAGGGCCGTCCCTTCCGTGAGTCCCTCTCGGAGAACAAGGGTATGTTCTACGGTATCGTCGGTGTCTCTGGCCTGGCCTTTGCCTGCGCTCTCGAGCTCTTCCCCGATATCAACTCGGGCATGAAGCTTGTTCCCTTCTCGGAAGAGTTCAAGACCAACATGACGGCCGTCATGGTCATCGACTATGCGGCTTGCTGGATCATTGAGGTCGGCCTGAAGAAGTTCTTCAGCGACTACCGACCCAGAGATATCGCTGAGCGAAGACCCGACCAGCTTGCCCGAGAGGCGGTTCGACGGGCTGCCGCTCAGAAGAAGAAGGAGGAGGAAGAGGAGCAGAAGAGAATGGAGAAGGTGGCCGAGTTTGAGAGGAAGGTTGAGGAGCGGAGGAGAAAGATTGAGGAGTGGAGAGCAGCCAGGGCTTAAGTGGACGCCGTGTTACATAAGTAATGGGCATTCCATGGTATGATGAGGGTTTGATGGTTTAGATTTGTGAGGGTTTAGACATGAGTCGACATACACTAACTAGACGGAGGACGACGAGAGAAGTGAAGAGGGAGAATGAGTGGTGGGGGTGTGTTGTATAATATTGATGGAGTTGTGATAGACTTGATCATGAAACATAGCCAATCTTTTTTTTTACTACTGCCTCTCATAGTCGCTTGCTTAAACGTTCCCAGACAATTCTGTAAAGAAACCCTTAGAGTATCAGCTCCCAAAGGCTGATAGCTTATACTTCGCAGCGCCCTAATAGGCTGTCATCCATTAGGGCAACAGCACTCATGATTTCGTCTATCGAGTTGTCATGATCCATGTTTGGAGACAACACCGACATGGCCTTTCATGGCTAGATAGAAACACCTTGCATCACAGGCTTCAGATATTGGGTATTTTTTCATTCATTGCTATGGTACAGACAGAGACCAGATCTCCAAGTCTATGGCAGTGGTAGAACAGCGGGAAGAAAAAGATGATGGGTATATCAATCGCTCATACACCCCCGTTTTCCTTTTTCCCCAATCCTTACACGAACGGCATCCGTACACACAGTGACAGACAAATCGCCCTCGTCCTTAATTTTTTCCCATTTTCACCACATATCCCAATGTCTTACGCCAGGTCATTCTCCATCAACTAGATAGTTGGGAGCGGATTTAGTTGCCGGGGTTGGAGGCAGCAAAGGCAACACCCTTCTCAATGTTCTTCTTGAGGTCACCCAGGGCGGCCTCGACGAGCTTCTCCTCGTTGGCATCGACCTTGCCGATGGGGTGGATCTTCTCAACACCCTCGGGGCCGAGCTCAACACGGGAGCTGAAGAACTCGATACCCTGGTCCTTGTAGAGAGGAGACTCAACAAAGGCGGGCTCGACGACACCCTTCTCGCCCTGAACGGCGCGGAGGACGGAGTCAGCCATGCGGGCACCAGCCATGGCCATGGAGAGGGTGGCAGAGCCAGCACCGTCCTTGGCCTTGACGACCTCGTCACCACCGAACTGGACACGGTTGACGAGCTCAGCGTTGGAGCTCAGGTCGGGGTGGTTGCTCTGGGAGAAGAGAGGGACGATGGTGACACCGGAGTGGCCACCGACAACGGTGATGTTCTCGTCCTTGGGGTCGGTGCCCTTGATCTCGGAGACGAAGCGCGAGGCACGGACAACGTCGAGGGTGGTGACACCGAAGAGGGTCTTGGGGTTGTAGACACCCTTGGACTTGAAGACCTCGGCGACGATGGGGACGGTGGAGTTGACGGGGTTGGAGATGATGAGGAGCTTGGCCTTGGGGGCGGACTCGGCGGCGGCCTTGGCGAGGTCACGGACGATGGAGGCGTTGGTGTTGAAGAGATCGTCACGGGTCATGCCGGGCTTGCGGGGGACACCAGCGGGGATCAGGACAACCTCGGCGCCCTTGAGGGCATCAGCGAGGCCAGCGGGGCTGGGCTCATATCCCTTGACGGTGGACTTGGTGTTGACGTGGGAGATGTCAGCGGCGACACCTGCGGGGAACAAGGCTGTTAGCTGAGATTGATCTAGATCGGGATGAGGTGGCATGATGGGTCTTCTGGGGCCTCGGATGAGCGAGGTGCGAGATGGCCAGTGCGTGCGGGCGTCGCTCAGCCGAAGCATGATGATTGCATTGCAATTGCTGCGGGCAGCAATCGAAAGATTGGGCAATGATGGTGTCGTTACGTACCGGGTCCGCCACGGATGTCGTAGAGAGCGAGCTCAGTGACACGGGGGTTGAGCTTGAGGAGGAGGGAGAGAGGCTGGCCGATACCGCCGGCAGCACCGAGGACGGTGACCTTGGAGAGCTAGAGGATGGTTAGCATGAGAATGTTTTGCGAGTGAAGGACTGCCGAGTCTTTGGTCATTGCGAAGCTTAGAAGGTCGTAGGACACCCTCATGAAGCTCCGTGACGACCGGGCCGGTCTCGCTCGGTGAAGAGGAAAAAACGGCGAGCGACATAAACAAGTCGCAAAGTCAACAGGACGAGGGCATCAAACTTACGTCTCGCGCAGTGGCGGAGAAAGCACGTCGCTGGATACGAGAGGCGGCGAACATTTTGGCGATTTACTCTTGAGAGTTCTAAAGAGTCAATTGGGAGAAAGAAAAGGACGAGGGATGGAGGGGGGGGAAGAAGAAGAGGACGGGTTGAAGGCTTTGGTGATGAGCAGTTTAAATACGGGGGAGGAACAAGCGGAAGATGGGGGGGGTGTGGGAGCTCCAGCAGCGCTCCGAGGGGCCCAGATTATGCCTCTTGAGGTTTAGCGTGGTGGAAGGGCATGGAGCTGAGTGGCCGGGCGAGGTTCGGAATTTCGAGAAAGACACGGAGCAACGGACGCGGCAATCGATGCTGCATTGGTCAAGATCCAGTTGATCAAGCGGCATGAATTCGGCTTCTATTTGAACTTGAATTGTGTCGTCACAGGTTTTGTTGAAGCTACGTCAATTGCTCCGGTATTCCCGGTTGTTGCTCTTCATCAGGGCTTGCCACTCCTCCGGAGCACCCTCATGGGCACTTACAACGAGACCGGCAGAATGGCCAGAATTGCTTCTTTCAACAAAACTTCCAGCAATTGGCGCGGTAACCAAACACAGAACAGTCCTCACCGCAACGAAGAATGGTTTCATCCTGGCCACCATTCAATGGCGAGAAAAAAACCTGGGGGAGGGGTACAGTACAACGGTAGGCAGACGGATCGACAATGAATGGGCCGGGCAACGGTGGACGGAGAGAACGGCTGGTTGGATCCGTCCAGTCTTGATCACCCATCCCTTCATCCGTGGATTCTGCTAACATGGACCGGATACATTTTATGGATACCATCTCTCACTCACCTACCGCTCACCTGCCACTCACCTCCTGCATGAATGGTCATGCGTGGGGGCTCTAGTTCCTCCTATGAAAGCGCTCATGCTTCAACACACGCAGCATGCAGGTGGGTGCTTCAGCAGAGTGAATCCGAATATCCGCCATCAGCAAGAATCTTGCATCCAACCTGACATAAAAATCTCGCACACTCCTCGGGAACTGTTCCCGTCGGGAATATCTGAGGTCCCCGGCCACGTGGTTGATCGATAATGTAATGCTCGGCCTCGGCGAGTGACTCAGCGAAGATGTGAGATTCTCTAGGGTAGCCAACTTTTGGAGGGGCCGGACATGGTGGGGGAGCTCCAAGCTCTCTTTGATGCACAACGTCAACCAAGACCTGGATCAAACAACTACACACGACTAGAAAATTGTACCCCGACTCCCCAATAGACACAGAAAGACTCAACAATCCCGTCCATTCGTTAATACCTGCGCGCCATGTCCCTCTCGCAGCTCTCACAGCTGCTACCTCTCCCCAACGAGGAACTTCAGCAGGTTCTCGATTACGCTTCGACCCTCTCCAAGCCTGAAGCTGCAGAGCATCTTGGCAACCTCCTCGGCGACTCTCCCCAAGCTGTCGAGTTTATCTCTTCGTTCAATGCCCGGCGACAGGCTGCAGCAACAGCAGGACCATCATATTCCAGCGCCGCAGCACCCCCCGAACCAGAGCCAGAAACTATAGCGCCCGTACCGAAAGCGAAACGGCAACAAAAGAAGAAAAAGGCAAACATCCACACTCCCCAGGCCAGGAAGATTGGAGAATATGTGGCTCCTTCAGGCACTTCATACAGCAAGAAGGACCAGGATCTAGACTACATACCTCAAAGACCTAGCGCCCCCAGCAGCAACAATGCGTCGAGATCCAACACACCGAAACCCGACCCCAAGCCAGTTGCGAAGCCTCCACCGAAGCAGCATGTCTCAGCAGGCTATCTCATTGGAGATGGACCTTCGAAACACAAGCCAAAGTCGAACCCCGTCTCACGGACCTCAACGCCAAAGCCATCCGCGAGTAGCACCAAGGTGTCCATTTCTGGGGGAATACCCATGGCTGGTGCTTCAACCGCCATATCAGATTTGGATGCTGCCATTAGAGCACTCGAGATTTCGACGAACCCCTCACTGGACAATGTCAAGTCTAGAAAGTGCAACTGTGTTGCCACAAGACATCCTCTCCAGGGCGCAGCACCGAATTGTCTCTCTTGCGGCAAGGTAATTTGCATGAAGGAGGGTCTGGGGCCTTGCACATTCTGCGGTGCTCCGCTCCTAAGTTCAGAAGACGTACAAGCCATGGTACGAGAACTCAAGGATGAGCGAGGACGTGAGCGAATGGCGGCCAACCGTGAGGCCAACCGTCGACCAGACGTTGCCAAGACACCCGCCCCATTCACTCAACCGCGCGGCAATGACGGACCCTCATTGAGTGACGCCGAAGCCAAGGCCCGCGCTCATCGCGACAAGCTGCTCAACTTCCAGGCACAAAACGCACAGCGAACTACGGTGCGCGACGAGGCGGCCGACTTTGATGTCGGTGGTGCGCTTACAGGAATGGGTAGCATGTGGGCGACTCCCGAAGAACGGGCTCGTGAGTTGAAGCGGCAACAGAAGATCCTCCGAGAGATGGAGTGGAGCGCACGCCCAGACTATGAGAAGCGGAAGCAAGTTGTAAGCATTGATGTGGTGGGCGGCAAGGTTGTTCGCAAAATGGCAGCTATCGAGCGACCTGCTACACCCGAGTCCGAGGAGGAAGATATCTACGGCGCGGAGGATGGTGTGCTTGGGGAGACAACCGGTAACAAGAACGGTGGAAGAAGCGGTGGAGCGTTCAGCGGCAACCCGTTGCTGGGTTCACTGATTAAGCCAGTATTCGATGCCAAGGGGAAGGGGGCCGAAGTGGAGGGAAGGGAGTCAAGAAAGAAGAAGGGATGGCAGCGTGTTCAGCATGATCTGAATAACAACGAGGGAATCATCCTGGACGGAGGAGTCTATGGACACGCTGGGGATGAGCCAGAATGTGGTTGAGCATCTTTGGGGGAGTTTCTATTTGGGAACAAGGTAGTGATACCCGCCAGTTGGTGATACCCACTAGTTGAGTGTTTGCATGGGCCGTAGCGAAGAATGGCGGCTGTTCTAGAGATTCGTTGTTTAAGCGGATACCCAATCTAGGGTTGAAGGGAATAAGCGACGTGGAGAAGGGGGTCATGAAGGACACAAGTGTCTGGAACATATTGAAAGCATGATGACAATAATCTTCATATCCCAATGCCAGATAAATTCTAGAAGCATTTTTTTCTGTTTAAAGTTGCCGATATCTCAACTTTTGCTCAACTCTCATGCACGTGCAGCCTTTGTTGACATCTCATGATGGTGTCGCGGGGCACACGTGACTTCGTGTCATGAACGTTTATTATGGCCCAAGCGTCATGTTTAACCGGATACGGGACGTGGAGGGGCACGCGAAGAAGGGTGGTGGGAGGGACAAGGATCGGAGGGTGAGGTCATTTGACTCATGGGAAGCCGGATCATGGATTGGATCAATTTCTTTATTCTTCTGCCTGTAGAGTAATTTAGGAACTATGTATATGTGTCTATAACTTGGGTAGTCTGTCATAGGCAGCAGGAGAAATATCGGTGCCTGTCGTGTCTGAACAGTAAAAAGCCTCGAACAAAAACCTTGCAGCGCCACGCGGCCTCTGGTTTTTCAAGGTACGCAAGTCGGGATGAAATGCCCCTGTTCATCCCGTCTTTGTAGAAACGAACAGTCAATAATTCTCGGCTATTTAAACAAAAATCTCTCTCCTCGGTGACGAATTCAAAATGCCCATTGTGACTGGAGCACGCGACCCTTGTGTCCTTGTGCTACCGTGATCCCTGATGCTGAGCGTTCTAGCGGAGGGACGCGCTGCAGCCACCCAGAGAACCACCCGTGGGACCGCTAGAGTTTAGTGCTTCTTCAGCGGCTTGTTTCCCTGCTGGCAGGGGGCGTAGTGTTCCATCCAGGTTTTTGGCTTTGGTCCGAGTCGAGTCAAGTCGCGTCCACACCAGACCGCGTAAACCAAACCACCAACAGCAAGGCAGCATCTTATCCCTCTTGAGCGGTTCCGCCTGGAGATTTCATCTTGGATTTTAGACTGACGTCTTTCTATCCTGTTGTCTATTCTTCTTGATCGTTATTCTATTGTTATACAAACACCTACTGTCCTCTGTTCGACACTTACAACATCAACAAGAAAACAATCAACATCGTCACTTCTCCCGCCCTGGCCAAACCCAATTGTTTTGCCCTTGTCTCTGGCCTAGCTCCCTCGGCAGCCCGGATTTCCCGCCGCGCGGTCTCTGTCTAGGCCCTAGACCCCGTCACCCTTGGGGGGTCCATCCACCCTCCACTTCAGTTCTACAGCACTGAACAGGACACGGGAGGCTAACAAGGTCTTGGAGGGAATACCTACACTCTTTTTTTAAACCCTCGCCACGAAAACCTCATCGCGGCGTAGGTGCCATCGACATGACTCCGGACCGGCCTCTCGGCGAGATCGCGCTCAATCCCAACCGTGTCACTCTCCCGCCGCCGTTCAAGACGGCCGATGCTCGACCCGACGCTACCACTGAGACAGCGACTGGAGCGCGACGAGGTGGGGATCTCGCGGCGCTGGGCCCGGCCGACGCGCTCTCGCGAGTCTCGCAACAGATTGCGTCGACAAGACCTACGGCGCCTACTGCTGCTGCCGCCGCCGCTTCAATAGCGAAACCACCACCTGTCAAGGCCGTCGCTGCTGTCGCCGCCGCTACCATGCAGCGCAATCCCTCCCTCGACCTTGACGATGGCTCAACCCAGAGCCATCCCCTTTCGACCGCCGGCTCCCAGGACACCAACATGACGGCCTCGACCGATCCCGCATTCACACCTCCTGCCAGCGACGCCGGCACCTGCGCGCCGGGCCCCTCGAGCCAGGACAGCCAGCTGCTGCAGCTCTCCGAGATTGCGGCCGCGCAGGACAGAATGGACGCGGACGCTTGGAGTTCACGGAAACGCATGGCCGACGGTGAGGTTAAGAGCCGAAGAGACAGCCAGAGTCCCGTGAAGGGTCATTCTAGGAATCCGAGTGCTATGAGCAGGACGTCGGCCACGGGAGTATACATTGGAGAGGTACGTTGCTGCTCCAGACGCGGTATACTTGGACCCGCGTCGAGGTGCAGGTTTCCCGCCTTGGACTACCTTGGACTAACACGTTGCCTGCAGTTGTCTGCCGAATTGAAGACGCGTCTCTCTTATGCCATGATCAAGGTTAACCATGGCTGGCAATCTAATTCCTTAGAAGAGGTCGAAACTCTGGCTTCTCACGCCGCATCACCGACATCTAGCACCTCCACCGTCCACCGCCGCCAGGGTTCCTCAGCAAGTCCCCGAATACGCCTCAACGCCGCGCCCTCCTCCTCAGCTCCTCTCCCATACGATTCTGCCCGCCAGCGTCGAAAATCCAATTCACCTCCAAGATCCTCATTACCTAAACCAACCCTTGCTCCTCCTGCTGCAATTCAACCCTCACTCAACACGAATGTCCCTCGCTCGAACCCGCGCCGCAATTCCAACCCTCACCGTACTCCAACACTACTATCATATTCTCACACTGCTTCTCCTCACACGCCTGCTCAGCTGCCCACATTACAGACTGGATCAAGATCTCGCACCACGGGTGACCCCATGCTCTTTTCACCGCATCAAAACGTTAGGGAACAAGATGCCATTGAGTCTCTGCTCTTCATGAGTAGTCCGGGGAACTCGGCCAACCTGAAGCACGCCTTCTCACCAACGGGTTCCCCAGGACCAAACTTTGGTGCCGCCAGGCCATTGGTCCGGCATGCTTTGCCTTCAGGTCCTAGGAAACCGTTGCCGTCATCACAACGGCATGCCCAACCAACCAGGAGGCCTGGCTTTGACAAGTCCCCTATGCCTCCACCTCCAGGTTCTCCAATGGACCTGGACTCACCACAGCAACCTCATGGAACACCAGGCAGGGGAACACCGAGGAGGCGTATGAATGGTGGTAGCAGTCATTTGAGGGGCGCACTGTCATTGCCTAGTGGACTCGGTGGAGGAAATGGGACGGCAAGGAAAATGCTGCGAGACGAGGATATTGAGAGGATGCTCGACCAGGCCGCTGCAGAAGCGGTGGATAGCTCTGACGACGAGGAGATTCAGATTCCTCCACCGAGGCGAGGTGTGGCGGGAGTCATGCAGGCATAAGTTGACTTGTTTCGACTGGATGAAAGGATCACGTCTTGGCTACAGCTTTGAGATTCGACACGGGGGGTGAAACAAAGGTCATATATTCGACATTGCTTGAAACTGGCAGATGTGGGCTTGGAATTCTCATACGGCTTGAGCCATGTCTGGCATCCCATGTCTCTTGGTTCGGATGGGGTGAGACCCATGTTTCCCTCCAATAATGATGACGACTGAGGACTTGTCAAGCTGGGTTATAGGCGGATTTTGTCGGTCTGCGTTTGGGTCGGGCTGGGTCGAGGCTTTGGTATTAGTTTAACTGGGAGCATCTTAATGGGGTTTTTTGTCTTGAAATTTTTTGGGAGCGGCTCTGGAGGGCAGGCAAATTTGCTGTTTGCGTTTGCATGGAGACAACGAGACAAACAAGGGACTTGCATGTTTTGTCTCTCGCGAATCTTGGGGGATCGCGTTGGGAAAGTCGGCGTTTTTTTGGGGGGTCTTGTGGGTTTTTACTCTATAGGATCGTGGGCAATGGCACGCTTCTATAGCGTCTCACATGGAGTCTCGCAATATTTGCTACGTGATGATGTTGTCGATACTGTCTGGTAGGTTGTCGATGATACTGACTGAAGTTGAAGGAGGTTGCTACACAAAAGAAACAAGGTATTGTCTTGATGCTACACTGAGCCACTCAGGTTCTACAGTACGATATGTTCTTTAATCTCGTATCAAATTCATCCCTTGATATCATACAAACGCCCAGGTTCCCAGTTGTGCCTTATTCTCGCTTATGATACTTGTTATAATGACATCGCGTCTTTTGATGATGCCGTCTTTATATCCCCTTCATCCTCTTTCTTGGAAACGTCCTCACCAAGCTCTCCCAACGTGTGAAGGCCTGATATACTCGGCGATGCTAATCGCGATGGAGCTCACTGGCCGTGAAGATCCAGACACACTCCCATGTACACCCAGATAGGCACTCTGCCCTCGACTCTGTCTGGTAATGAGCGGATCGGCCCCGCTCGTCCTGTGGTTGGTGTGTGTGGTCCTGTGTTCCAGCTCAGCCCAAGCAGCCGCTGACCTTCTTGCCCTGGTTTCCTGATCCACTGCTGCTTGCGCCAAGAAGAGTGTGTAGTCATTATTTCCGTCACGATCGCCGTCGCTGCTGGCTGCGATACTGCGTGAACGGGCCGTCAGTGCGGCAAGAGCTTGCTCGCGATGATGTGAAGCCCCCTCTTCGGACTGTTCGTCATCCTCGACAGCCGTGATCCGATTCCCGCTGGGTGAGCAGTTGAATGAACAGAGGGTCGTCTCATCAGCCTCCACCATTACAGTTAATCTGTTGGAGGCCGTCTTGGAAAAGTCTGCCGCCGCATGACGTGGTACATAGGCTGCCCCTTCGTATCCTGGCGGAGAGGAGGCCTGAGCTGGAGTGTTGTCTTCAAAGTAGTTGGCCGAAGAGACGGACCAGAAGCGTGAGGCTCGACGGGAGATGCGGGAGGCTGTAGTTGGAGATTCAGGCTGTGTGAACGTGTCAGTCATGTCCTCATGACTTATGTTGTAGGTCTCTACCTCTTGTAACGCCACTTGTGGTTGCTCCTGGATCACAGAATCTTCATCGTCGGATAGTCGCTGAGAACTGGGACGACGAAGAGAACTGAGCGAGAATCGACGACTGATGCTTGTAAGAAACGACTTTTTAGGACCCTGGTCCGTCGGGACCGACTTGGAACGAATAGAACGACGAGGCTTCATATCTTGAATGTTAAAAAGTAAACGCTTCAAAAATAAATAAGACAAGAAGAGAATGAGTGACCAGAGACAGAGAGACATGCAAACCCACCCCGTTTATATCCACCTCTACATGTCCGTTGAAGGATATAAGCTTTGGGCCCGGTCGATCCCGCTCGGTTGACCCTGCGTCTGTGACACGCCCTCGAACACTCCTTTAGTACGCCACCTTTCCCCTTTGCTCTGCATGGTGGCTGATCGGTTCAAGGTTGATACTTGGATTAGACGCTATGGGACATGTCTGTCACTCTGGGGCGGTGTGATTGCGTTGTGTAGAGGGCGTGTGTGCGTGTGAATCCGGTAGGTATTGAGTTGACCTCCAGGAATAGTTTCTACGATTTGAGGAAAAGATCAACATAACAAGTATTCTACACATCAGACATCGCCACATGGCTTCCCGAAAAGACACCATCCGGCCCGAACATCTGGACCAAAGACCCGGGACTTCTGCATCATGACTTCATCCAAGCTCCAGACTCTTCGAAACGGTCCTTATAAACCCTATAGTCTGACGCCTTCTCAATTTCCACATCTGAAGGGGAAAAAAAAGAAGGAGTAAAACTCTTTCTACTCTCCGTGGAAAAGGGAGTCTCTGACCCGAGACTAAAAAGGTTGGCGCCGCGTGGTTTGAATGCGGAAAGTGGGTTGGGGCGGCAGGCGGGAGGTGGAAATGATGGAGTCTGGGGAGGGGTTTGGAAAGGGGATAGGTATGTGAATTGTATGTTATGGGAAATATTGGGGTGCAGCTTGTGTGGCGATGAGGACATTGATACGAGTCTGTCGTGGCCGATGATGTAGGAATCTCCCCAGATCTCATGATAACCGGCCTTGATCATCGCACTTTAAGTATCCGTATCACTTTAACGCGATGATAATACTGTATTTCTTTGGGTCTCCTATCCCGCAATGAGCATATTGCTTCTCGAAGTCTTCTCCATGTCCATCACAAGTAGACAGCATCATTGACAGTCTCGACCTGGGAAACATGCCCACTACAGCCATTTAAGAAACCATGATTTATTCTCCATCAAAGCCCCATGGCTCAATCAGAACATTCCGTGCTTTCTCAAATCAGGCTCACTGCTCGTTATCAAGCCCAGTCACCAGATCCTGGGGAGACTTTACCCATCACCAAGATCAACAATGTTTCATTCCTCGCTTAGACCGTCTAAACAAATCAAAACGTGGTGTTGACAGCCGAGTCGAGACCCACGCCACCAAGTTTCCGTTTCGAGGGGGGCCCCGAGATGCTAGTGATGAGCGTCACCGGATTCATCCAAGGCTCTATTTACCCCGACAGATGGATCATTTTTGTCTTTGCACCTTTAAATGTGATCAATTAAGGACGGAAAATAGTCCGTTTTTGAAAGAAACCGCTGGATGACATTGCCAAGTCTTCAGAGTCATAAGACACACATTGTGTTTATGATGTCCTGGAATGCGGGCGGAGCCACCCGAGTTTGCCCGCCAACACAAAGAGTTGTGATCGACGGTTATGGAATGGGGTTTGTCTTGTAACCTGCTATGCCAACTTGGGAACTCGGCCGGCACTTGTGGCCGACAAGCCGTTATTGGTATTCGACTGACGACAGCCGGCGAGTCGGCATTAGTATTCTCGGCCACCATTGCCTCATAAGCCATTCCTCCATTACAAGGCTGACACCAACCTCTTCCACCGATGTCTAGTAAGAAGCCTGAAGCCACCTTCGGGGTTGTGTCTCCTCGAAGCGTAGGACACATGGAACGCCAGCCACATGAAAGATTGCCACGCTTGACCTCGGCGAGTAGAAACAGTCATGATGGAAGCACTACTTTGTTCTAGAAGGAATTGGCCCTCGTGCCTGGTCCTGATCTAGACCTCAATACTACGGAGGTGGTGTTTGACTCCCCGACTATGCCATGCCTGTACACCTCGCAACGGAGAAGCCGTAGGCAGGCCCATGTCTAAACGCTCAAAGACTTTTTATTTGAAATGGTTTGAGGCTTTAGAGAGGGGATAGTGGGAGAGGAAAGGACGAACCCTTAACACGTTTCTGTGGTAGTAACTTAAGATTCTGAGAGTTGGGATAGCTGAACATATCACTACAATTATCATAATAACAAATAAGAATTAGATTAGGCATATCATCATATTACCTAAATACTTGTACTTGATTGCTTGGTATTGAATGTGTTCTATCTACTCACGCCGGCACCATTCCGGCACCACCACCAACACCTCCCGCTCCGGGGTCCTTGTCGTCGGGCTTTGGCCCGGCATCCTTGGCCTTCTTGCCGGCCTTCTTGCCGCGACGGCGGCGACTTTTCGGCACCCCGTTACGGGGCCCGGCCGGGGGAGCCTGCTGTCTCATCCGAGACACGACGGCCTAATCGGAGAAATCAGCATTGAGACACCAGGATGAAGAAGATGACTTACCGAAAGGTCGGCAAGAGTGGAGCCGGGGCCAAACACCACGACTTGCCCAGACAAGACAACTAGGATTTTGTATTAGCTCGTAGCTCAAACAAATTGCACACAGACTAGGCATTTAATTACGTACTGTTCTGAGGTGCCGAGCGGCACTCCTCTGGGCGATGTATGCCCATTTTGTGACAATGGGGGCACCGATGGAGCCCCCCGGCGGCGTTGGCAGCGGGAGCCGGAGCAGGAACGGGGGCCGGAGCCGGGGCGAGAGCGGGGATGGGAGCAGGGGCCGGAGCCGGGGCAGAGACGGTGGGAGCGGGAGCGGCAACATGAGCAGGAGCAGGAACGGCAGCGGCAGCGGACGAGGGAGGGGAGGAGGAGACAGCGGCCACGGAGGCCGAAAAACTGTTGGGGCCGGAGCCCACGGGACCAGACTGAGCAGGAGCCCAGTTGTTGCTTGTCTTCCACTAGGTTCTATATAAGCTCATTGCTTTGCGGTCGAAGTCGGAGCGAAGAAGGACTCACGGGTTCCATGTTGATGAGTTGCTGGCAAGTAATAATGTCAGCAAGGAAATCTAGTTCATGATAACGAAATACTTACAGAAAAGGGTGGGAGAGCGGGGAGAAGAGTTGAAAAATCGCCCTATCATCTCAAGTTAGTACTCTCAGACTGCGGAGTTTCATGAATTGATGGATGAAAGGGGGCATATGTCAAGTCAAGCGACAACACATGAGGGCGCCGTGCGCAAAACAACAAAACTGAACTCAAGGCGGGACACCACGCGCAAGAGGAAAAGAAAAACAGGGGAGAGGAGGGATAAACAGGAGCAAGCACGAAATTATCGGCAAGTGTGTATTCAAATAGACGGGGGAAGGTGAAGAAACCTGGAACTCACGGAATGGGGTTGGTGATGATGAGAGAAGAGGAAGGAAGGGGGGAGGGAGAGAGGGGGACGAGGAGTTTATTCGCATGAGACTCATCACAATCTATTACTGGTCAAGTCACATGTTGCGTGCGGTGTCAGTGTTGTTTCTTCCATTTCCTTACCAGAACATCATCATAAGGATCATCAGGTAGACCAGAGCGGGGGTGAGGCGGCACCAAAACTCCGTATCAGAGAGAGAAGAACTGGCGACTAAACCGTGAATTCGGATTGAAGCGTGAAATTAAAATATGAAGAAAGAAGCTATGGATTGACATGTTTAATTCTAATGCTCAAGTTCATCTAGTTGGTCGTTGAGATAAAGCTCTTCATGTTAATCATTCGTTGTTTACGACTTCGAATGGCCGAATCAGTTCCAGAACCAAATGTCAATCACCCAGTAGTCGCAACGCATCGTAGAGGAGCTTCGTCCGGTATTCATCATATCTCCATCCCGTATACCAAGTCCTTTCGAAGTCCCAGTTTCGGGGAGAAGTTGTAGTTCCTCTTGTCCATAACGGTGACAACTCGCCTGGCGCCTGTCTGTCTTTGACCTTATTCAGCGAGAACAATGCCTTCAAATTTCGAATCAGCGTGGGAAATGTAGTCCTGGATATTGCACGTATTGCAGGAAAGTGTTGGTGATATCGCTAGCTAAAGGGTAGGTTCCAGTCGCAGGAAGGCGGGTCAAAGAGGGCGTGCACCGTTTCAGAGATCCGTAGCTTGCAAACGGTACCTTGGTGAAGTGTTTTGGGCGTTTGGCATCATGAATGGATTCGGAGAGACAGCGGGAAGAAACAGTAAGTAGAGGGGAGCAACGAGGCATCACCTCACCTCGTAATACGTTCACCTGTTACATGTCCAGGGGCGATGACTTATACTTGGTTCCACGCCGAGTATGATTTGAGGTGAAATGGCAACAGCCCAGCCTCAGGGAAATTGCTAGACTCCATAATAGAAATCCAATCTGAGCGGAGAGGAAGAAAGCCGGTACTCTGGTCATCAACAGGCCATGCAGCTGAGATTCAGAATCTGAAGTTGCGTCGACCGCTTTCATCAAATCACTAGGACAACGTGGCCGAGTGGTTAAGGCGATGCCCTGCTATCCTGCATATCTAGGCATTGTGTTCGCACGCGTAGGTTCGAATCCTGCCGTTGTCGCTCTGTTTTTGCCTTTTTGAACAATCTTTTTGCCATTATCTTGTGTTGTTGTGTCTTGGTGTTGTGCATTCATTGACTTTTGTCGCATGGCGCTGGCTTACCTGTTTGGTGGTTGTCTGGTAAATCCTCACCTCCACATCATCATAAACGTCTTCATAAAATATCTAATATTGGAGCAAAAAGTGGGCCCAAGGCAAAGTGACCCGCCTCTTCTGGATCTTTTGGCCTCACGTCCATATGGGTAGGAAAGCCACGAAGGTGCGTCAAGCAATTAGTAAAACATCCATTCGTGTCTTGTTTGCTGGTTTGCTGTCGCTCTTCTTCTCTGTAAACGAAGCCGGCTCGACGTGTGTGGTGGACCTGGACCTGGGCCTCGGTTCCTGAGCCGAGTCGTGGTCAGCTGACCGTGCACGGGACTTCGCTGGAGGCGGGCCAACTCCCCGAAAATTGCCTCTGCGGCAGGATGGCTTTTGGCCAAGAGCTGTACTCCCCGAAGAGCCCCTCAATGTCGTCCTGTATATGAACTTCATCCAAGACACGCATGTTTACATCTCTGCTCGACTTGTTGGGAAACACCCTCGAGACTTCTCCAGAAAAAATCTTCCAGCCTGGCTCGGGCTTACGGCCTCTCGCAACCCAAACTCCGCGCCATGGAACTCCCACTTTTGGTTGACCACTTAACATGGGCCACTAAGACACCGGACGCACTATTACGGATCAACTACCGCCTCCATTACTCTCCTGCCGGCTGCACAGTTTGATCTCAGCCTTTTTTACCTCAAGAGACTTTGTCAGATTCCCAGGGCGTCCCGTCACGACCCCCGCTCTCGACGCCTCGTCGAACCAAACAGGCTTGGCCCTCCACCACCGGGCCCAGCTGAAGGCATTGCGAGACCGTGATTTGTCCCCCGTGGATCGATGCCCGTTCATCGCCTGCAGTCCACGACTCTAGGTCACCCCTCGAGCATCCACTCAGGCTCGTTTGTGCACCGCCAAACCGCCGACAGTCTCCACCCTTGACAAGTTCTCGACTCCACCACCGATGGTCCGAAGGACGCGACGACGACCCGAAGCCGCGCTAACTCGTCGTTTTGCGAATCCTCCCCCACGACATTGGTCGGCCAAGGTCGATGATCCCGGTTGCCCTGCCTCTCCGGCTCGCCCGCGGACACCTCCGCTGGGGTTTCGAATGCATCATGCTGCTCCTTTTCTGCTTCTAGAGCGCTCGCTATGGGGGGTCTGTCAGGTCTCACATGCGGCTTGCGTGGTTTCTTACCCTGTCTATGCCTTCAAACCAATGGGTGATTTCCCCGTCCCACGATGTGCTTCAGTCACCCCCAAGTTACTAGGGGAGCCCGGGACGTTACTTTGACCCATCATGACTTGGCTCTTCCGCCACTGACCAGGAAGAGCGTGGGTGCGAAGCCTGGCGGGGGAGCTTGACGGATGCAGTTTTCATTGCTCAAAGCTTTAAAAATCTGTTTCATCCTCGTCCTCGTCCTCATCTTTTTCTTGTCTTCTCCCTCATCCCCTCAGTGTCCGCCCTACGCCTGAGATCTTCTGCTCCAAGTACCCTCTTGTTCCATTTACTCAAGATACCCTCTGCTTTACATCTTCATTGACCCTCTAAGGGTAACACGTAGTTCTCAACATGACAGGCTCTGAGCATCTCAACGTCTTCAAGGGACCCAACTCAGTCCATGACTATTTCGACCCCGAGCTCTCACCTCCTCTTCCTCTTGTCGAGATCCCTGACTGCCTCAACCCCTACCGTGACGATGGCGTGCGCATCTATGCCAAGATGATGTCTATGCATCCGGCCACCAATGTCAAGGTGATGCCAGGTTGGTTTCATGATCAAAGTCCAGTGATCAAAGCTAACGTTTGTCTGTCATAGCTATGAACTTGCTCGAGAAAGGTGTTGAGCCCGGCAAGACAAAGACCATCGTGGAGAGCAGCTCAGGCTCAACTGTCATCTCCATGGCCATGGTTGCCCGAGCCTTCCACGGCATCAACGATGTCCATGCCTACCTCAGCAACAAGACAAGTGATACAAAGCTGCGTATGATGCAGTTCTTTGGTCTCAATGTGTAAGTTCTTATCCCTTGTGATTTGTGGAGTGTCCCGCTAATGGTCCAAGTACCCTCTTTGGTGGCCCTGCTCAACCTACTCCCATTGATGAGCGAGGTGGTATCCGGGCTGCCGCTCGTAAGGATGCCGAGTCAGAGTCTGTTTGCAGCCCGAACCAATATGTCAACGATGATGTAAGTGACCCCTTGTTGGTGATGGAGATGATACTAATGTGGCTGGCCTTGTAGAACTGGAAGGCTCACGTGCGATGGACCGGTCCTCAGATCCACCGTCAGCTTCCAGAGATCAATGTTATTGTAGCGTCCATGGGAACTGCTGGTGAGTCCCCCAGCTTTCTCACGTTGGTTTAGTAACTCATTCCGTGCATAGGAACCATGACTGGTCTTGGCACCTATTTCAAGCAGGCGAAGCCTTCCGTGTACAGAATTGCGTACGTTTACTGCCCTGTCCATATCCGGTGCCCACTAACACCAACAGTGTCTGCACGAATGCTGGAGAGCGAGTGCCTGGCCCCAGAGAGTATTCCCTCATGGGCGAGGTCGAGTTCCCGTATCTCGCTGCCCATGATGCGCTTGAGGAAGTTGGCGCCACAGACTCCTACTCCTTGTCCCTGGATCTCACCCGACAGGGAATTGTGTGTGGCCCATCGTCAGGCTTCACCTTAAAGGGTTTGTTTCAGAGGATCGAGAAGTTCAAGCAGGAAGGAAGGTTGTCGCAGCTGGCGGGCCCAGATGGCGAGATCCACTGCGTCTTCATGTGCTCCGATCTTCCTTTCCAGTACTTGAGCGAATACTTTGAGAAGCTTGGTCCCGAGAAGTTCAGCCCCATCCGCAACCAGGTAGGTCTTCTCCTAAACTCTTGTGGAGTTATTGCTGACTGGGATAAGCGCCTGAGAAATATCGACCTCTACCGATACGATGATGCCTGGGAGCTCAACGCTCTAGCCGCCCTGTCCAGCTACTTCACCATTCACCCTCTGGGTACCCACGACACTGTCCTCTCGTTGGCCGCTCAGATTGACAAGGCCCTCACCCCTTCGGCCAACACACAAATTCTCGACTTCCGACGCTCTTCCGACTATGACGCCTTCCACCTGCCCAACTCTGTCAACATTCCTCTCGAGACATTGCGAGATGGTGCTTCTCGCGGCAGTCCATTTGCCAATCCTGCAGATGACTGTGTCATGCTCGAGGAGTTGTGGCTTGAGCTTGAGGCTCTGTTCACCGTCAAGGACAAGAATGGCAACCGTAACGCTAGCGCTGAGGCTCTGATGGCCATCCTCCGTGGCAAGAAGGTGCTGACTCTGTGCTATGATGGTGACAGTGCCAGAGTTGCCAACAGCGTCCTTCGGGCCAAGGGTGTTGAGGCAGAGAGTATCCGTGGCGGATACGGTGCCCTTGCTGAGCTGCATATGCCATGCAACGACACCTGCAAGGTCGCTCCTCTGCCAATGTCGGTCGAGGTCTAAAGCATACCTCTTTCACGTGTTACAAAAATCTGCCCTGGGCAGTAGCATATTGTCGTTTGCTTGATTTTGATTCCAGAAAGCAGTGGGCTTCTGGATTTTTTTGCATGATATCGGGTTTCACCACCAGCCAGGACGTGCAGTGGGCGTCAGTGGTTGGAGACATGAGGAGCACGTATTTGGGATACGCAGGATTGTTTTGGTACTTTATTCATGACTTACGATCGATCAAGGAGCATGGGTCTGGAAGTGCAGTGGGCTTCTGAGATGACGGGGCTTCAACAAGTCTCAACCGTGCAGGGGAGGACTCGAGTCCAGAAGTGCAGTGGGTTTCTGGGATTCGACCAAACGATTTCAACCATCGAAAACTTCAATTCAATAAGATTGGGTATTCTGGTAATGTCTGGCCTTTGAGGCTCTTGCAATCGTGCTTGTGATGCTCGCGTGACCACCCAACGCTGCCTTGTGCTTTTTATAGGATGATGCCTGAACACGTATCTATACCTAAAGATATATAAACTTGTCATAATTTCAAGTCGAATCTATCCTAAAAGTAGACAATCTTGGTTCCTATGATGAGGTAAATCACTTACCATTGCTTCTCTCTACTGTGACGATAAAAAACCCCCCTCTCAATTGTCCAAGCTACTGGTTGCGAACCTCGAGTGGGCGACTGAGATGGTCACGCGACAACACTAGAGAACAGCGCCATGCAATCGTCCGAAATGGGTTCAAGCGGTAGTACTACAGAATGCCCCTGTAAAGTTCATGTGCGAACGACCGCCTTGTTTACAAGAGCGGCTTTCTATGAACTGCTAAGAAAAAGCACGTAATCGCAGGTTCACTTGAGGCTAGAAAATTCCCTCCTCTCCCTATATGGTACGGGCTGATCTGAGGCATTGTGTGCTTACTTGCCAAGGTCAGGTATTGACTTTGCTTCGCGATGCGTCATTGACCAAGGACCGAAGATAAATGCCCGACGAAACGTCCACCGCGTGCTCATCTATGCCGTGTTTGACAGTCATGGATTTCGCCGAGAAACTTGCACTCGAGCAGGGAGCTTGCGAGAAGGTTATGAGGTGTACAAGTCGTCCTTTCCGACCTCTTCCCCATAGTCGTTCCAGCCCACGATCTGCTCTCCCAAGGTGTGAAATACCCTGTAGACATGGAAGAAAGGACCGCAGGGTATGGCACCTTCCCAGAAGGATAGGGCTCGGGAGCATCCGTTCCTTGCCTAACCATCATCCTAAAGTCTGGGGAAAACGGTTCCAGCACGTGCTTCTCAGCATCCAGCGACAACAACACCAAAATCTCAATCATTACCATCACGACGACGACAGAAGCAAAAAAACAAAGAAGGAATTGATGTAAAAATGCAAAAATATGTCGACAACGGCAGGATTCGAACCTACGCGGCCGAAGCCACTGCATTTCTTGGATCCCGAGATGGGACAGTTCGAGTGCAGCTCCATAACCACTCGGACACGTTGCCTAGCTTGTTTGATACGAATACGGCTTGATTTTGTACTTCATAAGGGCATCGGCTTCAATTGCAACGCAACTTAATGATCGTATCTCTAATCGCACCGCCTGCAGTGATAGATGACGGGACTTCGTCTTGATCATTCGGTTCCGTGATCTTGGTGCTTTGATAGAAGGAATACTTCAATTTTCCCTCATCAGCCTCTGATCATGCGTGCGGCAATGAGAGAGTCCATGTAGATGTCTCAAAACCTAGCAGCCAAAGTTCACGACTTCAATGTCCTCCATCTAAGATGAGGCTGGTTGATTGGTGCAAACTGCAGGTACAAAGACGTGTCGGGCGACAGTTTTAGCTGTTGTTTGAGGTGCTATGGACCATTAAATCTTTGGTATTCAAGGGTGGAAGTCCATCAAATGCAGAAACATCAAGGCAGCTTGTAGTCTACGGTGTGGTGTCTACCTGGACACATCTGTCGAGGGAAAAAAGAGACGCCAGTACAACAAACCCTTTCGCTTGTCCTCCCATGAAGATAGTTAAAGAAAAACATAGTAAAGATATTTAAAGGAGCTCTAAAGGATCATCTTTATCTTTATCTATTTTTAATACATTTTATTATCATGCTTGAGACGTCACACTCTTGGATGTTCTGGTGTCTCGTTCATTTCTCGACCCACCTAAGAGGACGAACAAAGGGCACTTCCCCCAGATCTCCAATGTTGGGAACGCTCCTATCCGCGTTGGTGATCATACCTCGTCACCCCTAGTCTTGACAAACAATAACCATGTTCAATGTCTGAATTAGAATGCTGAACAATCCCATGTCTAGGAGCTATTATTAGGCCGTGCAAGTGCTGCTTACAACCATGCGATTCTACCAACACCCATATTAACTTTGACGGCGTTTCCCCGAGTCGCCCTTGACCCATCCGGATCCGAAACATCAAGACCCACGAATGATGCAAGCAATCCACTGAATGCGCGACGGTTCTAATAACGAGAAAGTCTATCACACGTGTCATAGGTCCTTTTGTCATGTCGCCACCGAGCATTGTGTCCCTCACAAAGATGCGCTGGCAGCTGGAGATTGCGATGGGCGAGGGAACCACAGAAAACGCTGCCCTCGTACCCAGAGAAATGAAGTTTCACATTTTGACAGCCGGGACCCCGTTTCTTGATGCCCCTGGTGATCCATGACGGCATGAAAGACGATCCCCCCCTTTGACCTTGTGGAACCAAAATAAGAATCCTTTTTAGCATAAAACATTTCCGTTTGGGTTGCCCAGCTTTTTCTTGAGCCGATGTCGTTCTGGTTCAAGTCGCCAAGAGGTAGAAACGCCGAGCGGGTAGGAATGTAAACTCAATTGAGTCAACATACTACCGATTCCGATATAGTCTCTTCCGAATCTTTTCAACTCCTAGAAGCGGCTGGAACCGAATTTTGGAGTCTTTTTGGGATATTTCTCTCCCTACACAAGGGCTGTTTGGCTGTCAAATACAGCCTCTTCGCCTTCTTCCATCAGCGATCAGCCACCCAGCAAGAAACATGAAAGCGATATCACTTATTACAGCCCTGGCGCTGGCTGGCTTCAGTGCCGCCAAGTCCATTGTCGTTGAAGACAATCCTATCCTCCCAGATGGATGGAAGCAGGTTGACAAAACGGTCGATCCGGAACATTCACTGAAGCTGTCCATCGCCATGCGACAGCCCGATATCGACAACCTCAAGACAAGACTTCGAAGACGAGATACCACCGGAAAATTCACACAGAATCACCTTACTCAGAAGGAAGCCCTCGCACTTCGAGACCCCGACCAAGCAGACATCGACGAGGTCCTCACATGGCTGAGGAGCAAGGGCATGGCTGCAAAGGCCACACCTGACAAGGACTGGATTCACGTCAAGACTACTATTGAGGCCGCCGAGGATCTTCTCGAGATGAAGATTGGCTTTTACAAATTCGAGAATCAGGATCCTGTCCTTCGAACCAGAGAGTACTCAGTGCCCGAGTCTGTCGCCGACGCCATCAGCTTCATCTACCCCATCGCCAACTTTATGCGACCCAAGAAGGAGCTCACTACCCTCGACGAAAAGTTCAAACCCAGTATGCTCATGAGCTTGAACCTCGAGAAGCGTGATGTGGCATGCAGTCCTGTCGTGGTTCCCGAGTGTCTGCACAAGCTCTACAACATCAACTATCCCGCTCACAACGGTTCCTCCTCCATTCGCCTGGGTATCGCCGGCTTCCTTGAGGAGTACGCCAACTACCAGGACAGCGACGAGTTTCTCAAGACCTTTGCCAAGCCTCTCTACAATGCCCACTATAACTACTCAGTTGAGCTGATCAACGGCGGTGAGAACTCGCAAGTCCTCTCTGAGTCTGGAAACGAGGCCGCGCTAGATGTCCAGTATGCAATGGCCCTCGGTTATCCTACCAACATCATTTACTACCTTGCAGGCGGACGGGGACCCAAGTTGGACGACAAGGGCGATCAACTCCCGGAAGAGTACAATAACAATGAACCCTACCTCGAGTTTCTCGACTACCTTCTCGATCTTTCAGACGATGAGATCCCCCACGTTCTCTCAATTTCATACGCCGACAACGAAGTTTCAGTCCCACGAAAGTACGCCGAGCGAGTGTGCTCTCTGTTCGGTCTCCTGACAGCCCGCGGCACATCGGTCCTCGCAGCGTCAGGCGATGGAGGCGCAAAGGGTTCCAGCAACTCTAGTTGCCACACCAATGACGGCACCAACCAAGATGTCGCCATGTCTGTCTTTCCCGCGACGTGCCCTTGGGTGACGAGCATCGGCGGCGTCACCGATGCCAAGGATCCTCCGGTCGGCGCCGAGTTTAGCGGAGGTGGCTTTTCGCAGTACTTTTTGCGCGAGAAGTGGCAGGATGCCGACATTGAGAGCTATGTGAAGGCATTGGATGGTCACCTGGACGGTTTCTACAATGCTAGTTATAGAGCGGTTCCGGATATTTCGGCTGTGTCGACCAACTTCATCACCAAAGTTGCTGGTTCAACGCAGGCTGTTCGAGGAACAAGCGCGAGTACCCCTGTGGTCGCGGCCATGATTGCTCTCATCAACGACGCTCGTGTACGTAAGGGCAAGGATGTTTTGGGTTGGCTGAACGAGGTGCTATACTCAGATGAGGTTCGAGCGGTTCTCCAAGACATCACAGGTGGACAGAGTCTTTCGTGCAGTTTCAAGCATGGTGGCGGAACTCCTGGGGGATGGCCTGCTGCAAAGGGTTATGATGCCATCACAGGCCTGGGAGTGCCGTATGACTTTGAGAAGCTGTTTAACGTGCTGGTAGATATCTGAGAAACTATAGAGTAAACACTACAGACTGTACAATAGAACACTTACCCATACATAGACCACCTGTTCAACTCACCAGTGCCATTGTGATCAAGGTGATGTGATGGTTCGTGATAGGTGGAGCTTCGATTGGATCTGAGACCCGGCAAAGCCAAACACGCCACCCGCTAAAACGCTCAAGATCCATGAGAACAGGGCCCTTGATGGTGCGATAATCGCTGAGGGTAGGCCCCAGCCTCGGGCGGTTTAGCGGTCTGCCGCCCCTCCCACACCTGGACGGCCCGGGGCCTCAGTCCGGGCGACGAGTTCCTTATCGATAGCAGATCTGCCCAGCCTCTCTACCTACTGTAAGAAGCGCGTCACTGGACCCGACATCAACAAGAGCGGGCGGGCACTTGGACCTTGCCTTGGACTGCCGTGGCCCTAGACCATTATTCTATCGCGTTTTTGGACCTGCTCTGCTCATCTTTTCCTCACCCAAGGCTACAGAACGAACAAGAGATCATTCGGACTTCATCTCTTTTGAATTATCCCTACTCCTTCGTTCCGGACGATCGCTCATCTCAAATCCCCTGCCGGCGCGGTCTTCTCCGCTTCGCGACCCCAGCTCCGGGCCGCATCTCCAACTTCAAACGCCTCCATCTTTAACCCGGAATCTCACTCCACCACTTTACACCCACACATAGCACCCTCACTCTTTGCCGACGCCTCTTGCTTCCGGATCGCCAAGTTATCGCGAAAAACACAATGACGACGAGGCATCTACTTGACCTTTCTTAAGATCGTGGACTCGGCTGTCGATTTCTCGCGACCGCGGACGAGGCCCGGCCCGCTTTCTCCATATCGCGACGCGGTGGGCTCTTTGTGCAAGAGCTTCGCCTTCCGCCCACGATACCATGCCCACCACTCACGTTGGGCCCGAGTCCCAAGAAGCTTTGCAGGATATCGCCAATGGCCTGCTCAAAGCCCGCAAGGTCGTTGTCGTTACAGGCGCTGGAATCAGTACCAACTCGGGTATTCCTGTGAGCTTCTTCCGCAAACGCCCCCGCTCGAGATCGGGGCCCTCGCCTCCATTGCTGGACCGGACGACACGATTGCTGACTCTTGTAGGATTTCCGCTCCGAGAATGGTCTCTACTCTTTGATTCAGGCCCAGTTCGACGCGGCCGCACAGCAGGCGCGTCAATCCGGAGCGCAGAGCGATAACGAATCCGGCGACGTCGACAATGGCAGGGCGAGCAAGCGAAGGAAGCTATCTGTGGACGACGCGCCTAGTACAGAGGAAGAAACGAGCATCATCAAGGACGAAATCGAAGTGCAGGGCGAAGAATCAGATCCCGACAGCGAAGTCATTGCAGATACGATTCAAGTTGAAGGCGACCCCGACGACCAAGAGGAGGCGAATGGCGGTCGACTCCCGCTGGTCAATGCCAGGACAACTCGCTCAACCATCGTGGCTCAGCCCATGACTTCACCTCTCTCCTCGCCTCCCCCGGAAGACCTCAATATCCCGCCCTCAGCTTTCCGAAGATCGCGTCACGACCACTTGGCCGATGTTGGCGTTCCTCCCAGCTCGTCACCTCTCTCGTCACCACCTCCCGTTCTCTTCGACCCATTCTCCTCCAACATGCCGTCAGAAGGCAGCCCGAGCCGGCGATGTAGCACATCGCCCTCCGAGGTCGACGACACACCCCCTTCAAATCCAATCAGTTCATCACAACCCAGCCTTGGCCCTGGTAGGAATACGTTACCGAACATGAAGGGCAAGGACTTGTTTGACGCGTCGATCTGGGCGGATCCTATTCGAACATCGGTGTTTTATACTTTTGCGACCACCCTGCGACAAAAAGTCAAGGATGTTGAGCCTACTAGCTCACATCGCTTCATCAGTCATCTGAGGAATCGGGGGAAGCTTGTCCGCTGCTATACGCAGAACATTGATCAGATTGAGGAAAAGGTTGGCCTGTCGACCTGTCTGAGTGATGGACCTGGTAGCCGTGGACGGTTCTCACGAAAATCGACAGCCAACTTGAATCAGCTGAACAAGATGGTTGACGAAGTGGCTGGAAGTGCGGAATCCAGCTCTTCAGAAAAGCCTCAACATTCTTCAGATACCGAGGCCACCAGGTCTCAAAAGAGCCAGTCACAATCAGATGGCACCACCACACCACCACAGGGCGAACCTGATCAACCTCAATCTCAACCAGAGGCTTCCAAAGCACCAGCCAAGAACGCTCGTCGGGAACTACCCAAGTCAGGTGTGGAGTGTGTCTTCCTCCACGGCTCTTTGGAGCTTCTGCGCTGCTTTCTCTGTGGACGCGTCTGCTCCTGGGATGATCAAGACCGTCAACTTGAAACCATGTCCGGACAACAACCCGAGTGCCCTCACTGTGTGGGTGCCACTACTGCTCGAGAGGAGAGAGGCAAGCGAGCCCTGGGTGTTGGCAAGCTCAGACCTGACATTGTGCTTTATGGCGAGGAGCATCCCAATGCTCACTTGATTAGTCCGATTGTGACACACGATCTTGCTCTTTGCCCGGACCTCTTGCTTATCCTCGGAACCAGCTTGCGAGTCCACGGCCTCAAAGTCATGGTCAGAGAGTTTGCAAAGGCAGTTCACGCCAAGGGAGGAAAAGTTGTTTTTGTAAACTTCACAAAGCCTCCCGAGAGCTCATGGGGCGACATCATTGACTACTGGATCGAGTGGGACTGTGACGCGTGGGTGGCAGATCTGCATGACAAGGTACCCAAGCTGTGGCAGGCACCCGAGCCTCCCAAGCCCAAGAAGAAGCGCGAGTCGAGCGGTCTCACGGAAGACGGGGAAAAGACCGAGACGAAACGGCCACCTGCAGCGTATCCTGTGGCTCTCCGGGATACGAAGGCCACAGGGGCGTACTGTACGCTCAAGATATTAAAGGAGCTCCACAGAATATCTGGACACCAACCCCCAGCACGCAGGGCATCGATGTCTGCAGCCGTGGTTGAGACGACAACTGTGGCCACGACATCCGCAACGGCTGAGAACAAGACAGAGAAGGTGACAGAGAAGGTGACAGAGAAGGTGACAGAGAAGGCAGCTGAGAAGACGGCAGACACTCCAGTATCTACATCTTCTGAGACTCCCTCGTCGAGCTCCCCGAGCAAACCCAACAAGCCAAGGACTAGGGCGAGACGACCACGCAAGTCTGCTCCTGCGAATCTGGGAAGAGCTAAGGCGACCCCGTCAACTCTGAACCCGAATCACGGGAGAACTCGACGTAACGCTGAGCCGGTCGAACCTCCTCAGCCAGCAGCGCCAGCGCCGGCACCAGTCCCAGTCCCAACACCTTTTGAGCTCACAACCCCCATCACAATCACACCTGAGCGACTCTCTCTTGTCAAGAGCTCGATTCTTGAGTCGGTCAAATCAAAGCCGCGGGTTCGCAAGCGCAAGAGGATTGACGGGGAGGAGGTGGTGATGCCTACGGTTGGCAAGCGTCGAGCGACTCAGAAGAGTCCTGAGGTGGTAGAGGCTGAACTGGGGCCTATCCAGCTTCCACCGTTGAAGCCCCAACCGCCAAGTCCGATCTCTTCACCTTTTGGCAGGCCAGTCCCTATGGAGCCCTCGCTGTTCGCCCAGGGCTACAACACGCAGAACAAGTGCTCAGAGACGGGCCAGTTGCAGTCGATCTCACCAGTGTCAACTCAAAAGGAACCATTGGCATCGATGTCGATTAACATGCGAAGACCGATGCCTTTTACCAGGAGTCAGGCATTTGCCATGGGGAACTCGTCAGCTCACCAGAACCCGTCAACTCCTCCCCAGGTAGAGAAGCCAAGGGATTTGTGGTTTGCGACACCAGAAGACGTGAGCATCGTGGTGAAGCGCGATAGCACACTGGAGGAACGAGAGGCTATCCTGGCGCTTACGAGGCTAAGCCAGGGTCACCCACGAGATCCTCCAGCGGCGAGTGTGATGGTCCCAGAGACCAGAGGTGTTCAGACACGATCATCGGCGCGATTGATGGAGCTTTGCTCTGCTGCGGGAAACGCTGAAGGGGAGTTACGATCCTGGGGTGGGAGATGGAACACCAATAGATAGGTAGAGGAGGGAGGTGTTTTGCTTATGATGGACGACAGGTCACACACCGTCTTACTTGGCTTTTATACCAGCGATCAGAGATATACACATACTCGGGACAGGGAGTCCTCGAGAGCGAGCATTGATGATGAGGCGTTTGGGGGGAGGCAAGATGTCAGAGCTTTTTTTCTTCTCTTTTTGACATGGAATGGATTCATCTGCAGAGGCACGATGACAGGATAGGTCCATCAACTAGACAAACAAACAACGGGATAACGGATATTCGATCAGATGACTCTTTTCCAACTTGAAGTGCTCCATTATTAATATCCAGTAGTGAGTGACTCTTTATCTAGACACGCTCTGAAGCGGGTACCGACGGCCCGCAGCGAATAGAGTCGAGTATCACAAGGGCGTCGTTGACGCTCAAGAGGTGGGGTTGTCGCTTTGGGGTTAGCAATTGACTCACTCACTCGAGCCATCTGAGTATAAGAAGAGGTCGAGAGTCTACGATTTATATCATTTCTTTATACATTGCGACATTCTTTGAGCAAGACGAAAATAAAACACAATGGGCTCAGTTACACAGGAACTCCCCTTGAGGGGAAAGCCTAGCGCTTCCGTCTTTGGCGCTGCCATGAAGGACGAGTTCCTCTTTGACCCGGAGTGGAGGAACCTCAACCATGGTACGATACATTGAATCGTCTATGATATTCTTAAACTCACCTTAGATGCAGGATCCTTTGGGACCTATCCCAAGGCCATCAAGGCCAAGTTTCGCGAATACCAAGACGCAAGGTAAGTTATACCATCATCTCACAACAACCCTCACTAACAAACAAACAGCGAAGCCCGTCCCGATGTCTTTATCCGATACGAATACCCAAAACTCCTCGACGAGTCCCGCGCCGCCGTGGCAAAGATCCTCAACGCCCCCGAGGACGGCGTCGTCTTTGTGTCCAACGCCACAGTCGGCGTCAACACCGTCTTCCGCAACATGGCGTGGAACAAGGACGGCAAGGATGTCATCATCAGCTTCTCCACCATCTATGAAGCCTGCGGAAAGGTGGCTGATTACCTTGCTGACTACTACGACGGCAACGTGACGCATCGCGAGATTGAGATTACGTATCCTATCGATGACGATGAGATTCTGAAGCGGTTTGGGGATACTGTCAAGAAGATTGAGCAAGAGGGAAAACGTGCTCGCATCTGCACGTTTGACGTTGTTTCTTCTCGTCCTGGTGTTGTCTTTCCCTGGGAGGAGATGATCAAGACATGCCGTCGTCTCAATGTTCTCAGCATGGTTGATGGCGCCCAGGGCATTGGAATGGTCAAGTTGGACCTCTCAGCTGCGGACCCCGACTTTTTCGTGTCCAACTGCCACAAGTGGCTTCACGTCCCTCGAGGATGCGCAGTCTTTTACGTCCCCGAGCGCAACCAGGCTCTTCTGCCCACGACACTGGCAACCAGTCACGGCTATGTGCCCAAGCTGGTCAAGAGGACGACACCTCTTCCTCCAAGCTCCAAGTCTCGCTATGTCACCAACTTTGAGTTTGTGGGAACTCTGGACAACTCACCTTATCTCTGCGTCAAGGATGCCGTAAAATGGCGTCAGGACGTGTTTGGTGGTGAAGACGCAGTCCTCGACTACCTCTGGGACCTGAACAAAAAAGGCACCGACCTCGTAGCCAAAGCCCTCAACACGAGCGTCATGGAGAACAGCACAGGAACACTCCGAAACTGCGCAATGGGCAACGTCGCCCTACCGCTCTGGGCAGGAGAAGGAGAAGGGACGGTGGTGCCAGCTGAGGAGACGCAAAAGGCGTTCCAGTGGATGCTGACGACGCTTATTGATGATTACAAGACTTTTATGAGCCTGTTTATCCACGGTGGACGGTTCTGGGCGAGGATCAGTGCGCAGGTGTATCTTGGGATTGAGGACTATGAGTGGGCTGGTAAGGTGCTCAAGGAGCTTTGTGAGCGGGTTGCTAAGAAGGAGTATCTTTAGAGGGTTTGATAGATGTTGGCGTGGTTAGGGTAGAGCACTTGGGATATAAAGAATTAAACGTTTGGTTGAATAGATGAGGTAGTCTGTGTTTATAGTAGTGAGCGTCTGAATAAGGGCTGTAAGGTAGAACAAGTCGCAAGCCAACATGTAACCCACGGTTTATTCAGAACTGCCATCACAGACATATCCAGTTGTACCTTCATTCCACGACTCTACAACGCACGCATCGTGTGCATCCAACTGACCCAACTTACAAATGTCTTGACCTTGTCTGCCTCGCCATGCTAGCGGCCGAGATTGGTCCGCACCTAACGCATGCCTCCCACACGCACTCACACGATGCTCGCGTTTCAATTGGGCTTGGCGGAATTCCTCCGGTATGGGAAGCCCCATGGGGAAATACCTCGTGCTCTTGTTGGCTGCGGGGACCGGCACAGCCCCTTCAGCTGCTGGTGCCTTTGTTGCCCGACTTTGCAGTGCAAGCCATGGGCTGATCGGTTGTAACGGCACCTAGAAGAAGCGTTCTAGAAGAGGGTGTTTGGTGTTTGTGTATATATTGTATCAGCTGCTCCCATGCCAAGAGGTAATACTTTCTTCTTACCACTTACATCACTCTTCTCATCGCCTTGCAAAACAACATCTTCAATCATCACCACATCCATCTCAACATGGGCAACCAATCTTCCACTACCTCAGACGAAACACCAAAAGATGCGCCAGCAGACCAACCCCAGAAGAAATCCCTTTACCAGCGCTACCAAGATCAGAAGCGTGGCCCGGGCCTCAGCGACGAGGACATCAAAAAGTACACAGGCATGAGCCGCGATGAGCTCAACACCTGGGCCGAAACGCAGCCCGGCGTCGGCAAAAATCAACTTGCTGGACGTGCGGCTGCCGGTCCCGCATCGGGGCTGGGCGGCGTGGCAGCTGCTGATGGACTCGGGGGATGGGGTCCGAGTACGGAGCCGAATGATGGGAAGCGGGGGTTGAAGTTCCCCCCTGAGAAGCCAAAGGCAAAGGAGCTTGACGAGGATGAGTCTGACTAAGGGGATGGTTATCGTGGAGGTCATTCATTGTGCGTCACAAGTTGGAGAGAAAGTGTGAGAGCAAGCTAGCATTTGTATTCAAGCTATCCAGTTTCATTCTGCTCTGGAAGGGTCTCTACCCTTTGTCTTGCTTTGACTAAAATGAGCGACAAGGATCCATTGCCTCGAAAGAGAGACGAGGTCCTGGCTCCTGAATCATCAAGTTTCCTGAACCATCGTGTGCTTCCATGACTTCTTCTACATGTCCACATCTTAGAAGGCGTTCTGCTTCTTGCGGACGTCAAAGATCTTGAGGGCCTCCTCGGCAGCCTTGAGACCGCTCAGAGCCATGGCACCGAAAGTAGGGCCTGGTCCAGTTAGTAACTAATCATTGATACTCGAGAATAAAGACTCACCCATTCGGTTGGCACCGTCAACCTCGGAAAGCTCCATTCCACCGACAATCAGTCCAGGGACAATCTCACGAGTACCCTTGACAATGGCATCCTCAGCCACGTTCATGTCAAGACCACGCATGCCACCAAGCTTCTCAATGCGCTGCATGCTGACGAGACGCTTGACAGAGAAGGCACCCATGGGACCGTCGTGTCCAGTGGTGGAGATGACGAGGGGCGCGTTGATGGTGTTGGGGTCCATGCAAGACTGGTCGTCGTGGTGCATCGACACAAGAGTCCAGTTGGTCACGACACCAGAGATGCGAACTCCCTCCTCGGAAGGACGGGTGATGAGGTCCTCAACGCAGGTGGCGTTGAACAGCTTGATGTTGGGAAGCTGAAGAACCTTGGACATGATGGTCGAGGTGAAGAGGGCAGCGTGCTTGACAACAACGTAGTTGCCCTCATCCTCGTAAGGAACACCGACCTCACGGAGGAAGGCATCAGCAGGCTTTCGCATGACCATGGCGGAGAAGAGCTGACCACCGAGCCAAGCACCACCACCAGGAGACACGGAAGCCTCGATGATGGCGATTCTCAGGTCAGGTCGCTTCTTGCCGAGGATGTAGGCAGCGCTGAGACCGCACGAACCAGCACCGATAATGACAATGTCAGACTCGGCGTAGTTGTCGAGGTCCTGGAAGTAGCGGCGGGTCATGGCCCGAGAGACCTGGCTCTCGCGGATGGGGGCGAACTTGAAGTCATCCCACTTGCCCTCCATCTCCTCGATGGTGGCAGTGGCAATGTTCTTGCTCAGGCCGACGGGGAGCTTGACGGCAGGGGCGGCGAGCTCGGCAGAGCGGGTGGTGGGAGAGACGGCAGCGGGGGGAGACATGTTGGGCCTGAGTGTGTTAGGGGCTGGTGGTCAATGAGGGAGGACAGCATGATCCTTTCGCTGGTATTATCCAGATCAAGTTTGGCCGTATAATCTCAGCCACGATCTCCTCTTCTTTTGATCATTGTCTGTGAGATCAAACAATGATCAAAAGAAAAAGGTGAACGGGCACCGGCTCATGCATGATACGTTACCTGATATGGCTCCTGGCTCAGGTTTGGACACTACCGCTGAAAGGCTCCATGGCTGCAGATTCCTCGACGGACTGCCGTACCAGATGGATGATATCTAGCATGTCACAAGTGTCAGACCAGTTCACGATCTCTTGCCTCGAGAACAAACCTTGGGTCTTGATAAAAGTTGTGATTCAAGTTGTTTGATGGAACAATGTGTCGATAAAGAGTAAAGAAGAAGAGGAACAGCTCGGGAGATGATGGCTCGCTTTTATACCGCAGATGAGGGGTAAAGAAAGGTAATGGATGGCTGATATCATCATGGAGTAATCCGCGGTATCGGCCAACGAAATGTAATTCCGAGTCCTGGGATGCGTCAACAGACAAGAGTGTGGGGGTCTTGTAACATGCCAGACGAGGTGGGAAGTCAACAAGGTTTGAATCTGTAGGATATCATATCATGGTGCACATTAACCGGTCGTAGACGAGCCAATTGACACTACAGATGCTCGTACGTGGTCTATCTAAAGAATACGGATAAGAATAAGGAGCCCAAGATGGCTAGATGTATTGTTACAACAATGATGTGCTTCTACGGTCGGGTTCATCGGTGGGGATGTAGTTCCACTGAATGCGGCTTTTAAACGGCTTGTGATGCATCTGTTGCAGACCCGGATTTGCAATCCCGGAGAGAAGAGTGGTTTCCCCTCGTCAGCCAATGATGAAATGCCTGATTGTCGGACTTGTTGCTCCAGGTGTGTAAAGAAGCATGGGTGGCTGTACACAAAGCAGTGACATACCATTCTGTTACTCCCCTCCATTGACGATATTGAGCTCCAAAGATGCATTCATCATGGCATCACAGTTAGACAAGTACACCAAGCTCAGCTCCTCTAACATACATCAGCAACTGGTCTCAGATCATCATAACATCATCATATTTTCAGTCCATTGTACTCATGAATTGAGCCCTCAGTACTCCTAAATTAATAAAACTTTGGCAAACACCCAGGTCATGACAAGTCTAACTCTCATCCTAATCATCCTTGTTCGAGCAGTTCCCGGATCTTGAACATGCTATTCCGAGCATGCAAAAGCACAAACGAAGCCAATTCTTTGTAGTGTTTTGGCCTGAGTTCCTCTGGCACGTCCTCCATGTCCTCCTGGTTTCCCTCGGCAAAGCTCGCATTGCTTGCAATTCGCAAGTATTTCTCTCGATCCTCGTCATGTTCTCCAATGCAGACGATAGTACCTCCATACTTGAGGAGAATCGCATTCAGGATGAGACGACATGTTCGGCCATTTCCATCGAGGAAGGGATGAATGTTGACAAAGATGTGACAGTACTTGGCTGCGAGAGCCACCGGGTCGATTTCTCCAGTGTGAATTGCAGCCTTGACGTCTTCCTCGAGGGAACTAACCATCTTCTCCATCGCTGCAGGGACCATGCTGTGAGCCATGTATTGATGAAAGCCAGTACATACAGGCCACTCTCGATAGACGCCAGCGTATTCGTTCCAAGGTATCTCATCGGCATCAATCTTGTAAGTCAAGAGACGGTGCGTTTCCAGGATGATGGCCTCGGACAACTCTTTCCCTTCAAGGCATACCTCTTTAATAATATAGTGGGCTGCCTCGGCATGTTGTGTGATCTCCCGGTAGGCCTGTATGATATCTTCTTCTGCATGCGGTAGACTTTTGCGACGGAGGTGGTCTTGCAAGACTTTGTAGTCGGCATGGCGGTCTCCCTCAGGAACATTCTGACCTCGAAAGATGGCTCCGCAAAGCTTGAGGGTAATGTTTAAGCCCCCTCCGGCATCTTCAATCATGTTGGACCCAAAGATCATGCGGGAGAGTAGATCGACCAAGTGTTCATCGAGGACATCATGTTTCGACGCTGTCCAAGTCATCGCATCATGCAGACATTCCCGAAACTCCAAATGGAGGTCTTCAGGGTCCATTTCCCTAAGGTAATTGTAATCATAGGCTTCATCTTGAACAATCATCAGTCGCAAAGGCCAGACATCAGCGAGTCTGCTGTCGAGAGGGGTGGATGTCATCATCCGTCGGAGGCACTGGCCGAGGTGGCCCTCTCGCTGTGCCGACATTTTTGAGTTGTTTGCGCAAGGAAAAGAATATACAAGGATCGTAATACATATAGATATATATATATAGATATTAATGGTACTGTGATTCGCCATCAAGCTTTTCATCCCAGTCATCCTGCGCAAACTTAACCTTAACACTCGCCCGTCATTATCTGACTCACGACCGGTGTGGTGAGACTTTCTAACGTTTTATTGAACTTTCCAGATAATTCTCGTATACTTTGAAGCTCTTTGACTATCATTTGAAGATAGATATATGAGGAATGCGGACGGTTTGCCATCCCCGTTGGGAGAGTAAACAACCGCCAAGTAACCGGTGAGCGGTGTGTGGTGCTACAGTCTGACTAGAACTAGGTACTGAAATATCTATCAAGTTTAAATAAAGTCTTGATTCCGTGCGATCATCGCCATCAAGCCTCTCTGTGGAGAGTGGTCGATAAGGTTGGATGAAAAAGGAATGGGCAATCACGCAAGTCCCCAAGGGCAGCTTGATCTTTAAACTAAACCTCTCTGCTTCACTACAGCTCTTGGAATTATTCATTCAATGTGTTGTTTTAAGAAACCTCCTGTGTCTGGACGTTTGCTGGTTTAGTAGATCGGCTTCCATCTTCCCAGACCCCCTCTCATACATCACCTCAGATTCTTTCTCGCTTGATTGCGGTTCATACACGATGAATCTCATTCCCATTTCTCAATTTCCCTATACAGCTACACTCCCAGGCGTTAAGATTGGAGAAGCTATCTCCATCAAGCCGTCTAACTGTTTGCTCCAGCACTGGAATGTTGACCCCTTTTCCAAGTCATGCGCAAATCCAGCTAAAGTCCAGAGTATCAAAGGCTAGTTTTGACCTTTTGTCATCTCCTACGCCGACTTTCATCGTTCGGGTGTATGTCTTCTCCTGTTCCTCCTATCTACAGCCGGGCATCCCCTTTCTAAACCCCTGCCCGCCATAGCCAACAGTGGCAGGGCTGGCCTCCATATACTGACTATAAAGCAGGTGAGTGATTTCACCATATGCCCAAAACAACATGCAAAACTAGGGCCAGTTTATCCAGCTCGGTCCAAGACTCAACGCTGAAGTTGTTGGGCGTGGGACCGACCTACATCAAATCCATCCAACATATTCAACCCCCTTGCCTTTCGCTATTGTATAAACTATCAATATAAATTCTGCGAAATACTAAATAAGGGGAAGCACTCCATTGTTCTCCAAGCGTGTCCATGACGGGCGCCCAGGTTTGAGCCCGACGATGACCCCAAGACGTGCGCTGTCCATCTACGACTCCCTCGGGACGCGGGCCCAGTAACATTAAAGTGCTCTATGTCGTAGCTCAAGGTTTCAATCAATTGTTCCTAGTAGTGATTATGCTCAAACCTTTGCCAAGTTCCCTCCTTGTCCCGGCTTGGGTTCAACCGCTCCAACATCTGATGTGCGTGGTCTACCTAGTCAACCTTCTTTGAAGTCTCCTCGTATGAGTGTCAATTATATTGTTTAGATAGCTCTTGGATACAGAAATAGCATGTATATATGGACCATCAAGCTTAATACCATGTCATTTTGAGCCGTCACTTCCACAGAAATGGTGTCGATCAAATCCTCTATCCTGCCCCTCACCCATATCCTACGAGAGACCACGAGATACACTTCAAGCCTACAATTAATCTCTCCTTCCATTCCTTGTATATGACGAATAGGAACATTTCCACGTGCGAACGAACCCTGTGCCCTAGTGTGACAGGTCTTAATGCCACAATTCGATATCCAGGTACAGCCTGCCAAACACCATCCCGATCGTGCAATACATGCATCCAATCTGATACGTGCCCAGCCCTATCTCACCAGCCCTATATCAGGGTTTGCTATTGCATACAACTCCCACAAAACTCCTGGGCGGCATTGGAGCACACAGGGTTCCCTAGGCAGGCATGCCCAAACCCCGATCCTACCAATCACTCGATTGCTTCAACTCAATTCCCTCATATCATGCCTCCTCAGTAGAACATCAGCGTTGCCGCATACCTATTGCAAGACCACATGCGGGGTGAGTGTCTAGAATTTGTGCCCAGCCGTTGACCGCAACTTCGTGAGGCTCTGGTCGTCCTCAACACAACTCGGCAGGGTATCATCCAGCCCATCATGATTGTGTCTTTTGATGCCACCATGTAAGCAAGATGCCCTCCTCTATGTTGTTGAGGGAGCGGTGAACGGTGCAAGAGGCTCGATATCGCAATTCCAATCGCACAGTTGCTGGTGATTGAGTGCGCCATGTCTCACAGTGTGGCCAGATCATGCAAAGTTGAGGTCATTGCGCAGATTCAGAGACTCGACGAGTGAGTCGAAGTCATCTCCAGAGCCAGAGCTTCTGAGGACCGGGTTGATGGGCTATTGGATTGAGGCCCATGTTTCGAGGTGTGTCAAATGGGGGTGAAACTGCTCAGCTTTACACCATGACGCATCGAGGCCAGACATTATCCGGACAGATTCGGCAGATGAGGGGGGGTCATGCAACGTCCAAGGCTAAAGGCGTCGATCAAGGAGGGTTGAGGCCAGTCGAGGGCCGACTCTCCAGACACGGGGGGTTCGCCCGGATACTTGGCCGTTCAGCCGAACGGGACGGTCCTTCAACGGTGCTTCTGACAATTGCCGTCCTGGGCGAATTCCAAATCACGGCATCCTATTCGGGCCTTGAGGGAGTTGTCTTTGCCAAACAAGTTCATGTGGCTGACCGGCCAAGAGCCAGCCACGCTCGCTGGCCTCCCCCGATCTGGCACCCCGGTTGACACTCCCGTGTCTCACCAGCTCCGGCTGCCGCAGCGGTGCCGCTCATAAGGCAAGACACGACTGGGCAAGGTCCGGGTCCAGGTCCAGGTCAAGGACCAGGCCACAGGCATACATACGTACATGGCTGTGGGCTTGACCAGGTCCGTCCAAGGCCCACGACCCATGCCATGCAAACGCCCTCAAAGGGGAATCCAGAGATGCCGCGACGCGCCCGGACGGGGGAACCTTTTCCAGGAGCCCATCCCCGCCAGGCCACATGGCCTCCCCCATTCGGGCGCCTCACCTGAGCCCAGCCTTCTCGCTTCAAGGCATCGATGTCCAGTAGCGTCCGGTGGGAGTTCCTCGATCCACCGTCCAGCATGGCTGTGGCCGTTCAGGGCAACTCCTAGTGTCCTCGTCGGCGTTAAAAAACTGACTGGGGCTGCACATTTGACAGCTCGACAAGGGTTAGGAGAAGCCGTCTTGAGAGATCAGCGCGTCATGCGAAATTACCAGGGTCCCCACAGAGGATCGACCATGGCCCTTGACTGGGCTGTCTGGTCTGCCAGGATGCCTATCATAGGACAGCTGGGTAGGGCCATATGCAGGCCATGGACGGGGATGGTCCTTTTGCAGCGACTTGCTTTTGTTGCAACCCAGGTGCCTTGTTCTAGCCCAGAGAACAGATTGCTTTTTATGCAGCTGCCGATGGGTACAGGACCGGACAAGACTGTGCTGTGCTGTAACTGTGAGCGCTCAGACCGCTCGACCGTTTATGGCCATGAGTGCAGTCAGCTCTTGTGCCCAGTCCCGGAGTCCATCAAACGAGGTTGTTGACTCGTGTTCAATACAACCAACACAGTCGATTTGAAGAGTTTCTTTTCTTTGTCCCCTTAGCAGTCGATTCACGTCACCCACTCCTCTAAAAACCTTGCCACGGAGGCGCGCACTGCCTCACTTGGATGCCTCATCCACTTTTGAGCGACCGTAAGATGGTGTGAGCAGCTCAGCTTGGCTGTGCTTGCTCGTATTTTCCTAGAACTGCTGAATTCCCCTGTTGAATTGCCAGTTGTGCATACTTCATCTCTGTCATGTGCCCGTCAATACCCGTATCAATCAGTTCTGCCATGTTGGTAGCTTCAGAGAATAGCGGCTGGCACGGTGCATGCTACCCGTACGCCTAGGTAGGCAGGCAACACGCCACGATTACTGCACATGCCAGTACATCGAATCTAGGTTTTCGTGTGTACTCGAATATGCAGTGGTGGCTCGGAAGTACGATGACATTATGTCCAGCATCCCGCTGGGAATGCCCTTGTTGGGAACCGGGAACACCTCGTCAGCTTCTGTATCCCCTTTTGTCCACTTGCTCAGGAAGATCAACTCCTGGACCCTCCATTTAAATAATTTCGAGCCCCGGTTCTCGAAGATATGACAACGAAGAGAAGTTTCAATATCTGATCTGGCTCGAGAATACCGCCAACAACAACTGACAGGTCTCGATTGATTTGAAAATGGCATCATGAAATTGTAGGAGGTGGTCACTGATATTCAAGCGTGACGAATCTCACTATCCTGCTGAAAGAACCAATTAGGTCACTTGTGTGCCCGTTGTCCGGAAGTCTTTTCGTAGATATCTTGACTTCGGGATAGTGGAGCAATTGTCCAGCCAGGTTGAACTGCTATTCGGGCACTTGGGCCTATGAGTTATCCCGAGCGGGATTTTCAACGTCCTTAGCCAAGCCATTCTAACTGCTTGCCGGCTGACCCTTAGAGGCACGGCATAGGAGCTCTTGTTGTGCCCCCGAGTTGATCCCGAGATGCTGCAGGCAAGGCAGAGGGCCCGAAAATGGGCCCTTGCATGCCGACTGGCAGAGCTCCTGTCCATGAAAGCGGGAGACGTCATATCTCGGAAAGCATGCTCTTGTGATCCTCCAGATTACCGAGGAACGAAATGTAAGTAGATGGAGTCTTGTTGTTGGTGGTATTCAGTGGCTAGGAACACAGTTCGAGCCAGATGGTGTCAAGGCCGACCAAGATCTGAGATGCGTACGTCATGCTCCGAAGGTGCCCCTGCTCGTTGCGGAGACAATGCACGACACTTTGAAATGCATTTGCTTTTTCTTCAGTCTGGCAGCCAACTGCGAAGTTACTTCTCGTTGCAGCAAAGCCACAAGGAGAAGGCCACCGTTGCTTTCTGCCGCAGTTTCAACCGCGTTTGCCTCGCTCAGGGACAGAGCAGATTTATGTCGCCAAGTCGTATCAACAGAGTGTGCCGGGCTTATCAAAGTGACAAGTCGCAAAAGCTTCGCCAGTCATTTTCTGAGTTCTGAATCTTGCCAGCGAGACGGAATAGCCCATGGCCAGCGGCAGCGGATCATCAGACGTTTTGCTGCTGGCGCATTGGACGTTGACCGTCCCAAGCCCAGTGGCTTCAGAGACTATTGGATCGTCCACGGCGGTTCACTGGACGATGCAAATTACCGAGTGGGCTTGGAGCTGGGGACCCCACTGGGTCAACAGGGGCACTCGGGCTCACCATGCCCTGCCCTGCCCTGCCCTGTCCTCGAGGAGATCGAAAATAGCACGACTCAGGGAAGCTTTTCCCGTCCGCCTCCGCAGTAGTCCCGCGCCTGGGGCTGTCCTGGGGCAGTGAGCGATTCGGACCACTGATATTCGACCCTTCTCGCCAACGAGATGCATTCGAGCCTCACTGAGCACATTCTCGTGCCTGTTTTAACCCTGGGAGCGGGAGGCTGCATATCCGACGAACCGGGGTTATCGCCTCGCGACTATAGTTGTTCCCAGGTCTGTGGTTGCGCAAGCTTGTTCCTTGCCGTAGTCTGCAAGGAGGAATCGTGCCGCAACTTACTAGTATTCGGAGAGTTGGGCTCACCCAAATTGGCCGCGACTCGGGCGATTTGCAAGCTGCAGGTGATGTGCGCACATAGTAGCCAGAGATTGCACCCCGGCCCTGAGATGAATGTTGTTCTTCCCTATGCTGACGATGCTGGGGCCAGCTACGGACGGCAAGGGAGAAACGCTCCGCCCTGGCGGTTAGGGCTTGACGATAGAAACACCGTTCAACGCCGAACTGGAACCACTCCCCTTGGATACGCTGCGTACACAGTAGTATGCATATCTGAATTCCATCGTTTTGCCGAACGCTCGTCGTGACACCCAGCACAACATGATCTGCTCGCTCAGAGTCTGAACGGCCACGACTCGGCAGAGAGGGGCGTGAGGCTGCGGCAAAAGGGTGTGCTTCTAGACCCGACTCATGACGCCAATGCGGGCGGCGGGTAGAGCTAGGATCTCGCGGATCTAAACACCATCGCCATCGCCCCTCCGCGGGATGTGACATGTGCAACCAATAAGGCCGCTTCGGAATGGCCGACAACTGCAAGGTCTACAGTAGCTTGGTGACCGGAGCTCAGTTGACGGCGCGGTTCCTGTGCCTTTCACCGAGAATGTGACTTTTCTTTTTCTTTCGCCGGTTTGGGGCCTGGACCTGGGAGTACGGAGTAAGTAAGTGCCGGCTCCAACGCGTGGTCGGTTCCCTCAGGAGGTAGAACGAACCTGACAGGGGTCCATGGTGTTTTTGCGGCATTGCTCTGCCTTGTTTTGGGGGACTTGCATGGTTTGTGGCATCTTGCGCATTCGTCTAACGCCATCCAAGCCCGGCCCAATGCTCAGTGTCGGCCTAAGCTGAATGTGCCGTACTGCGTATGTCGTGTGAATGGTTTCACCGCCTTTGTTCTCTTCCCCTCTGCTGCTTGATCGAGGCCAACTTTTTGGGGCAAGATGAAGCAAAATGCACGACGGGCGCTCGCAGGAAGTTGTCATCCAGTAGGCCTGTGCAACGAGCTTGAGGGAGCGTTCTGTGGGTGGAAATATGCATCCTGAAGCATCGCGTAGGTTTGGGCCTCTGCAGTTCAGGGTAGCAAACACCGTTTATTGGTAGTATTGATGCTGGAGGCGTTTGACGGATGAGGCGGTGAGGATCTTCACAAACTCAATGATACGGTTAAGTTGGGCGCTTGGACCCTAGCTAAAGTCAACGTGGGAAGCCGTGAAGGCCCTTTGGGGTTAATGATGGGTGTTGTGATGCAATCAAGAAAGCTGTCTCCTAATATCGACGGATATAACGAGCGTGGGTAAGTCGGCGGTTGCACCCCAAAACCGACCGGGCTTCACGAACAGTCTGTGTACCTGCTTCCTGTGCCGAGGCCTATGCAGTAGAGAAGCTCATGATAGAAACAGACGAGAGTCCTGAGCAATAGTTGGAGTTGGATGAAACGGGTGTTCTGCATGTGAAGGCTGCCGAGTTGGAGACCAAACCATGCAAGCAAGCTCTTTCCGTTGGGCGCACAGACATGGAAACGTCTTCATCATGCTGCTTGTTCCAAATGCTCGCCTCAGACATGAGCTCATCAAAATTGAAGTACGATTGGGCGTCAGGTGAATGCATTGCTTGGAGTTGGAGAGAACATGGATGAATTGGATATCGTGATTGCGAGAAAGACACACCAGCGGCTGCCGTTTTCGGTGTTGGGTGCATCAACGTTAACGGCAGCTGGCAGCGCTAACTCGACCTCCAGAGTGCAGCATGCGGAAGGTGGGGAACACCCTCGATCCATCGTGCCTTCCACTGGAGGACAACTCAATCAACAGACGCATCCGTCTCCAAACGTAAACCTTGTAGCCAACGGCGACGATTCTTTTTCCCCTGGCATCCATTCCATCGTGGATGCATGCATTCATTCATACTTTGCCTGTCCTGCTGAAATGCACGCCAGCACATGGAATCACACGGATTCGATCGATGCCTCGATCACTTGGCGGCCTCTTCAAGACACCATGGCTTCCATCGTGATGGTCGCGCACGCGCACCCGCTGAAGGGGCCCTCAGCGAGCTCCCATTACCTAGGTACTGCTCTGCAAAAACTCAAGGTTCCTCTACGTCATCTGTGGCCGTGACTTCGACGCCGTACCTTTTCAAACGTGTTCCTGGCTCCTTGACAAGGGCACCATGACCTTCCGAATCGGCATCAACCCGCGACGCTCGTGCTACGCAAAACACTCCATCCCATTGGAAACCTGACCGACACACAAGCACATACCTCGTTGGGGATACAAGTCGGTGCCACCACACAAAGCATGCCCAGAACGAGGGATGCGCCGCGATAGGACAAGTCGACGTTAGGGAAAGTGCCAGATCTGCGAGGCGCAATGTGTGTGCGACCCGGCGTGCATGATCTCGAAAGAGCCAACAACCTCATCGGCGCCAGTCCTCGCTCGCTTGTTCCACCTCTGCAATTCACACGGCCTGCTCCAATCGCGACTCAATCCTTGCGATGCTGGGTGAGGGCTTGTGTACCCTCAACAGAACGTGGCGGTTGGAGATGATGCCCGTTTGGTGCCCGCTCGAACCCTAGGAGGCTTCAGAGCTTCTAATTCTAAGTGAGAATATCCCCATAGAGCCAGTTCGCACTGCAAGAATACTAATAGAAATAAGGACACATGAATCCGCGACAAAGAGCAGTAGTTTGTGGCGAAAACCTTGGACAGGCTGTTGTCCTGGGCACCATGCACCAGTCCAGACTGTTTGTCAAGCCTCTGTGCGGGGGTTATCGAGATTCCCCTCGGCTTGAACCGAAGCGCTGCGACAAGTGGCTGCAGAACTGGGCACAACCATCGTGGTGCAATACCGTCCTCGTGGGCTTGGTGACTAGCCTGGGCACTCTTGGACGATGCACGATCTCAGCAGCCTCAGTCAGACGGGTGACAAGACACCTGCTGTTTCTCAAAGGACATGATCTTGGGCCCTGCAATTTACCTGATGTGCCATTGTCCAACCACTGGGCCCCAACTCCCAACGCCGACTTTACCATGCCTACCTGTCTGTCAGCGCCTTCAACCTGGAACCCTGGAGAAAAAAAAAGGATGAGGCACGCCATTGACGAATCTTACGAACCCACGAGGCCAGTCTTGTTTCCGCACCAGTGCTCCCACCACCTGCAAACAGGCTAATAGCACACCGTTCTGGCGGCTTTATACCGACATCTAATGAAAGAAAGGCGGCCCGAAGCAAGACACTTTTCTGACGGGCGATTCTAAAATTGACATTCAACGCTCACAGTTACAGTTGGGTCGCCCAGCCACCGCCTGTCGGTTCACAGAGCACCGAGACATGCACGTGTTGGCCATCTGAAACAGAGCTGTCTGACCCTGATCGTTGGAAGGGTCTCAGCACATACAGCACGGCATCCCCAGTCTCAACACATCTTGCTGGGGTTCGACAGCATAGCAGACAGAAATGTCGGACCCTTGGGACTGGGTTCAGCGTGTCGTGTGCTTGGGATCAGAACAGCGTACGACTCGAAGCACGAGCATGGCTCGGCAAGTCTGTACGACCTCGCTGAAGATGTCTGATAGACCCGTACGACGTCTCAAGCGAAATTGTTGGCGAAGAGTCGCATCGTCTTGCGAACTTGCCCCTCAGCTGTCTTGGCATGGAGAAGGCAACATGACAGCAGATAACCGTCCAGCAGAGCGGACATCCGAGTTACAATGGCGGGGTGGTGGACTGAGATCTTGTCCCGCCTCCACGAGTTCTTGGTTTAACAAGTCGCCTCGCTGGGTTTGCCTCGGGTAACCGCTTCATCTGAACAGAACCCAGAACAGATGCTTGGAGATCAGGCGTTCTCAGCTCGTCATCATCGTCCTTCCCATTTTGCTGTGGCCAACTGGAGTCTCCGTGCAAGGGGCGGTTGGCAGTGGTAATAGAAGAACATGCCCTCGGCAACTGTCGCCTCACCCTCGAGCATCATGGTCGCGAAAAGCCATGGATGGATTGACGGCCGAAGAGATTCGGTCTCCAAGTGTGGAGACTTCACAGGGGCGCCGGACACTAATCAACTCCTGCCCAGTAAAGGATTGTGACGACACTCGAACCCCGTTGTTGTTCTCGCCGAGCGAGCATCTAGTTCGTGTTCACCAAACTCTATACTGTAGGGCGGCTCCCTTGCGAGCGGCCCGCGCGCCATGGCCCTCACTAGCATCCCAATGGCCATACCGCAGGACCTGACAGCCCCTTCTCCCAGTAAGCTGATGGCTGCCTCTGAGCGAGCTCGGCCAAGCTAGGCGCTGCAGGCATTGGCGATCACTCTAGCTGCTGTTGCACCCCTGGTCAAAGATTAACCCTGGTCCCCTGCGCAGATCGCACACCCGCCCCTCACCCTGGAAGCCCAAATTGAGCTCTGCTCAGCGCTCTCTCTGACCTGAGGATACTTGATATCTGATCGCGCCAGGAGGGATGGGACTGAGATGCAGTACAATGTCCTCCTCATCTCCATGCCGCCTGTTTGGGAGCCCCTCAAGAGCCGAGGTGGCGTGCTCTCAGAGGCCTTGTTGAACCGAATCCTGGAGTTGTCATCCCACGCCACCCCCCGGCGATGGACGCACCATGTAATTTGAGTAGTAAACAGGACACTCCACACATTCAGATCGAGCCGCGTCGCTTGCTCAATTGGGCGACATGAGTGACGGCCGAGGGCTCGCAAGTCACCCCGAGTTCCCGACGCGCTGATGACTGGCCTGTGGAATACCTGGTCTGTACGCGATGCCCGTGGCCAGGCCTCATGGCACACCAGGACGGCGAGCATAACCAATGACGCCGCGGATGCTAGAGATGGGAAAGATTGCGTTTGATGGAACCACAAGCTCATCTCTCTCTGGCAATTGGAAGGCTGTATAAGACCAACCGGTATTCCCCACGTCCAAATACCGCTCTGCCTACTTCCCGTTTGCCTTGAATCAACTCGGTCAACAACTGAAGACGCACGATATTAAGACTCGTATCGAGGAGCAGGTACGGGACGACCAGCTGAGTGAGACCACACTTGGAGCTCGCTTCCAACGACCCGACGTTTCTTTTGCGGGTGTCAAAGCGGCAAAGGTGCCAAGCTACCTACGGATAGAGGGAGGTTTAAATGCAAGAAGGATCTGAGTTGGGACGAGTGAGACACACACGATGGCTCGCGTGAGTCGGGTCCATTACTGACAGGTTTGTCTAGGGAATCGACGCCACGACTATCGCTATCTCGAAACAAACGCTGGGCTTCAACGGGCAAGGTACGAACGGCTCCTTCAATCAAAACGCTCTCTTGTTCAGACTTGATTTCCTTGGAATTCTCGTCTCCCCATGACCCACCCTGTCATTGTTGTTGTTGTTTTGTTTCCTCGTTTCTTTTCCCCGCTCTTCAGCTCAGCTTCACGGCCTCTCATCATTTCCCGGCCCCCTTTATTATTATCATCCCAAGCTCGCCTGAGAGCCAAGACAACCATCTTGGAAGGCTCCGGGCAAATCCGCGGCAATGGCGTCCCACCCTTGTCGGCCAGTCTATTGAGTGCGAGGAGCCAATCTTGGACTTTTTGGTCGACTAGTCGAGCAGTCCACCTGCGGCGCTGGTATCCAATCCCAAGCCCAATGGGGGCCACCCGACCAGTGGTGACGCCAATGTTAAACCGCTTTCTACATGCGATGGCCCTTTGCGAGCTAGCTGTCTCCTATTTTCTTGCTTTCTTTTTCTTCTCGACCTTTCTTGTCCCTTTCCCCGTTTGGCGGATGCTGGCTGGGGGCGCCGTGTTGCTTCTGCTTCCGCTCGAGCTGCAGACGGGACAGAGGGGGTTGCGTCTGTTGGCTGCTGCTAGAGGCGTATGGGGACACGGGAGGATGTGGATTGAGCGCAAGCGCGGGAGGAAGGGCTTCAAACAAGGGAGGGATGGTTGACCGAGAGGTTACTTGCAGGTGCCCCAAAAGCAATGGGAGGCTGATCGGAATGGAGTTGACAGATTTGACTCAGAAGAGTGCCGGCAAAACGATCATCGATCACCCTGCCCATAATCACTGGCCGACGACAGACGGGCAAGCTTGATCCTTGCTAAGCACCGCGGAACCCCAGTCCTCCGAGCAGGCAAGCGCCAGGCTTTCCCAGCGGTGCTGACGATAGCCCGCCTCCTTTCTGGCTGGTGCTGCATCATCATTTCGGCGCAGCGACTGAGGTGGTGGTGGACAAAGTTGGACCCTTGACGCGAACACGGTTTGCCAGTCACCCAGTGGGTGTGGTGGTCTTTTTGATCTGTTCCCCCCAGCGACTGATCGACAGACAGTAGCACCCGAAGCTAGATTTGACGGGCCACCTGCGAACTCAACCGCAAGCCCTCACCCGACGTTGTTTTCGAAACCCGACGCATCCAGTGCTATTAGAGAACCCCGGCAGGCTTCACTGAAGAGAAAGGTGAGTTGGCTTCTGTTTGGGTGCTGCCCCCCATAATCAACCCCAAGCCCATCCATCAACCGGTGTCACGATCCCAGCAAGCTTAGTGAGCTTCAGGGATACGTACCGTCAAACAAGTCGCTCGGGAGTTCATAAAGGGAAAACAAAATGGAGACGGGAAGACGGGAACGGGTCCAGTACGGTTAGGACCGCGCCCTCGCTGGGGTCTTCCAACCCTTCAACCCTCCCTCAAAGCATCGGGTCCCACCGCTTTGCTCTACTGAACTTGGGCCTGCATAGCGCTCTTCAGCGCTCTGGGCTCGCCCTTGACATCCAGCTGATGCCGCCCGCGCCGTGCGCCATGCCCACTACCGACACCCCTGCACACCACTATCGATCCCCGGCTTGCCATCCTACCAATCACGGCTGACCAGCTATAGCCACACCCCTAGGCCGTCCGATCGACTACCTACATGCACATTACGCACACATTCGCATCGTTCAGGCACGTTCACAAACCGTTCCTTTTTGCTTTGGCTCTCAAGTCCATCTCGTTTCTTTTTAGCTGCGCTCGAGTTGAGCCGACCCTTGTCTGTCAAGAGAGGAAACCCATTTCAAGCATAGTCGGCCTCTTCTCCCTGCTTCCATAGCCTGTCCTGTCGTCTGCTTGTTCCCGATCATCGTTCTCCATTAGTGATCACGCATGGTCCACAGCATTTAGAAAGGGGTGTGCGCGTGTGTGTGCTCGCGCACGCGCTTCTATGGGCTTGCGCTGCTGCGTCCTGGTTGCCGGCTGCTCCATCATGGCGTGCCATGACCACAGAGATCCTTGGAGACCTCGGGACGGCTTGTGGGCTGTGAAGCAGCAGGATCTCGCTGGGGTAACACATGATGATGCCCTTGGCAGAGCCAGTCGTCTTTTGAGCAGGGTCACGCTTCGTGAGGCACTTCCCTCTCTCGACTGCCCAGAAGCCGCTCAGCTCCATCTTCTCCACCATTTCCCGAGCTCATGATGTCTCCCTCTCCCCACCCTTGATTGAGTCTGCCATCACCCTTGCATCCAGCTCTGAGACACTTGGGGATCTGGCATTCAACGGCCAAGGTGGTCGACCTAGCCCCCCCCCCCCAGATGTCACAACACTGACCCTGACCATGGCCTGGCCCGTCTGTTAAGCCCGATGCCATGACTGCCGTGGATGGGTCCTGTATGTAACGTACTGTACAGTGTTGCCCTCGTCGGCTCCGGTCTACTTTTGAGATAGACGAGTGGGGGTGGGCTCAGAGTGCAAGGGTCCCGGCAAGTCGACATTGTCAAAGACCAAAAGCAACCAGACGGCCCTCCCTCTCCCTCTCGTTGCTTCCCCGTTCCTTTCCCACCTGCCATACACCACTCTTCATCTTCATTGGCTTCCTCCAAGGGAGGGATGGATTAGATAGATCGGGTCCACAAGTCCCGTCTACCTACTGGTGTGGTTTGGCTTCTCTTGTCCTTGCCTCCCCGCCCTTCGTTCGGTTGGGAGCAAATCTGAATCACCACCATCTCCTCTTTGACGCAGGGCAGGATATCTTGCATACGCCGTCCCAACCTCAAAAAGAAATGCTCCCTCATGTTTCTCATCCCTCATCTGCCTTCGACACCCCCAGAAATCCTCCCGTGCGAGACTCTGACTTTCCTAAATCTTGCCAGTCTGGATCACTTCGGTTACCCGCACTGAACCATCTACCCGCTACTGTTTGTCTTCCCACGCCCCAGTCTGCAATTCGAGTCAAGTTCCATCTGCGGCTCGACACGAACTTCTCTAGGCCCGGCGTCTTTGTAGCGTGTGTCGACGAATTCGAGCTGACGGTGAATAGGTCCGTGGGCCCTTGCAGTTGAACGGCAGCTTTGACTACTTTGGCGGCATCCGCTCGCTCGACCCTTGGTCTCAGCTTGCACTCGCGGATCGCATATTGGAGTCTAATCCTGCAAGGTACAGGAGTACTTGCCGGTGATATCGAGCATCTGTTGCCTTGAAGGTAAGGAATCTGATGTGGCGAATCATGGTGGCCATTCTGGCCTCTTGGACCGCAGGCGAGGGTGATAATCTGACAGATTCTTCCTAGGCTCCCGTTCCCTTCGTATCATTACACGGCTATTTTGAACAAGCAATCCTGCCCGCCACCATTCGGATTCCTTTCTGTTTATTATTCCTCGTCGACGTGTTCTAGCCAATGGGGCCGCGCATGCCTGAGCACTATTGAGCCGAACTCGCCGCGTCAAGGAGTCCACTTCCCCAGCTCGAACAGCAATCTTGGGTCGGCGAAACGCAACTCCTTCTCCAAAGGGCAACCGACCTCTCCCTTCTTGGAATGCCAGTGTCTCTGGTCTGGATCGGAACTACGAATTGCCCCTCCAACCTCTACGCATCTCACCAGTAAGGAGCCCTCCATACACTCGGCTGTTTCAAAACGCCACCTCCAAGACGCAGAAGCAATTCAAGGGAGAGACTGACCGGGGATACCAAGCATTAGGAAGACATCATCCTGCACGTTGGTGTATGCCCTGTGCTAGATCAAATCTCCGAGAAGCAAGACTTGCACAGCGATCTTGTCTTGGCTGACTGGCCCCGCCGGATAAGACCTCGACGAGACCTGTTTAAACCACGACCACAACCACCTTCTGCGTCCAAGACAAGTGGTCTGCATTCTCCAACTCTCCTCCCTCAACAACCCATTTCCCATCAGTTCCCCCTTTTCGACAGCTTGAATGTCTGCTGTCAAGTTCCAGTGTCCGCCCTACAAGCTTTTCGAGGTGAGTCGAAACCTAGACCTTGTTCCAACCCTCCCGTGACACGACGGACGAATCCCTCTTTTGTTCTTCGACGCCGCCCACAAGGCTGCATAGAGTCTCTCCTTCTGTCTCCCTCCCTCACCATCTGTCTTTAGACATCTCCCCTCCATAGTGTTTCGGGGCTTCAAACACTGACAGAGAACCCCTACCTAGCCTGACTACCATCCCCAAAAGCCAATAATTGTTGGAGTGGACGACAGGCTCGAGTCGCCTGACACGCTCACGCTTCGTTACGAAGAAGCTGCTCGAGCAGCGAACGGGGGAGACCCAAGAGGGGACTCCCCTCCTAGGCTCTTGGAGATGGCGACCTACACCAAGGCACAGCTGCCCTCGATGCATGGTGAGTAGACTGGTCTTAGTTCCGAGTGACGCAAGTCATGAGTGCTTCAGGCAGCAGCTTGAAGACACTAGGGGATAGAAGCTAGTATTCGAGCAGTTTGCTAATACATGACAGCCGGTTACGATGCAACTCGATATCAGGATGCCAGCTATGATCAGTATTCGGCGCAGTCATTCCCTACACAGCAACAGACTGAAAAGTTTGCCCAGCTGAACCAGCAAAACTTTGCGTCCAACAATGCCGCCGTTCCTCAGTATATGCCTGCGGGCCCTACGGTGCTGTCATGCCAACCTACGACAGGTATGGTAGGAACCAAGATCTTTATCAAGCTCTCCTCGCAGTACGATCTATTCTCGCTCTCATCGCCGATGCCAATATGGTTTCTCCTGTTTGGGTCAGAGAAGTGCACAGCGCAGGATGTGTCCAGAGATGTGCAAGACAGCTCTGGATTTCTTTATACCTGCAGTGGAGAAGCACCGCAGTTTTTGGTCACAGGCTGCGCCAACAGCAACGTGCCGCTGTCACTCCTTCTCGAAGGGCCTTCTGGAGAAGAGATCTCGCGGACCGTTGTAGGCACTTTTCAGTATTTTGAAGGGTCGGGAGATGACATCACGCGGTCAACTAAGATACCCAAGCATGAGGACGCGGCACCTGCCCCTGCAGTAGATCAGCCGAGTACCTCGCCCAAGGCTGGCGAGCCTCAGCTGCCATCAGAGCCTCCTACAAATACCTATGAGTATCCAGCTCAACAGGGACAGTATGGCAACACATTTACGCAAGGAAATAACGACATGCTTAGCACATACAGGAGCACGAGCTTCACCGACCCTCACTACCACCGGCGTCCGGCGGCGACGGCGGGATGGAGCCCATACCCGAGCACCCTGGGGAGCACGGGGAGGAACTCAGCGGCAGGCTTGGACCCGACAATGTCGGGACGCCCAAACTTGACGCCACTGCCGATACCATCCTCATCTCAGTCTGGCACACCGCAGTTGATTCGAACAAGCACCATCGCCAACAGTGCTGGAAGCAACTCGAGCTACCATCCCATCTCTCTTTACTCGAGCAAGGCGGTGCTCAAGATTGCAGGAAAGTTGGAGACCATGGCGGAGAACTGGACACAGGAGGAGTGGGAGAACCGTCGACGCATCGTCCTCTTCCGTAAGACTCAGAGAGGATCGACCCTCAACGCAACCTTCCAGCCCGTGGGTGTCCAAGACCGACCCCCAAACAGTGTCTGCATTTCGTGCATCTGGTGGGCTGAGAAGAACGAGTGCTACGTCACTTCGGTCGACACTATCTATCTTCTTGAGCAACTGGTTGCCGCACCAAACCGTTTCAGCGTCGAGGAGAAGAACCGGATCCGACGCAACCTTGAGGGGTTCCATCCTCAGACAGTATCCAAGGCCAAGGCAGAGAGCGAGGAGTTCTTCAAGATCATCATGGCATTCCCTAACCCCAAGCCCCGCAATATCGAGAAGGATGTCAAGGTGTTCCCGTGGAAGATTCTCGAGTCAGCTCTCAAGAAGATCATCGGCAAGTACAGCGCGAGCCCCAGCAGCACACTCCCTCCGGCCAACATCATCAACCAACCGAGTGCTCCGTACGCTCCGCTGCCCACGCCTCCTGGACACGGCATGGCTTCACACACCGACCCTCACCAGCAATACTCCCTTCCCCAGCATCACGACTCGATTCCCTCTCCCCGGTCGCTATCGGGTTCTCAGCCAAGCTGGACCCCATATGCCGCAGCACCAGGATACTCGACAACCGCCTCTCGAACCCTCAGCCCTGGCCTACGCAACTCCAGCCCACAGCAGCCGCAGCCGCCCCTGCGCATCACCACCACGCCCCTGCCGGCGGTTTCGACTTACGACAGCCGAAGTGGAGGATATGGGGCGACAGGATTACACACGCCGATTAGCCACCACCCGCCTGCTGCGACGCCCCCAAGATGGGACCCTACGCCCGCAACATATCCCGAGAGCTACCCCAGCTTGACATCGCAGACGGCTCAGCCAGTCTACAGCTCAGGAGGATACGGCGAGCCGGCACCCAGGGCATGAACAGGCTACAAGGCCTTGTCCCCCCCGTCATTATCGGATGACCATTCAGGCCCAGCCTCTTCAGCTCGTGTTCCTACCTTCAGACCTTGATTCACCGTGTCTGGAGGCCGTATTGGACAGCCTCGTGAACATTGGAGAGGAGGGTCGCGGGGGCGAGTCAGGTGTCGTGGCGCACACCAATCAAGGGCCTTGCCAGGACACCATCTCGGGTGGGAGGCAGCCCTCTCAGCTTAACAGTGGCCTTGATATGCCGCCTTCAGCCTCTTGAAGGTGGGGAGTGATGGCGCCATTGGTCGTGCAGCTGGTGGCTGTGATACCTAGGGGACGCACGATACGCGCCGTCCCCCCCTTGGCGGCTGGCCCGAAGCTGCCTACGACGACCAAGACGACGTCAACGCTTTGTCTCTCGGGGGATGTCGCAAGTCTCGGGCTCCGTCCACTTCTCTAGCGTGTGTTGGAAGTGGTCATGGGGTCGCAGCGGCTCACCTTGTCAACCACCCTCCCTTCATGAGCCGGCGCTATGGCCAGGACTATTCAACCTTCCTTGTCACGATCAAGCCTAGCGGCGGCTGCGGCAAGGAAGAAATGGAACCAGTCCAACCACGTCTTGGCGGGTAGATCCGTCAAGCACAAACAGGGATCAGCTGTGGACTCTTTGGCTCGGCCACACCACCGCCCGGGCTTCTCTTCTGAGCTTCTTCTGCACGGCGCTTCTAGGCGTCCTCGCACGGATCCATCCTTTGGATCAGAGTCGTCATGCTCAAGTCATTATGCACCTCGACAAGCGTTCGAGGCTGCATCTTTCCCCTTTCATATTATGTTTGCGAATTAATGATGCCATTTCGGTCATGTATTACGGTCCGGTATTATAGATTTCGACCGTTTTTGCTCTTGTATTTCTGATTCAATTTCCTTATTCGGGACTGGGTATGTATGTCCCTGGGATCTAGTAACATAGATGGTTTGTTCATGTACTCGTATGGAAGGCTACGAGATAGATGGGATGGGATGGGATGGGATAGGACAGGATAGGATGGTCGGTATTACGGATATGATTGGAATGTCGAACGGTGGTTGTCATGAAGGAATGGGTTCAGACAGGATATGTGGGTTCGCCCCTAGTTGCCGGGATTTCATGTTGTTTGTTTTGGAGGATCTTCATCAATAGGCATTATACCCTTCGTGTGCATTCATTCCTACCTACGCCTCATGTTTTCGCATTGTCTCTTTACTTGGTCTTTCATGGATTGGTCTTGGGCACGTAGACGGGCAGGGGCTTCTTTGCATCAACGGGAAACGGGAAAACACGCGGAATTTGGGAGGAATGGGCACCATTTCTACGATAGATTACCAGGTACTGGGTAATAATAATCTCTGGAGCAACCGTCACGTCCATCACACTCGTGTTTTGATTGAGGGTCTCATGGTGAGGGGGAGTCGGAATGACGGGTGCATTCCACTCGGAAATGTTGTCACGGGAGCTTCGGGACGCAAGATGATATGATGGCTTCGTAGCAGACAGAACAAAGAATGGAAGGTTTGATTGCGACGGGTGACGGGCGGGCAAATGTTGAGCACGGCCCTTACTAGCTCGATGTAAGTTTTCCGGGGGGGGCGGCCGCGTGGGATGGGCGGGCGAGGCATGTGGTGAGATTGCGCGTGGGCGGTGGAAAAAAGATGGAGGGGCGTGTCACACGGTGTTGTAGTTGGGGTGGAGTATCTTGTTTTTGTTTGCTTGAGGTTGAAATGGAGGGATGGGAAAGGGAGAGAGTTGTTTGCTTGTGGTATGATCTGTTGATTGTTTGCTACTTGGGAAAATTGGGGTCTTGGTGGTGGCTCTCAGGGGTCTCACGTGATTCGTAAGAAACAGCCAAGCAAGTACACCCATAACAACTGATATTGTGCCCAATGTTTAGTCACAAGTCTTAGGCAGCTATTATTCGCTTCTTTCAGACTGTACGTGAAATTGTGAAACTTAGTATCTTGTGTCTGTTCCGTAGTATGATCATTGCCAAGGCGAATAGTCGAATAGCAATGAGCATAGGACGGGGAGTCTAATGACAGGGGTTTTCTCATTGGCAAAAAGGAATAAGCAATCAAAGCGGAATCAATATGCACTCTACAACAGGGACTGGCAATTCTTGTAGATTGAAGCCCCATTGCGCCTCGATCCAGGACAAGTCGCTAAACCTCCATCGACATATGAATTCACGCAGATAGATGACTACTTCACCCGGTCAATTCTGCCTCTATTCTTTTGACCAGACCTCTAGTCAGAACTTGATTTTATTTGGACTCCATCTTACCTGGTCAATACCCGTGATGGCGAGTCTGATCCCATGACAGTGATAAACTTGAGCATCTAAGCCCTTATCCATCCAAGCAAGTGATGAACCCCCGGACTACTATTTGGATTATCTTTAATTTTTTGCAGCAGGTGAGATGAAAGTACCTCTATACCAAGCAAGGCAACACTTTTTCAGCAAAATCCTGCATCACACAATGAACCTCACTACCATAACCCCTTGTCCTTCACCTCCCCCAATTCAAATATCAGGAGTTATCAAAGCCTTGCTAATCTCAACTTGCATGATAGCAGTATATGTTCCATGGAAGCTCAAAGATTGTATCGCTATTGGTAAGAAATTTGTTGATCGCAACCGGGGAACTTATCGTCAATCCTCGAGTCTGAATTGTACTTGATAAGTTCGAGAGGCAACAATATAGAATGAAGAGTACGTTGAGATGAAACTTTGGATGAACTCTTGATACTCCTAAATATTGGCACTAATTACGCCGTTTTCCCTCTTTGAAGTCAAAATCTATCAGGCTGAATTCCCAGTCCTCTGCCAGGCAACTTTCCCAAGGTAAGTCTGATAGTTGGTCGTTGACGGTGCCATGATCCCAAGGAGATGTGCACGGTGCCATTATCGTTTAGCCGTGGGAGAGTGTGCTGCCTCATACTAATTGATTTTTGATACTGCTGGATAAGAGCACGAATCAAGTTGTGGCAGAGTGCCATCTTCCTGTAGATCATGTACAGTGTACATCGGTCACAACGGCGAGCCCTAGATGTAGATTGGGCGGCATGGACTGAACTGAAGAGCCAATGGCACATTCGACTTTGACGCTACAACTATGAAGGCGAATCTTGGGCTCACATGAGGCTGCGTGTCATTTTCTGCCATACAACGACTGATCTAAAGCATTGTATTCACTACCATTAAAACAAGAGATAAACCCAACGCTTTTCCCCTGTCCCTATTTAAGCCGCATTCTGCACCTGCACCTCACCATTGGCCAGACCAAAGTAGGCGGCGACGGGCTTTTGTGCTTGCAGCTGCTTGCCCAGCTTGACGGCCTCGTCACCGTTGAAGCCATGGAAGAGACCAATCTCGACGATACCGGGCAATCGGACAAGCTCCTGGGCGAGGGCGTTGATCTCCCAGGCGCCGTCCTTTCCTTGGCCGTCGACCTCGGAGTTGATGTCCTTAGCAAGCAGCAGGGGAGGGAAGGGAGCGTCAATCAGCCACATGCCGTTGTCAGTGACGCACTCGCCAGCCTTGCTGGGGAGGCCTGAGCGGACGACAGGGTTAGGGGAGCCCATGGCCCGAAGACGGGTCAGGACATCAGGGGCAGCCATAGGGAGGACCTCGATGGGGATGGTCTTCCATGTGGTGCACAGTCGAGGAGACTGCTTTCGGTAGTCTATCGAGGTCAGTTTCTCTTACAGATATGACGTACTCAGCAAATGCGTACCAGCCACAGCGATGAACTTCTTGGCGGCAATGGCAACGAGCTTCTCCTGGAACAGACAAGCACCGCCACCCTTGATAAGGTTGAGGTCCTCATCGACCTCGTCGGCGCCGTCAAAGGCAACGTCGAGGGCGACAGGGACGCCATCGACGGTAGGCCTCTCGTCCAGGTTGGCCAGCTTCAGACCAGCAGTGCGGATGAGACCCTTGGACTGGCTTCCGGTAGGAATAAAGGTCATGCCACCGTAAAACTCGGGTCCCTTGCTGACAATGGCCTCGACGACGTAGACGACGGTGCTGCCGGAGCCGATGCCGACATACTTGTACTCGGGGAGGAGGTGGTCATTGACGGCCTGGTAGGCGGCCTGCTTCTTGGCCGACTCGACGAGGTTTGCTGAAGACATGGCTCTTGATTGAATTGTGTTTGTAGCTGAGGCTGGACCTGTGTATGAGAGTTGACGATGATATGATGGTGGATCTGTCCGGCGGCGGGCGCAGGTGTTGTTTATAGATGAGGGGTGGTGGGGAGATTCAATCACGTTGTGTAGGGTAGATGGCTGATGAGGGAATTAGCGATTGGATTGGATGATTTAGCATAAATCTACAGGCTCGTAGCGTCAGGGTTTTTGTGGAAACTCACTCTTGTTGCAATGGGAATGTTGCTCGATGATGATGAGGCTCTGCTTTGTAAGAGCTGATGCGGTTTGGTCAGCTTGCATATGCCTGAGAGGCGCCCAGCGTGAGAGCGAAGGACAGTAATATTCAGCATAGTTAATGGAGCTGGCGCTGGCGCTGTATATCACCAATTCTTATAATTGACTTGACCAATGCCGGAACGAGAACATCTACCATAGCATCCGGCTTCGGAAGGCTTTTTCTTTCATCCATCCGATCTTTTTTATTTTTTCCTTTTTGGCAGCTCGCATTGGCTCTTGGAGAAAGGTGGCTGCAATCAATTAAACCCGCGTCAAGACCAACAGCCCCGCGACGCGTTTTGACGCGTCGCTCCTTCTCTGTAGCATAGCGCCTGCCTCTCCTTCCCCCACATGCATAACCCATGTCCGTGCCTTCCCCTGGCAACCAAAACCTCCCCCCCTCGATATCAACATCCACCAAAGTCAAGGCCTCATCGCAGACGATTCGATTCCCATCACCAACCGCCGCCATGGCTACCCCCAGCGATGCCGGATTCATGATGTCCGACGCCCCCTCGAGGGCTGCCGCAACTCCCCGGCGAAACTTTGGCTTCCCCTCGTCCTCTGCATCTCGACCGCGAGGCCCGCCCTCGGAGAATTTGGGAGCCCCCAGTGAAGATGGCTTCGCCGATGATCAAGTCCCGCGGAGCTCCCGAATCCCCAATACTGCCGAGATCTCACGAGTGGAGGATCGAATTGGCCTGCTGGTTCAGGAACACTTCGAGTCCTTCATCGAGAAGTGAGCAACCCTGCGATCCCCTCACTCTTGAAGGAGTGTCTAATTTGCCATCAACAGCTTCGCCGAAGGCCCTCTGAGCGCTCCCACCCCCAGCGCCCCTACTCCAAGTGCTGTCACCACGGACAAGTACTACGTCGCCCAGATCAAGGGTATGCGCACATACTCGCTATCGACCTTCTATGTCGACTATAAGCACCTCGCTGCTTGGGAGAATGGTTCCTTGGCCGATGGTGTGATGCGCCAGTACTATCGATTCCTTCCCTTCCTCACTGCCGCCTTGCACAACATGATCGCCAAGCACGAGCCTATATACTTCCGCGAGCATCGCCAGCCAACCGCTTCGAGCAACCTCACCACCTCGGCCGCCAGCCATCTTGGCTCTGCCAGCCAGTCTGAGTCGTCCCATCGCAAGAATGAGCACCAACAGACCGACAAGCTCTTCTCCATCGCCTTCTACAACCTCCCATTGGTGTCAAGAGTGCGTGCCCTCCGAGCCGCCAACATTGGCCAGCTCCTTTCTATCTCTGGTACCGTCACGCGAACATCAGAGGTTCGTCCCGAGTTGTCTCTGGCCACATTTGTCTGCGAAGCCTGTCGCACGGTGGTACCGAATGTCGAGCAGACATTTAGATACACAGAGCCTACACAATGTCCCAACACTACCTGTCAAAACCGCGTGGCCTGGCAGCTTGACATTCGGCGCAGCACCTTTGTCGATTGGCAAAAGGTTCGAATCCAAGAGAACAGCTCCGAGATTCCTACCGGCAGTATGCCTCGAACCATGGATGTCATTCTTCGTGGAGAGATTGTCGACCGCGCCAAGGCTGGAGAGAAGTGCATCTTCACTGGTGCCCTGATCGTGGTCCCCGATGTTAGCCAGCTTGGTCTTCCTGGTCTGCGACCAACCGCCGTCCGCGATGATCGCAACGCCCCAAGAGGCGCCGATGCTGGTGGAAGTGGAATCAGTGGTCTCAAGGCTCTTGGTGTGCGCGATCTGACGTACCGTCTAGCCTTCCTTGCCTGCATGGTGAACCCGGATAACTCTTCCACTGGTCAATCTGCCGCCAGCGGTGTTGCCGATGTTGTCAACGCCTTGACACAAAACAATGCGAACGAAGGAGAACAGAGTGTTGAGGATGCTCAGGCTGCTGTGCTGGCGTCCATGAATCCCTCCGAGATTGATGATCTGCGAGCCATGGTGCACGGTGATCACATCTACTCCCGCCTCGTCCAGTCCATTGCGCCCATGGTCTACGGACACGAGGTTGTCAAGAAGGGTTTGCTGCTCCAGCTCATGTCTGGTGTTAGCAAGACTACACCCGAGGGTATGCAACTTCGAGGTGACATCAACATCTGTATCGTTGGTGACCCTTCAACCTCAAAGTCCCAGTTCCTCAAGTACGTCTGCTCGTTTGCACCTCGAGCTGTCTACACCAGTGGAAAGGCCTCGTCTGCTGCCGGTCTGACAGCAGCAGTGGTCAAGGATGAGGAGACTGGCGAGTTTACCATCGAGGCTGGTGCTCTGATGTTGGCAGACAACGGCATCTGCGCCATTGATGAATTTGACAAGATGGACATTGCGGACCAGGTTGCCATTCACGAAGCCATGGAACAGCAGACTATCTCTATCGCCAAGGCCGGTATCCAAGCCACTCTCAACGCCCGAACGAGTATCCTCGCTGCTGCTAACCCTGTTGGCGGTCGTTACAACCGAAAGACGACTCTCCGCTCCAATATCAACATGTCGGCACCCATCATGTCCCGTTTTGATCTGTTCTTTGTCGTCCTCGATGAATGTAACGAGCAGGTCGACCGCCACCTCGCAGAGCATATCGTCGCTATCCACCAACTCCGCGACGAAGCTGTCGAGCCCGAGTTCAGCACTGAACAGCTCCAGCGATATATCCGCTTCTCGAAGACATTCCGGCCCGAGTTTACCGACGAGGCCAAGGATGTGCTGGTCGAGAAGTACAAGGATCTCCGAGCAGATGACGCTCAAGGTGGTGTCGGCAAGAACTCATACCGTATCACCGTTCGTCAGCTGGAGAGTATGATCCGTCTCTCCGAGGCCATTGCCAAGGTGAACTGTGTGGAGGAAATCAGCCCTGACATGGTCGTCGAGGCATACAACCTCCTCCGACAGAGTATCATCTCGGTTGAGCACGACGATGTCGAGATGTACGATGAGGAGCCACAGGAAGACAGTGAGACGCTTCTTCGGGCTGTTGATGCTGCCTCTGGCCGTGACCAGGAGGGTGATGCGCCCATGGTGGAGGAGGAGGAGGAACGCGAGCCTGAGCGTAGCAGCGTCGTGCCCGAGAAGCGGAAGCTCACCATCACGTACGACAACTACATCAAGATGGTCAACATGTTTGTCCAGCGAGTTAATGATGATGAGAGTGGCAATGGTGAGGGCGTGAATGGTGAGGAGTTGGTGAATTGGTATCTTGAGCAGAAGGAGAGTGAGCTCGAGGGTGAGGAAGACTACCACCGCGAGAAGGCTCTGGCAAACATGGTTCTCAAGAAGATGGTCAAGGTAAGCACAACCATCTATCCCGCATTGCCCTGCGAGAAACTAACGGGTCACAGGAAAACATTCTCATGGCTCTTCGTGGCGAGGGTCTCACAGACGGCGAGGCAAGCTCTGCGTCAGCCGCCCAGGTCATCTATGTTCTCCACCCCAACTGTGCTGTTGAGGAGTTCTAGGCTTGTCGATAGATGGAAAAGAATGGGTACATATGCATGTCATGATCTCACGCCTTGGGAGAAGGGCGTTTTGGAGTTGGTAGATATCACATACCCGGCCTACGGGGTGGCTTGACTTATGAGCGACGATGTCACGGATGGATGGCAGGGTCATAGAGGGACGGGATTCTTCACAAGGGGAAGATGCACTTGGATGTTGATACGAGGAGCCAAGGGATATGATGAATAGTTGAAGTAATGTTATGAGTCACTACGGATTTTATGCATCTTGAGTGTTCCCTCATGGTTCTGTTGATGCATCATGACACTACAACGTTGGATATCATCACATAGAGAGCAAACCCATAACGCGAAAATTGTATGATTGATCATTCATCTTCTTGACAGCCTCATACGCACTCGTTATTTGATCGGCGCATAAGAAGCCCTCATCCATCCATTCCCATCCATCCATCATCATGGCCCTTCCACTCCAGTCCGTCCCACCCCCGAATAAACCGACTGGTTCCTAGTTTTTCCAGCCCGTCTTGATCCAGCACCTTCATACAAGAAATAGAGACAGTGAACAACTAAAAAAAAAAAGAGGAAGAAAGAAAAAAGAACAAAGACAAACAGGTCCATGGTCGCAAACCCGAGCCAAATATCAAGCTCCCTTTTTGCAAAGTGTGTCTTGTTGGCAGTTGGTTACATGAGCTCGTTTTTTTGTTGTTATCAGCAAGCGCCTCCCTTTTTTACCATGATATGGTGGACGGGGGCGAGGTTGGGGGTTGATACAGAAGAAAAAGAAGCGGAAACAGAAAAACAGGATAATATGCATGTTGCCAGAAAGCTCGTAGTATGGGGTGCTCACATCAGCCAGTAAACCCGCCTGTGTGACTGTGTGAGCCCTGATGAGCTTCAACATGGTTTGTTGTTGTTGGCAAGGGACAAGGTATGAGAAAGAGGCTTGCGCATCGGTCGGTTAAGGGGAAAAAAGGCACAGGATGCTCAGCTAGTATTATGTAGTAGAATCGCTCAAGTTTCATATCGTGCACAGCGTCTCAATATCCACGCAAGTCCCTCCTGCCATCGTCTGTCATCGTCGGCTCAACCCGAAGCAGACAATGAAGCAGGGGTGCCAGAGCCTCGGCTCCAGTTATCAGATCCTCGACTGCGGTATCCGCCGCGGCCTCCTCGGCCAGAGGATGTAGGGTGTTCGCCACGCGAGCTCGAAACGTCTCGCTTGCCTCCTCGTCGTTCGTGGCCAGAGCCCCGATGTCTAGGGCCAGACTGTCTGTGAGAGCCTCGACCACCTCGGGTGGCAGAGAAGGGGATAGTGACGATTTTGGGCTCAGTCATGCCAGGGAAGTGAATCTTCATGGCATTGCCGCCGCCAACCACGTCGGCGGGGAAGTAGTAAGGCTCCATTACCGCTGAATGAACAGCAAATTTCTTGGGCAAGGGCTTGTTCTGAGCCAGGGCCGGTTGCCATGCCGCCTCGGGCGCCTTGTGTGGCAGTCTGATCTGAGGTAGGGAGCCCATCTCCTGTTCCTCAAAGCATTCCTCGGCCATTGGCTTGGTGAATGGTGATGAACGGCCTCTGCCCGTCTGTGGCGGAGCGCTGACCCCAGGAAGAGACACAGTAGCAGAGTCAGAATGGGTAACATAGTCCAAAGCACTCTTACTAGCCGGATCCACGCCAATTGATCTCTGGGGCGGGGACTTTGCACCGTTGAGGAGACTGTTGATGCGGTTCTGCCACACCTCCTGCGTTGCCTCGCCGGCTGTAAGAGGAGCCCGATGGGGGCTCAAGGGAGGTCGGGTGGGATCCTTGAACGGTGGCGGGTTAGCCCAGCCGAACTGCGGGCGGACTGGAGGCGCGTGAGATGGTGTCATGGCCGGAGGTAGCTTCACAACAGGATGGGGCTTAGGGAGAGAAACGTGAGGTCGCATCACGTCTCCTTCGTAGGCAGGATGTCCCTCCATTGTGGGTGGTGGCGGAGTGGGTGACTTGGTTCTTGATGGTTCAGCCTGACCTGGTTCACGAGCATCCTTCATAGGGAAGAATCGTGATGTGCGCGCTTGTGATGCTGCTCCTTTGCCCGTCGGGGGCAAGATCGAACTACCACCAGCTCCAATCACTCCAGTATTGGCAGGCGGGGGAGCGTCTTCCCTTAATGGCGCAGCCTTCATCTCCTCTCCAGGCGCCCTCCAAGGGCCAGCTGGGTGCTGAGGATCAGCCTGTCCATGTGGCCCAACTGGTCGTCGAGTGCCGTCACCAGGAGCATGAACTTGACGCCACGTCTCCTTGATGGCAGGTTGGGCATCCTCGATGGTCAAACCACGCTCGGCAAGTTGGCGTTCATGTTCCGTTCTCTGGGCGAGTCGCGCAGCGCTCATCTTCTTGTCGTTCTCACTGACTGCAGCAACCCATTTGCTAGTAACATCCGAGGCGGGCGCAGCGTGTGCGCCAGGGGGACCATATCGTGGAGGCACAGATCCAATAGGCGCTGGAGGGTGAGATCGCCCTTGAGAAGGCTGTCGCGCAATGCTCGGAGGAGCGATGGGAGAGGGTCCTTTACCTCCTTGGGGGCCAGCACGGTTATCGGCAGGTAGACGTCCCAGGTCAGTATTGAAGGTCCCGTTGCCGAGACCCCGGTCATTATTAGGGGAGCCCCAGACATTTCGAGATGGTGGCTGAGATCCCGCGCCCCAGGTTGAGGCGACCCGTTCCTGTCGGGTGGCTGCAGCTGCTCCCCAGAGGTCGGCAGGCTTGGCTTCCTGGCTATGAGATACACGTCTAGCGCCCGGTACCGAGGCATGGGCCGAGTTAGGAGGTCCTGCCTTGGCATCTGGCTCTGGTGCAAGATGTCGGGCTGGTGGAGCGGCTGCCGACTTATCGGCCTCGTGTTGGGATAGCACAGGGGATTCACTCGCTGACGCATTCGATTCGCGCTGTTGAATATGGGTAGGCTGCGATGCATCCTCTGACTTTGGCGACGTCTCCTTCTTGTCCGTCTTCTTCTCAGGGGCAGGTCCCATTGCATCAAGCTTCTTCTGGATGCGCTCCCTCCGTTCAGCTTCTTCGCGGGCTTCCTCTTCTTGACGCCGTTTTCTAGCCAATTCAACACGTTCCCGCATGAGCTTCTTTTGGTACTCAACCTCATCAACCACTGGTTGAAGGGGTGGAGGTGGTCCAGCGACCGGCTCCGGTGGAGGGCCGGCCTGGTGAGGTGTCGCAAAGGCGGCGCGAGGTGAAGCGCGTGGAATCCAGCCTTGCTGATGTGGTCCTCGAGATGGGCCATGCGCTGATACCGAAAGATTTGGCGAGACGGGACTGTCGACAGAGCCCGCGAACGACGTTCTTCGAGTGCTGAGAAGCTCAGGGGGCGGCATAGAGCCTTCATTTCCCTTGTTCATGCGCTGCATGAAGGAACCGCTTCCACCGCTGACGTTGGACGATCCCCGCCGCCTACCGAAAGGCGCATCCTGCGAAACCCTATTGGTTTGGAATGCACCGGAGGGTTCTGCCGGATAGTCGGATGGGGGTGGTCGTTGCAGCAAGGAAGGATGCTTTGGGTGCTGGTCCATTCTGAACGAACCACGACGGTTGTCCATTACCGGCTCGTATCGCCCAGAATGGGAGTTGTAGAGTTCCCTATTACCGTGTGATGGACCATCTCTCCAAGCAGACCGGTTAAAGTCGTCGGCTGCAATCTCCTTGGGTAGAGGTGGAGTCATGCCCTTGAAGTGCGATGGATGTCCTGGCCGAGCAAGCTGCGCCTGTTCCGCAATAGGGGATGCCTTTTCCACTGGAGGTAGAGTAGCCCAAGGGGACTTGATGGGAGCTGGCGGTGCTGGAGGTTTGGCGACGAGACTTGGCTTGTCCTGGGAGCCACTCTTCAAGACCAAACCCTTGCCCTGCGCCAGATTGCTCGATTTCGCCAGAGGCGAACTGATAGAAACGGGCGGAGCAGGAGACCTGGGTTTATCGAGGCCCTTACCCTTGGATGCGACTGAACCATTGTCGGAGCTCGGAGGCGGGTGTTCGTCTGGATGAGGGAGAGTCGTCTTTGTACCGTCTCCCCACGTAATAGCCTCAGGAGCCCAGTCATCGTCGTCGTCGTCGATATCGGCCCACTTGTTCTGTCCCTGGGCATCATCCTCGTTCAAACGACTAGCCATGTGAATTCCATACTTTTTCAGTTCCTCATCCGTGAGCTTTTTAGGCTCGGGAGTAGGGGCAGCTAAGATTATCAGTTAGTGAGCTCCATGATGGATCCGGATCGACGAGGCGGCACACGTACGTCGGTTCTTGTTCCAAACTGCGCTCGCATCAGGCGCACCACCCGGCTTGCCTCCATTTGCGCCGGAAAACCGAGGGGAGGAGTCGCGAGTGCTGCTGCCAGTCTTTGCTATGAGTCGAGGTCTCGAGGAGGACAAGGTCGCGGAGCCGGTGGGAGGAGTGCTGGAGCTGGGTGGTGGTTTGTCGGCGGTCTTTGCCGAGGCGCTGCTGGCGTTCGCCTTTGCTGCGAGAAAGGTCTTATTGACGGAGACGGCTTTGAAGGTAGCTGGTTTCTTGACGGATGAGCCTGTGCGGCCGTGTCCCCTGTCGCCATCCTTGCTCTTGACGCCATCTGCCTTTGATGCCTCTGTATCGGAACCTCCACTGGCGCTAGCATCGGCGGAATTGAGCTGATCCTCAACGCTCGTGATGTGTTTGTTCTCGATGTCATCGTTGCCGGCACTGCCATTCAAATTCGAGCGGACGGAGTCGACATGTTGAGCGTCGGGCGCCTAGATCAGCAGGATAACAAGTCAGTCATATGTCAAGCTAAAACAGCTTGGCCAGGGTTGTCGGCGTTGGATGCTAAGCGGGCGGCAGCGGGAGCCGCAAGGGTAGGGCCCAGGAGCAAAGTTTCATCACTATTCTGGGGAGCTAGACGATGGCAACGTACAGGCTGAGACTGAGAGGCAGTGGCATCGGCAGCTTTGTCAACGGCAGCCTCTGTTGCCATCATACGTCGTGAAAATGCGCCGTTCGTGGGGTAAGCGAAGGAAGCCCTAGTGACAGAGTTTCGCCGCCTAGTCTCGGTGCGTTTCTACGAGAGTGCGTATCAAAAGGCTGCGGTCGGGTCCCAGGGGAAGTCGAAGATGATGAGGCTGCGACAAGTAACCGCGGGGCGGGGAGAGCGTTAGAGGTAACTGAGCGACCTGGCTAAAGTTGGAGGCGGGGGGTCGGGAGCGGGAGAGGGAGGAGGGGAATTAGCGGATAGCGAAGCCGATCGTCGTTCGGGCGCAACGTGGCCGTTATTTCGTGCTCGATCCGAGAGGCGAGGGGAGGGGGGAGAAGGATGTGAGGAGGAGGGTCACCAAAATGTAAGGTGTGTCAGTTGAAGTGTAAGGTGAGGTTTCGAGGTACCCGGAGTAACTGCGGTTGGTGATGTGGAAGGCACTGCAGGCGACGAGAAAATGGCCGCTGGATTGGGACTAGCGTTGAATTGGGCTGGGACGTCCCTGCAGGGCTGTTCCAACTGCCAGCTGCCAGGCCCCAACTTTAGGGGCTCCTTCAGGCCACGAGCCGCCAGCCAGCTGGAGACCAGGCCTGGCCACATGGGCCGACCGAGTGACTGCGTCGGCGTGTCACCAGGGGTCGGGTGCTAGTAAAAAGTGATCAACGGGCGATAAGGGTGAGATCTGATTTAGATTTATTCCGATGGATGCTCCTATCAAGCAACAAGAGCACCACATGAGCCTTGGTTCAACCCATTTTTGCCTAGCTTGGCCCATTCCATGCTTGCATCTTTCTTGGTGGTACGTGACAGCAACAAGCTCTAAACCAACGGCGGCTACCTGCCTTGCGCTAGAACGCGCCAATGCTGTTATCCATCATCTGAGCTCCCACGAGGTAGGGTACCACCTCTACTGGCAGGGAATCTAGGACATGATATTCCTGATTGGAAGCGAGAGGGGGAAACATGAGCTTAACCGCCAATTTATATCATCAAGTTTCCAGCATTGCCGCAGACAAATGATGGAGTTCATATCGAACACAAACTGCATGACATCTTCCAGAACGGCCGACCATCGGAGGTGCATAAAAACCCAAGACATTAGAGGAAAGGTACCAACTCGAAATGACGAGATTGAATTGACATTGGGAAGCATTTACTGAACTCAGTGACTCTGAAGCTGCGGATTCGACTGCTAGGAGAAAACAACTCAGTCAATAGCATCCGCTTTCCAACCACATCAACACGACTCATACACAACAGCACCAAACTTGAACTCAAACGAGTGCAATCACGACACATGCTAGAAGCCAAAAGTTTCAGACTAATGTCACATCACTTGCTTGTTAGAGATACATAGGGAAGCCAAGGCGCGCGCTCGACCGCGGTGTTTAGGAGCTTTATATACACGACCTCCGTTCCCTCTCAGACAATAATCCCGCTAAGGTATCTGAATCCCACAATAATTTAGTGGGCGTTGTTCTTGTGGTGGCCTGAAAGTGTAACCGGTCAGTGGACAGAGCTCCTCCTTTGCTCCGAAGCAGGAGATACATACGCAGGTGGAAGTAGTAGTTCTGGGCATAGCCAATGGCCACGAGGAAGACAATGGCGTGAATGATGGCTGCAAGTCAATCGTCAGCATCAACAGTGTACTCGTCGAGCTCTCAAGGGGGAAATATCCGTACGCTTGCCACTGGGGTTCTTGCCAAAGTACTTGGCCTGGTATCGGCCGAGGAGACCCTTGGCCTTGACCTCGGGAGCGGCACCTCGGGGAAGCTTCTCGTAGAAGCTGACGACACGCTGCATGCGGATAGCATCAGGAGCGGCGCCAATGGCCTGTGTTTGATCGAAATTCTGTCAGCCCGTCGAATTCCCCATCATCATTGACCTTCGCGTATCGATCGCAGCGCCGCATCGCCAAAAAAGCCGACATCGTTCCCCCATCCATCATTTACTCTGCAAAATCGAATTCGATGATCCGGGGGAGAAGGAGTTCAATCGTGGTGCGTACCTTGGGAGAAGCGACCTGTTTTTTGACATCCGGTGTTAGCAACGGAAGCAATCGGAGCACCGGCGGACCTTGCGCTCATAACCGAAGGGGGCTCACCTTGGGAGGGATGAGCGTCGAGAGCGCTCGGCGGGTGACGAAGCTCATGATGTCTGTTTGTCGGGGAGGATGCGAGACTCGGGGAATTGTTCAATTTGCCGCGTTGGTCCGTCGAGGGTCTTGGTGACGCTCAATTGCAAGGCTGGGAGTGAGAGGTGGGATTTCTGTCGAGATAGTTTGGTCCCGCCAGGTTCAGGTTCTTGCCGAAAAGCACTCGTCCGCAGCGCTCGGCAAAACGTCGCTCCGCCCCAGCCAATGGGAGACCCGCTGTTCCAGCTTGCTCAACCTCGAATATCGCCGCAACCCACCATCATTCACTCAAGAAACCCACGCCCGTCGACGTCGTCAATTGAAGCCATCGCGTCGCAAAATGGCCTCCCTCCGATCCCAGCGCGCGGCCCAGCTGCTGCGAGGCGCCATTGCCCCCCGAGTCGCCCTCTCCGCCGCTCCCCGTCGATTCCAGAGCTCCGTCACCCAGGCCTCCGGCACAGTCCCGGCTCCTACGACCAACGAGCCCGATTACGATATTCAGGCTGACAAGGCCACCTCGTACGACTCCCCGAGCCGCGATTGATTTGTGGGAGGACAAGAGAGAAGTGCTGACTGCTTGCCAGCACCTACACGCCCGTTCCCAAGTCGGTGCAGGAGGGCAGCGAAGAGATCCTCCCTGCTGCTACCATCTCGGGCGCCCCCATGGAGCTCCAGGCCCGAACAGTCCGGTTCGTCTGACCCTGCTGCAACATATTCGAGTTGTCATTGATAAACCCCTTCCGAGGCTGACAAGAATCGCAGCATCTACCAGGAGACCAAGCCCGCTACTCAATCCGGCGAGTGGCGTGGCCAGCGCTGGCGCATGGACTGGGACATCCTCCCCAAGGGCCACCGATGGGAAAACCCTCTGATGGGATGGCAGTCTTCGGGTGATTTCATGCAGGGCACCCACATCAACTTCAAGAGCAAGGAGGATGCCATTCACTTCGCCGAGAAGCAGGGCTACGAGTACTTTGTCCAGGAGCCCAACTCGCGCAAGTTTGCTCCCAAGGCGTATGCCAACAACTTCCTGTACTCCGCCGGAAAGCTCAAGCACATCCGGACGAAATAGATGGCCTGTATGGCCCTGCATCACGTTGTAAATACTCTTTAAAGGCTCTGGTACTGTTTAAGAACTGAAAGATACTTGTTTTGGTTACTTATTCACTGGTGAAATGGTGTCACGACAGGAGTATCAAGTTTCAAATGGAACATCTTATGGATGCATTTAGTTCAAGCAAGTGAACAAGTGCTTGTGCGGTATCATTTAGTGGTATCGCCCCAGGAATTCATAACGCCGTGGAGATGCCTCATCTCCTTGTCCTTCCGGTCAGGACTCTGCTCAAACGCCAAGCTCAAAAGTCAAAGTGCAACAATCCGCTACCTAATCGACACGCTAAACTCCTTTCCCAAAGTGCCTGGCCTGGCATCATTCATGTCGTAATCATGGGCTCATGGTCATTCTCGCCCTGCAGGATTTGCCTGCTTGGGCTGTCAGGCTCTTCCCCGTTCAGGCCGATGTCGAGACGATCGGGGAGATTCTTTCGCTTGTCACGGGCAGTGTTTTCAGCCCAGACTCGCATCCTCACGAGCTGACGGATAGCGGCTTCACGCCTCTGCGACTGTCGTTCCAGGATAGCCCGGTTGACGTTGTCGGCCACTTCTCGGCGCAAACCCGGTTTCAAAAGGTCGGCGAGCTGAGGTTCTAAGGATTCCGAGGGGAACAGGAGGAGCGCCATGGTTCTCTCCAAATCTTCCAAGAACTTGGGGTTTGTGGGTGCTCTGGGGCCCAATTGCTCCGTCGCAAATTTCAACGCCGGCTGAATGTCACCGCCCGAAGCATTGCAAGTGCGAATGAGCTCGACCAATTGTAATCGCAGCAAGGCAAAATGCAGCGCCTTGTCTTCATCAAGAATCTTTATGCCAAGTCAGTACTCAAACAATGCAAGCGTGAAAGGCAGTTGTGTTTAATAAGGAGAAGCAAAGGTAATCATAGTAAAGTGGTTGTTCCTCATCAAAGGCCCGAAGGCTCTATGAGTGGTGCATGTAAAACTCGTGTTCTAATCATGTAGGATGGGTGTTTGAGTGGCAGGTTAGGGATAATCATACCTCAGGGTCAAAGTCATTCAGAGTCTCGATGGCAGTTTGGATGTTGCCGCCATGGATGCAATTCTGGATCTCTTGTCTCGCAATGATGGAGGCGCCATCCTGGTGAGGCTGGAGATTTGCTTCTTTGGAAAAGTTTGCCGCAGCGTTAGGATACCCTTCCATAGTAAGGTAATCCAGAATCAGGGCGTTGATGTCACTGCGCGGCTTGTTAGCGTCTGATGACATGATGACAGGCCAGCAAGAAGTGCGACGTGATGGGGTGATGTCAGACAAGAAGAAGATATATATCGTTTTTCCGCAGTATATGCTAGGAGAGATTCCCATTGATATAGTTCATCATTTTACCGTGCAGATGGGGGAGGGGATCAGAGTGATGTTTCGTACCTCTTGGGTGACCTGACGTCCTCGACACGCCTGTCAAAGGCATGCTTGGTGGGAGTGGCTGTGGAAGCAGACGACGTCTAGTTGGGGAGTTAGAACCAAGCTGGAAAGATTGCGCAGTGTTGAGAGAACGTACCATGGTTTCTGTCATCTATCGCAAGACCAGCTCTGACGACTTTTCGGAGCTCCGGTTGACAGGCTCGTCGAGATGAGGGTCTAGGATGTAGCCGGAAACAGGCCAACAGGTGTTGATTCAGTTCATGAGGAACAGGAAAGAGATCCAGTCTCTATGCCTGGATGCTCGCCAGTCTCGAGGGAGATCTGAGCTGTGTAAAGAGAGAGAAAAAGTTGATGAGAGGTGGAGGAGAAGAAAGGATGATTGGGGGCTGAAGGAAAAGAAGGGTGGTTTCGTGGTGGGTCAAGACACAGGAGCCAATCATGATGACAAACGGCTGACCCACAATGAGCTTTGCCCTGTAGCTGCCTCAGGACTCAACACCGCTGAATCGTTAGAGGCTGCTCGGCGTATTTCGACCCCGCTAGAGAGCTGCGAGAGAGCTCTGAAGAGATGAGCTTTCAGTGCCGAGGTTGCCAAATTGCAGCCCCCAGGCATGAACTGAACTGGCCAGGCTTGACGATATGTTCCGTCTGCACACCACTTCTCGAGGGAGCTATCACTACGGGCAGTACTACTCGAGCCTAGAGGCGGTCCCTGGTAGATACGTACAGGTGCAATTGGAGGGGAAACGCTGTCATGCTACATCATCGTCAACATCCAAGGTAGCCTCAGAAACAGGCCCGACGTTCCAGCCAAGCCACGCACTACCACAAACTCGCAGTGGTATTGAGCTAGAGGCGTGATGCTTATCTGGACAGAGGCTGAAAACAGCCTGGATCGTGCGGAGCCTGCGCCGCCGGCCATCGCCGTCTTTCGATTGTGAGGAGAACCTGGATCCATTTCCCTGAGAGGTAGGAGGTTGATCGTCGACATCAGCAGTGCCACGCTGAATCATCCTTCTCTTCTCTTTCTACTTCTCCTTCTTCCACTGTCGTTTGCAGTGATAGATCCATCACCGCCAGTTCTTGACACTGCCTGCTTCTGTTGCCCTGGGCATCCCGACTTTTTTTTGCACGAGCTCACTTCTAGGTTCCTCTTTGGCCCCTGTGGACCGCACACGCGACAGAGGCTCGTGCTCACTGCTCCACCAACGGCAAACTCCAAACCCTCCATTTCGAACTTTGAAGGTGTTCAGTGCCGAGCTCGTGGACATTGCAGGGCTAGTTTTCGAAGAGAAACGTTGATATCGTCTTCTTTGGACACGTCTCTGTGTCTTCTTTCTCATCTCACTTTTCACTCGTCATCAAACCATCAAGAACTCCCTCACCGAAACTAGCCCACCGCAATGTCCGCCGACGCAGTGCCTCAAGTCGAGGGCGGACTCGAGAGCCATGTCACGGTTCAGAAGCGAGCCTACTACTCGCCTCCTTGGGCTGATGTCAGCATTATCGGCGTCGCTGGAAGCTCGGGCTCGGGCAAGTCGACTCTGTCGCAGGCCATTGTCAAGAAGCTTAATTTGCCCTGGGTCGTCATCTTGTCAATGGCATGAAATCCCCAGTTACACATTCAACATGGCATTTTGCTCATAGATCGTCAGGACTCTTTCTACAAGACGTTGACGCCCGAGCAGTCGAAGCTGGCCTTTGCCAATGAGTACGACTTTGATTCACCCGATGTATGGTGCCTTCAGCGTTGATATAGCCCAACTATCAGAAGCAAGACTGATTAAATCTCCGTAGGCCATCGACTTTGACGTTTTGGTCGACAAGTTGCGGGATCTTAAGGCCGGGTGTGTAACATTGTCCGACCCGTAATCACTGAGACTCGACTGACAATGACCTCGACCACTTCCAGAAAGCGGGCTGAGATTCCTGTCTACTCATTTGCCAAGCATCAGCGGCTGGACCGCACCACCTCTATTTATTCGCCCCATGTGTTGGTTCTTGAGGGTATCTTTGCTCTGTACGACCCTCGCGTCTTACAGCTCCTTGATATGGGCGTATGTTCAATCTGTTCTGGCTCTCGGAATCAAGGCAGCGCAGCTAATATTTGTATTAGATTTACTGCGAAGCTGATGCTGATACCTGCCTGTCGCGACGAAGTAAGTTTCCAAGTTCATGTAGTTTCCCCTGTGTCTCATACTGACATGTGGAACAGTCGTTCGTGATGTGCGAGAGCGCGGCCGAGACATTGAGGGCATCATCAAGCAATGGTTTGGTTTCGTGAAGCCCAACTTCGAAAAGGTAGCCCAAAGCAAAACCTCGCCAGGCCAGGTGATGGATCAGTCGCAGTAGCTGACATGATCTTCAGTTTGTTGAGCCGCAGCGCAAGGTGGCCGACCTGATTGTGCCAAGAGGTATTGAGAATCGGGTTGCCCTAGGTGAGTTTGCCCGACCCTGAAGGGTGTAGAGATGTTAATGCGGTTCAAGACATGATGGTCCAGTTCGTTGAGAAGAAGCTCTTCGAAAAGTCGAGGCACCATCGAGAAGCCCTATCCCGTCTCGAGGCGGCCAGTAAGGATTCGCCGCTTTCTGATCGGGTTGTGGTTCTACATCCAACGCCACAGCTCAAGTTCATGAACACCATCCTTCAAGATATGGATACTGATCCCGAGGACTTCATCTTTTACTTTGACAGACTGGCCAGTCTCATCATTGAACAGTAAGGCGCTGCTCAAAATGACAGTAAGAAACACGCTGACAACGTTCCAGAGCTCTGAACAATGTTCAATTTGAGTCTGCGACAATTGAAACTCCCCAAGGATACAAGTATCAAGGTCTTGTACCAAAGGGTGAGGTCTGTGCCGTGATTGTGCTCCGCGGAGGTTCGGCGTTCGAGCCGGCGCTACGAAAGACGATCCCTGACTGCCGCACGGGCCGAATGCTCATCCAGTCCGACTATTCCACGGGCGAGCCGGAGCTCCACTACCTGCGGCTGCCAGACGATATCGCAAGGCACGAGAGCGTCTTGCTTCTGGACACTCAGATGGCGACCGGCGGTTCGGCGTTGATGGCGGTCCAGGTCCTGGTAGACCATGGAGTCCAGCAGGAGCGTATCGTGCTGGCAACGTATGCGGCGGGCAAGGTTGGAATTCACAGGTTGACATCCGTGTTCCCAGACATCACGGTGGTGGTCTGCAACATGCTCGACTACCAGCAGGAGCGATGGGTTGAGCAAAGATATTTCCGTTGCTAATGGGCCACTGGGTTGTACGGCGGTGTACCACAGTATATACGGTCTCCCCGGTTCTGCTTGTTGCGAATGCGAGCATGGGTTTGAGCGTGGGGGTAATGACTTGTCAGTAGCTACAGTATCTGTAAACCCTCACAGACACAGTCAGTCATTCAAGCACCATTAGTCAATACTAGCAGTAACAAAATGGTCGAGAGATGTCGTAAAGGATTCAAGCAAAGGATTGTGCTCAGTTGCTGCATCTCGACTTGTCCAGTTCAGCTCCTGGCTACCCGGCATCGCTTCCCGACACAAGCGGCCAGGGCCCACGAGAGCCCACTGAAGGCGACTCTCGGCCGTATTTAACGCAACACCGAGCGTCATGGCCGACAGATCCGATGGGTGTAGAGAGGTCAGTGGACAAGTTGAACCCAACATGCATGACGATGGGAGAGGAAAATGATATTTCTATGAGTCCATCAAACAGTATTACCAGGGTTTCAGGAGCTGTAGTGGAGTCGCCGATCGTCGGTGCCATCGCCAAGAATTTTGCTGGTGATGAACGCCAGCTCCAACCATGACGTAGCTTGACGTGCTGTCGGTAGGTGCGGCAGGTCCCTCTTCCTTCCGCTTTTGGATCTCCAGCGCCTCCGGACGCGAGGTACATGCCGCCTCCATGCATTACACGACTGCTCGCAGGAGGGAGGGCAGGTACCTTTTGTCTTTCAAGTGGTGCGCGCCAGAATTGATCAATTTCTCTCCTTTACTTGCGCTTCAACGTCGTCATTCTCCCTTCTCATATCCCTCCCACGGATTTGTTTGCTCTCCTTTGGTGATCCATTGAGCAGTCGCAACATCACGGGCACGCTCACAAGCTTCGCTGCTTTCTTGACCACGTCATGAGCTATCATTGAGCTCCCTCCCACTTCTCTGATCCTTTCGACAACGATCAATCCCACGTTTCCACGTGAACGAACGGCGCAATCATGCCCGCTTCCTCCATCATGGCCGCACGACTGGCTCGTGCTGGTCGTACCAGAGCTCTTGCCAGCTCTCGATCTATAATATCTCCTATTACCCCTCGTTCGCTCTATTCGGCTCAATCGCGAACCTTTGTGAAGCTCTCAGGGGCCTCGCCGTCGATAACCAAGAGATCTCAGGTTACAAACCGAACTACTCGCCAACTCCCCTCTCAATACTTCGTGCGCGCGCTGTCGGGAAAGCCACTTCCTCAAGGAACCTCGTGGGCTCTGAACTTTTGTTTCCGTGCCGCGGCCTGGGTGGGTATCTCGATCACAGTTGTCGGCGCCGCCGTGGTCTGCTTCTTTATCTACGACGCTTCTACGTACTTTGAGCACCCCACGCAGAGCGATATCGATGTGTCCAAGATTGCTCTTCAGCCTCGATGTGGAGGTGAAAAGAACTTGCCCATCGCTGAGGTCTTTATCGACGAAGATGACACCGAAGAGAAGCGGCGCCTCAAGAACAAGCCACGGCTCGTGATTCTCGGTGGCGGCTGGGGCGGCGTTGCTCTTCTGAAGGAACTGAACCCGGACGACTACCATGTTACCGTCATCTCGCCGACAAACTATTTCCTCTTCACCCCGATGCTTCCCTCGGCCACAGTTGGTACCCTTGAATTGCGATCGCTTGTTGAACCTATCCGACGCATTCTGAGCCGCGTCCACGGTCACTTCATTCGTGCCAAAGCTGCGGACGTCGACTTCTCACACAAGCTTGTTGAGGTGTCGCAAGTAGATGCATTCGGCAAGGATGTTAGCTTCTACGTTCCCTACGACAAACTTGTCATCGCTGTTGGCTCAGTCACCAATCCTCATGGTGTCAAGGGCCTGGAGAACGCCTTCTTCCTCAAAGACATTAACGATGCTCGCAAGATCCGAAACCAGATCATTCATAACTTCGAGTTGGCTTCACTTCCTACTTGCCCCGATGAGGAACGCAAGCGTCTCCTGTCTTTTGTTGTGAGTGGTGGCGGTCCTACTGGTGTCGAATTTGCCGCCGAGCTGTTCGATCTTCTAAACGAGGATCTGACACAACACTTCCCTCGACTCTTGCGCAACGAGATCTCAGTTCATCTCATTCAGAGCCGAGGTCATATTCTCAACACATACGACGAGACTGTGTCCAAGTATGCCGAGGAGCGCTTTGCCCGGGACCAAGTTGAGGTTCTCACAAACTCGCGAGTCAAGGAGGTTCAACCCGACAAGATTATCTTTACGCAAAAGCAGGAAGATGGTAGCGTAATTACGAAGGAGCTCCCTATAGGATTCTGCCTGTGGTCTACTGGAGTGTCGCAGACCCAGTTCTGCCAAAAATTGGCCAAGAAGCTTGGCAACGTTCAAACCAACCGACATGCCCTGGAAACGGACACTCATCTTCGCCTGAACGGTTCACCTCTGGGTGATGTGTACGCAATTGGCGACTGTTCTACCGTTCAGAACAACGTGGCTGATCATATCATCACCTTCCTTCGATCTCTTGCTTGGAAGCACGGCAAAGATCCCGAGACGCTACAACTTGGTTTCAGTGACTGGCGTGAGGTTGCTAGCGATGTCAAGAGGCGATTCCCTCAGGCTATTAACCATCTCAAGCGCCTCGATAAGCTTTTCACCGAGTTTGACAAGGATAAGTCGGGCACACTGGACTTTGAGGAACTCACTGAGCTGCTCCGCCAAATTGATAGCAAGCTCACCTCTCTGCCGGCTACAGCCCAGCGCGCTCATCAGCAAGGACAGTATCTGGCCCGCAAGTTCAACCGCATGTCTCGTATGAACGACGCTCTGCGCGCCAATGAGATTCGGGAGGGCGATGTCGATGCTGCTGTCTTCAAGGCATTCGAATACCACCATCTTGGCAGCCTTGCCTATATCGGTAACTCTGCCATCTTTGATCTTGGTGATGGCCGGAACCTGGCCGGTGGACTTTGGGCTGTGTATGCCTGGCGCTCTGTCTACTTTGCTCAGAGCGTCAGTCTTCGAACACGCCTTCTTATGGCCATGGACTGGACGAAGCGAGGTCTCTTTGGACGAGGTACGTGCTCACTCGTCAACACCACCCCTTGGACAATACTAACGCTTTCATAGACTTGATGAGTTTCTAATGTGGGCGTAATGGCATGGCTGGATTCTAGATTTATTGGCGTTAAAGCAGGGGAATCGGGGTCTGGAGAATGAATGATGAGATCGGTTAAAAAGACATGATAATACTATGTAAATCCAGGTTTAGAATACCAAGATTTTCATTAAACAGGGTACTTTGAGGTGGGCTCACACCAACAAGACCACCAGCGTTTCTATGGCATAAAGAAAAAGTTGCAGGATTCTTTTCTCGCTAAATATCAACCAGTGGTATACAGCCTCTATATCATAAAGTCCTTGTACGTCCACTTCTCGGTGTACTTGCGCTTGGCCTGCTTCTTGAACGGAATATGCCTCCTGCTCTCGACCTTGCCGCGCACCAGCATGCTTCTGTATCGGTCTCGGAGAAGGTTACCCTCGGGCTTGAGCAGCCGCAGCGACTCCTGCAGCTCGTCGGGGAGAACCAACTCAAGGTCTCGCTCAGGGAGCTTGTACTTGCCGAGCTGCTTGCGGCGCAGCTTTTCGTCGCGGAGCTCGCTGACCGAATCGTCCGAGTCGTTGGCGGCTTCGGCAAGGGCAAGGGCCTTGTTGCGGTCATTCTCGTCAATCTCCTCGGCGATCTCCTTAATGCGATGTTCCTGGCGGCGCTGGGCTTTGATAGCAGCTTTGTGCTTCGCTAGGCGCTCCTCCTCCTTCCGGCGCTTGATACGGTTGCGCTGTGCTTGTGTCTTCCTCTGGGGTCGCTTGGCGGACACCTTGTCGTCCTCGGCACCGCTCTGGAATCCCTCCCACTCAGAATCTTCCTCCCATTCCGAAAGGTTGGCTCGCGCCTCTGCGGCCTCTGCTTCAGCTGCTGACCGGGCCGCGGCCTCTTGTTTCAATCGTTCAGCTTCCTCCTCCTCTAGGCGCTTGCGCTCCGCCTCAAGAGCCTTCTCGCTCTCGTGCGCCAGACGCTCCTCGTAATCGGTGAACATGGGGTTGTAGCTGTAACCGCCAGAGGGCTTCTGCACAGCAGGGACCTGCTTCCCGCTCTTGAGGAGGGAAAGGGGCTCCTGCTTCATCGACTTTGGCACCTTGGCCTTGACCTCTTCTTCCAAGAAATCATCCGTGTTTGTCTCCTTGGGAGCCGCTGGCATATCCCAAAGATCGTAGGTGGCGTCCTTGATTTGTATGGTGTTCTCGTGCTCTCCGTCGGCAACCCGCTTGAGCCGAGCGAGCTCCTTGTGGGATACCCAGTTGGTCTTCTGGCGCTTCGCAGGGATGAGTCCATTGGTGGTCTTGTCGCCGGGTCGCTTGCGCATGGAAACAGCGGGAACGGCAGAGCGGGCATTGATGATCTCGTCAGCCTTGAGACCCTTCTTGATGTGCTTGTTGAATTTCTTGGGCAGCTGCGAGTCGCCGGTCGTGTCGAGAGTGAACAGGTCTTCGGACGCCTTCTCCTTGATAACACCACTGTTTATCCATTAGCATGACGGGAGACTGGAGGCCAAAAAGAATGCCGTACCCTCGAATGATCTCCTTGTTCAACTCCTCGAGTCCCTCTTGGACTTCAGTAACATCAACGTTTTTCCTCCATGCCTTCTTGCCCTTTCGCGACGGCTGATTGAACTGCTTGGGAGCGTCGCCTGCTCCGGCAGTCTTGGATTGTAACACTGGCATATCTGCGAATCCTCTCTGAGCGAACAGCAAGGATTTGTTGCTTGGTTTCAAGAAACGAAAATGCTGCTGGTCGATGGAAGTAGTGGGGGACAATCTTTCTTTAATTTTTTAGTGGGGCCTGAGTCTCGACTCCTTCCGCTATTCGTTATCGTTGCTTTTTGGGTCCAAACGGAAGGACCGCCCACGTAAAAAACGGGGAGGATTTCTTATCGGCACGTGCACTTGCGTCGGATACGTTCATCGCCATATCCTCCTGCCGAATCCAGCATCCATAGGGCGACGACATCGACCTCCTTTCTCCGGATTTCACCTGTCAACCCTTGTCCTGATACAAAGTGGCCACACTCGGATCGCATCATCTCGACCTCTTTCCTGACGTCGCCAAGCCCGATTTCTTCTTGTAATCGCAACAAGAAGTTCCCGTTTCTCCCAACACCCTCGCATCCGGAGCTTGACAGCTGTCCCATCTGTCCCGCGGAACAAGGGACTCAGGCAGACGACACAACCACAACCATGGCGCAGGCAGGCGGATCTTACAACAACCCCTTGAAGAAGTTCAAGTATGTATTTCTCCGACAAACATTTGTATTGCACTGATGCTAATCGCAGCTCAGGTTGGTGTTTCTAGGAGAGCAGAGTGGTACGTCGACGACCGATTCCGGCGCCGCCTCGAGCGACATCACTAACGGCGATTTCAACAGTGGGCAAGACCTCCTTGATCACACGATTCATGTACGATTCCTTCGACAACATGTACCAGGCGACGATCGGCATTGATTTCCTCTCCAAGGTGAGCACCTTATGGCCGCCGCCCTTGGGCCAAGACTGACACCAGTGGCTTAGACCATGTACCTCGAGGATCGGACGGTGCGGCTGCAGCTTTGGGATACCGCTGGACAAGAACGATTCCGAAGCTTGATTCCCTCATACATCCGTGATTCCAGCGTAGCTGTCGTTGTCTACGATATTTCGAGTCAGTTTCCCCTGAGGCGACCCCACCCCGGACCCCCATCGCTTGCATTCCCAGGCATCCATATTTGTACTAACACAGTTCGTCCGCAGACGCAAAGTCGTTCCAAAACACCAAGAAGTGGATCGACGACGTACGAGCCGAGCGAGGTAACGACGTGATTATCGTGTTGGTTGGCAACAAGACGGATCTCAACGACAAGCGGGAGGTTACTACACAGCAGGGTGAGGAGGAGGCCAAGAAGAACAACCTCATGTTTGTCGAGACGAGTGCGAAGCTGGGCCACAACGTCAAGAACCTTTTCAAGAGGATAGCACAGGCTTTGCCTGGTATGGAGGGAACCGATGCCGCAGCGCAAGCTTCGAGTCAAAGTAAGTGCCCCACGTCGTTCAACCCTGAGCGACTTGCCAAGAGCTTGGAACTGACCAACCACTTTTCTAGTGATCGACGTCAAGACGAACAACGCTCAGCAATCACAAGAGGGATGCGCATGTTAATTAAACCCACCTCTTTGGCCAGTCGGGACTGGAGTAAAGGAGTATCTAGGACAATGTAAGCTATGCTCACAACATGAAGAAGCCTTGTGACCTTGCGCATGCCGAGGGTATTAAGCATAGCGTATAGATCTAAGGGCAAGAGCTTACATCTAATAAAGGAGAATCACATGTGTGGGTTTAAGTCAAACACCGAGTAGCCAGTTAATAACAACAAGTTTCAAGCGAGCTCAAGAAACAAAGTACTTATTGATGCATTGGCAAAGTTAAAGACAAAAGCTTCTCATACAATACGTTTACGCGTTTACAGGGAAGGTATGTACAAGGTTGATTAGCTCCTTAATTTAAGTTGTTGCATGCTTCCTCCACACGTGACCCTGCATTGAGATTGCGCCCATCAGTGACGGAAGCGGCGGAAGACCTCTTTTCTTAGTCAGCATCATCAACTGGGAATGATCCTTATTTCCCATTTACCACGTCTCGCGTCCTTGCTTTTCAACCTTAACGCGCTTCCGGAACCAGACTCCAACTGACGACGAGGATAACCACGACGAGAATAAATCGATAGTCTGCGAAGGACCGAAGGACAGCGAGGGTTCTACCACCACCGCCTCGCCATGTCTCGACTCACGCGATCACTCCGGGTGCCCCGGCCGAAGGTAAGGAAAACAAACTCTCAAGCCGAAAGCGATGGATTGAGGCTTCCACAACGCTCAACACCGGCAAAATATACTAACTGAACCTGCCTCTAGACCCTGTTTGGCTTCATCAGCCTCCAGACCGGCACAGAAGTCATCTCACTAGCCCTCGTTTTCAACAAGGTCACCGGTGTCTACGGTCTGCTCGCCATCCTTACCGGTTACCAGCTCTCTCTCCTTCAGCTCTCTACCTACGTCTACTCGATCGCCATTCTTATCGGACTCGCCATCCTGGTTCCCCATGTTCGACGACAGAGCCCCTTCGAGTGCCTGGCTCTCGCATGGATGTATATTCTCGACACAGTCATCAACATCGGATACACGGCGGCCTTTGGCTTGGACTGGTACTTCTCTACTCAGTTGACCGAATCAGCCGACCTCAAGAAGACCAACTTGCCCAACTTTGTGGCCGAGGGCATGCAGGGACTGCGCAAGGAGACGGAAATGCATGGAAAGGTTGTGCCACAAGAAACGGCGACGAGCATGCTCCTGATTGTGGGATCGATGCTGATTCGCATTTACTTCTGCTTCGTCGTCATGGCGTACGCTAAGCAGGTGTTGCAAAAGTACATGCAACTGATGATTCTGGAAGGCCCTGGTGTGGATGATCAAGAGGGACCGTTCGCCGAGGACCTACCGGACGGAGAGGGCCGTAGGGGACGGCTTGGCCGTTTGATGGTCTCTTGCGGTCGGACCTACTGGCTCGATGCTCGAGAGTCTGATGAATGGGCCCCTAACCTGGGCCCCAACAAGTCGGGCTCGACGGGCACGCTGGCCGGTGAGGTCTAAAGGACATTCGATATGGGAGATGCCGCAGGTTAATGGAAGAACTCGAAGGACGGTGCACGGAGTCTGGAGTGAAATATGACGGTCAGCGGCCAGGCCGGGAGGCGTTGCCGGCTGACTTGACACCTCTGCGGTATGAGATATGGCCTGGTACCTTGACCTTTGGATCTTCTCAGCACGACACGCATGTTCAGAATGAACGGGCGCAACACATTAGATGGAGTAATTGCGAAGGGGGTGGGTGGCATTTTTGGTCTTTACAGGCGACAACGGAGACCTGTCCGGGATCAATGCCGATGACTCGGCCGGCGCGGGGCAGATGCGGCGAGTGCGGCCAAAGCGCGGCATACTGCGGATCGGCTCTGCGGCGTTTGCGGGCGGTGAGAGCGGATGAACCGACTCAGCGGCTGGTGAAGCGGCATTGCGTGATGGAACGGCCCCGGCAGATTGCGACGAGACGTCAGAGGCACATGGCATCTCATAATTACTCATTGGATAAGCGCAGATCAGTGGGCTCGGGGGTGTTCTCTCACATTGGCAAGGGATGTTGTCAACGGAATCTGGGTGGACATGCTTGGATCATGAACTGGCTGCATTGTAAGGGCGATGGACTAATGGGGAAATGGTAATACCTGTTTCGTAATATAGGAAATCAAATAAACGTAGATACCAAGACTCTCGAGCAAGACATTTGTCTTGACATTGGTTTGAGATGTGCTCGTTTCCATAGAGATGAATCTGAATGGAATAGGCAAGTTGTTCTAGCCAATGGTAGCCAACCATTTAATCAATCAGTCAGCCTCATTGCGAACCTCCGTCCTCGGAACTCCCGCCGCGGACTGGCCAGACGAAAACGGATTGGAAGTGGACCGAGGCCAAGTCGGAATTCTCCAAGGCATTTGCTCAGCCATTGATGGAATCGTTCGTTGTACAGATTGCGCGAGATGAGAGAAACAGCAGATGACCAATTCCTATGCAACTCTTCGTCTGTCTGCCGATGGTGTCATTCCTATGCTCCTCCCCCAGGGTTCTGATGCCAAAGAACGCAACAGCGGCCACCGGCCGGTTCTCGGAGGTACCCCTACTGGCTCGAGGGTGCGTGACCTGGCTGTTTCGGGGTGGGCAGTTTTAGGCGACCAGGGAAGGAGCGAATTTGGCCTGCGCCTGCCTCTCATCATTTTTTCCTCGTCTTGCGCGGGTCGTCGGTGGCCCAACAGCGTGCCTCGAGCAGGAAGTCGGGGTGGGTCCTGCTGTGTCATGTACCCCGGTACGTACTGGCTCCCACTGCCGGCGCTGGCGTGTGGGTGCTGATTGGCTCAACTCAGCATCTCGAGGCCAGTCAGCCAATGGCAGGCCCGAGCGAAGCAAATCCGAAGCTCGCCATTTGTCGTCGGCGGTCGCGGAGCCGTGCGCCGGGTCTGGTTCCAGCGGAAGGCGCGACCCCGAGGCAACACCCCAAAGAGACCCCAATGAGCCCCGCCGTCCGGGGCATGGCATCCCGCTAATCGATCACGCAATCGAGGGCAAAGATTCATACAAGCAAATCTGCTGGTTGCTGCGTGGTCTCTGGGTATGGTTTTTTTCCTCAGTGCCTATTTGGCGCGCGCGGGGGGGTTAAAATTCGTCGGCCGGGTGGGCAAGTGAGAGAAAAAAAAAAAAAAGGCGTGCGAGCACAGGGAATGGAGCAAGCGAGGGGCCGAGCCAAAGGAGGGGGGTCGCTCCAGTCAAACAGACCTTCTTTTTTTCCCTTCTTCGGACGTTGAGCCAGAGGGAAGAAACCTTTTTCTAATCTCCAAGGAAAGGAAAGAAAAACCACTCAAGATCCCCGGATCCCGCGTGAGCGAGACCGTCCCTGGGATATTTTCCTTTCTCCGTGTCTCTCCTTCCATCTTCCCTTCTCTCCCATACATCCTCCCCCCTCCTCTCCGTGTGAAGCGCAAGCAGCTGTGTCTGCTCTGTCCATCCCAGGAATAAACATTCAGGACGGACAGGACATCCGAGCCTCGAATTAGAATCAACCGACGAGACGAAGACGAAGACGGAACGGGTCACAATGGACGCTGCTTCACAGCACCAGATCAAGACTCCTGAGGAGGCTGGTGAGTCTGCCCTTCTTGTGCCTGGGAACCTCCAATGCGCTGGATGAGCTCGAGATCGCAAGACAAGCCCCTCTTGATGCGCATCTTCTACTCTCCCAGCGCAGAAAAGGCGGCATCAATTGCAATCAGCTGGGTGACAAGGACCAATTGACTGACCTCTTCTCGCAGTGGCTCGAATCGCCTACCTCTCCAGCGATGTCATCGTCTCCGTCCAGCCCGCCATTGGCACCGAATCCGACTTCTCTGCCCACCTGAAGCGGTACGCAGGCCGCAAGGACAGCAGCCTGGTTGCCCAGAGCGCTGATGCAGTTCCTGATGTAAGTCAGACACGCATGGAGAATCTACCCCTCCTTGAATACTTCTCCGAAAAATCCCCGACCTTATTTGGGCATACTGTGGGAGCCTCTTCCGGTGTTGTCAAGACATGGACACAATTGGGGCCCTCAGTTACACAATTGGTGTGGGCAATGACATGAGAATACACAGCTAACCACCAAAACCTCCAGATCCTCCCCGTCCGACACAATGCCGACCCTCTTCTCTCAGTATACACGCCCATCCGAGCTGGCAAGCTCGTCTCCGTCACCACCACATCCTCCATCCTCCTCCCCTCCGTCTCACACCTCTACAAGCTGGCCAACTACCCCGTTGTCCTGCACGTCTCCCTCCAGCCGCGGACATTTGCCGACTACTCTGTCATCACCGCTATCCGCAACTCAGGATGGACTTTTGTCCAGTCCGAGACTCTCCAGGAGGCCCAGGACATGGCTCTGACTGCCCATGCTCTGGCTATCCGCACCGGCAAGGGTGTCATCCACTTCTTTGCTCCTTCTACCTCTGAGAAGGACAAGCCCATTGGTGTTGAGGACGCTGCAGTTATCCGCGACATTCTCGACATTGAGAGTGTGCGCCGATTCCAGGCTGGCACAACCACATCTTCACAGTCCGGCATCTATGCCGATGACGGCCACATTGCGGTTTCTTCGGATCATGATGCGCCTGTCGTGACCGGAGCTGCTAACAACGGATCTCTTACTGTGCCCCCCAGTGCCAGTGCCTCCAAGGCTCCTTCAGCTGGAACTTCTGTCAAGTCCAGCCAAGACAGCGAGGCCAGCACTCCCGTTGCGCCCTCTTCCGCTGCCACTACTGTTGAGACAACCCCTCCCCAGGTCACCTCTGAGGACGTCTACAAGTGCGCCGCGCGCATCTGGGGCCAGATCAAGACTGCTCTTGGCCGAGAGTACAGCGCTTTCGAGTACTCTGGACCTCCCGATGCCGAGAACTGTCTCTTCATCTTCGGCTCTGATGCTGGCGCCTTCGCCCAGGCCATTGACGAGGCCAACCCCGACGAGATCTTCGCTTCTGCCGCCATCCTCACTCCTCGCCTCTACCGACCTTGGATCGGCTCTAGACTCGTCGAGGCCATCCCTCGATCTGTCAAGCGAATCGCTGTTCTGGAGCAGATCCACCGCAAGACCACCAAGTGGGGTCCCCTTCTGATCGACGTCCTGACCTCCGTTAAGAGCGGACCCGGTGGCGTCGAGACGATTGTTGGCCATCAGCTGGGCTACCTTGCTCCGGAGGTTGTGGTCCAGGCTCTGCGGGGTGTTCTCCAGAACCTCACTGCCGAGAAGCCTATCCAGAACCTCGAGGTTGGCAAGAAGAGCGCCTGGAAGGAGCCCACTGGCTACGATCTCAAGACTCCTCAGCTTGAGACTGCCTACACCAAGATCCTTGATCAGCTCTTTGGCAAGCGTGCGTACGTTGCCAACGCTATCAAGTCTGCTACCACTGGTCTTTCTCCTACCGTTGCTGCTAGCCCCGAGTTCGGCTTTGGCTCTCTGCTCGCTCGCAAGCAACGCCGCAGCCAGTTCGTGTCTCAGGTCAAGGATGCCGCTACCAACGGCAGCTTCATTACAGATGCTCCCAAGAGCTGGCTGGCTCGATGGGCTATGAACGCCGACGATGCTACCAAGTCGACAGAGATTGCCGACGATGTGATTGCCAGACTTGAGACTGATGGTTCTTCTCTTGCTGCGGAGCTCCTCTCTGCCAAGGGTCTCTTCCGCAAGGAGTCGCTCTGGTTGACTGGATCTGATGCCTGGTCTTACGATCTGGGTAACTCTGGTGTTCACCACGTTCTGGCCTCTGGCGAGAACGTTAACATGCTCATCATCGACTCTACCCCCTACTCTCAGAGGGCTACTGCCGACGCCAACCGCCGAAAGAAGGATATTGGCCTCTACGCTATGAACTTTGGAAACGTCTACGTCGCCTCTACTGCTGTCTACAGCTCCTACACCCAGGTCCTGCAGGCCCTGCTTGAGGCTGACAAGTTCGACGGCCCCTCCGTGGTCCTGGCTTACCTGCCTTACTTCGGTGAGACCGACTCTCCCCTGACTGTTCTCCAGGAGACCAAGAAGGCCGTCGACGCCGGCTACTGGCCTCTTTACCGCTGGAACCCCGACAACGAGAAGAAGGGCGAGCCCAACTTCTCTCTCGACTCTGAGCTCATCAAGCAAGAGCTCAAGAAGTTCTTGGCCCGCGACAACCAGCTCACCCAGCTTGCTGCCAAGGAGCCCAAGTTCGCTGCCGCTCTCGCCCAGGACTTTGGAACCGAGGTCCGAGCCCAGCAGAAGAGGAAGGCCAAGGACGCCTACAATCAGTTGCTTGAGGGTCTCCTGGGTGCTCCCCTGACTATCCTGTTTGCTTCTGATAACGGCAACGCAAGTACTGTGGCTAAGCGACTTGCTAACCGTGGTCGTGCTCGTGGCTTGAAGACCGCTGTAATGGCCATGGAGGACTATCCTCTTGAGGATCTTCCCGCCGAGGAGAACATTGTCTTTGTTACCTCCACTGCCGGTCAGGGTGAGTTCCCCCAGAACGGCCTGCCTTTCTGGGATGCCATCAAGGACAACACCGACCTCGACCTGGCTACCGTCAACTACTCCGTCTTTGGTCTGGGTGACAGCCACTACTGGCCTCGCAAGGAGGACAGAATCTACTACAACAAGCCTGCCAAGGATCTTGACCGGGTTCTGACCAACCTAGGTGCCAAGCACCTAGTCCCCGTCGGTCTGGGAGACGACCAGGATCCTGATGGATTCCAGACTGGTTACCAGGAGTGGGAGCCCAAGATTTGGACCGCCCTCGGCGTGGACAACGTCGATGGCCTCCCTGAGGAGCCCCCGCCTATCACCAACGAGGACATCAAGATTGCTTCCAACTACCTCCGTGGTACCATTGTGGAGGGTCTCAACGACACCTCCACTCTTGCTATCTCGGCCGCCGACCAGCAGCTTACCAAGTTCCACGGTACTTACATGCAGGACGACCGTGATATCCGAGACGAGCGCAAGGCTCAGGGTCTAGAGCCCGCCTACTCCTTCATGATCCGATGCCGACTGCCCGGTGGTATCTCGACGCCCAAGCAGTGGGTTCAGATGGACGACATTGCCAACGAGCTCGGCAACGAGACCATGAAGCTCACCACCCGACAGACCTTCCAGTTCCACGGTGTCGTCAAGAGCAAGCTTAAGCCCGCCATGCAGGCCATCAACCGTGCCCTGATGACTACCATCGCTGCTTGTGGTGACGTGAACCGAAACGTCATGTGCAGTTCGCTTCCCACCCAGTCCAAGTATCACCGCCAGGTGTTTGCTTGCTCGCAGCTCATCAGCGATCACCTCCTGCCCTCGACCACTGCTTACCACGAGATCTGGCTCACCGACGAGAACAACCAAAAGACCCAGGTTGCTGGCGACGCTGTCCAGGACTTTGAGCCCCTCTATGGTCCTACCTACCTGCCCCGAAAGTTCAAGATCACCATCGGTATCCCTCCCCACAACGACACCGATGTGTACGCCCACGATATCGGTCTGATCGCCATCAAGGGCGAGGATGGTAACCTGGCTGGTTTCAACGTTCTTGCCGGCGGTGGTATGGGTGCTACCCACAACAACAAGAAGACGTATCCCCAGACTGGTCGCATGTTCGGTTTCTGCAAGACTGAAGATGTGCACATTGTCTGCGAGAAGATCATGCTCATCCAGCGTGACAACGGTGACCGCAAGAACCGAAAGCACGCCCGTCTCAAGTACACCATCGACGACATGACCGTGCCCGTCTTCCGTGGCAAGGTCGAGGAGCTCTGGGGCAAGAAGTTTGAGCCTGAGCGGCCGTTCGAGTTCAAGAGCAACGTCGACACTTTCGGCTGGCAGAAGGATGAGTTTGGCCTCAACCACTTCACATTCTTCATCGAGAACGGCCGTATCGAGGACACTGCCGAGTTCCAGATGAAGACTGGTCTGCGTGAGATCGCCAAGGTCCACAAGGGCGAGTTCCGCCTTACCGGTAACCAACATCTCATCCTCAGCAACGTCGCCGATGAGGACCTCCCCGCCATGAAGGAGCTCATGAAGAAGTACAAGCTCGACAACATCCAGTTCTCTGGTCTCCGCCTCAGCTCCTCCGCCTGTGTGGCTTTCCCCACTTGCGGTCTCGCCATGGCCGAGTCCGAGCGATACCTGCCCGTGCTCATCTCCAAGCTTGAGGCCTGCCTCGAGGAGAACGGTCTCCGCCAGGACTCCATTGTCATGCGCATGACGGGTTGCCCCAACGGTTGCGCTCGCCCCTGGTTGGCTGAGGTTGCCTTTGTCGGCAAGGCTTATGGTGCTTACAACATGTACCTGGGTGGTGGTTACCACGGCCAGCGTCTCAACAAGCTGTACCGCCAGAGCATCAAGGAGGATGAGATTCTCGCCATCATGAAGCCTCTCCTGAAGCAGTACGCCCTGGAACGACAGGAGGGTGAGCGCTTCGGTGACTTCTGCATCCGTACCGGCGTGATTGTGGCCACCACTGATGGCCAGAACTTCCACGATAACGTAAGTTGTTGACTCTGCTCTTGATACTATGTACAGTTGGCTAACGGTTGAAATAGATCCCTGAGGATGACGAAGATGAGGAATAGATGATGATCAAAGAATGATGAATTGGATATGGAAAAACAAAATGGGGGGATATTCAATGACGGATTGATATCATTACTTTTTTGTCTTTATTTTGCTTGCATAGCTTGACTTGGCCCGGCGCAATTTTGGAACCTACGCATTTTGATTACATGTAGGAATATCTTTTTCACGAATAAACAAAACATACAAGACTTTTTCTGTGAATCATTATAGACTTGAACTTCATACATTGCTTCTTCTTACAGGTGTCTTTCTCCACTCAACCTCTAGACATCCTGTAAGGGGTATACTACAATAACGACAACTACTCTCTATCCGCATCCCAAACTCGAACCATACCAAACAAAATTAAGACAGACCCAAGACCAAAACCAATTCCAACAAGCCAGACCCTCCTTCAACAAAAACATTGTCCACAAGAAACTCGTAACAACATTATCATCTTTTTTTTCGAGAGAGCCTGTCTCGTACATCGATCGTTATTCTTTCAACAAAAAGCTGGGGGATTGTTTTTCGCCGTTCCATGCCCTTATACGCCTGACCACGCCGGATTTTCAAATGCAAAAAAAAAATCACACGCAAGAACCTCCTCGGTTCGTTCAGACATAAATCAAGATCAGCTTCGCAAGTTGCTCGAAACGCTGCTCATCTTGTCGTTGACCCTCTCCTTTAGGCCACCCATCCATCGAGGTGCCTTTAGACTCAACCGCACCCGGCCTTCCACAATCATGTTGACGACGTTAAGGATGGCAAAGGTGGTAGAGCCGACGGCACGGAAGACGGCCAGGGCAGCGACAGACCAGAGGATGAAGCGTAGGTAGTAGTTCTCGCCAATGCCCTTGGCACTGTAGATCTCCGAGACGGCCATGCCGAGAATACCGTTGCAGATCATCCAGGTCAGCACCAGGTAGGTACGGACACTCTTGTAGTAGTCTTCCTGCATCTGGGCTTCGCTCATGGGGGTTTCAGGGACTTCGAGGCGATCACGGAGGTTGCGGAGAGCCTCATCGTAACCACTGTCAATGTCGAGCTGCTCGCTGGGCATGTCCAGTTCGACAGTCTCACCCTTACCAACGGCACCACCAAGATCAGTCTTCATGACGTTGTCACCCTTGGTTCCCCAGGTGACATCGTGGGTATTGCAGAAGGCGTAAATCTGTAGTGTGCAGATGTAACTGGGAAGAAGGACGAAGTACTGTGCTGACGAGGTGATCATGTGCCAAGGATCCAGGTATATGACCGACATGATAAAGTACATTCCCACGGTCGATAGGATGGATACGATGAGGTTGGTAAAGACGTTGTTACCCATCTCTATCTCATCGTCATCTGACGTGAGCTGTCGAACAATGATGTAAATCGTAGCAAAGGTTGTGTAGACCATGATCACTCCGTATATGATCATACTCGTGAGGTACAGTTTGTTGGAACCTTGGGGTCGATTGCCGAGGGATAGGATGAACTGCGTCGATATCAGGAGAACGCAAGCGTACCGCAGGATATGGAAGATGACAGTGCCGATGTTGTGTCCAAACGGATCGACTTTGGGGTCTGTTAGACCGCCGGCGACGAAGTAAAAGGTGAGGTAGAAGTTGGCCAGAGAGAAGAACGTGAAGAGAAGCTGGATGAACTGGTAGAAGAACTCGATGTGCAGAAGCACCTTGCGAGCCACAGTATGATCCGTGAGCCAGATTTGCTTGAAGTGGACGAGGGAGTAGACAGCGGCGAAGAAGGCACCGTTGAGCCATCGTCGACGCTGCGAGATGAGTTCCGAGACCGTGTCTATTTCAGAGTTAGTGTCATGATGAATACAAAGGCATTGGGAAGAACTTACCAGGCACATCAGTCTCACCAGTACATCCCTTGACGTACTTCAAGACCCATCTCTCGCCTCGCTTGGCCACCAACTCCCAGCAAAGAATACGATCTTCAGCCAGATACATGTTGGCTGTGAAGACATCGGCGTGTTGTCCGTGCAACGTCTCACCCTTGAAGTACTGGCTGAGGGGTCCATGTCCAGTCTCATCGTTCTGCAGCGCGTGGAAACGGTAGGCACTAAGAGCACCGGGAAGCACAGTAATGTAGCCAAAGACAGACTCGAGGGGCTTATCAAGAATGTTGGACATCTTGTACTCAAAGTTCTGGGACGCCACGAGGGGGTTTAGGAAGTTGGCACCCATTCTGCCCTTCATAGCCTTGATCTCTCCACAAGCGCCGGCAACATTCGAGTCGGTATCAAAGGCCTTCCAGAGATGGTAGAGCGAGGTACCGCCAGGACGAGTACCGACATCCAGTAGAATGCAGACGTTAGGGTTGAGAGCCTTGCCAAAGGCGTTGAAGAACCATCGGTGCGAGTTGAGCTTGCGCTGGTTCTTTTCCTTCAGACAGAAGATCATCTGGCAAGGAACAATACCCTTCTCAGCACCCTTGAACTTGAGATCGGAATCGAGAGAGACCTGGGTCGTGTATTCGTACACGTGAGCCTGAACGGCTCGGTTGTTGACATAGTTCTTTGCGATACCGTGCTGATAGACACCCATGGCAGCAAGGGCGTCGAGAGTACGAGGGTGAATCTTTTCACGACCATCTGAGACGATACAGACCACAATCTTCTGCCATCCTGTCTCACCCCAGGTACGGGATCGAGATCGGGAGCAGAAATGTGAGATGTTCTTCATGACGGCGTACATGGTGCGGGTGAAGCCGATCTCATCTTCGTTGTACATGGTGATACAGATGAACAGCTCAGTCTCTCGGAGAGTCTTTCCAATCGACTGTCGCAACTTATACCCTCTCTCGACAAAGTCGTCGGGGTCGCATGTAACTGCTGTGTATCGCATATGGGTGAATTCAACCTCGCCTCGTCGTGGCAAGAAACTGTAGAGAATGGTGGGAATCTTGCACTCCAGCACCAGCTCACCGTTGATGAGCTGCACCTCTTTCCTCGACATTTGGGGTGCGCGGACACCTCGTCGTTCTTGAGCGCCATCCGGAGCCGGGCCATAGTGCTCAAACTTGTCATAGTCTGAATGTGTCTCGTGTAGTGTACTTTGAGAATCGGATGAAAGGTACGAGCCCCGGTCTACCGGGTGAGGCCTCGCGTCGCTGAGGTCTGATTCGGGTCCAAACACGTCGTCATCTATATCGCTGTGCAGAGGAATAGATACCGTCGCATCGTCTGCAAAAGGCGGGATGTTTCTGGAGTTGTTGTTGGTTGAGAAGAGCGGCGCTGGAGGAAGTGGCCGCCGTGGGCTGCCGCCATATCTAGAAGAAGGGGTCCCTGGTCGAGGACTTCCATTCAGATCAGACGGCTCATACATGCCGTTTGATGGAGGAGGTCTCGAGAAGTCGGACCTTGTGAAATCCGACATGCGTGATGAGGGTGTCCATGGTCGTTGTGGTGAGCCATCGTTCATGTGCATTCCGTACGGGATGTAGGAAGAGTCGGGTGGTGGCATCTGTGGCGCATCGTTGAAGATAGAGCCGGATCTTGATGACCGGACGCTGGGCTGGTAGTTGAGGTTTCGTGGACTTCGAAGACTGGGAAGTTTCTCTTGTGAGCGGGCGTTCTGGACGGTTCTCAATCGGCTGTGTGGCCGTGGTGGTACGGGGGGAGTCTGGTCTCGGCCATCACGCTGTTCCTTGTGCTGTCTGCGCCGCTCGCTGATTCCCTCGGGAATCTCTGGGAGCTCCCGGGGCATGTCTGGCATGTCTACGAATGCAACTCGCATGCTGCTCTTGCTCTTTTTGTACTGCAGCTTTGCAGAGAGTCCTCCAGACATTGCATCGCGGGGCAACAAGGACTGTGATTCGGCCACGCTGAGGGAGTAGGCTGGAGGCAGAGGGAGAGGAGATACACGGTCACGTTCCTCGTTTGTAGTATCCTTCTCGAGGTCATCCAGGTGCTCGGGGTATGACCCGGACACCTGCTTACCCTTGTCTGAAGACATACTGCGCTGAGGAACCTGAGGAGACAGTGGTGATGGGGTCGCGACTGGCGGTGAAGAGGAAGAGGGCGTTGTCTTTGGGAATAAAGCAGAGGAAGCAGGAGGAGAGGAAGGCGTTTGTTTTGATGGAGAGGGTGGTACATACTTGTGAGCGTCGTAAGGTTCTTCCACAGAGGTCAAAAGTCTCATCGCAGCGGGACTATGGCCGGTGGGCGTGTGATTAAGTTCATCGTCATCGTACGGCGGGAGGCTGTAGTCGGGCGGGCGTTGGGGCATGTTTGGGTCCATGGCGGTTGACTCGGAGGTTGATTCGGAGGCTGGAATGTGGACGCGGGTAGTTGCAAGAGGACGGGGGATTCGAGATTGGCGATTGGAGGCTCAAAGCGAGGATGTTTGGGAGACGACAGGCGTTTCCTCGACGGCCTACGCCGTAGGGAACGAGAAGACGAGTCTGATTCTCCTGGGAAGGACTCCTCAATCAAAGATTGAACTTGCCGGATAGAGTTTCGAGGTGTCGTCGAGAGCGTAATATGTTGAAACCTTGATCTACACAAGGTGTTGGGTTGCAGGTTGAGAGTACGAGTGTGGGTGAAGCTCGCACAAAGAATGCAGCTCGGGCATGCAACACAGAATTATCGAGCGAGAGTCGGGACGAAGAAGTTGAAGAGAGACAAAGAGCGGAGCAGCACGCAATGAAAGCTGCCACCTTCCCTTTTTCCACGAGGCGTCGCACAGTAGCACGGAGCGAGCGGATGTGGTTGCGGATATGGATTTGGTGGTGGGGGGTGGATGATAGCTTGGGAGGAAGCTTGGGTCATCCCAAACAAACGGTTACGTAGTACTGTTGACCCAGCAACGGACCCTTTGGGACAGGTCTGGCACGCCCAGTCTCACAGGCTCCCAGTCGCATTGTTTCGGTGGCCGGGGAGGAAGCGCCACTCTTGGTTGGATGGACGATGATGACTGGCTGCTATTGTCACTGCCTGGGCGAGACCCCGGTGGATTTGTTGATGGTGGAGGTCGAGTTTTAATTGCCTGCATCCCAAACTTCTACAGCGTCGGGAGTTTGAGGCTCAGCTCAGTGACATACCCTAAGCCTTTGTTGAACATGGAGCCAAGTTGTTCCGAGATGAATTCACTTGCTCAATTGCAATTTGAAGCTTCATCAGACTGACCGTTTCTTTCTCAACAGAAGTAACTATTTTTGTTCTTCATGATGGCCTCCTGCAATGGCCGCCACGTAATATTTACATGCAAGCGCTGGCGGCCTTCCTTAGCGCCTTACTGTGGATAACCTCGTTTCCCCAGTCATGATCGCCGACGGACAAGCATTCAACGGTCGGGAAACCTTCGTCAACAGCCTGTGAACGCTAGGACTGAGCTTGGCCTCGCCTGCAAAGGCGACGACGTGTGCCCTCGTTGTGACAAGTCAAGTCAACCTGGTCTGACTCCCTTCAATTAATCTAATCCCCTGGCCAAAAGGCACAGACGCAGATGAACCAGACGTTTTTGTCAGCGGGGTGGACCGGCCGTCCGGACCCTTGCATGGGCCGCATCATGAGCATTCCTCGAGCCCTGGCAAGTCTGACACTCGGAGGAAGAGAGATCCCGCTTTCACCGGGAGATGGTGAATCGTACCTGGCCGGCCACCTCGGATACGGATACGGAAATGTTGTCCTCTCGCCGTTCTCGTGAATACATGGATAATGCACAGCCCCGTGTCACAACGTTACCCTACAGCAACCGCAATTTATCTACCGAACCCATGAACAATTATGCTTTTTCTACATGCCCGAGAACCCGTACAGTCAAATCTATTCCTCAATGTGAAGGAAAATCTGTTACCGGTCACGCGTGGCTCACCGAAAGTCAAATCCTACCACCTGCCTTACCGAGGATTTGCTGTTGAGAAGGACACAGTCAACAGCTGACCTATCCTTCCCGAACAAGGAGCTCTGCTTTCAGTCGATGCTGAGCTGCGCCGCATAGGTAGTTTCAAGAGCAATGGAGAGATGGTTTTGTATCAATGGAGCCCGCCCATGTCCAATCTAGACACCATTGGAACTGGAACAGTGAGCTGTCGAATGCTATTTACAACGCCTCAACGACTTGCTGTCTTGAGGGACGAATGTTCAAAGGACAAACCGACATAAAAACACGGACAATAAGTTATCCATTGTGAAACAAAAAAAACACTCGACTCTATGGATACCTGTTCTTGGATTGAGTGTCCATCCTGTTCGATGATGTCCAAACGACTCGCACCCAAAGAGCAACATGGAGGAGAATGGGGGCAGAGCATGTGCGCTCGTTCAAGGAACCCCCACATTGAAACTCATATGCTGCATACACCATGTTAACCTTGTCGGCCTCTTTCCCCATGGGGTGCCGAGTTGCAAGTCAATAATGCGCATGTTTGAAGTTAACCCGCACTTAGAGACCACTCTTCACGTCAGGCTGCAGCCTCAGAAAGCCTCCCGGTTACGGAATGACGTTGTTGGACCTGAACATACTTTCTGCCCTCGATTATTGACTGTGCCAAACTGCCTCACTGTGGAGGATGCCGGCTGGGTAGGTGCTCATCCATGAGGGTATCGTGAGATTCTGGTCACTCCTGGGGCATCGTGGCCCCTCGCACTGCCTCGTGATTCACCTTTAGCCATTGAAACAACAGGAAGGAGATACCCAACAACTCAAACCTAGGAAGTTACGATGCATCTCCATCATCTATTCTTCAACATGCTTCAGACTCTTCGTCGCTTGCACACCTCTCCGTTGAGAGACTTTGACGCCTTGCATCCTCGCTGCGCAGCACAGCCAGAGTTTATTCCACCGGTCATCGTCGCCAATGCCGAAGGCCCTTGAGTTTCTTTTTACTTAGTATTTTCTATATAGTCCCTCCCTCGCCCGGTCCCAATCACCTTGTCCCCATCCCGCGTCGTTTTCCAATAGCTTCAGATCAACCACACTTTCCGAAATCCAACCAACATCCTCTAACTCCAGACCATGTCACAAAGCACAGAACCTGGCCAGCAAGGCCCTGGGGATAATAACCCCAGCCTTAGCTACCACTGGGCAGGCCGAAAGGATGCCCCCCGCGAGTCCCTCCACAACAATGCCAACGAACCGGCTAACGATGCCCCAACGACGGTCCTCCAGAACCCACTGGCTGATATGACCGAAGAAGAACTCATTGCCGATGCTAGTGGCCTCTGTTTGCAAAAGGGTCTACTCGAGCATATCGACACTTTCCGCAAAGCAGCCCTTCTGGCCAAGGTTATCAACGTACCACAAGGGTTCGAGTCGATCGATGCCTTGAGCGAGGACGAGAAGGAGATTCTCCGCTACGAGGAGACGCACCGATGGAGAGCTCAGCCCAAGATGCTCTACTTTCTTTGTGCTCTGTGTGCGGGATGCGCTATTGTGCAGGGCATGGACCAGACAGTCATCAACGGCGCTCAGGTATGAAGATTAAGCTGCCCCAAGCTGAAAGCGATATCCTCTGCTAACATGAATATAGAGCTTCTACTTTGCCGAGTTTAAAATCACTAGACACGCGCTGATCGGCCTGACCAATGGTGCTCCCTATGCTTCAGCCGCACTCATCGGATGCTGGCTCAATGCCCCCCTGAACAACTGGTTCGGACGCCGTGGTACCATTGCCTTCTCTTGTCTCTTCGCTTTTGTCACCGGTATCTGGCAGGCCGCTGCCAACACATGGCTTTGCTTCCTCCTCGGTCGCTTTACGCTCGGTCTCGCTGTCGGTGCCAAGTCGAGCACCACTCCCGTCTATGCTGCCGAATGCGCCCCCAAGAATATCCGTGGAGCCTTAACAATGATGTGGCAAATGTGGACGGCATTTGGCATCATGCTGGGCTTTGCTGTCTCGATCGCTTTCCAGAACCTGAAGTATCCCAACGAGTTCGCCCCCTGGCGATGGATGATTGGGTCGACGTCCCTTCCCCCGCTGATCGTGGGATCCCTTGTTTACTTGCTCCCTGAGAGTCCTCGTTGGTACATGGACAAGGGAAACTTTGTCGAGGCTTATAACTCGCTTAGAAGACTCCGCAAGTATGATTTGCAGGCTGCTCGCGATATGTATCTTGCGTGGAAGTTTCTGCAGGTTGAGGAGCGCTCTAAGGAAGGCCACAACATATTCAAGGAGTTCTTTAGTATCAGGAGAAACTGGCGAGCTGCTCAGTCTTCCTGGTTTTGTATGCTGATGCAGCAGTTCTGTGGTGGTATGTATCTCCCAAACCCCAGATAAGTAATGAGCTGGCTAACATGATCCTAGTCAACGTGATTGCGTACTACAGCACCAAGATCTTTAAGGATGCAGGATACACACAGTCTCAGGCTCTGCTGATCTCATTCGGCGGCGGTGCCATCAACTGGCTCTTTGCGTTGCCGGCAATCTGGACAATCGACACCTTTGGCCGCCGAAACCTTCTTCTGTCAACGTTCCCTCTCATGAGCATTTGTCTGTTCTGGACTGGCGCAAACTTTTATCTCCCGGAGGGGCCTGTTCGCCTGGGACTTCTTGCGACTGGTATCTACCTGTTTATGGCTGTGTACTCCCCCGGCCTCGGTCCAGTCCCATTCACGTACAGCGCGGAAGCGTTCCCGCTACACATCCGTGCTCTGGGGATGGCTTCGGCGACATCTATTACGTGGGCCTTTAACTTTCTCCTCAGTTTCACGTGGCCTTCTATGGAGGCTGCCTTTACAACATCGGGCGCCTTCTTCTGGTATGCGTCATGGAACATGTTCGGTTTGGTCTTTGCATACTTCCTCCTTCCGGAAACCAAGGCTCTGTCATTAGAGGAGTTGGACTTTGTCTTCAGCATGCGCAACCGAGACCATGCTAAGTACTATGTCAAGCGACTGGGCTGGTACACAAAGAAGATCATGGGCCGCAACCCCGAATCCATGCCCGCGCTATACCGAATGGAAACAACTGCAATAGAGACAGAGATAGAGGTCAAGCCAAGCAACGTGGAGAGCAGCAACTCGACCTGAAGGTCGACGATGTTGATTCAGGATGTTGTCTACAACTGATTCTTGATTAGATGTTTTTAGTGAGAGGAATTGCAATCGCAGTTGAGGTTCACTGGGGCGTTAGGGAATTTGAATACCACGAGAAATGATGGCCGAGTGCTTTACCGGGCTTGCACCGTGGTTGGGTAGTGGTTTATTAGGTAGTGTTTAATCTCGTAATATTATTACGGTAGATTTACTGTGCCTCATTGTGAAATCGTGCTATTGAAAAGTAATCTCAACTTCTGTGGCCAGGGTGTGTCGCTGGAGGTTGTCTTGTTCATTGCGGATGACTAACATGGATGGAGGATTTCTTCATCTGCACAACCAGGGGTTTTCCATCACATTGACACTAACCAAGCAAAGACTGACATTGCCGAAGAAGCGGCCTTCATTTTGGCCTGTGAAAGCGCCACCCGAGCAACCGACATGACAGATGACGATCATCAAGTGCTAGACCAGCCCGAAGCAACCGGCTTCCGCTCGGTTCCAGGCCCGGCTACGACGCCGTCGAACTCGATGCGGGGATACGGACCGGCGCATGTGCTAGACCACCATCCCGAACATCCTCATCTGCACACGATAGTCTTCCTGCATGGCAGAGGCAGTGACGCGGAGGAGTTTGCGGAGGAGTTGATGGACTCATCTCGCCTATCAGATGGGCGCTCGTTGCAGGAGGCGTTACCGGGCTGGCGGTGGGTTTTCCCCGCTGCAAGGCAAGTCTGGAGCGAAGTGTTTAAAGAGTTTATGCCGATGTGGTTTGAGTTGAGGGACGGCAGGGATGGGGATGGGGATTCCGAGGGGCTGAAGGAGGCCGTCACACATGTGAGAGGTATCCTGCAGGAGGAGAGGACGAGAATGGGGGACGGCAAGGTGATTCTGGGGGGCATAAGTCAAGGGGGAGCGGTCGGCATGTGGACGGTGCTGTCATTGATGGACGAAGGGAATGGTGATGATGATCCGGGGAAATGGTTGGGTGGGTTTGTGGGGAGCAGCACATGGATGCCACTTGGAGATGATGCTGAGAAGATGCTGGACGGAGATCATCACGGCTCTGAGTTTGTGGGACACATGATGAGATCACTTTCTCAACAGAAGTTGACCATCCCTGTTCTTATGGGTCATGGTGTTGACGATGCTTATGTCGACGTCGACCTGGGACGACAAGTAGCACGCATCTTGGGTCGAGTTGGGTGTAGTGTTGACTGGCGAGAGTACACAGGCGCAGAGCAAGAGGGTCATTGGTTCAAGGTGCCTGAACAGATGGACCACATCTACGAGTTTGTGAAAAACCTGGAAGCGCAGTAACAAGACATTTTCGGATATAAAATTCACAAATCTATCGGAATTGCCACAAAGAATCCCTGAATGTCAAATTTTTTTACTCGGGACCCGCGGAGATAATCACCATCCTAGTTAAGCTGACAGTTCCGAGGCCAGAGATCTCATATCCCAGTGCCAGGGTCTTTTTGTGCCACTCCGGAATATTTCATTCGAGTCATTTCCATCGAGTGACAAGGAAAAATTACCAGAAAAAAAAAGTAAAAATGACCTTTGGGGGTAACATTGCGCGACATGATCCTTGTCTTGTCAAAAGGCAAAGGGCGCCTTCTTCCCCTGCGTCAAGAATGGCGTTTTAAAAACTTCCATGTGAAAACCTGGATGCCTGCCTGTTTAGGCAAGTGCCCTTCAATTCTTTGGGGGGGGCACTTTTGTGCTCAAGTTGGAAGGAACAAGTGTTTCTATTACGGATAACCTCAGTTGTGGCCCATGACCGTGCGTTCGCTCTTTCCAAGACCGAGCTCTTTTGGTGCCTCAGGTTGTGCCTCAGGTTCAACTCCAGTCCGGATATCATGATGGATCCTACCTACATCTCGATCTACCAACAAGTAATTTCCCTTCCAGACCAAGCTTCGAGTTTAGCGATGCCATGATCATGGCACAACATTCTCCCCGTGCCGTACGTGATTCCTGACACTATCGGAGCACAGGCCCGTTCGTCTTTGCCAAAACTATTCAAACTCCTCGCCCGGACCTGTTTGCTCTTCAGGTCCACACGGCCGAGAAACAAACCCCCGTCATGGAAACCTCGACACACGACTTCTCGAAAGGAACAGGGTCACCTTAAAAAAAAAAAGCCACGAGGCCCCGGCCCCCATCCGGACGAATGATCGACAGAACCAACAGAGGCGCCCCTGAGGCGACTTTTTTTTTACCCTTCCCTTCCCCTGGGCGGCACGGCCCTGATGCCCGTCATCTTTTGTGTGAATCGTACGGTGGCGTGGGACGGTCCTTGTTCCTGTTTGCCTGGTTGAGCCAGATGCATTCGTGCCTGGATATATACGACATTTGCCGAGAGATGTCCTGAAGCAAGCTATGGTGTGTGCTTTGACATGAACCATGTTGCTTTCTTGTCTTGGGAGTTGCTTTTGTCTGAGCAGCACTTTAACGCACAGCACGGGCTGGGCCGACGGCAAAAGAAATGAGGATATCCTGGTTTCGTATTTTTTATCTGCAGGATCGTCTTGAACCTACAAATACCTGTCTATGGCGTCTGGTTGGTTCATCAAGTATCAAGTCATAGCTTACACCACGTCTTCGGTCCTTCTCGTCTCCATCTGCGTCGAAGCTTCTCAGCCAGTTACGCCCTGATACCAACCGAGTCTCGTCTTGCAGGACCCATCGTCTGCAACCTGACCCCAGTCTGCCCTGCCTCTCATGCTCATGACACCCCGGCCTCGGATCGCTCTTGGAAAATCGCCATCTCGAAAGGCCGCGGAGGCCCCCGCCCCCTCCCTCGGGCCCTTGGACTCCTCCGGACCAAACCTTGTTCGGACATGCTCCGTGAAGCTGCCCGGCCACATAGCCTCGAGTCGGCAATCAACATCATGGATCGAGTTAATGCCTCCGATGCCCTCGGCCACTAGTCTAGTGGTCCCTTGCCCTGGGGCCCTGGATCTCCACCGTTTCATCGACCACTGATGGCGTCCTTCTAGCCGTGGGTTCTGTAAGCCATGCCGAGCCTAGCAGAGCCCACCGTCATGCGACACCAGGCATCTCGAACTGGCTCCCCATAAACCCAGACGCGCATCCAAGGATGGATGGATGGTTTGCAGACGTGGCCCCGTCGACTGAGAATCTTGGGATGCCATGCCCTAGCCTAGCTCCTGATTCCCAGCCCAGTCGTGGAGGCGGGCCGGCGTGGAGGCGAAGATGGGGACCGACTCACTGTCGTTATAATGATACTTCTGCAGCTCCCACCCCCGCTGCCGCCGGTTTCTGCTCTCATTCCACTGTTTTAGAGCTCTTGTTTCTTGATGCTCACTCGAGTATCTCAGCATCATGCGTAACCCGCCTCCAGAGGTGATGGCCACATGGCCTCACCCAAACTACGACAACCCAGATCACCGTGGACCCGCCCTGCTCATTGTCGAGGTGTCCATCATGTCGGTCGCTGTTCTGACTCTCCTAGCTCGACTCTACGTCCGGATATTCAAGGTCAACAAAAGTGGCCTCGATGACTGGCTCATGTTGGCTGCCATGGTAAGAATCTTCCCCAGATCCGTACCTCGGCTCGTCTAACGAGCATGTGCGGTGATCGTCGCCCCCCTGCTAACACTCCGGGTTAGGTTTTCGGCATTGGAGTTACAATCTGTGTGATACTGGCGGCCCAGATGTACGGGTGGAACATTCATGTGTGGGATCTGAAAGAGTCCCAAGCCATCAAAGGTCGACAGGTGTCCATCGCCGCCCAAACACTCTTCCTGTTCTCTTCCGGCCTCGCAAAGAACTCGATCCTGGTTTCCTATCTCCGAATTGCCCCGGCTCACTCATGGCTTCGACGCGTGACCTATGGATCGATCGGCTTGGTTACCGCCTTGATTTTTATCTTTCTTATTGTGCTTTGGACACAATGTCGGTATGTTCATGGATACACTCCCAGCTGTTCACTGGACTTAATCACTGACTGTTGCAGGCCAATGTCTGCTTATTGGAGCTTGACAGGCGGTGATAGCTGCTCTGCGGAAGGCCCTAGTGTGCTGTAGGTTGCTCAGTATCCCCTTGCTTGACTTGCCATTGACCCCTTGTAGGAGCCAAGCTATTACCACAGTTGTAACCGACCTACTCGTCTGCGCTATCCCTCTACCAACGCTATTCAAGCTGAAGCTACCACTTTCGCAACGCATCGCTCTTATTGTGGTTTTCTCACTTGGCCTTGTTGTCGTATTTGCGGCCTCGATGCGCGCATACTGGACACACTACGTCACGGACGAGACCTACGATGTCACCTGGGAGGGCTTCTATCTTTGGATCTGGACCGCCGTAGAGGCAAACTTGGGCGTCATCTGTGGTAGTGTACCGGCATTGCGCCCACTATTCAGGAGCATGTTTCGATCGAAGAGTAGCAGCTATTACAACAAGACAGGCTCGCACGCTTACCCACCTGGCACCGCCCAAGGAGGAGTAGTAACGGTTATCACGAGCCCCAAAAAGGCAAGCCGGACCTGGACGGACAACCTGCAGCGAGGGAGTAAAGGGGTGAGGATTCAAGACGACCATATCGACATCGAAGCGGGCACTTTCAGTGGCGGAACACGACACAAAGACACCGACAGTGCGACGTCGACGCTTGAGATGGATACCTGGCCGTCGCGAGAACAACCAAGATCGTGGCCGTCGGGCTCATAGTGAATTTTGGCATGTTTGGCGTTATGGTAATGCGGGAATCACGAAAATGGTATTTATGAAGCAAGGGAAGGAAATCACAGGACATCCAGCATGACAGGCATGGAAGGGAAATGAACCCGGCGTTCTATATGGACATGGTAATGGTTATCACAAAATAAATGTTCCCTTTTGATCTACCAGACTCCTCAAGTGATCCTCCAACTATATTCGCCCTCTAAATGCTTCTGTCTCATGTTGACGTCCATCTGAGGCTCAGGTGTCGAGAAATGTCAAGCTAAATCCGGGCATAGGGTTACTTTGTAGGATTTAAAGCTCCTTGGCGTGGCTTTGAATCCTTAATCCTTCCTTCGGCAAGCCGAGACGATACGACCCAAGCGCTTTGACCAGCCTCGCGAACTCGTTCAAGTTTGATTGTCCAGAGGCGAACCGAACCGAGAAATCGGACAGGGATCAGTGTTTCCCTCCCGTCCCTTTGGTGTGTATAATACACCCTTGATAAATGTCCGGCCTGCATGCATCGCGCGCCGGCGCATTAGCCTTCCCCGGCGGGATTGTCGTCCATTGCAGCGGGGGAGTCGAAGGGTGTGTCTCGCTTCGGCCGGAGGAGATAGCACCAGTGGTATACATCCGGATCATGAGGTAGTAGCTTCGGCGTGGGAACCTTGGCGAGAACCTCGATGTCAAAAGGTAGGTCATCAAGGTCGAATCGCGAAGAGGAATAGCTGAGGGAAACCCATACACCACCATCGGTGAGACAATTCCGGATGCCGGCAAACATACGGCGTAGCGGGGTCTCGCCGGCGCATGAAATAGCGTCAACTGTGCTCTTGTCGACGATGAGATCAAACTTTTCTTTCAGGTCGAGCTGCGTGGCATCCTGAACCTCGTAGCGCATTTGCACATCCCCGAATGCCTGAGTCTCAAGTTCACGACCGCGATCAATGGCGAGAGGCTCATAGTCGACATTGAGAATGTTGCGGAAGCCCCGGGCCCGGAAGTGGTTCTGAAGGTCGCTGGTGCCAAAGCCGATGTGGAGGATCCGGGCCGTGTCCGGGTTTAACGGTTGGAGGACCGGCTCGACTAGCGGCATGAAGTCGGCCGACTTGACGAGCCACTCAAAGGCCCTTTCGGAAGCGAAGCGCTTGTGCCAGTAGCTCTGCTTGTCAAAGTCGGCTGGCATGATGGCGGCGAGGGTTCGCTGGAGGATTGGGGACGAGGGCTCCAGGGGAGGGATCTGGGGCGCGGCGGAAGAGATGGCCATTTATAATTAATTACCCGAGGCCCTTGGATTAGGTTGTATCTTATCAATGTAACTGACCGAGGGGCCGTGTATCATGAGGATTGAGATTTTGCAAATCCTGACGGAGGGGTTATTGGATCCACAGAACTGGGATTGTTGGAGAAGGACACGGGGCGGCCCAGAAGAAATTGGAACCTTCATGATGACTTCTTTCGTCTTTAACGTAAACAATGGTTTAGCTATGTTGCTGGTGATCTGAATAGCGTTGATACTTGACTTTGCGACCGGCGTTTGCAAAGTGAACAAGAGGTCTTGTATTGTCATGTTGAACGGAAGCCATTCCGGAGGATTTTGCACGTTTGAATGTGGACTTTCGGTTCAAGTGCCGAGCGAGAAAGACAGTGACTAGGATAAGGATGGCCAGGGAATGGCCAAAGTGACATTGGTAAGATTCATGATGCTCAGGAACATTGTCACGGAGTTGTTCTACATTTGGATGGTTCTGGTTGAGGATCCATCAGGCAGTGAATGATTGGCTCACGGAAAGAAAACGGGTTCTAGTTCAAGATGGTCACAAAAGAAGAAACAAACTTCTAAAGAACACTTGATGGATGGACCCTTGATCATAACCTCGAGCGTTCCTGTCCATGGGTGAAGAAACTGTCCGACGCGGACGATGACGTCGCCCGACTTGAACAAAAGGCATGATTGGCAGGGGCTGGCCGAAAACCCCAGCCCTATTAATATCCGACCAATCATAAGATACAAACCGTTACTTTCCAGCCACACTCGAGTGAGGCGCTGTTTCAGCTCCGCCTCTTTTGCGAGTGCCGCGTCAACCTCCAAGCAATCTTGGCAAGAGGAGGTAGGATTACGAGGCGTTGCTCGGAGGGGGAAGTAAAAAATTCCTACATCTGCAAACAAACTTCTTTTTTTCAGACCTCGCTTTCGCATCGCTGTGCATCATTCTCGAACTTGTTCAACCTATTATCGTTTCTCTCGTTTGTTAGCGACCTGTCTAGACCTTGTTTACATCGACACCTGGGCGCATAAACACATCTCCCCCTCAACAGAGTAAACAGACGAGACTCAAAGAAAGAAATACACACACATGGCTCCCGCACCGTCCTACGACATCGGCCATGGCGTCGCCAACAGTCTGCTACGGCGTGATCTTCAGAACCCTACCCACACGCAACAGGTGACCCTAGGCATCATCGCCGTCTACGTCGTCGTCATTGCGATCCTATGGAACGTTCCCTATGTCCGCATGGTTCTCTGGCCCTTCAAGGTTTGTTTCTTACGGTTATTGGGTGACGGAGATGTAACTGACTCTGTGTAGATGCTGGTCATCGCCTTTCACGAATTTGGACATGCCATCACGGCTGTGCTTACTGGAGGCAAGGTCAAGTCCATCAGCCTTGACCCCAACGAAGGAGGTGTCACGCACATGATTGGTGGCAAGAGTGCCATCACTCTACCAGCTGGCTACCTAGGCTCCTCCATCATCGGCGCTCTCTTGACCTTTTGCGGTTTCAACATCGTCGCTAGCAAAGTGGCCAGTATCGTCTTGGCCGTCTGCTTTCTCCTGACTCTGTGGTGGGGTAAGCGAGACTGGCTGACGATCCTTACCATTCTGCTCGCCGTCGGCCTCCTCATCGCTTGCTGGTTCATTTCACACGCCCAGGCTCTCCGCTTCGTCGTACTCTTTATCGGCGTCATGTCGTCTCTCTACAGCGTGTGGGATATCTGCGACGACCTGATCCTGCGTAAAGTGAACTCCTCCGACGCCAGCGTTTTCGCCAAGAGGTACGGCGGCTCTTCTCAGTGCTGGGGTGTCATCTGGTCCATCATTTCAGTTTGCTTCATGGCTGCCGGCATCGTCGCTGGTCTGGCTGCCTTTTCCCAGTCGTTTGAGCAGCAAGAGAAGGACTCTCAGAAGTTTATCCCCACCTAGACGAGTGGTTGTCTACAGCAAAGGATTGGCGTGGTTTCTCTACTTTGGTTGTTTATAGGGGACAGACTGTTTGAAAACCGGCGGATATAGTACCTGGAGTTTGAATTTGGTCATGATAATGAGGATCAAGATGGTTCGAGAGCTAAATGCTCATAATGAAGAGAGATAGATGTGTACTACAAGTCGCTAGAGGTTGAGAGCGAGACCGGATTGATACCCTCCAAGAATGGGTGTTTCCATAGGCAAACACTGTTTCACTTTACTCTCTTGCAGTTGTGACTTGCCGTCGATTCCTCCTAGAGTCGCCATTCAGGGAGGACAATGTACAGCATCTGTCCTACAGGTTTGCAAAATCTCCGTTCAAGTGACGAACTACTTACTTGAGTCGGTCCTTTAACTCAGCCGTGTCTGACGAACCTCCCTGTGGTACCATTGTGACTTGTTCAAGGCAACAGCTCAGCCTCATGAAACGTGATTGACCGCGATAGACTTGTACAGTTTCTAGAGGACGCCAGCTTCGGATTTAACATAAGAGTAGAAGTTTCCTCAGGGAAACTTTTTAGACAAGAACAAACTTGACAAGCAGACTCCACGTGTACTACAAACATCGCCGTGTCTTTCAACATGACATCCAACTTTAACCTCCCCTGCGCGATGACCAGAATCGCGCCTCTATCTGAAGAGGACTATTCCCACGAACCTTCCAATCTGAGTCTCTGCGGAGACAGTTACTTCTTCAGCGGACGCTTTAGAAGCTATGGGTGAGTATCCTACGATATATGATGCAAGTGGTGTCTTCCTGACTTGTTCTCAGCCGAGTCCCCAAAGCTGTTGATGAAAATAACGAACTTGACTTTGACCATGTGCACGGAGCGTATACCACCGAGTACATCGTGCTTGGACCTAATGAACGATTCTTTCGCTGCAGGCGGATTCGCGAAGGCGAAGTTGCCGCCATGAGTGAGTTTCTCCTTGAACTCTAATAGATACAGTCTTGTGCTCATTCTTGTTAGACAGCAGTGATCTGGAAGACTACGAAGAAATCATCGACTTCTGCGACGACCATCAAGTTGAACGCCCTGCATTTCTCTGCTTCGGACCTAACGGCACGTTCTACATCCGTACCGTAAACGACGAAGAAAAGTGGAATCTTCCCGCCGATACAGTCCGCGATGCTCTACAGGTGACGCCAGGCGCTGCACAATCTGGCGCTCAGGGTCTCTGGCTCGGCGCGGAGGGCTCATGGGTGGTGCAGTACCGCGACGGTAGCTTCCGGTTTGATCTCCGGGGTCGGTACACCGCTCTGGAGAGGGCACTGCGACAAGCTCAAGAGGACGGTGTCCGTATCAGTGGTCTTGCGCTGAACCTGCTCGATGCGGATTCGTTTGCTTGCGTTTTCACTGACGGAGTGGTCGAGTACGAAGCCGGACAGGCTGGCTTTGATGGAAAGGAATTTGAGAAATGGTGTGAGGAGAACTTTGAGCTGAAGGAGCTTCATAAGCTGTTGGCTGAGATTTCCGAGGTTACTAGGAGTAACTGGCCATGACCATCATTACGGCCATGACATGATTGTATTTGCAATCTTGGGGTACTTATATCATGTTTTGCCATATAGTACACTCTCTAGGTAAAGAGAATATGCGCGGATGAGAGAAACCTGACATGCAAACATTTAAAATCGACCACTATGTGCTTTCTTGAACCGTTCGCACCGAATCGGTGGGCAAAGTGTTGCCTGCCTCAGATGTTTCCCATGGACGTGACAAGATTCTTAAAACAATGCTTAATTAGAACCTGGTATAGAATCCATACATTATGAGTACTGTTTATAAGTATAGTGCATATCTTTTCTTACAGTCGGACAGTCCCGGACTTCCACGGCGCCCGGCTTTACAAATCGGCCTCAGCTCCGTGAACTGCCCCACACACCCGGCGGTCTTGTCGGAGCTGTGGGCCTTTGTCTCCGGGGTGACGATTTTGGCAAAACCTGCCAACTTATATCTAAGATGTGACGCTTCATGGCGGAGGTTAGAAAGATTATTGGCGGGCTACTCAGTAGATCCTGGCCAACTCTGTAAGATGCTGACACCGGAAGACGACTAAGCTAAGGCATGTAAGCGCCCTAATGGAGGACGTAGCCATGTATAAAAGACTCTCATCATGACGTTGCGTTTGGTTTCAGATAACCTCTCACTCCATCTACAAGACGCGTAAGCATCGACACTCACCATGGCCTCAACCAAAACCCTCTTTCAGCTTTCCTCGCAGCCAACTTGGTTCGAAAACATCTCCATCCGACCCAACGGCACCATCTTAGCAACACGTCTCGACGTCCCTGAAGTATGGGCCATTGATCCTGTCACTTCCTCAGGTTCTCTCCTATTTCGGATTCCACTCCATAAAGATGTCCCTTCGCAGGCCCTCACCGGCATCTGTGCCCTGCGTCCAGATGTGTTTGCCATCGGCGCTGGCATCTATGACATGACAGGCGGCACAGGAGCCAAGGCGGGTAGCTTCAGTGTGTGGCTTGCAGACTTGACTGGTCAGGAGCCCAGAGTTACCAAAGTGACCGACACACCTGAGATTGCCATGATCAACGGCATGGCAACGTGGGATGAGAATACGGTCCTTGTTACAGACTGTTTGAACGGCAAGGTGTACAGGCTCGACGTCACATCTGGCACGTACAATATCGCACTAGAAGATGAGACTATGGAGATACCTGCCGGTGCACCCTTTCAGGTTGGCATCAACGGTCTCAAAGTCCATCGCACGACCGCGCAGATCCACGTTTACTACACCACCACAACCCGGTACTCAGTGTACCGCATGCCCGTCACACACGAACTAAAGCCTGCGGGTCCCGTGGAGACACTAGCTTCAGGAGTTGTCCCTGATGACCTCGTCGTGGCACAGGATGGAACTGTCTACGTGTGCACCAATGTCACAAACACCGTGGCGAGGATCCCACCAGACGGAGGGGACGTGGTGACAGTTGCAGGAGAGGCAAAGGCCATGACACTTGCGGGATCGACGGCGTGTGTATTTAGTGAAGGAGAAAAAGTACTCTACGTTGCCACAGCTGGAGGTAATGCGACTCCTGTAGATGGCAAGACTGAGCCAGCTAAAATTGTAGAGGTCAGATTGGACTAGAACAAGTTCAAGGCAAAACGTTTTTAGAGACGACTATTCAAGTCTGTAGCCCAGTGATATTCCGTCAGTTAGGCCTTTAATGACCATTCTATCATCGTCCCATGCCTATCGGCAACAAGCCCCAACGCCAGGTTTCCCCAATCCGTAAATCGAATAAGTCCATATTGTTACGATTGCAATGGCAATGATCACCACCTTCCACGACGTCCACGACCTCCGCCGAATCCTCCCCTTCCTCCACCTCCACCTCCACCCGACATGTTCTGTTCGTATCCAAAGTTGCTCTGGTTCCCGCCGAAGCCGCCTCCAAAGTTACCTCCCTGGCCTCCTTGGCTGCCTTGTCCTCCAGCTCCACCAGCATTCTGCATACCGGCAAACATGGCATTCATCTGGCTTGGGTCCATCTGACTTGGATCCATGCCTGAAGCCATCATCTGCTGCATCATTGCCTGCATCTCAGGAGGCATGCCATCCATTCCGGGCATACCAGCAGCCGAGTTGCCGCCGCTAGCACCACCTGGCATAGCCATGCCGCCCATCATCATCATGTTGAACTCGTCCATCATCTTCTTATTGTTCTGGGCAAAAACATCGGCGCCGAATTCACCTCGGACCGCTTCTTGCTTGGCGGCGTAGAGTGCCCAGGTAAACTCGTCGAAGCCGTAGTTGAAGTAGTCGCTGATATCCGTACCAGGTTTACGCCACGGCTTGTCGTTTTCTGGGAGATCTTTGTCGCGTCATGTTAGTCTTGGACATGGAGCCAAGGAGGGCTTCAACCAACCTTCGTCAATGTTGACTTGCGTGATGGGTTTCCCTGAAGCAGCGTGAACGGGAATCGCGTTGACGTCTATCGTGGATTTTGACGCAGCGGCTGAGGTCTTGTCGGCGCTGGGCGCAGCAACGTTGACAGAGCTGGATTGTCGCGACTCGCCTTCCTTCTTGACAGGTGCTGATTGTGACGGTGAGTCATTCGAGGCTGATCTTTGAGGAATGTTCCGAATATCGCTATATTTGGATTGACTATTCATATTGTCGAGCGGTCAGTATTGCTCCTCGGCGCATTCAGAGTTTCACCCACGAAGGAGGAGCTGGTTTGGAGCCGTCTTTTCGTTCGGTGATGATGTCAATATCCTACAATCGTGTTAGAGAGCGCGTACGAGAAAAAACTGTAGGTTACCCACTGAGTCGTCATCATCCTCGTCCATAGCCGCGCCTTCATCTTCCTCCTCGCCTTCTTCAAGATCATCTGCCTTGGGCTTGTCTTCTGGGGTTGCGCCCTGGGCCTTGGGCTCCTCAGGCACGTAGAGATCGTCATCCTCGTCGATATCCATGTTGGCGACCATTAACACGAGAAATTGAGGCTGTTTTGTAAAGTGGGTGGTGAAAGAAAAGAGTGATTGCAAGCTGGATGTATCTATGTACAAAGACGTCAAGCTCCAAGCTCTCGAGGTCCATGAGCTGCCAGCGCGCCGAAATTTCTCCGGGCAGCTCCTTCACCGTCCCTGCAGGTACTGACCGAGACTCACCGACACTCACCTTGAACCCAACTGGTCCAAGCGCCAATCCAGACCCAAACAGCTTTCGCTAGGCCTCTCAAGCTTGTAACATTTTACCCTGTCGCAGCCTCGCAACTCGGTCTTGTCGCGTGAATCCAGCCTCCGAGACAGCGTCGCGCTTGCTCAAGGAGCCTCTTCTGTTGTCCTGAGCATGTCATTGACCCGTTCAGCAAGCGGCCCAGCAGGCGGTCTAACCATCAACACCGGCGCGGCCAACGCCTTGTAAGCTCCACACCAAACCAAACAAAGCATCCACATCCACCCAGCGACCGACTCAAGACCTCAACCATCCTTCACTTTTGCTGACCGGTGCGCTTTCCTCTTGTCTACAGCGGCGCCACCGCTTCGAAGCCTTCAGCTGCCGGCACCCTGTTCGGTTCAGCCGCGAATACCCCCAACAACACCACAGCGCCAGCCGGAGCAAGCACCATGTCGACGGCGGGAAGTCTCTTTGGCGGCGGCGCGCAAAAGACGGGGACGGGTCTTTTCGGTGGAGCGGCAAGCACTACAGCTTCAACTGGCGGCGGCCTGTTTGGGAACGCCCAAGCAGCGACTCCTGCGCCTGCAGCAGGCGGTCTCTTTGGGGGTGCCCCTGCGACAACCACGACCACAACAGGAGGCCTGTTTGGCAACACAGCTGCGAAGCCTGCGGCGACTGGCACCGGTCTCTTTGGTAACACTGCTGCACCAACACAACAGACCCCAGCAGGAGGTCTCTTGTCCGCGACGACCATAGCCACTTCACTAGGCACACCAACTCCTACAGGTCAGAAGCCAGCAGGAGGCGGTCTGTTTGGAAACACTGCTACTGCTCAGGCGGCACCCGCCACAGGCACGACGAGTCTCTTTGGTGGTCAAAAGCCAGCAGGAAGTAGTCTCTTTGGAGGTGCTGCACCCGCTCAGCAAACTGCAACAGCACAGTAAGTTTGTTCCCTTTGGATACGAGCAGTCTCGCTGACCCATGACAGAAATACAAACACATTCGGCCAGCCGGCGGCTCAGGTATCGGCCGTTCAGATCAACTACGATAATATCCGCCATCGCACACGTTTCGACGACCTGGCCAAGCCGGTACAAGATGAGATTGCGCTGCTGGACAAGGGCATTCAGAGGGTGATCAAGATGAGGGACGAGATTGGAGAGTTCATGCCACAGCACGAAAAGGATATTGAACAGCTCGGTCGAGATGTCAGCTTTGTCGAGTCCAAGTTCCGTATCGTCGATGCGGCTCTCAACAACGACGTCAACACCGTCAAGAATCTGCATGACCAGACACGGAAGAACGCGGCCGATGCCCGGCTGTGCTTCCGCGGCGCCGACAACCTCAAGCTGCCGGCGCACTACCACCAGACAGGCCTCTTTGCCAGCCAGGCCCCGACGGCCAACTCGAACGGAGGCGACGCCGCGTCGACGCACGCAGATGCGCAGGATCTCATCACCTACTTCAACCGCATCTGCGACGACATAGAAAAGTCAAAGGCCCGTCTGGACGAGTACCGCGGCAGTATCGAGCGTGATATGCCCGGCGTCGAGAACGGCCTGTACGAGCAGATTCGCTCCCTGCGCGATCGCAGCACCACGAGCATCGTGGTGCAGGACAAGCTGAACGAGGTGCTCCTGGCGCTGAGGGATACGGGTAATGCCATTATTTACCAGGCTGGGCAGATTGCCGACACGCGCGAGCGACTGTCCCGACTTCAAGCGGGTATTGTGGACAGCGGAGTGTATGGTCTGAGCATGAATGCCTGAGCGGACAGAAGGGGTAGTGCTTGTTAGAGATTGTCGGGAGGTAATATCAATCAATCAATATATTGGGTATCGCGAGAATAAGGGGATTGGTCATAGAGACCGCGTGTATGGAGTGTAGCAAGATTCTTGAAGGAGGCGTCTTTATGACATGTACGAATATACAGCAAAACTTTGACAGGGCTTGAAAGACTGGGAGTAGGGTGAGCACAAATTGGACAGTTTACCATGGAAGAAGATGGCATCGTCCGGTCTTGAAGCTATCAGTGGCCATACTGTGATGAAACTCTCATTATTTCTTCTGCCTCTCGCGCCCGTTGGATGGATCGCGGGGCGTGGGTATCAAACCGATTGAATGCCGTGATATGTAAGTATACAAAAAACCATCGCTTTTTATCTTTTTTTAAAACGTCCCTTCTCCATCGCCATCATCTCCATAGTCATCTCCAAACTCGTCTCCGTTATCAAAGTAGTTTTCTGCATCGTAATCGCCCGCGTCTTCATCGTCGTACACCTCATCTTGATCATCCTCATCCGCAGCCTCTTCATCCTCCAGATCAGCAATCTCGTCGCCTTCCTCCTCCTTAAGAGCCTGTAGACGCTCCAACAAGTTCTTGCCCTGCATCTCATCTTCACCTTCACCGGCTAGACCAAACGCTTCCTCTGCGCTGGGTAGTGCGCTGATGCTGCTGAGCTCAAGCTTCCGGCGCTTGAAGCCCTTGACACCCGGTCCTCCCGTGGTCGCGGCCGCGTCGATGGTGTCGTACAGCTCGCTGGGGAAGAGCTCGCGGCAGACGGGACGGTTGGACCAGTCGGGGAGGGCGCGCTCCTCGCGGACGAATTTGTGCGAGTAGGTGGGGACCGCGGTGAAGGGGTCGAGAGAGGCCTTGCTCTTGACGCCGAAGCGGGCATTGGCTTGGGCTTGTCCGTAGTGTTTTCTTGGAGCTGTCGGGTCGTTGAGTGCTGTGCGCTTTGACGTGTATAGAGGAGAGCCGTGGATCTGTCGCCGGAGGAGGAGGTGGTGTTGTACGGCGGCTTTTTCGGTTGTCGCGAGTTGTCTAGCGGTCGGGACGACGTATGGCTGCCAAGTGTTAGTAGCGCCTTTCCTCTATCATTTATCCAGGGTATCTTGTAGCAATACGCACAGGAAACAGCTCTGAAGGTCGCGCATCCGGCTCCTCACCAGTATCCCAAGGCACATTAGGTCTACCACCTCGCCCACCACCTCTTCCACCACGGCCACCTCCTCGACCGCCTCGAGACATTGATGAGATGGCGCAAGCTCGTCAGAAACTGTAGATTGTAGCAGAGTTCAAATGTCAAGCGTAACCTGGTTATAAGTTGTTGTCGTCGCGATGATGAGTATGTCCGCGCTTGAAGGTTTGACGCAGAATGATTTTTTGCGGGGGCCACCCGAGGGAGCGGAATTTCCTCCGCCATGACGAATGCCCCGCAGTCAACTTGCAGCTTACATAGCTTCCCCTGCCTAGAACAACACCAAAGAATACATCACGACTACAACATCGAAAGAGAGTTTTTATCATGACGGAGAGACTTGTACCCGAGTACACCATGCAGGATGGGGCTTTACCCGTCACGGGCCTTTCAGAGTTGGAGGCGCATCTTGACGAGTTGGTGAATGATCCAGCGACGCCCTTCAACGCTAAACTGTTTGACGACGTTGAGCTTCAGCTAAATGGTGTGTCTATACTCTCCCAATAATCAACAAACATCTTTGCTAACTCACCCTGGAATCCAACATTCCTCCCCTCTTGACAACTCTGCTCCCTCCTCTCACAACAATCCTCAAGCAGACAACTCAAGATCCAACGCCCCTCCTCTCACTCGCCATCAAACTCCTCTCTCCCCTAAACTTTTCCCGCTGTCTCACCATCGCGGACCCTCAATCTCTTCTCGCAGCCTTGCGCTCTCCTCTTGCTGGCGCAAACCTCCTCGCTCTGGCCATCATCCACAAAGCAGCTCGTACTCCCGGTGATGCCGCCATCTTGAGCACCATTCCTGATGTTGTTGAAGAGGTTGTGCGGAGATGGCTGGACAGCCCAGATGTTGGAGTTGGTGAACGTGCGGCGAGAGTCTTAGGTGATGTTTTAGAGACAGACTGCGATGTCATCGTTGACGGTGAGGGTGTGAATGGCGTATCGACTGCGACCAATGGCATCTTGGGCAACGAACTCGTCAAGCGCCGTGTTCCTGGCCACGCTCGTCTTTGGCGTCTTCTCTTCCTCGATCGTCAGTTCATTACCCTCGTCACCACTCTCTGTCGACCCGAAACCATCGACCGCCAGGCAACCCTCGCTCAAGGCCGGCTTCTGCGCATCCTACCTCGCCTAGCAGCTCTCAACCCCCGCGCCGTATCCACGACGCCTTTCCCAGACATTCTCTCCCTGCCTGATGCAGCTGCTGAACCAGCTGGTCATGGGCTGTTGCAGTGGGCTGCGTTGACCATGGTTGACACCACGGATATACTCATGCACCTGAGTCTCATCGACTTTTACGAGACGTTTGTGAGCATCATGCGGGTCGCGGGCAACTCGGCAGACAAGGACAAGGTTGTGCGCGATCTAGTCAAGACGGCTGCTGATCGGGATGATCAGCTCAATGCCTCCCTAAGAGGACTTCCTGATCGGACAGTCGAGGAGGAAGCGGTGCCCTTGGCTAGATACATCAGCCAGATACTCGACTAAAGACCAATTTGTATGATACCCAAGAAAGGCATGATTAGACACGGAAAGGAAAAGATACAGGTATTCATCTTTAAAACTCAACCACATAAAACATGCATATATTGTCACATCCGGTATAAGTCATACTACAAAACCCCCCAAGCCGACCTACCGCCGTCTGGGGTTATCTAGATAAATGCCATCAAAAATCAACATTCTCTATTATTCCATCCAACGCCCCGCGCCCCTTCACAGTCAGCAGCCGCCGAGGGACTCGCTCCTACAGCATCCTCCGTGCGTCCGCCTCATGGTCTGCGATTGTGCCTTCCGTAGTCCGGCTCACGACGCTATCCCGTCGATCGTCGCCAGGTCGAGACATGCCCTCGATTCCGAGGCCAACCTCTCCGACTCGGCGCAGCACCACCAAGAGTGCCGCTCGCAAATCAGGGGTGAGGTCTTTGATGAGCAAGTCGATCGCTAAGGGGTAAAAGTCAGGGATGTGTGTCTTGAAGGCGTCCTCGGGGAACGTCGCGAAACCCTCCAAAACATCAACCACAACCGGCCGCCAGGCAATGATGTTGCGATGCTGGCTCTCATCCTCCAAAGTAGAGTAGCTGTGAACAATGTCCTTGCACAGAGGCACCAGAGCAGCCTCAACGTCAGGCCGACTCTCCAGTCGCTCCGGTGCGTTATCCGCAAACATGCGGAAGAGGATCGAGATGTATGTAGCAGCAGACCCGCTCTCCTGCTTCAGGAGGTTGGGGGGCTGCTTCATGAAGCCCTCTCGCCACAGCCTCATTCGGAGCTCCTTATCTTCGTTGAAGCGGCGAGCGAACTGGAAGGATCGTTTGAGCAGCGCCATCAGTCGCAGGAGCTCAGCCGATGGGATATGTGTGTAGACCGTGTCGTTGCTAAACAGCTCATTGACTGTCTCGATCATGAGAAGCTGAAGAACGCAGCGCGAGATGATTCGGTTGAAGAATCGTCGCCGAGCCGCCGTCACGACAATCGGCTGCTGCTGAAGGTTCGATGATGGCTTAAACTCCTCCAATGGAGCTTGGTGAGTCTCTGCAGTTGGTGTGCGCAAGTCCTCCTCGGCTTGTCGAGGAGACAGCGGGGGCGCGATCGAGTCATCGTCGGCCTCCTCGTTGCCGTTAATCTTGAGCGACTTCTCGTCCACTGGAGCCTCGGTTTGAGGAGTGCTGGAGAAATCGAGTCCGTTAGGTGGAGGCTCTATCGACGCTGTTGAGTTGATTGCTGTGGCAGTGAATAGCTGATACGCCGTTGTTCGCTCAAACAGCTCGCAGAAGGCACCGACAAGCTTATTCCAGTGCTGAGGCTTGAACTTTGTGACATTCTTCAAGATCAGCTGCTGCAGGCAGTTGCTTCCAATCCGAGAGATGGTGTCGTTCTCTTGGCAGATGCAGAGCGCCAAGAGCTCCAAGAACCTGTCCAGCATGTACTCCAAGGCATCAAAGTAATGTGTGAACAAGGTGATCATGTTTCGAAGTGCTTGGATCATAGTGGTCGACAACCAAACTGAGAGCTCCTCGTGGTTGAGAACGTTGCTCATCTCTGGTCGAGACCTCAACACCATGAAGATGGGGTAGAGCTGCTGTCGCCACAGAATATCCCAGAATTCAGATGGAAAGTCACCGCCATACCTGAGCAAGGTCTCGAAGAAGTACTCGAGAGCATTTGAACGCACCTCCAGGTCCTCGCCTGTCATCAGGACGTCGTGGAAGGCGAAGAGTACAGGGAACCAGTAACCCTCCTCGACCGATGTATTTGATCGGGACCGCTTGACCTCGGGCGACTTGGGGGCTCCCTCTGGGGCGGCCGTCTTGTTGTACTTTTGCGACAACGGGCACTCGGGTGTCTTGAGCATGGCAGGAATCAGAGACTTTAGCAGCTCCAGTGCTGCCAGACTCTTCTTCTGGAACTTGAGGTTCTTGGAGAACTCGGTCAAGCACACAATGAGGTCGGTAAACGCGCCTTGAGAGATGACAACACCGAACTTGGTCTTGTACACTTGGTTGACATTCTCGTACGCCAGGTTGACGATGCTCTCGTATGGCTCACGGGCCGCCACGGTAAAGACGCCAAACATGGTCCTCCAGCCTGAGCGGATGTTATCTCCCTTGGCCTGGATCATCTGGATCAGACATCGCAGAACCATATCCTTGACCGTGACATTGTGCGAGTTGGCAAGCACATGCTCAAACGGCTTCAAAAAGTCCTTCTGGAACTTGAAACCCGCCAGCTCCTCAATCTCCATAAAGCGCATCGACAGCTGACGCAGCGAGTCAAGGGCAAAGAAGACAATGTTCATGTTGTTATGGCATCCCACTCGGTTGAAGTGCTCACCAAAAACATCCCAAATATTGCTCCATTCGAACCTCACACGATCCATGTTGTAGTAGCTGATCTCGACAATCTTCTGCAAGCTGTATGTTCGTGGGGAGTCGTTGGACCCTGACACCTTGATCTCATCCCAGCTGACCTCAGTCAAAGCCTTGGCAAAGTTAACCATGGCCTCACCGGTGAGGTTTGCCGTGTTGGTGAAGATGCGGTCGACGCTGCGAATCACTTCGTCTGAGCGACTCTCAAGCGCAATCTCGGTTGAGAAGCCCTTGGATCCGGCGGTGCCTGACCTTTGCCGAGGCCTCTTGGATTGGGTCGAAGAGCGTGAGTCTGAAGTTTCTGTCCTTTGCGGAGGCAGGAAACGAGCCTTGGATACATCAGGAACAGCACTCTCGTCCACGCCGCCCGAAATGAGTTGCAGTCGGTCCAACTGGCTAATACACATCAAGATGTCCTTCCAGGAATCTTTCAGAACATTGCCCTCGGTCTGTCCCAGCTCGAGGATGACCTTGAGAGCCTCAATGTTCTTGGCCAGGATTTCCTGCGGGTTGTTCAAGTTGGTGGCATTCTTCAAAGCTGACATGAACGCCTCCCTGGGAGTGGAAAGGTCAAATAGACAGGCAATCTTGGTAGCCAGCTTCATTCCCTCCAGGCACAGCTTGTTGACCTCAAGGTTATGAGACTTTTGAATCTGGCTTGAGAGGGTCCAGAAGATGGACATCCAGGTCACATCAAACATGGGTCCAACATGCTTGAATGAGGTTGCCTCGATGTACTTGGGGCCACTCTTGGTGGCGTTCCGGCGCTGGCTCTTGAACAAGTTCTTGAACAGTTGCTCGGAGCGCAAGGCAATCTCTTCCGACTGCTGCACATAGGCTTCTCTTTGCAGGTCTCGGCCAACATTGGACAGAGCCTGACCAAGACCCGCAGCAATGCCAACAGATGGGGCTGGAGCGTTACCAGCCGCCGCCGCTGCATCGCGTTCACTCTTGAGGACGATTTCGTTGGCTGCAATCTCATCATAGATGCCCAGAAGGTAGTCATCGGGCAAATCGGCGTTGTCGTTAATACCGCGATTGTTCTTGATAAACTCCTCCTTGCTCATGCGCTTGGCAACCTTGACACTGTGGAGATCCGTGTTCAGGAGAATGACCGAATAGGCAAGGACATAGGCAGTATCGGCGTTGGCAAAGGCGTTGGGGTTGCCCAGGACATAGCGCTCAGCAAACTTGAGCATGAAGCGATCAATCTTCTGGGCTTCACCTGGCAGACGGAAGGACTGGAGGAACTGACGCAGGGCATCGACAAAGCGCCGCTTAGCAAACTCCATTGTGTCGACAAAGGCATGCATGGTGTCAATGTTGAACTGTTCACCCTCACCCAGGTACTCGCCAATCTGGGCCTTGTCGAGCTTGTCTTCCTTTAACAAGAACTCGGCAATGTCCTTGGGGGTTTCACTTGCGATGAAACCATCACGGAGCAACAGCTTGATTCCCTTCTTTGGCTTGAAGTTGAACTGCCTGATAGCGTTCGTCAAGGCCGTCTTCCTCGCCTTCTCCTTCTCCAGCTGATCAGGGTCATCCTCGAGTATGGGAGTGGATGGTGGAAGAGGCGTCTCAATCCGGGAGGAGCTATCGTTGATACTAGGATCGATAGACGGCCTGATGTAATCCAACGACGCCTTGTTGTCGGTGTTGTCGTTCCGCGCGGGCTCAGCATCACCTCGGATCGGTGCTGACCAGTTCACCAAGGACCGAAGAGTCTCAACCAATGCCTCAATTGATAGTCGCTTAATGGCATATTCCTTGGGGTAGTCGGGCTCAGGCTCCTGGTGCGGTGCGATGTGGGCAACAGTCAAAGGAGGCGGCAGGGTCGCCTTGAGCTGCCACTCGCTCGCTGGGTTCGTCTTTGCCCGCATCTCTTCATACACTTGCTCGTGGATAGTGGTGATCGTGATAGGGGTGGTGGAGAACTTGGACAAATCCTCAATGATTGTCTGGTAAATGTTGTCGACGGTCTGATCGCAGTCGTAGTTAAGGTAGATTTCGACCAAGGCCTTGGGGTCGGCGCAGAGTCGGTTAAGCACAGTGACGAACTGAAGCTTTTGAGATAGGGGCGCCGTCTTCCGGGCCAGTAGGGCGAGATAGATCTCGTTGAGGAAAACCTCGATTTCTTTCTGTCATCTGTGTAAGCTACTTGCGACTTGCGCCTGATCTGACAAAAACTTACCTTGAAATCGGCTCGCATATACTTGATCATCAACCAAAAGATCTCGCAGCTGACATTAAATATCCTGTCGACCGAGCTCGCGCCATTGCGAGTGATGCTGAGACAGAGGTAGAACTTGATGGCTTGAAGGAAACTCGTGGGTTCGTTGCTTTTAGAATTCTTAATCGTACACAAGGGCGAAGTGAAGACGGCAATGTTGTTGTTGAGGAGGGTGTGGATGAGGTGGAGGGAGATGAGCTTGGAGCGCATCGGTTGGCCGCGGACATCGTAGAGCTGATCGGGCGGCAGAACCTTGGTGGACAGGTTGCAGAATGATCGGAAGACGAGGTAAGCATCGCGGATGTAGACCTCATCCTCGGCGTCCAGCACCTCGCCATCTTCTGCTGACCCAGAATCGTGTCCCGTGTGGTCAGAGGCTGAAGCATCTGTCTCCTTATGATGCTTGAGCCGGGTAACCATGGTAGGTCCATCTCCAAGATTCGAGTCGTCGAAGCTCTTGCGATGTTCGAGATCCTTCAGGGTGAGCTTGACAGCGCTCTCTGAGGCCTCTACAGAGACGGAAGCATTATCCGGCGTAGCGGGCGAGTCGTCGCGGTCATGGGCATCGTGGGCGCCGTTGGTCGAGTCGGCCTGGTCAAAGGTGACATTGCTAGAGCCATGCTTTAGGTTCTCGAGGTTCAGACGGGCCTCCTTCATGTGCAATCTCGTCTTGACACGCTCAAAGACAGTACCGACCATCTGCGTCAAGGTACCCTGTGCGACCTGCTGGTTGGCGGTGCTCCGCGACAGCAAAAAGACATTGTACACTTGGCGCACGGCCTTGAGGAGGCCAGCGCCATGGACGACAATCTTGTCATTGAGGACAGCGGCAAGCAGGGACTTGACAATCTGTAGCTGAATCTCGACAGCGGTCGTCTCGCCCTGGAAGCAGTTGCAGATGGTATCGATGGCTCGCTCGATCAGGGGGGGAGCAGGTTCGGCGCCCTCTTCGGTTCCCTCGGGAGGGCTGCCCGGGACGGAGAAGTATGAGTAAGAAATAAGCTTTCCGATGCAGTCGAGGGCAGTCGTGGTAAGCTGGACATTGGTAGATCGCGAGGCCAGCTGCAGAGGAGCAAAGACTATCTCGGGGTCGGGGAGCTGGTCCTGCTCCTTGATGGCATCGAGGGCCTTTGTGGTGGAATCGGCCAGCTGCTTGTTGCGCTGGGCATCCTTGGACGAGGCAATGGCCTCGAGCGAGGACACGACGAATTTGAGGGAGCTCATGAGGGAGCGCAACGAGAACCAGCGGCCATTCGGCAAGGGAATGCGGACGAGGTTCGAGATGGTCGAGTCGGGTCGGGGGGGAGGAGGATGTTGCAAGGTTGACGTCGCTCTCACCGGGCAATTAAAGAAAGGAGACGGCGGCGGCGCGGGAGAGGCGAGCTAGAGCTCACGAACCTGTGTCTGTTTGAAACGGAATATTGCGTATGCACGCAACGAGGTTAAAAAAGATGACCAGCAGAATAGTAAAGTTTGCCTCTTCTCTTCAAGTCGAGACGATTATAAACAAAATAAACAAACGAGGCCAGGAAATGTTGGTGCCTTGAATCTTCCTCTTGGCCTTCTCGACGCTGGCTCTCAGAGCTAGGGATGGTACTTTACGAAGTGGACAGCGTTTCCAGTGGAGGCTCCGCCAAAAATGAGCTCCCCCCCCGGCCCCGAAAAGATCCCCCAATAGTCCTGCAAGTTGACCAATCACAGGCCAGGCGCACGCGTGTCTTTAACTGTAATCCAGGGACTGCCAATTCCCGACTTTCCGTTAGTCTCAAGCCACACGAGGCTGAGCAGCCAACCAACTGGACCCCTGTGTTCTCCATAGAATCCATGAATGGAAGATTCATACAGACATCTGTGGAATCTCGCATGGAGGCCTAGGTTTCTCGAATAGAGTTGCCTGTTGCTCCAAATTAATTTGGCGAAATTACCTTCATGTCCAACTCACGGAAACCCAGCTTCTGGTACGCGTCATGCTAGATGCCCAAAACTATCAATCCTCGGCGGATGTTCAACAAAATGTCGACCCAGAAACCGCCCTGCGTCAGTCCCAGATGCTCGAGTCTGCAAGGAGCCACTCCCGTCTCCTTGTTACCAGCATCGACGAGGTTGAGCTTCTCGTAAAAAGACTGGAAGCAAAGTCTAGACCCGTCTCATCATCTGGACTTCCAACTTTTATTCGAACCCTGCAGCGCGAAAATGAGACTCTCAACGGTCTCGTGAATGAGCTGTCAAGTACAAGTCTTGACGCTCAAAAGCTCACACTCCAAGATCGAAAACTCGATGCTAGTGTCAACGTGGTCAATCGCAGCGTTGCGCAATGGGATCGACTCAAACGATGCGGTGGCTTCGTCGCTGTCAACCAGGCCTTCCAAGGCTCATCCAAGGACGGACGAAAACGCGAAGTTGCAAAGCTTGACATTGTAGGTCAAGAAAAGCAAAAGATGCATCGTCTATTGAAAGAGCAAGGCCGCGTTGAAGTGGACGTTGTCGAAGGCGGACGTGAGTGGCTCGCTGTCAAAGCCATCTCCCCTGATCGTCTTGCCCGGCAGATGACTGACTGCGGTTGGGGATGGGGCGATCACGAACTCGGTGACAAGGTCGACGACGATGAGTGGGATGATACCCCTCTTGCAAAGTTCGTGCGGCGGTTAGTTGCAGCTGCAAGGATGAACCGTCACGAATATCAGTTTCCCCGGATACGACTGGTTCTCTCCAACCTAAGTCGTGGGGAGGGAGAACTAGACATTTTCCTCTATCAACTGGAACACATGGATCCTTTAGTTGAGGTTATCATCGAGGATCAGGACAGTACCTTCAATACAGCTCCTCCTCCACCCTTGGACGAGGCTCTGGAGAAGCTGGTGGGTGATGAATTAGCGTCTATAACGCCAACGGTAAACCTTGATCACACCATCTTGATTGATCTCATCTCGGACTTGACGCATACGGACCTTCAGCCCCAGCCATGGCAGTCACGGACAACACGGGCACAAATAGAGGAGGAAAATAGCCACGAGGGTGGACTCATGGCTCGCACTTTGTACCCAGTGCTAGCAGGGCGCAAGCTCGTCTGCACTTGGGAGGCTGCGGTTCACTTCCATGACGTGTTGGAAACTGTCGGGACCGAGACTGAGCGGGAGCGTGGGAGGTTACTAGTCCCATGGGACGACGAGATACGAAACATGTCTTCAGACATGGTTCGCCAACGCTTCCAGCAGCTCTCCATCCATACCTTGCCTGCCGATGTGCAGGTCCCCGTCACTATCTTACAAGAGTCTTGGGAAATGGATGCGGTCACAGATGCCGTCTCCAAAGGAACTCTGCCCCGCGTCGCTCAGGATGTAGCACGCAGCAGTGGCTTTAAGAGCTCCAAGCTGTCCATCTTTATGTACGGGTGGGCAGCAGGCCTGACTACCATCACGAGCAACAAGGAAGTAAGGGGGCAGATCCGGACATGGGTAGAGACGCATCGCACGGATGATGAGGAGATTGGGCCTCAAATATGGAGGGTAGATGTTACACGGAATCTCTTGGCAAAGGCTGCAATGCCGAGGGAGGGGTGGCAAGAGAAGGATGGAGCTGAGGTTGATGAAGATGATGAATGATGATTTATATTATATCCTGTATACTTGAAAGGATAAAAAATTTGTGAGAATACACTTTTTTTCCAAGGAGATGGTTGAACATTGGCAATAGTTGCATTGACGCTACATAGATACCCTACAACCCAACTCGAGTAACCAAGTTTTCAGGCTCTTCAACGTTATGTATGAGAAATGATGTAATTATAAAATTGTTCCTGTATAGATATATTTGAGATTTATATGTCCGGGTATTGATTGTTTACTGAGCAGTGATTGGTCTTGTATCCTCTATCATATGCCGAACGCCAGAACGCCATAACCATCCCACTCCATCTTGCCCACCCAAGTTCAAACCAAATGCAATCTACATAACCATGGCCAGTCCAGTATTAATATGGTTACAAAACCTCGATAAGCCAGTGCTTGAAGTCCTTGGCCTAAAACTGTGAGACAACAGATGGATCGACCGAGTCCATCTGTTGAGGCATACCCACAGCACCCTTTGACCAGGGGAAACCACCCATGGTATCCCACCCTAGATCCCCCATCCAGTCAAACGGCATATCCATGATGCCCTCCATGTTTTCGACTACCGGTGTCTCGGCCGGCACCATCCCCTCTTCGTTATCATCCATAGGCACGCCTTCACGCTCCGCAACCTCCTTGAGCAACTCGTAGCTTCTCATGCTGACCTTGGCGCCCGCGTCGATGACCACCTGATCAATCTCCTCTTGCGACATGCCTACTTCTATGGCCTCGGCCAGGGCTATGCACGCCGTCATGAAGCAGTACCCCTTGATGTTGGTTTCAGTTGAGCGTAGACGCCGTTGTGCCCATTCCTGCGCAGCAGTGAGAACGGTTCGGAGTTCGCTGCAGCCCATGGGAGGCATCCCACCAAGACTCTCACGTTGCTCCTCCTTCTTCTTGATGAATTCGAGAGCAATGGAGAAAAGTGTCTGTACGGGAACAATGCGAAAGATCCCTGAACCGTTGGTGATGAGCCTGTCGAAGCATGTCGTCGGGTCGAGAGCACCAGGAGGTGCGGCTGGGTATCGAGGTGTCGCCAAACCACAGATCTGGGCGATCTTGAGAGATGAGTCGAGCGAAACCTTGCGCGAGTAGTAATATGTCGGATCCTCAGCAGAGCGGGCCAGCATGGGCTGGTGAAGAGATAGGAAGCAGCGGTAGGTGAACATCTGGATGAGGGCGCTGTGGAACTGATTGAAGATGGCCCTCGAGCTGCGTCTCTGCGCTTGAGAAAGAGCGGCGAGAGTCTCGGTTAGAGTGCGGCAGGCCTTTGTGAGCTCCGAGTTGAGACGTAGGGTTTCTGGGTATGACTCCTTGGACCGGAACTCGTTGACATGCTTGATGATGGCGAGGCGGAGTGGCTGAGACTTGACCAGTGCCAGCTGAACCGACATGTCGGTTAGCTCCTCTGGGTTACTGGTAGGCTGTCTGCTGCTATCTGGTTCATCACTGAGTTGGTCGTCGTTGAGGTTAGCAGGGAGTTTCGTGTCGTAGTGCTTGGAGGAGAGAAGTGGTGGTCCTCCAGCATCGTAGGAGGACTGCAGGTTAAGTTCGAGAATAGTTGCCCACAGGCGACGACGCATCTCGGAGCGATAAACAGACATATTGCCCAGATGCTTTGGATCCCTATGAAGACCCATGTACATGGCCTGCCTGATCAAGCTCCCCGCTGACACCCATGTGAGGTCCTGTCCAACTGCACAGCATGCTTTGGCAATGACCAGCATGCACATGATCTGGATTCCGGCGATGGTCATCCTACTCTTCTCAGGGGGAAGCATGAGCCAGATCTGAACCTCATGCACCCACTGCATGGCGGCAGAGTGGAGGCTGAAGATGTCGTCGTAAACGGTTGCTCCAATAGCCATGCAAAGCTGGAGCTGCATGACAAACACTTCGCTGGCAGCGTCGGGATTCTGCCAGTACCGTTCATACTCGGCTCTAAAGGTAGGCCCATGGAGAATACGGACGGCGCCTTCAAAGGTGCGGAAGTAGGCGTCGACAAGCTGGTCGGCGAGTTGACGTTCAGGGATCGTCTTGCCTAGGTTGTCTGACGAGATGGGCTTCAGCCGGTGCGCCTTGATAGCCCGAGCGAGGGTCTTGCACTTGATAAAGATGGCGTGGGGCTCTATCTTTCGAACTTCTGCGTTGCGGAGAACACCGAGAATGTTAGGGAACTATGAGATGTTAGTCAAGTTCATCAAGTTGGAGTGAGCTTAACTGACCATGTCTGCACCATTCATCCAATGGCTCTGGCCAAAGAACCTCGTTTTGGATACCGTTCCCTTCATAGGTGCTGAATCTTCCTCTTCTTTATGATCACACTCAACCAATCTGTCTTCAGCAGGGTGTGTGATGTGACAAGTCTCTGCGAGCTTCTGCTCAAGCTCTCGCACCCTCGCAGCCAGGGCATCTACCGTCGATGCCCCCGAGGCAGATCCCATGGTAGAACTCTGAACACTAGAAGGGGACCTACCCGGTCGAGCATTTGTCGTAGGGGAGTGTCCTTGGGTGCTGGTGACCGGGGCCGACCTCGCCGGGACGTCTCCGCCCCTGGCTTGGCCCGCAGTGGTCCTCCTTGCCCGTGAAGCAGGGATGTGAGTAGGAGCATACGTGCAAGGTGAGATCTTTGCCTTGATACAGTTGACACACGGAAGGCTCCGGTCACACCGGATCTTCCTCCGGCGACACTGCTCACAAGAGAGGGCCGGCCGGCGCCGCTTCTTCTCGGGCTTGGCAGCCGGCGCCGACGGCGGAGGCACGGCGGTCCCACCGGAGGCATCCCCGGAGGTGAATGCCTCCCCCACGGGAAACGCAAAGACCTCCTGCTGCTGAGAAGAAGATCCGCCCTCATCTTCTTGTAACGATTCGCTGAAAAAGATGCCGTGAGGGGCAATCGACAGAGTGTCAGACGGTGCCATATCTCGGCCGTTAAAATCAGCGAGAACAAACACGGTGAATTCACAAAGAAGCCAGGAGAATCAGCCGAGAGATGAGGAAAAGCCAGGGTGTATTGTATGTAAAAAGCCGCGTGACGAGGCAAGAACTTCGCAAGCATCCTTGAGATGACGAGGATGGAGGACGCATTCCTCGATGTTCGGCCTTTTCAATTCACCGCGCTATGCCGAGCCGATGTGATTGGCCAGATGGCAATTCACCGAGGGACAGGATATAAATCACCGGGCTCTGGACGTGACTCTTTCGAATCCTTGCCGAAATCCACCGTTTGCTGATGCTGTCGTGATTAGTTTTGATGAGGCTATTTCAGTGGCTGCAGTTGAAGTGCAGCTGAGAAATTCATGTCGGTTTATTCTTGTGGCGGGTGAATACACCGGCCAGTGAGAATAGCGACATGAAAAGACCATGGTAAAAATGTCACGATATAAGGAGCTGGAATTATGATTGAGTTTAGTTTCTACCGCAGAGATCACGATATTTATCAATCAAGCTCATAAAGACACAGTTTTTCAATATCTTTGACGTCTTCAACATGTCCACCCCTGACAACTCCAAACCCCTCTCAGGAGCAACAACACCAGACCATGATGTGTCAGACACATTAAACGACACCCGTCCAGGATCTGAAGATCAGAAACTCGAAAAGACAGACGAGAATGACTTTCCTGACGGTGGACTTCGAGCATGGCTTGTTGCAATCGGCGCAGCGGGAGCTTTCTTCTGCACTCTTGGATACACCAACGTCTTTGGCATCTTTCAGGCCTACTACATGTTTAACCAGATGCCCGAGAGGAGCGCCGACGACATTGCCTGGATCGGATCTATTCAGGGCTTTCTGATCTTTGCCACCGGTGCTGTAGGAGGTCCGTTATTTGACCGTTTTGGCGCATGGGTGTGTAATCCCCCCTGAACCTGATAATGTCCACTAACACTTGTAGCTCATCCGTCCTGCTGCAGTGCTATACATCTTTGCAATCATGATGACCAGTATTTGTAAAGAATACTGGCAGTTCATGCTCGCCCAAGGCGTCCTGACCGGTCTCGCCAACGGACTCCTCATGTTCCCAGCCCTCGCCGCCGTGCCGCAGTGGTTCAACGCCAACCGTGGAGCCGCTATGGGCCTTTCCATCGCCGGGTCCTCGCTTGGGGCTGTCGTCTTCCCTATTGTGCTATCCAAGCTGCTCACAAAGACGGACTTGGGTTTTGGCTGGTCGGTCCGCATCACGGCCTTTGTCATGTTGCCTATCCTGGCCTTTTCCGCCGTCTGTATCCGTGCGAGGCTTCCACCGAGGCGCACTCGATTCTTTCTCTGGAGTTCGTTTAAGCAGCCTATGTATGTTCTCCTCATCATCTCGCTCTTCTTTGGCATGGTTGGCATGTATGTGCCACTGTTCCTGCTGCCAACTTATGCCATCACCAAGGGCATGAGCGAAAGCTTGGCGAGTTACATGGTGGCTATCATCAACGGGGCGTCTATCTTTGGACGAGTAATTCCTGGTATTCTCGGCGACAAGTTTGGACGCATCAATACTCTCATTGCAGCTACCGCAGCCACGAGTATCATCGTCTTTTGCTGGCCCGAGGCAGAGACCAACGCCTCCATCATCGTCATCGCGGCCTTTTTCGGCTTCTGCTCAGGTGCCATCATCTCGGGCGGTTCCGTGGCAGTCACTCTCTGTACAGACGATCCCAAAAATATTGGAACCTACATGGGCGTGGGCATGGCACTGGCCTCCTTCTCGGCTCTGATAGGACCACCTGTCAGCGGTGCCATGATTGATAAGTATGATAGATTTGAGGAGGTGTCTTACTTTGCTGGTGCCATGACCATGTTTGGAGCTTTGGTTGCTGTTGCTGCTAAATGGGCGTCGCCAAAGGGACTTTTCGGGAGGACCTAGACAGACATCTAGAGTTGTATACCTTAGATATTAGAAACATCACGGGATATGCAAAATGGTGAGTTGAGCAAGGCGAAGGATAATTGGCAAGTCTAGATTGCAAGTTAGGGTGGGAATGGTATATATAGATCTTGATCTCCTATTCATATCGAACAAGTCCCTAGATAGAATAAAAAGTTAATGTTCAATCGAGTATTGACCAGCTGTTCCAAATCTTAATCATTGGGGTATGATAGAAATATCTTCATCTCTGCTTTCATGTTAGTGAACAAGGTCGACTTGGGGCAACTCGACTCATAGAAACTCACCTCCTTGCACTGCCTTCTATTACTCCCTCACCTCCTCAATCACAGACTCGCCCTCAGACCTATCCCCACTCGTCCACTTCCACTTCTCATGCATCCTCAACCGTCCATCAGCCAAAACCTCAGGCGTCGACTTGCACTGTCCCGTCATCAGTTCTCCCTCCCTGTTGACGTGCTGATATCTCATATCCAAGCTGTTATCCTCGTCCTTGACAGTCGCGATCAATGTACCCCGGACGATGGAGCCGCCCGAATATTCTGCCCATACAATCTTGCCGTCTTGGTGATAGTGGAAGCGCGTCTCGGAGCCGACCTCGCCGTTGGATGTGTTGGAGGCGGAGCCAAAGACTTTGCCGTCGTAGAGGCTCATTTTGAGGGATGCTGTGCTTGTCGAGAAGTATAGCTGTCGGTGATTGTTAAACTGACGGGAAGCTCTGGCAACACGGTAAAATAGCATGACGTAAAGACAAAAATTAAGAACCTGGCCTTTTTATATATTCACCTCTGCCTGCCTACCTAGTTAAGTAGCTCTACCCATATTGCGCGGAGACTGCCGATTGCGGGGTTGAATCTACCATCGTGACGGTTTGAGACGGTTCGGGACGGTGTTTTGCCCGATATACGGAGCATGCCAAGATCGACAGCAATCAAGGACACGAGGTTTTGTGACTCAGATTGCCTACCCGTTGTCTCAATGTGGAACAAAGCTGTTAGCCTCAATAATCATTATCTACAGTCTTATCATCTCAACTTCACAAGGTAGGCAAGGCGAATATTAAACAGGAAACCTGAATGAGGGCATATGCATAGATTCTTTGTCCAAAACACCCCCCAAAGGTAAAAAGATATAGCATTAAGTAGTCAAGGGTCATTGTACACGGGCTTTTCCGGCCTCGTAAAATCCTCCACAAGCGCTGCGGCGTGGGAAGAACGACGAATCTCCATGGGTTTCCCTCATAGACTCTCCCCATCGTTTTATCTCACCGGCCTCCACCGTGGACCTGGCGTCCCGGGTGAACTCCTTACCGCTCCTCTGCCCGTCCAGCCAGAGATCGATCCTCCTCCTATTCTATAAAAAAGACATGTCCTCGCTTCCCATTGGGCCATCATCCTTCCCCGTTGCTAAGCATCTAGAGGTCTGTTGTACTGCCTTGACCTTACAGAAGCAGCTCAAGGGGGTTCTCGAGGACCTTCTTGAGCTCGCGGAGCCACTCAGCGCCGACGGCACCGTCAACGACCTTGTGGTCGAAGCTGGCAGTGAGGCTGATCTGGTCGTCAAACTCGACACCGGCGCTGCCGTCCTCGTTCTGGGCGGGGATAGCAACCTTGCGGGTGGTGCCAACGGCGAGGATGGCAGCCTGGGGAGGGTTGATGACGGCGGTGAAGTGGTCAACGGCGGGGTTCATGCCCATGTTGGAGATGGAGATGGTACCACCCTGGTACTCCTCGGGCTTGAGCTTGCCGTCGCGGGCCTTCTTGGCGAGATCCTTGACCTTGGAGGAGATGGCCTCGAGGCCACGGCCCTCAACACCGGTGACGATGGGGGTGATGAGACCAGTGGGGGTGGAGACGGCGACCGAGACGTCGACGCTGTTGAACTGACGGATGTTGCCCTCGCGCCAGCTGGAGTTGACCTGGGGAACCTTGCGGCTGGCAACGGCCATGGCCTTGATCAGGAAGTCGTTGACAGACAGCTTGTACTTGCCGTCGGCAGAGCTGTTGAGAGCCTGGCGGAGCTTGAGCAGCTTGCTGACCGAGACGGAGCTGGTGACGTAGAAGTGAGGGTTGGTCTGGGTGGACTCGACCAGGCGGTTGGCAATGGTCTTGCGCATGCCGCTGATGGGGATGTCCTCAAAGGTAGCACCGGGGGCAGCGACAGCAGGGCTGCTGAGAGCCTTCTTGACATCCTCCTCGGTGATCTTGCCACCCTGACCGGTGCCCTTGAGGCCATCGACGCTGATGCCGTTCTCGCGGGCGAGTCGCTTGGCGGCGGCGCTAATGTTGGGCTCACGGTCGAGAGCAGGCTGGAGTCGGCCCTCGGAAGAGGTGTACTGCTCGGGCTCAGGAGTAGACTCGGGAGTGGACGAGGGCTCGGACTTGGACTCGGTCTTCTCCTGCTTGGGGGCAGCGGGGGCGGCGGCACCACCAGCATCCTCAATGGAGAACTTCTCAAAGGCGGAAATATCGGTACCCTCCTCGACGAGAACGGCGATGGGCTATAGACAAGAAAGAGAACAAGTCAGTGTCATGATGCAACAAATTGGTGGATGCTCGGGACCAGGAGCAAGATACCCCGAGACCCGAAAAGTGGCCCGAGGGGGAACAGAAAAATGAACGACGTACGCTGCCAACAGGAACATCCTTCTCGCCAGACTCCTTGAGGATCTTGGCGATAACACCCTCCTCCTGGAACTCAAAGTCCATCTGGGCCTTGTCGGTCTCGATCTCTACCAGGACGTCGCCGGGGGCGATGGAGTCACCGGGCTTCTTCTGCCAGGATCCGATGTTGCCATGCTGCATGGTGGGCGACAGAGCGGGCATCTTGACGACCTGGTGCTCGGGGAACGAGGCATAGTGTCGCACGACATGCGCGGCGAAGCCGGTTCGCAGGGCATTGTGAGTAGGGGCGAGGAGTCGCCTCCGGAGAGCGACGCTGAGCATTGTCGGGAGGGAATTAATGTCTCTCTAGATGGCGGAGAAGGGATGTTAGCGAGCGACATACGAGCGCGAATATGGGCTGACGCAGGCCAGAGAGGCGCGGGGGAAAAAGCACTCACCAGCCAAGATGGGCAATTGAGGGGAATTGAGGTTCGTGACGGGCAGCCACGGACGAGGCGAGAGGAGTGGGATATCGGAGGCGGAGAGAGATGAAGCTCTTGCGTGAGAGGGAGAGGGAGAGAGGATGGGACGGGATGGGAAATTCTTGGGGTTGGTTCGACGTGGAGTTTTTTGCAGTCCCGTCCAGTCCCAGTTGCGTTGAGCTCCGACGACTGAGGTACTTTGAAGCTTTGGGGACGTGCTAAACCCGTTTGGTAACTAGCGCGGGAGCGCCGTGGCCTCTGGAAGGCCCCTGCAGCCACCGAGAGACCCAGATCCCACCGTTGAGAGGGCGGCAACACAGGCGAGCTCAGGAAGTTTTAGGGCATCGCCAGCGCCGTTTTACGAGGCATTTAGGGGAGGGGGGCCACTGTAAGCCTGGGTTCCTGCCCCGCCAGGGTGAAAGCTTCCTCGCGAAAATGGGACTTCCCATCATGTTACCTCTTGAGCGCCTCGGGGCATCATTGCGCGACATCAGCGAAGTCCGGGGGATTGAGAATATTTAAGCATGCTCGACAGTGTCATGAGTTCTAATGAACTGCATTGTCTATACAATTATGATGTTAAATCATCCATCAAGTAAATTATTCCAGCCCCGATGTCCAGTCCTTATCAGTAAAGAAAAAGACAACGACTTCCTGAGGTTTTGTTGTTGAGACAATTTACCACAGGTACCTACCTCATTCCCGTCCCGTCTTCGCCCTGATCAATCCAATTTTTTTTCTTGCCTGCAACGTCTTTTTTCTAGCTTCGGGCTTTTGATCGGCCCGAAGTGACCCGACGGTTGAGGATTAGGTAATGCACGTTGAACCGCCATCCCACGCCAACGGTTGGTGCCAAGACCAGGGCTGAATAGCTTCATCCATATTGTCTTTTTGTTTGATGACTAGATGTGAGCTTGACCCTTATTGAACTTCACTGAATGTAAATGCGCAGATTAGATGCCTTGAAATTATCCATAGTAAAAAATAAGTATATACTAGCAAGATTCATACCTCATATTATGATTCTATTACAAATAGATGATGCCTCTATATACTTTTCCGTTTCCCTTCATTGTCGTCCCATGTGCAGCACCTTCATTGTGCAGAAGCCCACCACACCTTGACCATCTCCTTGGGTCCGCTCCACGCCGTGAGCGACCTCTTCTTCCTGGGCTGCGCACCATTACTATCCTTGGAGCCCGAGGTGGGCGGGCTCTCCTTTCCGACCAGGACCGACTTCCTCTGGGTGCTGTCTGCCCCAAGCTCCGCCGTCCCCCTGCTGACGGTTCCGACCCTGTCCATCGGTCTGAGCCTGTCGGGTCTTGGTGGTATAGGTCTGAGTTCTAGCTCTTCTGGTATGTGGTCCTCTGTCACCGTTGCTCGGATGCCAAAGAAGCCTTCTTCTTTTCTCTTGCGTCTGTCTCGTCTCGGTCTGCTTCGTCCGCCGTCCCAACCTAGCTCAAACTGCGCTTCATCGCCGAATGCATTCTCAAGTTCATTCATGGGCTGCCACTGTGCACCTCGAGGCAATAGCTTCAGCATGTTACCGTCGACGATGAGCGCGGCAGTAGATGCAATCGTGGTCGGCGGCCGAGGAAGCCGAAGTCTTCTAGTCAAGATCCAGGACATGATGTGCAGTAGAAGCAACGCACCCACAAGACCCTGCAGAATACGAGTGGCAATCGGGTCCTGGCGAAGCCTAATCTTTTCCAAGAGTTTCGAGCCGCTGATGATGGGAACAGCCTGCGAGACAGGTGCATTGGGGTCGACACCGCTGATGATGTTTTGTCCGTCTGCCGAAGGGAATGTGCCCCTTGAAGAGAGACGGCGACGACTCTTTAGGTTGAGAGACTGAGCCCTTATGATGCCGTGTTGGAGGAGGATGGCAGATTGAACCTGTCTTGCGTCGTTGGCAGATGTGCCGCCGAGAACGCTTTCTGGAACGGCGAGCCAGGAGGCGTTCAAAGTTGAGAAGAACTGGTCAAATAGGGCGTTGGAAGAGATATTGACGAGAGACGAGTAGTCCAGTTCCGGGATAGCGACGGTCGTGTTTATGGCTGTCCTCTCGACAAGGGCTGGAGGAGTGTCAGGGTATAGGTGCAGCTCAGGCCCGTGAAGAACAACATCGGCATCAAGTGCCTGAATGGTTTCATTACAGGCAAGAGCACCGATGCTGGCAACAGACATGTCGTCGGTGTTCATGTCAACCAACCGGCCCCAGACATACAACCAGTCGGAGCATTGTGATGTCGAGTTCGTCTTCCCCAGCCCAACGCCGAATAAGGTGGAATCCTCATTGATCTCCTGAATCGGCGTCGACAGCGCAGTTCTCGTGGTTCCAAGAATGGCGTTACTGCTGTCTCGCTCGCTATCTCCACGGCATGTTTCACCCTTTAGATCGATTCGTAGAGGGTTGACGATCTTGTCATCCAGTTTGTACTCGAGCGTAAGGTTGGTGGATATCTCATCCGACAGGTAAAGTCGACAAGTCATGTTTGGACGAATTGCTGTCAATCGGACACTGATTCTCAGATCGTCACTGCTGTTCTCTTCTTCGCCGAGAGATACGCTGGGAAAGTTGAGGTCGGCATAAGTAAAAGGCGGATATGGTGCTCTGCCTGCGAGTATTAGTGACGCAGTTATGGTATCGTTGGTGCAATCGGTGCAGATAGGATCATCTGGAGATGATGCCAGACTGTTGGCAAAGTAGTCTTCGGTACGAAGGGCAAGGCTTGTGTCGAGTTCAAGGCGCATAGGCTCGAATAAGGGGGCAGATGCAACAACCACGAGGAGGGCGATGAAACCACCAGATATGGCTGTCACGGCGCCAAAGTCGCCAATCTTCCATGCCCTCTTAAACGCAACATGTCTCAACGCATCAGCAAGGTTCAGTCCAACTGTCTCACCAAAGTCTCCCTTTCGTGCTAGGTGCGAGAACGGAGCGAGTAGTCTTGTCCACCACTCCAGAGTAATCATGTACATGGCCACAACGATCAGCACCAGAGCCGGCACGACCGTCCATGCCAGATATGCAGCGTCGTTGTCCATGGTCCTGAGCCCATCATATCGCTGTGACGCTCGCAACGACACCTCGAACCCAATTATGATGCTGGCGAGAATGACAATGTATAATAATCGGATGAGCCCGTGTATCGTCACAGGCTGTCGCCACGTTGAAGAATCGAAACGTCGTAGGGCGGTACCTCGAGGTGGCGCCTTGCCGCCAAAAATATGATAAAACCCCTGATTAGGGTCTTCCAGCTTCTCATGACCTTCAGCTCCGCTGGAGTAGGATGAACCTGCAAGTCTCGCCTTGATCGCCTCCTTGTTTGCAGCTCCCATGCCCCGAAGACACTCAACGAATGGATGGCTGTGTGCAACCACCGAGGCCAAGCCAACAATGGTATTGGGGTCTCGGGGAAGAAAACCATTCTTTGGTGCCAGGTACATCGTTGCTAGAGTCAAGAGCAAGCAAACTGCTAGAAACCCCGTCATCAGGTACGCAGGAACTGCTCGCACAATAAGACGCCGCTCAACGTAACTGGCAACTGCGGTTGTAGAACTGGACGTCGGTTCCATCATGGCATATCGAGACACCAGAGCAGAGTACTGCGCATAAAAATCCTCGGCAAGTTGTCTCAACGTATCACCATCCGTAAGTGATTCCAGCTTTGGAAAAGCCCCTTCCTCCTTTGCCCTCATCGCAAGCGCCGCAGACATGGCCTCATCGGCAACCAACACGGCGTCGTTATCGTAGGATCCGCTGGAAGCAGCAAAAAGTTGTGCTGTGGTGGCTCTATCGGTCTTGAATGTCTGAAAGAGAGCCCGGGCAACAGCCCACGGATGTACTTTATCGAGTGTCGTGTTCGTTGCACCTTGGACGGGCGTAGTCGCGAGAACCTCGTCAGGAGACTTTGAAACTCGAACCTGGGTGATAGCATAGTTTGGCTTGCAGGAAAAGGCAACCGAAGTCGAAATCTTGCCCTCTACTTGGCCATTGGATGACTTGGACTGCTTCTTGAGCTTGTCCATATCAAGGTCGAGAACGCCTGCTAAGACGACTATTCGTTGCTGATCGTCTTCCGTAGACCTGCCACAGCTGCCAGCCTGAAAAGACAGAAATGTCCTTGGGAGATCTTCGTTGTCTGTGCTCGCGAATCGTGCACTCGTGAGGGTTTGGTTCAAAGTGCAATCGTTTTCGGATACTGTCATGTTGAGCTGAACAGAGTTTCCCCCCAAAAATCGCATCGAGTCCAAAGTTAGTTCGGCCTGGCTGCATTCAAGGCCTCCGATGAAGCCACCCACAACTGCTCTGATTTCAACAAATTCAGTCCTGTTGCTAACAAACGGGGTGTAAGCTGCTCGAGGTGACACTCCGTTGGGGTAAGTGGCATTGTCTGTTTGTAGAGATGCCATGACAAAGTATGGCAGCGATGATACATCTTGAAGCCCGTCAAGACTATCGGAAAAGGCGGCTTGCACAGTTATTGACGATTCGTGACTAGCAACGGTGACGACCCTGGGCGTGATAAAGGCCGTAGAGAATATCACGACAACTTTGAAGAGCAATCCGACGAGAACAGGGCTAGCAACTAGCCAGTCCTTGTTGCGCACAGCCTTGAAAATGGCCATGGGTTCAAACAGGGAGACGTAATCCAGCATGAGAGACTTGTCGACTTCGACTTGGTTATTCAACAGGCTGATCCACGGCATGGCAGCAGAGGCCTGATACTCTACCCTGGTCCAGAAAGCAGCAACCAAGATGAATACCAGAGTTGTTCCATACTGCCACAGGTATCTCGACACGTCGTCGACCTCCCGGAGGCCATCGTTTCGTTCCGAAAGCTGAAGTGAAACTTGTACTCCTGCGATGAGGGCGACAAAGACAATTGCGAAAAGAAGTAGAACCCGTCGATAGAGAAAAAAGGGACGCCAGGGAAGTTGTATCTCGACGGGTCCAGTCGGTGACCCGGCCTGCGGCGAAGAGGGAAAGGATCGACTCGCCCGCGATCTAATACTCCCCAGAAACGGCCATCGCACCGTCTTGCTCCCTGTCGGGGACGCATAGCTGCTTCTGTTGTACTGCGCCGAGGAGCTAGCCAGGCGCTCCGAGTCGAAGAAGGATGCGACGTTTCCGTTTCCAAACTGGGAGTCGGCGCCGGAATCTGGTCGCGAGGCGATGAACCGGCGCGAGTCGGACCTGGACCTGCCGGGGAGGCTAGACGGGCCCGGATCCGGCAGGCCGCCTTCGACGCCGTGGGTCTCGCGGATGAGTCGGTGGTAGGAGTCGACGGGCTGTCGGATCATGGGAGGGGGGATGTGAGCATTCTTTCTCGATTCTGGATCCATGGCCGCGACGGCGCAGCCTCTGGGAGATGTTTAGTAGGTGATATTGTTCGTCCCCGGTTCGTCGGCCAAGTTGGCGACGAGACCATGATGATGAGAGTCGAGGCTACCGTGGAAGATGTCCACGGCGCTAAGTCGCCATGTCAAGCAGGATCGTAGTAGTAAGAGATGATCGAAGAGAAGAGGGGGAACAAGTTGGAGATCAATCAGGCTCCAGCCTGATCTGCACAAAGAAGCACTTGAGGGCGACGGTGAAAGAATGGACTCAGCCAGTGCCAGGGCTGGGAAACCGTGGGGAGGGGGGGAAGACAAGAAAAGAAAACGAGAGACGACGTAAGCAAAGAAGCAAAAAGGAAGGGATCGCGATGTGACAACGCAGAGAAGAGTGTGAGAGAGAACAGAGGGCATTCATTATCAAGGACTTCCTTGCTCGCATAACGCGCACACGCATAACCCAATCCACCAACCATTCATGGGGCTTTCCTTTCCCCCTCCCGAGAACGGCCGGGGCAAATCATGACTTGACAAGCACTTGATGTTTTGTCAGTGTCGTGTTCCTTGCTGTCAGGGGGGAGGGGGGGTTGCACCTAGGGGAGCCTCAAAAGACTCGCCTAGTAGACTGTGAAAGGAGACCCTGTTAACCCCAAGACGGACAAACTCCATCTGCTTGAAACGTGCCCAGCAGGGGTTCCGAAGCCATGGCAGCACGACAGAACGGCCCCTCCCAGCTATGGTCCGGGATGTCGATAGCATTGCAACCTTGTGATTTTATTCTTGTTTTTTTCTTGGTTTCGTCCGCGGTGCCGTAACAAGCGAGCCGACGCGTCCATGCCATGATATAGCATGGATGACGAATATTACAAGGGGAGGAGAGAGGAAACTATTGCCGAGGGCTTCAACAATTATTGGTCGACTGAGTCTTTTTTTTTTTTTTCCCTCTCTCTCTTTCGAAATGAATTTTCTTTCCCCAGATTAAATATTAGATGCTCTGCATATGGTGAGCAAAACAATCCCTGCCTGCTGCACTTTACGCAGGAATTAATTATGGGCACAAAATGGACCCCATTCGGAGATTTGCACAACCTGGACAAAGACATGCATTGGCTCGCTAAAAATAGGGTCGCAAGGGGTTCACAAGGAGGATAGGACGTTTGGTTTGGGTGACGCAAGAGGGAGATTATCAAGAGATGATTCCAGATGGCGATACCGAGTAATTGGTGATGGCTTCAGTTGAAATATTACGGCTGATAAAGGTCGCCGGTATCGGTCGGGTCAGCATGATACTCTACTCATCAACAATATCAGCCTGTCAGGGGCATCTGATATATCCCCTGTAAACGACACGCCATGGCTTAAAATACACGAATGTTCATATCTTGGCCTCCTTATGAACTCCAATTTACCAGCTTGAACCACCACCGCAGCTACTACTACCTCCACAACTTGAACTCCCTCCCCCTCCACAACTCGAACTTCCTCCTCCACAGCTAGAAGTCGTTCCTCCACCTCCGCTACTCGAGTGATTATACGACGACGCCTCCTCAACAGCGGCAGCCTTGATAGTATCGGCGCTCGCACAATCCGCCGCCCTAGGTGAAGAACTTCCGCAACCTCCTCCACAGGTAATGATGGGAGGTTTGACACCTGTCGGGGTGATGTGCGAATCTGAGAAGCAATCGTTGGGCTTGACGTCGTCCATGGGGAGGTCCTTGCATGATACCCCGTCGTCCGGTTTCCACATGGACTCCACGCCTGTCTGGTCGTCGAATACCCAGAAGCCCTCGAAGCCTCTATAAGGTGTCTCTTCAGGCGTCGTGCTCAGTGGATAGCGAGGCTTGAAGGCTCGTACTGGGACATCTGCCATGGCGGCTCGTTGGTCACGCAGACTCTCGTATTCCTCAACCTGCTCTTGTCGCGGCCGTATTGTCCAAGGAGCCACAAAAAAGTGCTTGTAGGTACCGGCTTCGAAGTTATGGCTAAAGGGCTGGGCTCTATGGATACCTCCCAGCTTGACGCGTATCAGGGACGGGTCCAAGTCAGGTCGCAACTCACTATCGTGAAGCCATGCTGTGGCCTTTTGAAGCTCACGAGTGCGGGCCATTGCCGTAGCAGCTCGGTTGAGAATCGACATTGCAGAGAGGACTGTAAGTCGATTCCTCATCCATGAACTTGTACTGGCTCCTTCGCCTACCGCCGCCATGTCCTTGTCTGTTGTTGCAGGCGCATACATGTGACGATCTCGCGATAGGTGAAGAGAGGCCATGGACCAAGAGTCAAAGGGAAATGCCCAGACATGCTTGGCGAGGTTGCAGCCACCGCACTTTGTGGGATATCTCTCGTATGCCTCAGTACAATCCCAGGGGAACAGGTCCTGGTATTTATACAGAGTCCCGCCAAACGCTCCCCAGTCGTACCAGTACTCTTGGTAAGTGTCAATCATGTCGGCATCATCGTGGCGCCCAAAGTGGAAGCGTAGGAGATACTCTTCTGTGAGTCCGAACGGGACATCGTACTTTGTACGAACGCCGCGTTGTCTGTAACCCTCGTCCGGACACATGAAACTCATGCTGTAGAGAGGATAGAGTCCAGGGTCAAGCCCCGTAGCAGGACCGTTCAGCAGAGGTTTAAAGAGACTCTGATCAATTAGGGAGTCGCAAAATGTCTGGCAATTGTTATGTGTTGCGCTCCAAGCGAGAGCGACGTTCTTATCCAGGAGACGCTCTGCGATGCTGCCGAGATACTTTTTAACCCTGCTTTTGAGAAGCTCCTTTAGCTTTTCCAGGGCTGGCTGAAGACCTGAAGAGAGAATATCTATTTGATCTGCCGTCGGGAGGCCAGGGTCGTCAAAAGGCAGTTGACTCGCGGCGATGATGTCCTTGACAACTTGAAGCTCCTCGTCGTGAGGAAGGACACCACTGAAGGGGGCGCCCACTACCTGCTTCATCATAGCCTTGTATCTCTTGGGAGCATTGACATGCCGCTTCCGCTGCCAGGGCTTACGGTCGGAACCTCCATCAATGGCAAGGTCTCTCTGTGGCATCGTCTGCAGATGAAAACGCTCGTGGAAGATGGGCATCTCCCGAACCGACACAAGAGCTCCTCCTTTAGTACTGCAGTCCATATGTTAGCATTCCGATGGGCATGAAACGGATGTCTACTTACTGGGCAACTCCATTCTCAATGACAAGAGGGCCAATGCGGAGAGCCATGTGCACATTCCCATACGGGTACTTTTCCGTGTACCTCCTGAAGAGCAGAGGGATGTCTTCGTCAGCCTGTGGCTCAGTAACCACGCTGGCAGTGCTCGACGAAGCAGATCGGCTTTGGGCGCGTCCACGGCCGAGTATCTTTCTGAGTTCCTCCGACTTGGACTTTTTGCCGTCGGGCAGTTCGATCTTGGTCAACTCCCTCCGTTGCTTCTCTACCTTGTCTTTGCCCCCCAAGGCTGTCTGCAGACCTTGAAACTTGGCTAGAGCAACCTGATCACCCAAGTCAACAAGGTTACAAGGCGGGATGGTATGTTTCAAATGGAATGCCTTCTTGGGGACTGGGAAGAGACTCAAAGGTTTCCCTTTGTCGTCTTCATGAGGCACTCCTTCGCAATGGCACATGTCTCTGCTTCTCTCGGGCGTGATAGACTCGGCCAAGACGCAGTGCTTGTAAGTTTTGGTGTAGTTTTCCTTCCCGTAGTAATGACTCCGGTAGCATTCTTCGCAGACGACGCTGGGCTCGCTCTTGTCCTGGCAGACAAACATGCTCCCGCGGATAATGCCGTTGCAGTCTTGTCTCTTGCAGCGAAGTGACTGAAAGCTGGGTCTCCAGTCTTTACTGAATCTGTGCAAAGTCACTAAAGGTGCGTGTTAGCGACTCAACTTGTAGCCACTGGGAGTCAGATGTTGCTCACGTTGGGGAATGGCTGGTCTCTTCCAGAACCCAACATCATCAAGTGGTGGGCGATGTTCGACCAGCTTTTCCATATCCAAGAAACCTAGGAGATAATATTAGCCATTGTGCTTCTTCCCACAGGTCATAGTATGGACACACCAGCAGCCTGGAGGAGAACCCAAGCCCTCTGCTCCATCCCCTTGAGTTTAGGCACCTCTGACGAAACGTTAGTCATTCGAGTCCAATAATGTTCGAGAGTCCATACTCTTGATTGATTTTCTGACAGCTGATCTGATCTTTCTGCTCGCATATTCCGCAAACTGGTCCTCTACCGCATCCATAAAGACAGCCTTATCCGATGGGGCACGGTCAAGGGGACCGGCAATCTTCCCTCGAAGCTGATTCTCTCTCAGGTGTCCTTTCCATGTTAGCATAGATCTATCACATGTAGCTCTCACTGACCATATCTTTTAGCAAAGGCCCGAGCCTCCTGGCTGACCTGATCAAGGAACGTGTCGAAACCGTGGATATGGGTATCGTCCTCGTCGCTGACCGAGACGTCGGAGTACTCTGGCTGCTGCCATGCTTTGAGTGTCAGGACTATGTTTTCGAGCTCGGCCTTGACACCTTCCCAGTATAGACCCTCAAGCTCTGCGAGGAGATCATGAGTCCCGACGGGTGACCATGCCAGGTCGGGTGCCAAGGTGATGGAGGAGGCATGGGAGGAGAGTATAGGCAGAACTTTCTTAAGTCGCGACATTGTTCAGTTTGCAGAAACTCGAGAGGGTATCTACAGAGGAATGTTGATGTTCACATTGAGTCCTTTTCATAGATAACCGTCTTGAAATTAACCTAGACGCATCGAGCACTGATCATCTCAACCGTGGGGACTCAGTATCGCGAGCCTCGCCCTGCTGCGCCACGACAAGGGTCCCAATGAGTCTCAAGGCAACAGGTTTGGAGATACATTCCGCATTGTGATGCTGTATTTCCGCTCAGGCGAGGCAGACTCATCCGGGATGTGGGTTTGAGGTTATTACCCGTAATTCCCTCGTTGCCAAGACTTACACCACGGGACAACAAGCACAGACGTCACGGAGATGTCTCTTCGTTTTACTATCGGAGTTTGCCTTGTGCTAATTGAAGGCGATATCCTACTGGTTCTCACCAAAGAATCACCCCCAATGACCGCGGGACTTACTGAGGTAAGGCTAACATCCTTAGCCTCGTCATGAGGCCGAGATATCCGGCCCATGACAAACGAGGAATGCAGGGACATGATGCCACTATCGTCGGGCAAAACACTTGTCGATCGCCTCTCCACAACTGCGGCGGTGCTTAAACCTAGTCGTCAGGGTACATGGCAGGTCACCATAATTGGCTGTGCACGGAAGTACCGGCATGGGCCCCTGTCATGTCCCTTCAACACCAAGCCGGATATCACCACTCAGCCGTTTCTGCCTCGGCCGTTATCTTGCAACTTGTTTGTTTCAGTCTGCCATCTTTCAGCCGAATATATCCGACTGTCAAATCTAATTTCCTGGCAACCTACCTGATAAACAGTCAACAGTCATTGAACCTGTCTATGCCCTTACGATCACGATACACTCTTCGCAACAATGTCGCACGTTGTCAATTACCACACAAGGGCTCTTCACCTAAAGTCCACTTCACGGCATGAAAGGACTGCAACCAACTATCGTTACGCCTCCACACCCGTCGCCAACCCCGTGATCCCAGACCCGGCTTATTTCAATAACCTTGACGACGGTCTGAAGGACGAGCTGCCAACCGCAGCTCAATGTGCAGTCCATTTGGAGCTTCTAGAGGCATTCCATGCCCTCAAGATCAGGATCATCGAGTGCGAGGCCCTTGACGGCATTTTTGGTATCAAGGCCCCAACCAAGACGATTTATCGCCGCAAGTACATGAAGACGCTGAAGAAGCACGTCAACGAAGAGGTCACGGTCAAGGTTGAGGGGTGGGAGGCGAAGCGAGAGAAGAAGTGGTCGCGGTATCTTGACTTTGCCGCAGATAGATTTGTCAACTGGGCCGAGGTGATTGACAAAGAGATTGCCGCGACGGAGGGTAATGATGATCAGAAGTTGGAGATTCGTCTTCCATGGCTGCCTCCCTTAGGTTCGTCTTGCGTGCTCTCATACATAATAGTCATACTAATCTGATTGCAGATGTCCTCATGGTCTGGCATGCTTTTTTGCTCAACCCTTCTGACTATATCAACTACTGTCAAACCGAGTCCTTGACTCAGCTCCCCAGAGTCTCATTCCCCTGGACACGAATTGTAAGTTGACAGAAACTCAACCCAGATTATCTACTCGCTGACATCCGCGTAGCATGAAGCAATCGATTCTCAAGGCCCCAGATACAGAGCCTGGTTCTATCAATTGCCCAAAGACAATGAGGACTGGCTCAAGAGCAAAGACGGCATTGATCCAAACCTCCATCAGTATCTCGTCAACCTAGGCAAGCCCATCGGCTTCACCATGCGGTCCGGAGTCTCGAGTGACAAAGACACACCCGGAATCTTAAGCCTCTCGAAACCCAAAGGCCAGAGCAAGCTGGAAAGGTCTCTAATCGCCAACGTTGAGCGGCAGAGCGTCTTTGTCGACAAGATGCATGCACACCTCTGGATCCGGAGTCCGGGACTTGGGGGGACTATGAATAGGGCTGTTGAGCGATATGAAAACTTTCTCGAGCTGTTCCAGTTGTATCCCGGGAAAATGCTTGTGCCTAGCCTCGATATTGACCTTGCGTGGCATACAAACCAACTCTCAGCAACGGGTTACAAGGCGACGATGGAGTCGCGGTGTGGGCGCTTCATCAATCACGACGACAAAATCGGCAAGTCAACGTTGAAAAATGGCATGTCCGACACAGAGAGCCTCTACCGAATCCATTTTGGAGATGAATACTCTGTCTGTCTCTGCTGGGAGTGCCAGGCCATTGCGTCAGCTATAGAAGATGCAGACAAGGATGACAACCTGTTCGACACAGGGTCTTTCCAATTTGCCAGCAACATCACCGGCAAGGTGCAGAGAGATGTTGACTACTATCGAGCTGTGGAGATTGCCAGACGGAAGAACTTTGTAAATCTGCCTCTCCGTCCTTCATAGAGCATTCAGTTTATTCTATAGTTCATTTTCAACCTTTGCTTCCAACGCCCAATCCCATCCGACTCGGCCATTAAACCGCCCACTTTCTAGCATATCTACTCTCTCTCCGTATCTTGCTTTACCGTGGACGGCTGTGCGACAGAATAGAAGGGTTTGGAATTCTGCGGGTGGTACTTGAACTGCCCTTAAGCTCATCTCACCCTCGTGTAACCGCATCACAAACACAATTCTCGGGCCGACATGGTGATAGGAGGGCTCGGGAAGATTCCAAACATTAGTGACCGTGTTGTTCAGTCCCTTCTCCAATTCCGTTGACTGACTAGAGATGGGCGATACAGAGTAAGTCTCGCCATTAATAGTAATCCTGTGACCGATCTCGATAGGGATCCCGTTCGTGTTCGGGGCAGGCGCGTGTGGCGCTGTTCGTAGCACGGCTCTAGACAATTCAACCAGTGATAGAATATAAGGCTTATCTGCACGGCTAACCACATCAAACTCGTTGATGATGTTGAGACACAGTGTTGCTCCGGTACAACGATACCGGGACAGGTTAATAGGCGTGCTGACACAGGGGGGTGCGCCAAACGTAACGCAAGAGAACCTGGCTGATTCATCTTGGCTTGTAAGCACACGTTCCAGAGTATATTTATTGTTCGACTCACCAAATGCTTTGTCAGAGATGTATCGAAGGTAAAAAAGAGCTGCAACCGCTCCGCCTGCAGAGTGGCCAGTAAAAAGCACATGAGGTCTCTGCCCATTGGTGTTTTTAGTGTTATCAGTGTAGGTTTTTATCCTCTCGGATACTATGTCGTCAAGAGCCCAAGCACTATTAAGAAATCCGGAATGGGCCATGAGATCTGGTTCATCGAGGAAATCAGGACTCTATAGTGGAAGTCAGCAGGGCACTTAGAACAACATTGTACTGGCATTTCAACCCGAGACCCTTACAATGAACTTTCCCGTAGCCTGAGGCCGAGAGTTGGCATTTACAATGTGGTCCATCTTACTCGCGCTTCCCCGAACCGCGATAACAAGGACAGGCAACAGATGGTCGTCAAGACTTGACTCGGCTACTGGCTCAACTACAGTGGACTTCAGAGCCTTCACGGTTCCTGTAAGTGAATGTTTTAGAACGTGATCTTTTCGAAATGTGCAGTAAGCCGTGTCCTCGGTGGTGCTTTCAAGATCGTAGGTCCCTCGAGCGCACTTCCATGCTGCGGATACAAGCTGCGCCTGCGCCTGAGAACTGCAAGTAACTTTAGAGGCCGACATTTTTTCAACTTCAAGATGATTCCTCACCAGTTCCAGTCTGTTGATGTACCATTATTGTCGACTCTTGAATTTGTGTACCTGGAAGCCGCCTGGTCCAACCGTTGAAGCAGCTGCTTGAACTGGCCACTTAAACTTCCTACCAGACAGAGAACTTAGCGAAATTCTATTCTACACAATGACACCGGCTTACCCTCCAAGTCAACCTCGCTGAGAGTCTCTTGGAGCGCACTAGACAGTTCAACCGCAGCCATGGACGCCCCTCGCGAGTTATTAACCGAGATGGCGCTCGACGATGGGCCCCTTGTCCGCGACTTGGAGCTTGATATTCCCATGGCCACTATTGGGTGGAGAGTAGAATGTCTTGGGTGTATGATGATTCGCTTCTGTCTGATGTTCGGCGATGGTTGTTGGTGTAAGCGGCAGGATTGGGTCATGGTAAGTTGCGCGGAAGTGGAATATTTCCGCGGATGGCTAGTATCATACCACCGCCCAACACATTTGAACCATCCAGTTGACGGTTTGGGTATATTTCCCATTCATTACGACCTATATCTAAACCATTTTACTCATATGAATGAGCTACCTACAATAGAGGCCCGGTAATCGTCGCAGCAATGCCTCCTTCAGAACGTCACACAAGTTTGCCTTTCAAAAGCTGTGTGTTCAGGGTAACTCACCTTGTATGTGGGCCAAGTCCGCGGACAATAGGTGTAGTGGAACGGCTTAACACAAAGTTCGAGCCCTAAGTAGCCCTCCTATCGTGAAACATCCAGAATGCACAAGACTGGCCCAACTTGCAGCTCGACATCTGCAGCATTGCTCCATCTGACTAACCTCTCGCCTCGGTATACTCCAGCTGATGTCCTGCTGAGTCGTGCTTGGTCATCGCCTCACTTGGTCGCATCGCACCGGGCCTTTGACGTGTCGACCGGTCTGCCACTAGCATCTCGTCCAGCAGACTTGGCTTGCACCCTCGTCGGATCGGCCGCCGGGAGCCGGTAAGTGGTCCTGTCAGTTTAAGCGAGGTCGACGAGAAGAACTTGCACATGTTCAAACCCTCCAGGCTGATGGTGTATACTTCTTGAGATGGTGTGTTCGTGTATGCCAGTCACTTACTGCATGCAACACAACCATACAACAATAACCCACAAGCCCATCTTGAAAATCATCATCAAGCAAAGACCTTTCTCAGATGCAAACACTTTGATGGCCTCCACCGCTCCGGCAATTGCTTGACTCACGATCCCCTCCCCCACACCACCATCAAAGCCTAACATCTCCACAGACCCTTTCACAACGAAAAAACCCATGTAGCACGAGACTTTTTTGCTCTCCTCCGACGCTAGAAGATGAGAGAACAGACGTGTCACTCAAACAGGCCACACTGTGTGCGTGGCAAAATGACCGGTGACTAGGTTCATCTGTATGGTTGATTGCAAAAAAGAGCGCTCTCAGCTTGCGCCACGTGGAGTGTGATTGATCTGCCAGGTACAGTGCAAGTTGCGCCGATCCAGGAACCGAGCCAGGGCGGAACGAGCTCTGATTGGGAAAAGCTTAACCTGATAAACTCTTTGCTTCAACGCTCGTAGCAAACGGTAAATGGCTTTTGTCAACGGTTGTAAGCTCCCGGCGTCGTTTCAACCAAAGCTTGATCCAAACTCTCTTTTTTCCAACCACGTTACACTGTAAACTGATAGCCAGAACTCTCACCAACACAGTATCACAAGTGAAAAACACAAATCCCGCACATGTGTTTAATGCAAGGCAAGTCCCCACCAAACGCGTGCACCGACCCTGAAACAAGTTGAACCTGCATTAGCCCACAGGGTAGAAAAAAACCTTCGTGGACCTACGACAGCCTATCGCCAACGAGACCTGCTTGTCATTGCTCCGTCATGGCGAAAAATGGTACTTTGTTAAAAGAATCGGTGAAAAAAAGACGCAAGGGCTGAATAATCCTGTGTGCGTGTGTGTGCATGTGCAACGTAACCCAACTCATCTTACTGTGTTCATGTTTCTCTTGGCAGACATCGTTAGATTAAGGTTCTGAGAACTTGACCAAGAACTGCCCGTGAACTCAGTAGGATTCGGGAGGAAATGTTCCTCACGGGAAACATGTTGGTCCATCCTTCGGCACATGTGCTTACAGCGTCAAAGGGTTCGATCCTCTGAAATCCTATCAAACAAGGGTTCATACAACCTCACATTAACAAGTTGACACAAGCTTAAGTCGCAGGTACAAGGCACATGAGAATCGAAGCATATATATCATAAGCACTATGAATATATAAGGTAGAAGGTTGTTAATAAACAAGATCCCAAATCCAGTATCCAGGTGACCTTTGGGAGCGGCCCAAATTGATGACGTCCGCCTCTCTCTCTAATATCGACTTGAGTAAAAAGTCATCCAAAGACACAGTAGCGCAAAACCGTTAACACCAGGTATTGATGGAAAAGACAAGTGGTACCCCGAGCTCTATGCCAAAAATTTGAAACGATTCAGAAACAAGCCATCCCGAAGGGAGAAGCTTACTTAGAATAGTCGACGGTGACGGTGAGGCGGGCCTTGCCGGCGGGGAGGTTGAGACCAATGCCGTCGAGGTCCTCCATGCCACCGAGGTAGGCGTTCTCGCCAGTACCACCGGGGTAGATGGTGGAGCAGGTGCCGTGGCCACAGACCTGGAGACCGGGGATGTCGAGGTTCTCGGCGGCGGAGACGAGGCAGGAGGCATCAGCACCGGACCACTTCTTGTTAGACTCGTTGCCAAAGTCGAACTCGAGCCAGGTGGAGGCGAACTGGCCGATGGCGGTGGTGGGGACGGAGCCGACGCCGCAGGCGCAGCCACCCTGGGAGTTCTCGTCGAAAGCAATGACCTGAGAGCCCTTGCCGGCGAGGCTGAAGCTGATGGCCTGGTTGCCCTTCCAGAAGCCGTTGATGCCACCATCGGGGCCGATCTTGTTGAAGCAGACGCACTGCTGGGCCTTGGAGCCGGCGTTCTTGAAGGTGGCGGTGTACTTGTACTTGTCGGCAACAGAGTCGTCGACAGCCATGATGTTGCAGCCGTAGTCGTCAGAGGTACCGGTGTTGCCCTTGTAGGCGATCTGCTCAACGGTGGCACGCTTGGAGTTCTTGCCGCCGCAGAAGTCCTTGTAGGTGGCACCAGAGTCGGAGCCGGACTCGGAGGCGGAGGAGGTAGCGGGAGCAGCCTCCTTGGTGGAAGCGGGAGCCTCGTAAGCAACCGGGTCGACCTCGGCGGGAGCGGTAGGGGCAGCCTGGGAGACGACCTGGGTGGCGTACTCGGTGACGGTGACGGGCTTGTTGGCGACGACAAAGTCACGGCGGCCGTGGGCGCGCTGGTGAGCGTGACCGCTGGGGTGGGCAGAGACGCCGAGGGCGGCAGCCAGGATAACGACGGAGGAAGAAACCTTCATTTTGATAGTTGTTTTGTTGTTGTTGACTGAAACAGATTCTGCTTTTGTTGATTGAAAAAACACTGGCTGTCGTATTCCCAGAATACTCCTAGTTGCCTTGGAATGATTGTAAGGTAAGTTGGTTCAAGAGAGTGTTGTCAACCCGAATGTGAGCGCTGTATAAGGAATGACTGGAAGGCAAAGGAGGCCGTGATCCGAAGAACAGTGGATTGGAGGAAGAAAGAGAAGAATCAGAACCCGAAAAGGAGGGAGACGGCCCATTAATAAGGTGAACAGGGGGCGTGGCCGACTGCCCGTGGACGAGATGAGTTGGAGTGGTGTGGGTGGTGTGGATGGGCGGCGCCATGTCTCTCCTCTCTCGTCTGGCTCTCACCCCATCCCCATCCTTGTCCACGCCCTTGAATCATGGCTCTCTCCGTCTCCTTGCTGTGCCTGAACGTCTTCCGCGGCTTGTGCTGTGGGCCTACCGGGTCCAACGCTGGACCGGCGCCAACGCCAACACAGACACGACGGTACAAGCGCCATGCTCCACCGCCGTTCTCAAAGGTTGCTTGCGCCAGGGGTAGGAATGCAACTCTGACCTCCCATCCCTGCCAGGTACCAGGCCTGCCTGATTGGCCTGGGGCTCCCTGCCGCATTGGGCGACGCCGCTGAGAGAGGAAACCCACCCCCAAGAGTCAAGGGAACTCGTCCAGAAGCCCACCAGAGACACCAGATCGCCGGCCGCGTCAGCAAATCTGCAAGTCTGCCCTGGAAGCCGAAGACGTCCACCTGCGGTTCCAGTGGTTGGCTAGACCGGAACAGCATCAACTCAGGGCAATCAGCGCACATGTTGTGTGTTTATTCCTTGGATGAGAAATTGGGAGCGACGAATGCGCCTTGCGCGTCCATATTGTGGATGAATTAATTCTGACAGTGAAAAGAAAACGGGGAAAAGCAAGGGTCCAGAAGAAGAAAGGCACAGAGAAGCAAAGGTTGAGAAACACGCCCATTTCCCACTCTTTCTCAGATCATGTCTCTGCCATCTTTAATCATGGGCTCAATCCACTGCAGCTGCGCGACAGCTTGTCACGGCAGTCAGTCATTGATTGATCAGAGAATGCGGAGAGAGAATGCCGTGGCTCGATACTCAGCGTCTCCGATATACGTGGAGCCAGCCAACGCAGGCAGCTTGACGCCGCAGAAGCCATCTCAGCGTATGCCGTGGACTGTGTGAGCGCCGGGCCTGTATCATCAACCGCTGCCCGCCCAGCGGCCGACCTTTTGCTGGTTGTCCATGCTTCCTGCTTCTGATCAGCCACCATCAACGGCAGCCATCCATCCATCGGGGATCTGCAAAACCCCCTCTCCATTCGCTGGCGTGGCGCCGCCCACACTCCGGTTTGTCGCTCGGGTCATTGTCTGTCGTCGGCTTCCCGCCCTGTTTTTCGCTCCTTGGTGTCCCTGACGCGGCCTCCTTTCTTGAAACAATAAACACAGATAATGAGCCACTCTCCTTCAACGGCCATCCAGAAGCTCTGGATGGCCTTCGCCCGCCCACGAACCGACCGGGGAGTGGAAATGAGGGAGATGATGGTAGCCACTCACGATCGGGCAAGGGGCCGCTGTGGAGCAGATCAACTTGGCGGTGGGAGTTGGCAGAAATTTCCCTTTTCGGATGGACCACCACATCGCGGTCATCACGGAACACAGGCCATGACATGGGGACCTTTTGGCGTGGCCTGTTGTTGCTTTGTTGACCAACTACAGGGAACCTGGAAAGACCTGAAACAAACAAGACAAAGGGTTCCTTGTATCCTCAGCCTCTTCAGGTCTCTTCCAGTGCTGTCCTTCACTGCTTCTGAGTCTTGTCCCTCGTCTCCCTTTTCCCCAGTTGCTTCTTTAGGACATCGTCTAAACAACAACCAGGGATCCATTGACAGCTACTCATCAACCTTGACAGAGGGAACCAACCCCCTACTACATAGTATGGATGTCTGTATACTCAGTACTGTACTGTGTTGTGTTATACGCTACGTCGTATAACCTGCGAAATTATCGCTCAGCTAGCATTTGATCTTGGCCAAATGATAAGAGGGGCACTGCCGCTACATACAGCCCTTTCATCCTGACACTCCCTCTCACTCAACATTCCTGACCTCTCATCCTCTTCCACAACTCCTCATCACCTGTCTCTGCCTCATCTCAAACAACTGCAAACAAAGACAAGCCTCTCAGTCGAGAACAAAGACCATCCTCACCTGATGGGCCTCAGTCTATTTCCAGTACCCTCCATCCATCCTTCAGCCCTCTCTGATCCTTCCCGGGTACGTCGGGTACGTGCGCACCAGCTTCTCCGCTATGTTGCCTCCCAGGTTGCTATTCCTGGCACGTGCTACCGGTCTTATCCATGCCCGTCCATAATTCATATCACGGCCATGTAATGTAACCTTCAAGGGATCCCGAGCCTGTCCACCAAGGCTGCCATGCAGATAACCTTGGACGGTCCCCGAGCGAGATTGAGCAATGACAACGCTTAATGCACTCCCTGTCAAGAGAAAGGGGGGCATGATATCCAATGCCGCATCGCATCAATTCTAGATCAGAAAGGAGAGTATGTGTATTTCCGCTGCGTTATTGACTGTCGACTATCTGGATGTATCTGCAATTCAGCCAACTCCAATCCGCTGATCATCGCTCACATCATCCAGCCGTCTCTGCAACTTCATTCTGCGGCCGTAGATTCTTTGCAAGCACTCACCGTTTTCATGCCCCAACCCCTCTATGCCTCGAATCATTCAGCCCCGTCTCGCCATGCCCAAACCATTTCCAGCCTCCATTCAGTTGTCTCACTCAACCTCTCAGCCTTTCCCGGACGCGATCTAGAAGTAGCTTCTCATGGCGTCTTCGTAGCCAGTTCCACCTCTGAGATCCCGTCCAAAATTGGCATGCACGTTAAGCACCTGCTTGATGTGACGCATGCTGAGTGCCTCGCCCTTGTTAACGGCAAGATCCTGAGCTGAGCTTATCACATTCTTGATCTCTCGTCCGTTCAACTCTTGCTTCGAGAGATACGTCCAGTCATCCTCCTTCAGCGGATCTACCTTGAGCTTACCCAGAGCACGAACCCTGTCGAGGAACATCTGGAAGATGGTTCGCTTCGCCTTGGCATCGAGGGCATCGTATCGGAGGGCAATGTGGATCCGCGACTGGAACGCTTCATCAAAAGTCTGCAGACCTGTTAGCCTATACAAATCATGGGGTCTGACTCGCTTCCGAGACATACCTCAACGCGGTTGGTGGTGAGGAACAGAATTCCCTGGAAATACTCCAGTTGACGGAGAAAGATGCTCACGAGGGCGTTCCGTTGAATGTCATGCATGTTGCGTTTCTCCAGGAAGACGTCCGCTTCGTCCAGGAGAAGAATGGCACCCCAGGCATGGCAAGTGTCCAAGATTTTCTGCAGCTCTGCCTCGAGGTATCGAGAATCTGTCCCAAGCTCTCCCGCCGAGGCCATGTACAGAGGACACTTGAGCAACTCGCTGATGCCCTCGGCGGTAAGTGTCTTGCCTGTTCCTGGGGGTCCATGTAGGACCGCTATCGCCATGTGTTAGTCACCGTCGCCTGTGGCACATCCCAAGGGCTTTACTTACTAACAAGGCCCTTTCCTTTGCCCTGAATCACATCGTCAATCGTGTTTGCTGCGTGGTACTTGCGTGATTTGACAAGAGCTTTGATCAAGTCCTTGGTTTCAGGCTCAAGGACGAGCGAATCCCAGGCCTTGTCGTTCCACTTGATCTCGCCGATGCCAGAAACGCTCAGCTCCAGCCAATGCTTCTCCGAAAAGGAGAACCCAAGGAACACGGGCGATGCGATGAGATATTCCTCGTCGGTAAACTCGAACGTCTCTACCTCTTCAGAACCCTCTTCATCTCCGTTCTTGGGGGGCATTTTGTTGAGCTCCTCTTGGTCTGGTTCGCGCCCGAGGAAATCCTCCGGTATTCTCGCTCTCTGTACTTCACCATTGCCATCCTTGTACAGTTTGGTGACATACTTGACCTTTTCCACCCCGTCCGAGTCAGAGTCTTGACAGCCACAGCAGCTCTCCGACTCCGAGTCTGAAGTTTCGGAGAGAATGTCAGGATCCTTTGGTTTGACCGACGACACACTGTAATTGGGGTTGATTCTTCGGAAGGTGGATGGGTCAATCATGACGCGGCTTTGCTGGATGTTGAACTTGATGATGACGTTCTTCTTGCGCTTCATGAAAGCGATGCCCTGGTAGCTCTTGTAGTGGACACCGCTGAGCTCCACAAACTTCTTGCCTCGTTCGATCAAATCGGCGCGGAGCTTGCTCTCGTTCTGGTGGTACTGAAGGGGGTAGCAGGGCAGGCTGGTGATCCTGCGAGCGCCTTGGAACTCGTCCACATCCACTGCCATGTTGCCATACCCGAACCGCTTCCCGTCATACTCAACGTACTTGCCGTCAATGCCGTAGTACCGGCCTTTGACAATTGATGATTGAGGAGTCGCCATATCTACCCTGAATACTCGGGGCTCGCTGGTGCATCCGTAAGTTGTGGTGTAAGCCAGCGTGTTCGGTTTCCAGAGAGCCCACAGTAGGTCGAACGTGATGAGTCCACTCTCTAGCATGGGGTACAGACTCTCTTTCGTGGTTGCGTAGTCTTTGTCGATGTACTTGATCATCACCTTGAGATGCTTTCTCTTGTCGTCGAGTCGCACCTGGTTCTTCTTTCTCACCTTCTTGGTCTCCCCAGCTGGCTTGGCTTGCTTGAGCGCCCTGAGGTGATCTCGGAGATCCTCCAGGTACCTGAGGTTGGAATTAGCATGGTGAGAGAAGAACAACACTGGGAGAAACTCACAGGAATAGTAGGTGAGGATTCAGCTTGGGAACCTCATCAACCAGACTAACCCCGTCGGTGTTTCCGATGACATCCTGTAAGCATTCGCGGAGGAGCTTGCTCCTGATGTCAACGTACGTAGTACGGTACTTTCCCTCCCAATCAAAGGTTCGGCGGACATGAAAGATGAAGTCCTCATACTGCGATCCGTTGTCGACATCGGCCGTATCTTGCAGTTTGAAGTTATGGATCTTGCTATCCCAAACTTGATCAACACGCTTGAAGGCTGGACGCTTGCTTTTTTTGTTGGACTCCGCAGCTTGGTCCGAGTCATCGCTGGAATCCCCCCCTAGGCCAAGTGCCTTGAGCTGTTCCTTAGGTGAGTTTCCAGGGGTTTTGTATGCCGCGCGACTCTCCTTCAAGCCATAGCGGCTCCTATGTCCCGCAGGCTGTGAAACAGATGCATTCGTTTGGGGAAACATTGCACTGTGAGGGTACTGGCACGAAAGGGGGTATCCCGGGGCGCTGTATCCCGGGGAGCTGTAAGCAGGTACAGGAGCCTGGCTGGAAAGTTGCTGCTGTAGTTGGGAAACCTGAAGCTGGAGAGCCTTGAATTGGCTCTTGAGGCCTGGTTTCTTCGACTTCGAGGCATTGTCTTGATCGCTATCCTCGTCGCTGTCTGAGGGGTCTGACGAGTCGGCGTCGCAATCAGAAAGGTCGTCTTTAGCCCTCTTCTTCTTCTTCTGCTTGTTTGACTTCTTGCTCGATTCTTTGGAAGACTTTTTCTTGCTGGGGGGTGGTTTCTTCCCGGACCCGTTCTTCTTGCCTTGGCCCTTGTCTTTGTCCTTCTTGCTGCCAACAGGCTTCTTGCAGGACTTGTCAGCAGCCTGGGTGGCGTTGGCATCATCATCTGAATCAGGCTCGGTATCAGCCTCAGAACCGTCGGAAGTGTCTTGTTCTTCTTCGTTAGAAACAGATTTGGCACTGCCCGAGGTTGCCTTCTTCTTTCGTTGATGCTTAGAGGTTGAGGTGCTCTTGGTAGATCGCTCAGCCGACTTTGGGGACACCACTTCAGCAGTTTGTTGATCTCCTTGCGCTGTGTTTTGCACAGTTGACTCCTTCTGGGTGGTCCCTTCAGGGACGATCGTCACTTCAGTCTCCTCCATCGTGAGAGTGGTGAGCAATGGTTTGCTCTCGGCGTGTCAGAGAAGTGACAGCTGACTGTCGGGTGCGAAGGTGTTGACCACAGGCAATTGCGCGAGGCGGGTGTAGGTCGTTGTGTGTTGGTAGTTGACAGTGAATCACGAGGCCACCAGGCAGAGAGTGCAGGAGGGTCCTGTCGGCTCAAATTGCACAGCTACAGTAGCTTGTGTCAATTCACCCTAGAAAATTATTTGAGTCTCAGCTATTTTGGCCTGTGTTAATCAAGCAATTCTTCCAGAAACCCGAGATAGCCACGAACCTAGTGTGGAATGTGTCCAACTGAGTCAAGACACGAGGTGTCGCGCAGAAGGATGCACGGTACTGATGTGTGCTCGGCAACTGATCAAATATGGATTTTCTTGTTTTTCCAAAGAAGGACAGCAAGAAAAGAGGCTGTAACGGGTCTTGACGGCCAGAACGATGAGTTCTCCTTTGATAAGTCTTGAGGCTAGGAGCTACTCAATAGTGGCAACTGTCAGTGGGGGAATAAGACGAGGCCAAATTCCGTGCAACTGGGCTTGGTTTTAAGACTGTGATGATGAAGATGAACAAGAGGAGCCAGAATGAGAACACCGGAGAAGGCCTGGAAGAGTTTGCAAAAGGGAAAAAGAGGCAACAAACAGCTCAAGGCAGTGGCTGCCCGCGTTGCAACCGGCAGATGGCATCAGCAATGAAGAAAAGGCAGACCAACAAGATTGAGGTGGGCGCCACTCAAGACGTTGGGACGGCACAACACAGGTAGAGCAGACAGCCAGCCACCAAGCAAACCGGCGTTTGCATGGCGGATGATGGCTGACTGATTGGGCCAGACATGCTTGATGATATGGAACCTATGTTGCACAGCATCCAATCCAATCGTCTATCCGTTGATCCAGGCAGGCTGCATCTGGAATAAGGTCAGTTTGCCCGGTGTGGAGAGACAAGTGAGATATCACATTGAGGGACTGGCGAATGACAGAAGAGGCATGGCGACGATGATGATGCCTAGAAAGGATGCCTATCGTGGGGCTCTGCTGAGCAATGTTGGTTGAGGCCGGTAGTGAAGGGAGACGGTACAGTTGATCACCAAGAGGCTCCTTCCATGATGGACCCTTCCGTTGGTTGATGGCCTCATCCCGTCCAATTCCATTTCCTTAGCGGCCCCTCTCCATGTTTGCCGGGCGGGAACGAGGCGCCAAAATGCAGCGGGTCCGGGGGACCAAGTGACCTACAATTCCATCAGGCTTGGAAGACGAGTAGAACCATCGGGATAGAGATTGGATGTCTTGCATCGACGGTTCTAATCATGGGCAACTATTCGCACGGACAGCCTGCCATTGCTTACTCCTGTCGTGTCTCTACAATCTCTGCATCATCTATGAATTCACATGGAAGGCAGAACTTGTCAGAATATGTGAGGCGTCTGGTCCATGCAACGCACCTCAACCCCATACTCTCCTCCAAGACAGGATGGATGGGCTCCTCAAAGGTTGGCGGCACGAGACGTCCACAGGTCCACAGTGTCCAACACATCAACCCTCAACCGCCTCATTCCTCCGCTCAACCAATCACGCCCCTCGTCAAAGGTCCATCCTGAGCTTTCAGGCCGATTGTCAATCGCACTTCTGCCTGCAGTCAGGGTGGTGCATCTCACAAGGCCCCACGCTGGGCTCTTTGGCAAACGATTGAGGCTCTGAGCCCAGCCAAAACAGAGAGAACCTGTCCATACGGCTACCCGCCATGATGGGTGCGACCGGATGGCAAGAGACGTGGCCTCCCCGATGGCTCCGTTCGTATTCGTGCGATGGGTATCGGAATGCGAGATGGGGACACCAGGGCGACGCCGGTGAGCAAGAACACGTACTGCGACAACTTGTCATGCTGTGTTTGTGTTTGTCTAAGCCGCCGTCTTGCGCTGAGCGCTGGCCCGCGAATCAACAGGCCGCACAAGAATTTGCCAAGGGCAAGACCATTCATTCATCCGCCAGGTGATGTGCTGGCGCTACATGGATGGGATACCGGCGGGCAGCAGCTGGACAAACACCAACCGGTATCACAAATCCCGTGCAGATGCGGCCTCCCATCCGTCTGACGGTTTGTATGTGGTGAATTTTTTCTTCTGCCGGCGTAGTCAGTCAAACGGGTCTAAAGACGCATAGAAGGTCTAGGCACTCCAAACATGTTCGCGCTTAGAGTGACTTGCACTGCTTGACGATTCCCCAGAATTCAGAACACACCATGGAATTGGCGCCGATGTCGGTGGTTGGTGAAAAGGGTGCCCACAGCTTGGAAGGACCCTTGTAGTCAAGATAAGCTACACAGACATTTGCCGGAGAGTAGATCTTACAACATGGATGAAAATGATACGCTTCAAACTGTCCAGGAGCTTACAGGGTAGCCATCTACTCCAACGAAAGCGAGCAGTATGAGTGCATTCCAGCTAAAGATATTCGGGCATGGGCTCGAGAGACTCTTGCTGTTGACGTGAGTATTGCAATTGCATCGACGCAGGCATTAAAATGGAGAGAAACCTTAACAATATTCCGCTGGTCTCATCATGAGTTGGATCTTGGTGTCTTGATGACGAAGGCGCACTAACGCATCGGGTTTGTTATGGATGGATGGCGCCAACAGGGAACCCAAGGACCAGGATACACGCTCCTCCACGCTCGCTTGTCAGAGGTTTAACCAGCAGAGATGCATGGAAATGGCATTCAGATCCAGTCATTGGATCGTGGATTTTCCAATCTCCAAGATTCTGGAGGAGATGCGCATGCAAAACAAGAAAAAACCTGGTCGAGACCGGGCATAGCCCTCGCTTGCAGGGTAGCAATAACATGCATCCTTGGATGATCTTGGGATGGATGTTAGAGGTCCTGCTCATGGTTATACATATCAATCTCAGCAGCCAGGGCCCCGGCCAGACAATAAATAATTCGCGGGAGGGCTCGTTTCAGTATCATGATATTCATTAATATGAACTGATTAAATTGCATGGTTACAAACCTGAAGACCAGGTCTGAGACCATTTTCCACCGCACCCCGCGCTGCTGCAAGCGACGCAAACTGCAGCTCATGATAGCAAAAGCACAGACCAGCATGTGGCTGGGGTTGAGCCAATCGCCAGCCTTGGCGACGTCATCGCCAGCTCGTTAGTCGACCGAGGTAGCTCCTTCCTGTCAACTTGGTTCAGTTGATTCAGGTGGAAAGAACCTTGCTACTTTGAAGGAAGGCGCGGGAGGGGAAGGAACTGGGAACCTAAATCGCTTGGACACGGACCTACCGAGCTGAAGCTTCTTTTTTTCAGCTACTGCCGTCCTCCTCATGGCGGCCCAATCTTGACCTCATCATCCTCGTCGTCACCGTCCAGAGGGGCATTGCGATTGACTCTTGCACGCTGCAGCCAGCCGTCAATCGCCATACAAAGATCTATCTGAGACACCATCGGCCCGGTATCATTGCCTCTGACAACGTCTGCGCCATTGTCTCTGGACCTGGATCTTGACCGTGGCCCCGGACTCGACTTGGATCTCTTTGCGGCACGCCATCATCGCCTGACTTGGGCGTAACGCGGCAGCTTGCGAGTCCACACTAAACACCAACCCCACTGCACGCAGCCTCCCGTCGCGAGCTCGTACCGTACTTTATCGTCTTCACTCGCTGCCTCGTTCGAGTGCTGTGGAATTGAGCAAGACGAACAACGCGCTTGACGCACGATCGAAGCCGCGAGCTAGCCATACATCATGCCTGGCAACTGGAGGCGATTCAAGGGCTTCTTTTCCCTGAACGGCACCAACGGCACCAACAGCCGTCATGCCTGGCTTCACGAGGAGGAGCGAGCGCGCACGTTTCTTCCCATTCGCTTCTGCCCAAGGCCATTGAGCTAACACAATCATTGCCAGTCCTTCCTCATCACAGGAACCAGAACATCGAGTCTGCCATTCCGCCCCGAGAGGTCACAAAGGTCTGCCTCCGATTGCGACACCTGATTCGCGAATGCATTCCGTGCGAGCTTGAAGAGAGCGCAATTACTCGTTCCCATAGCACCATCATCACCAACAAGGTCATTCAGGCCGCAAGGGAAGCGGGAGGCGAGAAATACGAATCATGTGTGGTATGTTGGATACAAATCTGCCGGACCCGGATTCTCAACTGACGTCTTTCGCTTCTGTGATCAGGTCTATGCTCTATTGGTCAACATGCGATGGTTCCAGCGGGAGGCGATTGTCGAGCTATGGGATGCCGACCTCCATGATCTTCGTGCAACTGCTTGTACTGTTATCGCTAAGCAGATGTATGCTCGCCGTACCCTTTCACCTACCAGATACTGACTATTGCCTCCAGCATTGAGAACGAGGACGACACCGAGTACCTTCTGCATCACGTTCTGCTTCGACGGTATTCATTCCTCATCAACCAAGAAGCCACTGCCCCGACCAATGTCATTGAGAAGGCAGTTGACCTGCATGCCGTCCGGGTCATTGGCTCATCTGGCTATCAGAAGTGCATTGCCTATCTATGGCGCGGCTGGTTGGTACAGGACGAGAATGATCCATCCAAGTTTGTCGACTACAAGGACAAAGACAACACCAATTTCGTCGTACATATGGATCCCGACCGCATGCGAGCGCCGCGCTACCAGAATGCCGCCCAGCTACTGTTTTCCATCATCTACCTTGGACTCTACACGATCGCCATCAACTCGATCAACGCGACAGGCGTACTGGATGCAGCCGAAATCGTGCTCTACATCTTTACCTTTGCCTACGTTGCTGACGAGCTTGTCAAATACTACAAGGCAGGCTACCATATCCTGGGATTCTGGAATGTCTTCAACTTCATCTTGTATACCTTTTTGACCGTGTCTCTTGTCTTCCGCATCATCGGACTATCGTACTGGAGTGACGACAAACACCATGCGGAGTACAACCGACTGAGCTACTATCTGCTGGCATTTGTTGCGCCTATGTTCTGGGGCCGTCTTCTGCTTTACTTCGACAGCTTCCGCTTCTTTGGCGCCATGCTGGTCGTTCTTAAGGTCATGATGAAAGAATCAGTCATCTTTTTTGCTCTGCTCATCATCATTATCATTGGCTTCCTTCAGGCCTTTATCGGTCTAGATGTTGCTGAAGACAATGTTGCAGGCGACTCGTGGTTCATTGTTGAGGCCATGCTCAAGGCCATCATGCAGAGCCCCGAATTCGATGGATTCGAGAACTTTGGACACCCATATTCGTTTGGATTGGTTCTCTACTACTGCTTTACCTTTATTGTCATGGTGAGTTGAGATATTGATCCGAGTGTCGCGTGCAAAGCTGACTTGGAACTCTAGATTATTCTCCTCAATATCCTCATTGCCCTTTACAACTCGGCCTATGAGGACATTTACGAAAATGCTGACGATGAGTATCTAGCACTATTTGCTCAGAAGACGATGCAGTTTGTGCGAGCTCCCGACGAGAACGTCTACATTGCGCCTTTCAACCTGGTTGAAATCATCATCTCTGGCCTATTCGAATGGTGGATGCCCAAGGCGACGTACGAGTTCATCAACGACTGTGTCATGGCCGTTCTCTACTCTCCTCTCCTGTTCGTGGCTGCGTGGTTCGAGACACGCACGGCTCATACCATCCGCCACAACCGAGCACGAGGCGAGGAGGACGATGACCAGGTGCATGAATGGGAGCAGTTCCACGAGGAGATGGACTTTGAGGCAGAGGGCTGGACAAAGACCTGCGATGCGGCCAAGCCAAACGTGGAGGAGGAGCCAGCCGTCATCGAGGTGCGCAAACTGCGGGCCGAAGTTGATGAGCTGAAGCAGATGCTCTCGAATCTTGGCAGTGCCATTAAGGGGAGAGAAGATCAACCGGTCGAAGAAGTGAAGAGCGGAAAGGCGCCTGAGACAGAGGGCGACGAAACCCTGGAGACCTCGGAGGTCCCCGAAACTCCTGATGCGCCTGAGCACCCTGATGAGCCCGAGCAACCTGATGAGCCTGAACAGGGTGATGCGGCAGAGGCCCAAGACGCCCCTGAGACATCTGCGGCTTCCGGTGACAACAAGGGTGGGAAGAAGAATAAGAAGAAGAACAAGAAGAAGGGCCCTGGAGGAGCAGGACCCAGCTCTGGTGGACCTAGCTCCTAGGGGAGGAGGCCACGGAAGGGTTGATAAAGGGCGAATGATGTGGATATATGCTCATGTGAGCAACTGGTTTGCTGAAATGGTTTGTGTTTGGTTGGCTCTCTGATCTGGTTTATGTATACCTTGCGATGATGGGATTGCTTCATGTCTGATTGAATATGCTACGAATGCTTGTACGGATCTTGTAACGCACTGAATTGAATGTCGAGAGCGAGAGACTGTCTGACTGATTCGACGCTGAAAGGGCCTTCAAGACGAATCACGGTGACACTGTTTGTGATATGCATACAATCAAAGTTTATAACAGGATACACCCATCCCTGGAAAGGGTATCGACACCGTGGTTGAATATGTGTTCTTGATGACAATTGGATAGAGGAGGTCAACAGCCATAATCGAGCTAATTCATGATACTACTACTATGCCACATGTCCCTCCTGGGCGCAATCTCCATCCTGGGTGTCCAACACATCCCCTACTGTCCCTCGCTAGCGGTGGGAGGAAAGTATTGCCTATTTCTCCAATTAGCCATGACTCCTCTCCAAACATAGAAACATCAACTTACGGTAGCGCATTGTTGTAGGCATCCACATCCTTGGGCATGAATGTGACAAACACAACTCTGAGGAGCTTGTTCCCATCATCACTCTCCATAAACTCCCTCACAGTCTTGCAGGCGACATTGGCGGCCCGTTGACTGGGGAACCCGTAGATTCCCGTGCTGATGGCGCTGAAGGCCACGGTGCGGACGCCGTTCTTGACGGCGAGCTTGAGGCTCTCGCGGTAGCAGCTGGCGAGGCTGTCTTCCGGGTCCGGGACCTCGCGGTAGATGGGTCCCACGGTGTGGATGACGTGCTTCGCGGGGAGGTTGTAGCCCTTTGTGATGACGGCCTCGCCCGTCTCGATGGGTCCGAGTGGCGCGCTCTCACGGACGAGCTCCGGACCGGCGGCGGCGTTGATGGCGCCGTCTACGCCGCCTCCACCCTGGAGCAGGCGGTTCGCGGCGTTGACGATGGCGTCGAGGCGCAGCCGGGTGATGTCGCCGCGTATGTAGCCGATGCGGCGGTTGATGTCTTCGTTGGACGGGAAGGCTGGCTCCTGGGATGATTCGATGGCCGAGATGGAGAGGATGGATGTGGAGTCGGCGTAGAGCTGGGTGAGGATGGGGATTTCGCCGATGGATTTGGTAGCCATTCTGAGGATTTTGGTTGCCAACATGTAATGGTTTGCTGATGGTTGCAGTGTGAAGAGGGAGAGGAGGCTTTCTCTTTATGCTCGAGGGAAGAAAGAAAACCTTGGGGAACCGTTGTTTTTCCCAACGGAAAAAAAGAACTGATAAACTTCAAGATAATTTTTTTTTTGCGAGGGCTTCTTTATCCCTTGCTCAGGTGACTTTCGTTTCTGTACAGCCTGATTGATCAGTGATGAAATGTCCAGAAAACGTGGGAGAAGCGATGCAAACCAGACACACACACACACAAGTTGCTGTTGTTGCTCTGTTTAACTGATCAAGCGGGAGAGAAGAATGCGGACAAGGAAACTTGATCGTGATGAGGTGCTACTAAGAGGTAAAGGTTTCTTCTTTAGAGTCTGGATGGAATTGTTCCGTCTTCTTTGTTTGTCGTGATTCGGAAAACGTGACAATGATGGATGGGAAGCTGTGGTATGGTACGTACTTGTCGATTGACGATTGACATCAACCTTCCTCAGCTGCCCCGCGTCATTCCATATTCGGAAACTCGGTGAGCACGGGCCGCGCGGGGGCTAATCTATGTGGGTCTTCCGGCCTTCACCCTTCACCGAGATCTGGACGGCCCTCCTTGGAGGAGACAGTAGTACAAGCCATCACTGTTGATCCATGGACTAGAAGGCCCCTCTTCCCCTTGAATTTATGTCACTCACATAGTGAAAGAGAAAAGACTGTTATATTCAGAATCAGAAACTAAGACTAGGACAATTGCACGACTAATCACTCACTCGGAATCACTAAGAACAAGAACAACCATCAAGCATCCTCCGAGCAACCCGCCCAACATCCAGATATCTTCAGCTTCACGCCTCTGTCGAGTCCTGACCCGAAATGTACTGACCAGGATCTCAGAGTCTCCTCCTCTTACTCTGGCTTCTTCCTTGAGTCAGCCAGGGCTGCCTAGGATTGGGAACCATCCAAGGGGCCTTGCGCTTAAAACTCTGCCGGGCCTTTGACTGAGTACCAGCCTTGAACTCATCCTCGCTCCAAGACTCGACGCTTGTCGACTCACTGCCCTCCCGCTCCGACCTGTCATCGTCATCAGCTGACGAACTCAAGTCGTCGCTGCTGACCTCAATAACAAATGCGCTTGCACGGTTGGCGTCCGTCATCTCTACATCACTGTCCTCATCCTGACCACCCGCGTTGGCCCCAACTTGCTGCTGTTCCCACATTCGGTCCATGTCGCCCAGAGGCCCAGCTCCTTGCCGATACCCCTGAGACGTATCGCCTTGTCGGGGGGGATGTTGAGCAAAAGCGCTGGGATTGTTGTACCTGAAAGTCGTCTGCGCTGTATTGGTGAGATCGCTTGTGACTGTCTCTCGGACCGCATACGGATGAGGCAGGATACCGTACCCTGCGATAGATGTCCCAGGAACACCCCCAGAGTCTGTGGAGCACCAAGAGGCATGTTGGCTTGCTGTGCTAGGGTGTTTGAGTTGCTTGCTACCCAAGCAGATGGAGCACCAGGAGCGTGCGAAGGAAAAGCAGGACCCGCTGATGAAGAATGATAGGAAGCAAACGTGCTGTTGGTTGGCAGTTGTAGGTTGCCAAACGGTGCCGTCTGGGCCCCCATCCCCATCTGCTGTACCTTGGGTGGGATGTTGGGTGCCTGCATAGCCTGAGATGCTGCATCTTGCGAAAGTGTCGGAGCCTGGCCATCAGCTTGTGCACGCTTAAGCTTGTCGTCTTGGGCCTGCTGGGCCAGCTGCTGAAGACGACTGGTGAAGTCTTGGACATATTCCTCGCTAAAGATACCCGTGGAAGGCTTGCTAAGGGGGTTTTCCTCCTTGCCATCCTCATCAGCAAGTGTCCCGGCCCATCTCTGTGCCAAAGCGAGCTCATCCGGGTCATGCTCAGGGAGTATGATCTTGGAACCTCCCAGGTATAACATTCTTTCGAACCGATTCTTAAACTCCCGCACCTTGGCGAGAACTTCGCCGTCCATGGCCAGCATCTCCTTCTTCGCCAGAAAGTACCACGCCTGATATCGCTTCTGACTAGTCTTGCGCAGCGCAGGCATTGACGGCAATAGGTCACGCCAGTTCTCGTTAACTTTGAGCGGGTTCAACACTATCAGTTCTGCGACGGTACTGAATCTCGCTCCAAGCGAGGTCAGCCGGCCTGCCCACTCTCCCTTCCACGTTGGCATATCAAAATTGGCGAGTCCCATTCCCGCAACCAGGTCCGACAGAGCAGACACAACCTTTTTTGCTCGGGTTGCTATCTGCTTGGGTTGATTGGGAGCTTTGTTCCTGTAGGCCGTCCAATACAAGAGAGGGAGTTGATAGAATTCGCACACCACATTTTCTAACCACGCGCATTCATCCATCAGACTGTGAGTCAAGTCGATGAGCTTGGGCACCAGACGTTCCTCGTAGCGTTCCTTGCTTGTAACCAGCATCTGGATGCGCCAGAACTTGGGGCCCTTACCTGCGCAGACGGTAGACTCATCATCGGGACACCTGCCAAGGCGTCGCCTCAGCCCTTCCCATGAGTTATACAGTTCTTCCAGAAAATCAATATCGTCTGGTGGAAGGTTTGATGTCGCGTCATCCCCAGCGTCAGCCATTATGGTGAAGCCGGCATATTCGTAAATCAGCATCAGTGCTTCTCCTTGAAGTCCTTGCCATTTCGCATCACGCTCACTCCATCCTTGGCTTTCTTGTTGCAATCTCCAAAATAGAGAGCCAAACTCGATGGCGTCATGGACAAGGGCTCCAAAATATGCATTCAAGACAGCCTTGCCCTTCTCCTTGAGCCAGCCGAGAAAGTCGTGGTGCACCCAATCCCTGTCTGCACGAGTCCCTAGTTTAGCCACGTTCCACATGCCGGATGAGAACTTTACTGAGGCCGGGTGGTAGTTGATCTTGTGAGGTTTCTCAGACGGCTTCCTCAAGGCTGCTGTGCCATACTTTTTAAAGTCGACGTCCCAGAAGCCTTGACTGAAGAAGGGCTTGACATTATCGATGCGAATGAAATGACTCAGCTGCTCCATACGCATGTGGGGAGCAGCTAGATCAGGCGGACGATTGTAATGGCCCTCAGGCCACAGACACCTTACTATCATGGGTGCAGAACTCTGGAGCATTCGAGGCCACACATAGCCCTGACTGGAGTTGATGAACCCCCAATAGGCACCGCCCAGCACCTGTTCCACAGCCACTGTCAGGGTCGAGACTCAGGTTTCTGGACAAGGACAGTCACTTACATGTGACTCGAAGGCGGAGCCAACTTCACTCGATGGGTCGTCGTTATAGTAGGGTTCTTCATTTGACCATTTGTGATTTGGGCAGAGCTCAGTCCACAGATCCAGGCAGGCTCCAAACTCAGCAGGATCCGTAATCCCAAAATGCTGAGGGAAGAGCAACCATTTCGCAGCAGCGAACACCCATGCATGCTGCGGTGGTTACTTTGTTAGTGGCGTCTCTTGTATCTTTGGGTGACTGTACTCACCATCATCTCATGAGCCAGCGTAGTAGCAAACACAAGGCTGGCCATCATCTTCTCGCTTTTGCTATACTTGTCCGACATGACCATCCAAAGCAACTCGGGATCGATCGTGACGTTGATGGCCCCAGTCGGCGATACGACCTTATGACTGAGTGTGCGGCCGATGCAGTGATTATTGTACTGGCCTTCATCCGAGTAAAACGCACTTTCGAGCTTGAGATCCATGACTTTTTCAAGAACTCGGTTGCTTACGGCTGAGGCTGAAAACCCAGGACAGTTCTGTAGCTTCTGGGCACCCTGGAGGTGTTCCGGGTCGAAAGGTTTCTGATCTGGTTTGATCTTGAATTTCACTTCATTGGGATCCTGGCCTGCCTGGTTCTTGTAGAGGTAATCGGGAACTCTGTATCTGTTGGTGGTATCCTGTATGCCAACGATGCAGGGATCATTAGAAAGAAGGATACGAGTAGCAAGTTGAAGAGCCGGCTGCATCGCATTCCATACTCGGTCGTTTTTCTCGAGCTTGTTAGCGCCAAACATGCATCGACTGAGCAGTCGCTCACCCTTGGATCCCATTCCTCGCGCACGCCATCGAGGCCATACACATATCGTGGAGTTGACGGGTCTTTCCCAAAGTCGGTCGTGTCCGCCCACTTCTGTCGATCGAACAGGCTTGGTAGACTTCAGTAAGTGTGTAGAAGGGAGCAAGCAAGATGTAGCTTACGGGTGGATTTTTCCGGAAAGGCCTTCGAAAGATAGATCTTGCATTGTGAGATACTTCTCAGCGAGGATCTAAATGCGCCGTTAGACAAGCACAAGGGAGACGGGTAGCGCCAGGTACTCGCCTCGTCCATGGTCAGGTTACCGAAAAGAATAGATTGCCAGTTCTCATCAATAAGCAAGTCCTCATACTGCTGCATGAATCGCTGCTCGGCTTCCGTCCCCCGTTGCATATCCGGCCTTTTACTGGTCATGTACTCATCGAGAGTCTTCTTCTCCTTTGTTGCCGATTCTTTGAGACGATCGAACAAGTCTTTCCCTGTCTTAATATCCGCAGTAGCGGGGAATAGTTTCCTGCTGCTGGCTCGAGTCGGCGATGTCCTCGAACGGCCATCAAGTCGACCGGGAAAAATACTGAACCGCTGGGCATATTTTGTTGGGTGTTTGTACTGGTCCTTGGGATGAACAGCAGGGCGTAGTTTATCAAAGAAATCAACGATCTTGAAGTCTGTCCGCTCTCGCTCCTGCCCCTCATCCTGCCAGTCAGGATCCGTCCATGGAGGGACGTAACGGACGTGATCCCAGGCATTCCCAACGGACTTGGATGGTGTGTACGGATTCCGGGGGTTGGCAGTTGTAGAGCTTGTTAGATGTGAATTGCTATTCCATGTCGTATTTGGAACATTGGCAGAAGCGGGTAGTGTCCCAGGTGGTGCACCTGGACCAGTAGGGTTTGAAGCCATGAGTCCCTGAGGTGGAATAGATACAGGAGGGTACAGCAAGGCACCGGGATTGAGCAGGTTAACTGTTGAGGAGTTGCAAAAGCGTAGGGAAGCTGACGTATTTGTTCTTGTCTGCCTCGGGTACTTGGGAAGACAGCCATATTGGCCATGAATGATCAACCATTCTATTGACACTCACCAAATAGGAAAATCTCCCTTGTACCCAGGAGCATTGACGAGTAGATTTGCTCATCAGACACACCACCGTAGCAAACTGGGTAGCTCTGATGTTTGGCGCGGCCGTTCTGCTCCACCCTTCCATGGCTGAACGGACGAACAAAGAAACTAGTGGTCATGAGGTCTCATCATGGCTTGTTTACTCATGGGGCATTTGTGAGCCCAACACCAAGTGTAGCGACGCCGTTGCGCAAGGGATAAAAGAGAACAAAGAACTGAGTTTTCTTGGCTGGATGTAGCACGCAGGCTGTCAATCAACTGGAGTAGACAGGGGAGAGCGGCAAGCTTAAGAGACAAAGAGATAGTGAAAATGGTTGGGCTTTTTGACAGACTTTCAAAGGACGGGGTTGGTGCAAGTTTCTAGCTGGATAAGCGTCTCACAGCTACCAAAACAGCTGCTCATGGATATGAAGATGGCAACTGGGTCATGATCCTGATCACTCGGGTTATATGTATGCTTGGGGAGAGGGAAGCTTTGGAGCCAGCACTTGCTATGAAAAGCATCAATTCACTTCGACTTGTGTCAAGGCCACGCACTGCTCTACCCAGATATCTTAACGGGCAAGATGGAAGTGCTATACCTGTCAAACATTGATGATGGCGCTGGCCAAGACTGAAGCATGGGCCAGTAGTAAGACAACTCTGAAAGATTCCATCAGCACAAGCCTGAAGCGGCTTGGTCGAACTTCTCGGCGGAGACTCAGTCGGGACCATCACTGTTATCTGGGGTTGGTATGTGCGACATGCAACTGTCGGTGAGCTGCCGGGGCATGAACCTGGGGATTCCGGGGCCCCGCGATATGGACTCCTGACATGGAGTGCGTGCTTCAACGTCAGCAGTGAACGAATACAGTCGTGAGCGAGTGTCTAGTTGTTTGTATTGGTTTTGGCCGAGTTCTTCTGGCCTGCGCCTCTCTTTGCGCCGCGTCCGAACCTTGACCTTGCAGGAAGATCAAGGTGTGTGTGTGCAGCATTTCTTTGTATCGGTTGGCGAGGAACATCAGCGGCGACTGGGCATCGACATGCGGACAAGGGACCACTAGAATAGAAGTGCCGTGGCAACGTGGCGGAGGAACGATTGGGAATGGCAGGATGTGGTGGATAAAGCCGGTCCCACCAGCTATCAGCCATCGGCCAGGGGGCGGCTGAAAGGCGCTGAACCATGCGCGGTAGAAAGCCGAAGTGGACGGGGCGGTACGTGCTTCCACTCGGGGAGGCCGCTGTTTGTTGAGAGATTCCTTCAGAAGGTGAGGGAACCAAGAGTAGGATGGAATGCAATGGATGGCTTGGAGTTCTATGGAGAAGTTGAGAGAAGAGCCAGCCGGGCTTGAATCGACGGCTCTTGCCTGCACCTGAAAGCTCGAGGCCTAAGGCATCTATACCTGCTTTATGCGAACCTCAACACCAAGGTGGGTAGGTAGAGAGTAAGAAAAAAACGCGCACCATGGGTAGGTGACATAATATTCACTGTAGTTTTACGGTTGGCGGATATTGTGACTGCTTGGCTTATTTTTGGAACGACCCTTGAAGTCTTCAAGTGTGCAGCATTTTTCGTGAGCTGTAAGCGCGGGAAAATTGCAGGCAGGGGATGTGCGCCGTGCCAATGGATCCATGGAGGGAAGAGCCTGGTCGACTGGGCTACGAGTCAACCAACGCCTGGGCAAATCCTGAATGGGCGGGAAAGTTCAAGTTGGAAAAAGTAAGGTAGGAGTATCATGGCAGATGAAGAAACCTGAGCCGAATCTACTACCCGAGCAAGCTTCTTCTCCCTGTGCTCGGAGACGATAAAATTTCACGCCTTGCGTCGTTGAACCGTAATCTGATAACGTGGCGGCCACCCTGACTCGAAGCAATAGTTTCAGAGGCTGACAACTTGTGGCGAGTCAAGCCGCCGTCTTCCAGTTTCCCGGAAACCGCCTCCGGGGTCTGGAGTACGAATACGGAGATAGCAACCGGGCTTGAAGGCCAGCTGTCAGGACTGAGAGTCCATGCCTGGGCACCTGGCGCTAGACGGAACCACAGATGGCAAAGCTGGGCATCGACATTTCAAGGATCTCGAAGCACTCTGCGACAAACGACTGAACAGGTCGTCATGGAGACGGCGGGAAGTGGATATCTCCCGGACGCAGGTGGGCGAAAAGACTGGAGCGATACTCCGCTGATTTGTAGGGGAGAGCCTTGCCAGCCTTTTCAATGCCAATATCCATCCGACAACATCCGTGGTTGGAAGGAGGGAGAAGCCCAACGCAGTCAGATATGCAGACGCCCAAGTAGTATCAGTGTGGCTCGCACAGCACAAGACCAAGACATGCTGAGGATGGATGCAATCTAGAAGGCAGCATAGGTAGCGAGTAAGATAAGAAGTAATACAGATCCATGATATGATTTTGATCTCTCTCTCGGCACGGTTCATCAACACCCTTGGGTTTGCCTCCCAACGACGAAAAAAATGCATCACCGCCTGCAAAGCGCATTACTTGTGCATGGGTCTAGCATCGGAGCTTCCACAGGGGGCTTCTCAAGCCGTTCCAAGGGCGACGTCGTTTGGCCTCAGTGCCGCACAGGGGCCTTTCACCGCCCTCACCCACTTACCCGAAACGGACTAGCCCCGCAGCTGATAAACCCGATAAGCCTGAGTCGAGCACTGAGACGGAGGGAGGGAAGGAGGGGTGGAGGGGTAACCCAGCGCCAGAGGAAAAAAATTTTGGTGGGCGATCCCCAATGGGATTGGGCCGCGGTCCCTCCTCTGCCCGCCACCCCAGTGAGAAAAAAAAAAAAAGTTGTGGACTGGGAGGCGAGCAGTGAGAGGCACATAAAACTTTGTGGCAGAAGCTCCAGATTTTTCCCTCCCTCTCTTCCTTTTTGACTTCTTCCTCCCTCCATCTCCCTCTCTCTTTTTTTCTTCCTCCTCCATCTCTCCACGGTCGTCCCCCTCCAGACGAACCTCTCGACTCCTCTTCCTTTCTTGTCGCGTGCTCGTTTGTTCTTCGGACTCACCTCCACTGAACAAACCCCGCCCCCTCCAAGAGGAATTCCCATCGTCACCGCCGCCCATTAGGACAGAGTCGACTCCTCCATCGATTTCTGTTGGCCCCGACGATCCTCTTTCTTAATACCACAGAAAAGAAAAAACCGAAAACATCGACAAGATGCCTACCGAGAACCAGCAGTCGATCAAGGTCCTGGACGAGCTTTTCCAGAAGCTCACCGTGTCCAAGGACTCTGCTGACATCAAGGAGTCTTCCAACGAGCTGGCCTCTTTCATCAACGGCCGCATTGGTGACCAGGCCGTCCCCGACAAGTGAGTTTGCCCTTGAAAATTCTGATTTCATCCTCCTCGGGCAGCGTTGGGCGAGCACTCCGACGGTGCTTATTTCACATGTCTGCCACGGGGCAACGTTACGCACCCGCGTTGCCTCACTTCCTGCACCAGGGAACCGGCACCGCCTGGCTTTCACTCTGCATTACGATGCGTGGGATGTGTGGGATGCGGCTTAGTGGCATGGTGCATGGTCTTCAGGCCTGTGCCCGCGGCAGTTTTCTCTGCGTCTCCCGCCCGTCTACCCCTCCCCCTCCTTCGCCGCTCGCCCAATCTTGCCCCGCCAGATTCTGGTCAAGGCGACCCTTCATGGGCGCTAGACCCATTTCTGGTCGCCCCTCAAGTGCTGGAGGGGTTCCTCCTCTGGCGCCCATTAAATTTTTTTAGCGGGAATTTTAGTGCTAACCACCATTTCTTGCAGGGTCATCGAGGGCCTGAAGAAGCAGCTCGCCAGCAAGAAGGACGCTGCCGCCCGTGAGAAGGCTTGCGTTGCCATCGAGGCCATCGCTTCTCACTCCGAGATCTCCGCTGCCGTCGAGCCCTACCTCGTCGTCCTCCTCCCCAACGTCCTTGCCGCCGTTGGCGACAAGATCACCGCTGTCAAGAATGCCGCTCAGGCCGCCGTTCTCGCCATCGCTGGCGCCATCAACGCCAACGCTGTCAAGGCTGCCCTTCCTGCCGTCATGGAGTCTATCCGCACCGCTCAGAAGTGGCCCGAGAAGATGGCTGCCCTCGACTTCATCGATGCTCTCGTCAAGAGCTCTCCCGCTCAGCTCGCCTACCGTGTTCCCGAGCTCATCCCCGTCATCTCCGAGTCCATGTGGGACACCAAGAAGGAGGTCAAGGAGCGTGCCTACAAGGCCATGGAGCAGCTCTGCCAGTTGATCGTCAACAAGGATATCGAGCGCTTCATTCCCGAGCTTATCAAGTGTATCGCCAAGCCCGAGAACGTCCCCGAGACTGTTCACTTGCTCGGTGCTACCACCTTCGTCACTGAGGTCCAGGAGCCCACTCTTGCCCTCATGGTTCCTCTTCTGGATCGTGGTCTGGCTGAGCGTGATACTGGTATCAAGCGAAAGTCTGCTGTCATTGTCGACAACATGTGCAAGCTCGTCGACGACCCCAACATCGTTGCTCCTTTCTTGCCCAAGATGATGCCCGGTCTCCAGAAGAACTACGACAACCTGGCTGACCCCGAGGCCCGTGAGAAGACCAAGCAGGCCCTTGACACCCTCACCCGTGTCGGTGACATCAAGGACGGTGTCATTCCTGAGGCTCGCAACGACGGTGCTATCAACGTCGTCCTCCCCAAGGTCAAGGCTGCTCTCTCCCCCAAGTTCGCCAACCACCTTGAGAAGATGGGCCCCGTTGCTGAGCACATTGCTGCTATTGCTGGTCAGCTCGTTGACGAGAAGGAGACCGAGTCCACCATCTGGGTTGACAACCTCAAGGCCTACGTCGCTGTCATCTCCGGCATCGACAGCGCCGAGGCTCTCGTCGAGTCCATCCGCAAGACCACCCTTCCCGGTGCCGTCGCCGAGGCCGAGGCCGAGGAGGACGAGGAGGAGGGTGAGGATCTTTGCAACTGTACCTTCTCTCTTGCCTACGGTGCCAAGATTCTTCTCAACCAGACCCACCTCCGTCTCAAGCGTGGTCAGCGCTACGGTCTTTGCGGTCCCAACGGTTCCGGAAAGTCCACCCTCATGCGCGCCATCAACAACGAGCAGGTCGAGGGTTTCCCCAAGCAGAGCGAGGTCAAGACTGTCTTCGTCGAGCACGACCTGGACTCTGCCGATACTGAGATGACCACCATTGACTGGACCATGAAGAAGCTTGGTGAGGCCGGTGTCACCACCACTGAGGACGACGTCAAGAAGCAGCTCAACGACTTCGGCTTCACTGATCAGATGATCACTGGTGAGATCACTGCCCTCTCCGGTGGTTGGAAGATGAAGCTGGCCCTGTGCCGTGCTGTCTTCGAGGCCCCCGATATTCTGCTTCTCGACGAGCCTACCAACCATCTGGATGTGAAGAACGTCAAGTGGCTCGAGGAGTACCTCATCAACTCCCCCTGCACTTCCATCATCGTCTCTCACGACTCTGGCTTCCTTGACAACGTCTGCCAGCACATCGTTCACTACGAGCGCTTCAAGCTCAAGCGCTACAAGGGTAACCTGGCTGCCTTTGTCCAGCGTGTCCCCTCTGCCCGATCTTACTACGAGCTCGGTGCCTCCGAGATCGAGTTCTCCTTCCCCGAGCCCGGTTTCCTCGAGGGTGTCAAGACCAAGGCCAAGGCCATCCTGCGTGCCACCAAGATGTCCTTCCAGTACCCTGGTACCTCCAAGCCTCAGATCACCGACATCTCCTTCCAGTGCTCTCTTGGCTCTCGTATTGCCGTTATCGGTCCCAACGGTGCCGGCAAGTCTACTCTGATCAACGTCCTCACTGGTGAGCTCATCCCCACCGAGGGTGAGATCTACCAGCACGAGAACATCCGTATCGCCTACATCAAGCAGCACGCTTTCGCTCACATCGATAACCACCTGGACAAGACTCCCTCCGAGTACATCCAGTGGCGATTCCAGACTGGTGAGGATCGTGAGACCATGGACCGTGCCAACAAGATCATCACCGAGGCCGACGAGAAGGCCATGGACAAGATCTTCCGTGTTGAGGGCTCTCAGCGACGTGTCATCGGCATCAACAGCCGAAGAAAGTTCAAGAACTCTTACGAGTACGAGTGTTCTTTCGCCCTCGGTGAGAACGTCGGCATGAAGAACGAGCGCTGGGTTCCCATGATGACCGCTGACAACGCCTGGCTTCCCCGTAACGAGCTTCTGGCTTCTCACCAGAAGATGGTTGCCGATGTTGATATGAAGGAGGCCCTCGCCTCTGGTCAGTTCCGCCCTCTGGTCCGAAAGGAGATTGAGGCTCACTGTGCCAACTTCGGTCTCGACGCTGAGCTTGTCTCTCACTCTCGCATGCGTGGTCTGTCTGGTGGCCAGCGTGTCAAGACTGTGCTCGCCGCCTGCTCTTGGCAGCGACCTCATCTTATCGTCCTTGACGAGCCCACCAACTATCTCGACCGTGACTCTCTCGGTGCCCTGTCCAAGGCTCTCAAGAACTTCGAGGGTGGTGTCATCATCATTACCCACTCTGCTGAGTTCACCAAGGACTTGACTGAGGAAGTCTGGGCTGTCATGGACGGCAAGATGACTCCTTCCGGTCACAACTGGGTCCAGGGCCAGGGTTCTGGTCCTCGTCTCAAGGCTGACGACGGTGATGAGGAGGAGAAGTTTGATGCCATGGGTAACAAGATCGTCTCCACCAAGAAGAAGGCCAAGCTCAGCTCTTCTGAGGCCCGAAAGAAGAAGAAGGGTAAGTCATTCCGCATAACCAAACACGTATCAGAACAGAAGCTAACCAGACTGCAGAGCGTATGGCCCGCCGAAAGCGTGGCGAGGAGGTGTTCAGCGATGAGGAGGACCTCTAAGCGTATCCTGCATACCCAACACCTATACTCGACCATGTTGACGACTTGTTTCTGATGACCTCATACCATATTTCCTTTGTCATGCGTTGATCAAAAAAGTTAGGGGTGCGTCTTGGTAATGGATGACTGCACACTTGGGCTCCCGATAGACGGACTGCTCTGTTAGACGACCACCATGGAGGAACGAGGAATGACGCGTGGGATTGGAGGATCCCAACCGTGTTGAGCCCTCGACTTGGTGGCTTTGGAGGCTGGCAATTAGATAGAGCCAAAAATAGACTTGATTACGATCAATCTAGAATGATGAATGAAGTGTACCAATGTTGAATGTGTATCACCCGCACGGGTACGCCAATGATTTGGAAGGCCATGTTGGTGGCTGATGAAGCAGTTGTTGAGTTTATGTCTTGCTCAAATACCTCATCGATTCGAGTTCATCATATACATTTGCAAGCATGGAATCTTAAGCAAGGGATGAGCTGCGGCCTCAATGTACATCCGTCTCGGTAGCCTGATACTAACAGAGGGACAAGAAACCTCGGCCTATCCCTCTGTGATAAACGAAGAACATTACGCACAGCTGAGTACCTAGATACGGCTTGAAGAATAACATTGATGAGCAAAAAAACGAGTGTGTGCATGTGTGACTGACAAAAGGCGAGAATTGGCAAAAAAGAAATCTTTGATGAGACTGGGACTCGAACCCAGGAGGATTGCTCCATCAGGAATCTTAGGTTGTTAAGGTGACCTTAACCTGACGCCATAACCAACTCGGCCATCTCACCCGATGTTGTTGAAGGTTAGTCGCTTACTGCCCATCAGAAGGGCCCAGCCAGCACCGACGAGGATCTGTCTAACAGCAACAATATCCTCCGTGGTAAACATAATGCTGTACTGAAACCGCTCTAAAGGATTAGGAGAGGACACGCTTCTTGTGTAGTCAAGACGAGAAACCCTGACCGTCTCTTCTTCCACTTGGCGTACCTTGTACTCTCTACCTTGGACCTCTGAGCTTGGCAACACGCCTTGTTCCTTGCTTGAGCTGCGAGATGGTGTTTCCCCAATGTCTCGGCGAGGTTGAGGAGAAGAGAGGTACTTTGCTTGGGAAGGCTTGAAAAGTCTCCAAGCTCCAGACCACCAAGCTTTGATGGCTGGCCAAGATATTTACCCCAACTCTCGGACCACAGAGACTCTGTCTATTCTGGCGACGTGAGTAGCAAGAAATGAACGTGTATTTCTACGTATTCCAATTCCTAACTAACATGCAATAGTTGCCGACATGCACTCCCAAGCCTTCCTCCGTGAATATCACCGCCGTCCCCGGCAATCCTCCGGCGTCAAACTCCACATTTCCGGCGTAAACAGGCCCCGCATGCTCCGAAAGCACCGGGCTCGGCGGCGGTCAACTCTGATACCTCGAACAGTTGTATTCCAAGTCACGGACGTAGATCATGGATGATCTAGGCTGAAGGCAAGTCTCCATCTTTAACCAATACCACCACGGAGCCGTGCCTTTGAAGCCATCGTCGTCGTCAACAAATCGACACCGAGATATCTCCACGATACCACCCCCCTCACGATATGTACAGTGTCCATCCTCGACAAGAGATATTGCAAAACCTTATCAACTCTCCACCCCCTCCCCTACCCTCGTCTGCCCCACACCCAATCATCAACAAGCAGTTCCCTTATCAAGGAGAGGCTCTTGGCCTCACACCCTACTTCTTCCTCCGCTTCTAGAAAAACAACCAAGCGCAGCCACGCCATGCAGAGCCTCTTTTTCAAAAAATCTCCTTGGCATGGGTTTCCCGTCCCCTGCTGGTGCATATGTAACCATGCTCACTCCCCCCCTTGCAAAGTCAACCCGCGATCTGCATCCCCCGCCTCCAAGCCACGATATTAAACCCTCCAACTTCAACGTCACTGAATATCAATATCACAATAGGAAGGTGCACCGATGCAACGCTTTACATTGCCGATCACGGGATCGGCGTTGTAGGATCATTGTCCGTGTTGCTGAACAAGTATCACCGGCTGCCCAACACTGCTGCTGGCCATGATGAGGGACAACACGGTATTGCAACGACAAGGGAGCTTGTCATGAGACATCGCATGAGGCAACGGCTCTATGCTCGTCAGTAAACATTCACATTACATAGAGGCATTAAACATGGTTTGAAATCAGGCAACAGAGCATAATATTCGTATCTCGGGTATAATCTCAACAACCAACCGCTCTGTATCCAACAATTCGTTGGTTCTATTAACATGTACACATTGCATCCCAAGATGGTATCTCCAGCCCATATTCATGTTTCCATATCCAGAATCATGCCCAGTTCAGTCTGAACAGGCTTACTTGTTCCGTCCGATGCCAATCAGCTGGCCCATTTCGGTCCAGAAGCCCACAGCAGGCTCCGTGATGGAGTTTTCGTAGGCGTCAATGATAGGGCGCTCCCAAACGAGATCAACCTCGTGAGGACGGAGCCAGCGGGTGCGCTTGACAACCTTCCAGCCGATGAACAGCAGGGGAGCAATAATTTGCATGGTGTAGTTCTGGAAGAATGCCTCGACGCTCCAGGGCTGGAACGACTTGTAGCCGTAGCAGAGAACGACGAGAACCTGGATGAAGAGAGCCAGGTAGGCGCCGTAAGGCTGGAAGCGACCATAGTAAGGCATCTTTGTTCGGTCGACTCCCTGGGCCTGGCAAGCTCGGTAGTAGCTGATGAAGGTGATACCCATGACGAGATAGTTGATGATTCCGCCAGCTGTCATCAGAGTAATGAGCCAGTTGAGCACCTCGGCTGAACCACTGCTGCACGACAGGAATGAAAGCATGGGGAAGATCATGACCACGCAGAAGCACCAAATAGGCACACCCTGGGCGGTAGTCTTACGCAGGAAGCGAGGGGCGCGGCCCTCAAGAGCCAGACTGTACAGGGAACGTGTAGCACAGTAAGTGTATGTGTTACCGGCCGAGAAGATCGAGGTGATCATAAGGGCGTTGACGATGTGGGGAAGAACGTTGACGCCCAGAATGTTCATGGCCATGACATAGGGAGAGGCTCCAGCGTCACCACCGCCCTCAGTGAAGTCGATGTAGATGGCCTGGAGCTTGTCGTAGTTCCAGGGCACGACGATGCCGACAGCGAGAGAGCCGGTGACGAAGAAGAAGCAGAATCGGTAATAGACTGTCTTGAAGGCAGCCTTGATGTAAATCGAGGGTCGCTTAGCCTCGGCAGCCACCATCGAGATGTACTCGGGACCGACGATGGTGAAGATGGCACTCCAGAGGGCACCCAGGAAACCCTCGAAGCGACCAAGGGCGTCTGTACCGTACACATTGGCAAAGGCTCCGGGGTTGTTCCAATAGCGGAAACCATACGCGTCGCCTTGCGGGTTTCCTCCCACCATAGTGACGAAGGTGAAGGAGAAGAGCATCAGGATAAGAATGATCTTGCCACCAGACAGCCAAAATTCGGCCTCACCGTAGGCGCGGACAGCCAGGACATTCAGAGCACTACATTCACACATAGTTTAGCATGGGATATTCATATGCGGGGAAGGCATAGAGCAAATCTCACTCGACGGCCGGCTAGAAAGCGTCCAGTTTCAGAGCATAGCCACGGCGCGTCAAGCTATAAAAGTCGAGGTTGATCATGGGGGCAAGGGTTCTTACGCATAAAGAATGATGACGGCGATACAAAGACCGGCAGTAGGACCAGGGTTCACAATGTTGGGCGCCCAATATGAAAGCACCAGGTTGATGGCGGTGATTTCGAAGGGAATCAAGAGACCCTCGTATAGGAAGAAGTTCCAACCAGCCATGAAACCAAGGGCATCATCGACCCAATGGCCAGCAAGACGGATGAAACCACCAGAGACGGGCATATATGTGCTCATTTCGGCGATCGAGTTGTTCACGAGGGCGAGGACACCGGAGTACAGAGTATAAGCCAGGAACAGACCGGCGGGGCCACCCTTGGCGAGACCACCACCGATACTCACGAACAGAGCCGTACCAATGGAACCACCAATGGCAATAAGCTGGATCTGTCTGTTGTTGAGAAGACGGTGGAGGCCATCGACATTATCGGAGGGGTGACCGGTGGCGACGTCGACACCATCGGCCGAGTACTTTTCGGGGGAGACATTCTTCTCCTCGTCGGACATCTTGACGATTGCGCTCTTTGCGAGGCAAGAATCGAAGTAGGATCGTGGGAATATTGTCCCTGTTGCGAGATCAAGCCGAGTTCAAGTGAAGAACGAGGCAAGATTCAAGTCCAATTAAGGAGGAGCCTGCAAAGCAATGAAGCAAGCAGACCAAAACCAATCGGAAAATGCCTTGGGTCTCAAGGCAAAGAAGTCCAAAAAAGAGAGAGGACAAGGGCTGAAGGAGGAGGTAGAGAAGACATGACGAGAGGCGGAGGACGTTGGAGATAATAAGTAAAATCTCTCATGGGCGGACCCTAGTCCGCGTACTGTTGCTCACAACGGATGGATCCATGTTCATCATGGCTTCCCTGGGGGCGTATACAAACCAAAAGACAGGTTTAGAGTGGGAGGCAGACAGACTCGAGTGACGGCGGCGACAGCGGCCATGCCGAACGAGGGTTCGGGTTCGTTGAAGGAGGAGTGGAGTGGGGAGGAGTAGTGCAACTTCACCTCCATTCCACTACTCGGGACTACTACGCGGTGACGAGGTATCCACACCACCAACGACGCTAGGGATGATACCTTGAGTGAAAGTAGCTGACTTCCTGTTCTTCTCATCGACGGGACATGGATCTTCCCACCGGCATGCACACCTCAGAGTCGCCCAACCAATCCCGACTCTCGATCGATTTTGCAGTTTCGATTTCTCTTACTTTTACCCTCCAAAAACTCTCGCCCTTGTCCGTTCAACGTACACCACAGTCCTCTCTTCCTCCTCCATGGCACGGCATGTCTGAGATCGTACGGACCGGGGCTTGGCGTTGCGTCGTACTCGGGGACACTCTGCTGACGCCGGGAATTAACTCTCTTGGCCTTGCTCGTTCTCCTGATGGAGGAGGCAATCCCAGAAACTTGGACGCCGAAAAACCCAGAGGAGTGGTTCACCCGGCCGAATTGAGAACTTGTGCCCAGGGTTGGGGAGAACAAAGTTTTGTTTCCATCTGCATTGTCCACGACGCGAGGTTGCATTGCCGGCCAGGTCTCGAGTTGATCAGGTAAAGAAAAGTTGGTCAGACAGAGACAATCTCTTAATTACAGCTCTCCACAGAGTGCCACCAACCACTCTCGATAGTACGAGAGTACTTCTTCTCAGCTCAGCCATCCCATCACCAGGTTGAATCAAGAGGCAATACTCCCGCCGCGTCGAGTCTTGGCCAGAGCCTGGCCTGACTGGACCAGTTTAGCTTGCTAAAAGAAATCAACTAGTGGAGGCCGAGTGTATCCATTCTATCGAGCCGAGTCGTTGCTTGGAGGTTCCCATGCCCATGCCCATGCCCATGCCATGCCATGCCATGTATTTCTCATGGGAGCCATGCCATGATGCCCCATCCCCACCCCCGTGGAGAGATGCTGCCACGCCCATGGAGAGGGGGGTGGATCTTCATGGATATGGATCCATTGCCAGGATGCCTCCTCTTTCCCCTCTCCCCACCCTCATGTACCTCGTACATGCCAGGATGGCTTCCCCGAGACACTCAGCGTGTTTGCTCGGGCTATTGGCCACTCAGCGACAGCTTGATGATGAACCCTGGCATCCTGTAGAGTTCTTTCAACCCTCCCCATGCGTGTGGATGCCGCTGATCGCTGCACAGCACACTTCATAATCTCGGTGCCTGCTGGGCAGCTGTAAAAGGGCTGGAAACCGCGCTATGGATGCGAGCTGAGTGCTGCTGGTTGAATGACGACACACTGGTGCTCGCCCGGCGGCAGAGCGGCTGGGAGGCCGCTGGAGGGACTCAGAGGGGCAGGGCAAACAACCTCCACTGAAAAAGCAGTGTGGAGCTGCCCGAGCGTCCCTTAAGTTGAGAAATCCCCCAAATCTGACCCCGTCTCCTCCACTCAAAGGACTTGAGATGTCGTCGATACGAGCGGTCTTTTCCCTGGAACACAACAGCCTATGTTCCGCGCTAAGCAGCAAGTCAGGCTGGTCCACATATTCGACCAATCAAGGAGATGCAGCGAAGGATCTGCACAACTGTAAACGCTCTAGCGCAAGAGGCGTTTGCCCGAGGTTCACCTCAAATCTCAGCGTTTTTCGCAACACGAGCAAATGAGAGGCTTGTCCGAACAGAGGGGGTGATTTGTTTTCTTTGGCTAGGCGGTCCTGCGCAAATTGACAAAAATGGATGTCCAGACGAGTCCAGCCGTGGGAGGACATTTTTCGGACATTATTTGTGCGGGATCGATCTAACAACATACTGACGTCATAATCGAAGCGACACTTGCACCTGCCCAATTTGGGGTTTCCGTTGAGCGGAAGTTTTCCTGGTGGGAATATTGGACGGGACTGCAAATGTATCGAGACATTCAAACTGACGGCAAAATGCAAGGCTCCCTGACTTGCAGAAGGTACTTCACTGACAAGTACTGATGAGCTGGATGGACCCTGGGCCCTGCGTTGTGTTGGAAGAGAGATGGGTCGCGTGCGCATCCAACTGACCCAGGTCCACAGCCTGAGGCGTTCCAACCGTCTGGTATTTTTGGAGATTCAATGGATCGATGGATCAGACCCTTTCAGACTGAGTGAATCGCGCTTTCCCCAGATCCATATCGACTTGATACTATACGCAGTAGAGGAGTTGCAGCGCTGATCATCTTGAAGGAAGGTGCCAATGTTCTTCCTTCTTTCCATGTTCTATCCTGCTTCTATACGTGTGTTTCTCCGACCTCAAGCTTTTTAGAACCCAGACCCAAGCATTCTCCCTCCCCATCAATTTTGCCGCCCTCACACCAACTCCCACTCAGCCAAGCCACGAGAAATCCTGCACTGCCTTGGCGACCCTAGCCGACGTCATGAATCAACTTCATCACTCTCCCTACCGGTCTCTTCGCATCTCGACCGGTCACGTGGAGGGCTTACGCCGAGACGGGGAGCGGGATGAGCGACGGCAGCCAAGACTGCAGTTGCTGTATCCGTACAATCTGGGGACGAGCCAGACCGTCAGCCCATCCTCCCACTTCTCAGGTTCAGCAAGGAGGACTTGGGTCCAGTGAGCTATCACAATGCGCCGTGTTGGGCTGACAGGAGAAGTTGATGCCTCATCTCCGGCGTGAGCGAGACGGCCAGCAAGATATGTCTTCAGCACAAAGATCACGACTGGGACCAGAACATATCAATGAACTTGCACAATCATCAACTTGGCGCCCAGATATCCAATACCCCCTTCTCCACCAGCTTGAGTTCTCAACTTGATCCCGGTATTCAATATCCAAGGACTGCTCTCGTCCTAACTGCAAGTCGTCCGGGGCACTCCCACGGCTGCAACACCATGTTGCATATGCGATGGCCACACCCTCCCGTCAACACTATTGGGGGAGGCTTGCGACCTAGGGACAGGCCTAAACAGTGGCCCTTGCCGCGTGGGGAGGCAGTCACCATGTCCAACAGCTGAGTATTGACAGAGGCGATGACCTGGGAACCTTGGGACGGCCCGGGCACTCATTCGGCAAACCGAGAGTAAAGGTGAGGTCGGCAAGCCGACACGGCCGGCCTGGCGAGCAGCGCCTGGCGCGCCTGACGCTTCTCAGCTCTTTGCTGAGCCTGCTTTTTATTGCCCCTTCTCAGGCAGGTACCTACAATGTATTCCTGTCCCTCAACGGGGCCCGCTAATAAACTGTAGCCAGGCCAGGGTTTCGATGTCGTCGGACATGGGATGTCCGAGCCGCTCCCATGTCCAGGTTATGTTCCCCGACCAGACACCCAATGAACCGTCTTGAAACGTACAGTAGCCGAGAGCCCAGGATCCAAGACGGGGCCCACTTGACGGATTCCTTCATCTGCGAGCAATCACAATAGTTGGTTCACGGCTGCAGTCGCCCACCCTCGGCACCGTGTTGCCCCAGTCATGAAAAACCCGCGGTGTCTTGGCACCAATCCCCGTCAGTTACGGACTTGGCCGCCTGTTGCGTCTTGCCGCACAAGGTGCCCTGTCAGAATCTCAGTTCAGTCACAGCGTAAGATTCCTCTTTGGATGTGCCACGACCATGAGCACGTGAGGTTTAACGACTATCGATTTGGAGATGCAAGACCGAACATTGACGGGGTCTATCCGTAGTGACGGGATGCACAATAGAGGCAACTCGCCAGAATGGCAGCTGGCTCGCCTGAGCTCAGATTGACGAGGCAACTGCAGGCTGACTGCGATGGCCCTTAGTCTCGATCCACAGCAGCGATGACCATTAACGAGTGTCGACAGTACATACAATGGACGTTATTGGGCTGTAGTTGAGTTACGTACAGAGTACAGCGCCCGGCCACAGTGGCGTTGATGGCCATGGCCGCAGGCTCAAGCTCCGAAGCAACAGCTTGTCAACGGATCGTCGTTTGCTGTAGCGGAGCCGTTGCGCCAAGTTTGAGTGAGAAGAGCCTCTCACAAGCCTCGGCCTTGAACCGAAAAGAGTGACTTGATGGCTGTGGCTGCTGTGGCGTCTCTAGTGTTGGTGATCCGGCCACCATCTCGATGCATGGCATCAATTGCCCCGAGGCCTTTTCAGGTCTCGACTGACGGTGACGATACTTGATCAATCGTTGGCGTTTGTCACAAGGCTGTGTCTTCACAATCACTCCGTCGCCCCATTGGTACGTTTCGGATGGTGATGCCCCTGCTCCGAACGTCTTGACTAGTGGACGCCGGTCCATGTCGAGGATCCGTTTTCGTGTCTCTTTCTGTCGACACACTTGCGGGTCTTGAGAGAGCCTCGTCTCCTTGTCTCCATCACGGGCTGTCGAGGTCGATTTGGTCTAGGCCGAGACTGAAAAGCGGGACAGGCGTGATGAACGGACATGGAGCCTTGTCAGTTTCGCGACGGGTCCCGACGGTTTGTTGGACGGTTGGGCTGAGCAAAGACACGCTTTGCTCTTTGGACAATAGCCGCAATAATCTGTCGCCTGGGTATTGGGTCGCCCACGAGAGAGGATCAAGCTAACGTGGTACATGGGACGATTGTTACCGACTGTATCCACAGTTTGGGAAACCTCGCATCAGTTCTTGACAGGTTGACCAATACCCGGCAAGGATTGAGTATGATTTGGAGAAAATTCTTCGTTTGTCGAACAATGGCGGGTGTTTTGGGCTTGAAAAAGCGGCCGGAAGAGTTGACCCTGGACTCGCTGAGCCGGTAGGAAATGATATCTTGGCTCGACTATGCGACCTTTTCGTCCATAAGGCGATGTCAGTATCAAAGCCTAATGGCTGTACGTAAGATGCTTGGACAATGTTACGCAAGCGATGCCGAAAAGCCGGGACAAAGGAGGCTCTTTGAGGAAACCTTGTCTCTGCAGGAATAAGGGTCCTCGAGCCAATGCCTCGGGTTCAAGAGAGTTGCAGGTATCTACGGGCTGTTTTCAGATCTGGAGCGACTGGTTGCACAAGGAAGAGGCGCATCAACCACACTCGGTGAGGGGCAAACCGTCCCGAGACGGTGATATGGAGATGGTGAGCCGTTATTTTGAACTGGCGACCAGTTCCAGGAGACGGAAGCCCAGGGAGCGGGACGGTGAACGGACCAAGGAGAAAAACTCACGAGCGAGGGAGCGAGCGGATCTCACGATATAGATCCATGGTTGCATAGGGCAGGTTTGGCTCGTGAAAGTCATGCAGGCAATTTCGAGTATTACGTACCAGTGAGTGGGATCCTTGGCTGTACTGACTACCTAATAGACGCATCTCACCACACGTCAAAGCAAAGATCCGGTCAGGGAGTTTGAATTTTGGGTCCGGGGAGAAGATCCGCAACAGCGAAACCAAGACGTTGTTTGCTGGTGGATATTCCCCGGTGTGTGGTCTTCGGTGAGGGCCAGGTGAGGAGAAAGTAGAGGAAGGTTCTGGTGCGGAGACGGAGAAAAAAAAACTCGGGCTAGATTGGCTGGCAGCCTAACGGCGCACAAGTTGCAGCAACACAACTGACGATACACCAGTGAAACAAAAGAGAGATTTGCGCAACAGGCGAATCCTCTGTTATTGTTTACACTATATCGAATTTTTAGCGGCCTGCAGAAAGAATCACGCCACCAAAAAGAGGGCATACACACGGTGCAAGAGTAGAGTCACGGACGGGGCGAAGACCTAACCCTGTGCCTATATCGCCCAACTCGCACCGAATTTTCAACTGGAAAAACAGATTCAGCTGCTTTCATGGCAAACACCTCTGCGCTCGGGAACGCCTTGCGTTCCGGGCACTATGCCTCCATTCTCCTCTCTGGACCATCGGCGGGTGAATCAACTCCGGGCTCGGCCTCCGCATCCTCCGCCCCTGCTCCGGTGACCGGGGCCTTGATACAAGCCTTTGCCGCCCACTTGACCGGTGCTGCTGGCTCCAGCCCGGCTCCGGATGCCGACGTCGCCCAGGTTATCTCTGTTGGCGTCGCTGCCTTGAATGCCTTTCTCCAGGTCAACGTCACCGGCCCCATTCTCCCCGAGTCGGATGCCCTCAGCGCCCGGCTCACCAAGGCGTGGGCTGATGCTCAGTCGGATAGCTCAAAAGGCACTCGGGATCATCTTCACAAGGCCTGTCTCGGCGACTTGGAAGTTGACGGCGTATCACCCTACGCTTACATCCCCCACCTGGAACTGTTCGCCTTGGCGAGGTACATCATTACACAATCGCTTGGCCAGGCCAGCAGCGATGTGATTGAGGTTCCCTCCGATGAGCAACCGCTCAAGTACAGCCTTGCGTGGACCAGACTCCGTGTTAATGTATGGCACTACAAGCTCTTGACGCAACCCAGTCTTGGACCAGGCTCCAACTTCACCCGCAGCTCTCAGTGGAGCGACGTGCCGACCCTGGCAACCCAAATTCTCGATGGCATCGATGCCGTGCGATCACAGATCGTTGGTGAGGAGGTATGGGCCTCGGGTGATGATACCTGGAGCCGCGAAGACAAGGTCCAGTTTCTCGTTGAAGCGGCCAACAACTATATCTTGCTTGGTCGGGACGACAAAGCCAAGGAGGTGCTTCAGGAAGCCACTCAGACCAGCGGCTTCGCATATGCGCTCTCTGGTGCCCTTGGAAAGAGAACCAAGTTCCAGGAGAAGAACATCAGCCAGCTGGTCGTGCTGGCAAAGAGTGGTGCTGAGCAGCAGACGGATGCCGGTGATGATGAAGCTAAGCCGGAGGCTCTCCAGCTTAACAACGACACTCTGCTAGAGGAAATCCATTTCAGCAAGGAAGAAAATGGAAATGATAAAAAGGCCACACTCCCTGCTGCCTTGGCGGATCTCGCACCTGATGATCAGCCTCAGCTCTCACCCCTCGACCAGATCATCCTTCTCACCGAGGCTACTCTCAAGGACGCCTTTTCGCCCGTGGACACTTTGACGTCGGCTGAAGTGTTGCCGTACGCGGTGCGTGTGATTTCAGACAAATCGACCAACTGGCAGATTTATACCCAGGCGCTGCTGGTGCGCTCCCGGATAGAGGTTCACCGCAGCCGAACTCTTGAGCGCGGTGTGCTTCAAATGCAGGCTGTTTCGGACCAGGTTCTGGCCGATACCACGGCAGAAGCTCAGCACAAGGCTGAGGTAAAGGAGGAGGGTGCTGAGACGGATGCTCCGGCTATTCAGGTCACAACCCCTGAGCAAGATACAAGATCGCTTCAGAGCAAGCCTACAACCTTCCTCCCAGCTCCCAAGGCCTCGGAGTCTGCACCGGCGCATGTGCGTCTTCAATACATCCATGCCCTCTCCTCTCCCCCGCGATGGCACCTAGAGTCTGAGCTCGCCTACGCCTGGGTCGGTGTCGGTTCTTTGGCCTCTGCCCTCGAGATCTTCAAGCGTCTGCGTCTCTGGGCTGAAGTCGCTCTGTGTCTCGCTACTGCCGCAGCAAGCGAAGATGAGGAGGGCCGTGGCAGCGGTGGTGAAGAAAAGGCCAAGGGCATCCTTCGATGGAGGTTGTTCCATCGCACAGGAGACACTGCATCCCCTTCAGATCCCGACGATGAGGATATCGGAGACGATGTGACACGTCTCAAAGGATCAGACTTTGAGGGCCCTGAGCGAGATCCCCCACCACCCAACGCTCCTCGCCTGTTCTGCATCCTGGGTGACACTGAGAACGAACCGGCTCACTACGAACGCGCGTGGGAGATCTCCAAGCACCGCTACGCCCGTGCCCAGAAGTCTCTCGGTGAGCACTACCTCCAGAACAAGGAGTGGGAAAAGGCTCGCGACGCCTACAAGAAGGCCACGGCCGTCAACCGTCTCAGCCCCGAGATGTGGAGCCGTCTTGGAGACATCAACCTGCGCCTCGCACAGTTTGGAGATGCTGCTGCGGCCTTCAACAGGTCAATTGCATCCGCGAGCGATACAGCCGGAGGCGAAGATGCTCGAACTTGGAGTAACCTGGGCAGTGCACTCTGGAGTCTCTACTGCGAAGTCACCGCCGAGCCCAAGGATGAGACTGCGAAAGAGGTTGTTACTCAAGCACCTGCCGAAGACGAAGAAGATGACGTCGTCACCGCCGTATCTTCAAAGCCATCAGATCGTGATCCAGCAACTCTCTTGGCCCAGTCTCTTGCTGCCTACAAGAAGGGCGCCTCCATCGCCCACGACAACTGGCGAATCTGGGACAATGTGCTCACCCTGGGCTCGCGTATGCGACCTCCTGCGCTGAGCGACATGATTCTTGCTCTCAATCACATCATCCGCATCCGTAAATCCGAGGACGCCATCGATGTTGATGTCGTCAGCGCCCTGCTCCAAGATGCCGTCCTCTCTGTCGAGAAGAAGACCAGCTCGGGTGTCTACGACCCTCCTCGCGGATCTCCCGAGAGATTGGTCATGCGACTTTTCGAGGAAGAGATGGTGCCCCTGATTACGCAGCGCTCAGAGCTGTGGACGCTTGTGTCTCGACTCCGAGCCTGGAGGAGAGACCATGCCGGTGCCATCGAGGCAGCGGAGCGAGCATGGCGCGCAGCTGTGGGAACCGCCGGAAGCGGCCTCCTACCCGGCACGGCATCTACGACGGCCGATGAGGCGCGGGACTGGACCGTCAACGAGGGGGCTTGGTTGATTGTCGTTACAAGAACCGATGAGCTCGTCTCGATGCTAGAGAACTGGGGCCCTGACGTCGAGACCATCGGCGCAAAGTGGAAGGGCAAGGCTAGGAGCGCGATAAGGAGCGTCATAGGCAGGGGTCGGGAGAATTGGGAGGGAAGTGAAGGATGGAAGCTGTTGGAGAGCTTGATGGAGGGTTTGAAGACCTCCTGAGGTTCATGATAAACAATGTGAGGGTCAAGCATCAAAAAGGGGAAAAGGGATACGAGATATGTGTGAATGACTGGATGGACAGGTTGAAAGGTATAGATAAAAAAGTGAATGCAAACCGCCTATGATAAGTAGTCTGCCCATGGAAAAGGATGACTGCCAACGTGGTGCTCTATGTGATGTATCAAGACAGAAGGCGAGGAGCATACATCACGACCAAAGACGTCAAGTTCCTCAACAACGCTGACATGTTCACTAACACACTAACACTACACACTACACTACACAAGACATCGCATCTAATACAATCGCTCCCTTAAAACATGACGCTTCCACCACCTGTCCGCCAGACTTTTCCTCACACGACCCCCCAGCCCTTTTCATCAAGCGTTGTCTCCGTACCGTCGTTGTCCATCATCATCAAAAACCATAACGTCTCATCCATCCACTCACTTACACTAACCCCGGAGTTTCAATACAAACAACAAGCTTTTGTCTCGGGACATTGTCGACGAGACCATCCTGAGCATAACATGTGCGCGATACAAACAAAATCCAAGGCCGTGCCGACGAATTGCGTCCTGGACCCCTTCAAGAGCGAGGCTTCTATTTCTTTCCCTTCTTGCGGCCAGGCACCACCTTGAAACCGGCGGCCTGCATGCTGGTATCGTCACGGGGTCCGGCAGCGATGCCGGCGGCATTGTTCGAGCCGCCCTTCTTGGCAACTTCGTTCCAGCCACCGCCATTGCCGCCCTTAGAGTCAGCAGGCTGCTTCTCAACGACACCACGCTCGGCAAGCTTCTTGCGGCGAATAAACTCCTCGGCGAAGTGGCGACCATCCATGGTTGTGGAGTTGGCGTAGACGGCGTCGGCAATCAAGCCCGAATCCAGAGGGAGGATGTTGAGGGTGGCCTGGAAGCTGGCAACTGCAATAAAGGTCAGATACAAAGACCTCAAACATGTGATGCATCAGGTTACTTACTGTCGTTAACACTAGTGATTCCCCGGGACAGCTCCTGGCCGACCCATTTGTTGAACTCGTCCATGGCGGCGTTGCCGGTGTCGATCTTCCCGTTACCAGAAGTCGCGGGCTTGGAGACTGGCTTGACGGGCGAAGAGATAGGCTTGATGTTGGCGGCACTGACCGATCGACCCTGAGAGGACGGGCCGGTAGGAATCTTGACCTTGCCACCGGCTCCGACGGTAGCCCATCCGCTTCCAGGAGGCGGCGCGGTGGCGGCAGCGGCAGCGGCAGCGGCGGCCGAAGCAGCATTAGTGAGGATTGGCTGGCCGGTCTTGCCAGCGAGATTGGCGTAGCTCTTGGATACGCTGGCAGGGGTACCCGACTGGACGGTAGCCTGGCTGGCCTTTGCCTTACGGAGCTCCTCCTCACGCTGGATTTCAGCCAGAGTCTTCTTGTTGGAGGATGAACCCGAAGGAGTAGAGCCAGATGTGGTTCCCTTGGAGGGGCCTGGCTTAGACCAGGGGCTGGCAGAAGGTGCAGGAGAGCCGTGACCCCAGGTGCTAGAAGCAGGCAGGCCAGCATTGGCAGCCGCAGCAGACTTCTCTCGCTCACGAAGAGCGGCAGCCTCCTGCTCGAGAATGGCCTTCCTCTGAGCAGCAGCAGCCTCCTCGGCCTTGGCCGCCTTACGAGCCTCAGCTTCCTGGATCTCCTTCAGGCTTGGGCCCTTGTGTCCCTCAGCGCCAGGATCCTTGGCCCAAGGAGCCATGGGTGGCGGCTGAGCATTGGCCGAGGCACTAGTGTCGGGGGTTCCAGTCTGCGAGCGGTTGTACTGCTCAGGCAGGTTGGAACGAGCCCGCTGTGCGGTTGGGGCTGGGAGGGGGGTGCCCGTGGAAGCGGGAGGAGGGAAAGGCATCGGCATATCGGGCTCAGCCGGCTGAGCGGCGGCGGCGGCAGCAGCAGCAGCGGCAGCCTGGGTCTTCTGGACTTGCTGAGTGAGAGACAAGGCGTCCTCAGCTGCCTTCTTCTTGGCCGCGCGGGCAGCCTTGCCGGTCAGAACTGGAACCTCAGCAGGCCGCTCGGCTTCAGGGGCAGTCTCGGGGACAGGAGAGCTCTCTTCAACATTGTCGTCTTCGGGAGTCTCCTCGGCCCTAGCCGCCTGCTCGGCTTCATGCTGAGCTCGCAGATCCTCAAATTCCTGCAGGCGCTCCTTGAATCCCTCAGGGTCTTGCTCGAGCGTATCGGTCTCAGGAAGGCCAGTACGGAGGTTGGCATCAGGGGCGGGCGCGCCAATTGGCTGAGGGGCACCGGCACCGGAAGTCTGAAGAGAGGCGAGAACCTGGCGCTCAGCGTTGGTGAGGTTGGCTAGGTCATCGTCTCTGAAAGGATCCCCGTTTCCCGAACCCGAGGGTGCAGAGGTTTGAGGGCCAACGGGTCCAGGCCCATCAAAGAACCCCCCCGAAGGTGGAACGGCGCCAATGGGTTGTTGGTGAGGAGGCATTCCAATGGGGTTTGGGGAGGTGATGCTACCGAAGCTGGGCTGGCTCTGGAGGCTGTGAGCGCTCGAGTGATGCTGAAGCATGGGTCCTGGCATCTGAAACTTGGACATGGCTTGCTGGCGCATGACGTACTCCCGCTGCTGGACCATGAGATACTGCTCTTCCTGCTTGCGTCTCTCAAGGTTGTTCTGCTCTTCGGCCGTGAGGGTACGTCCGAAGCTGGGGAATACGCCACTGAGGGGAGGCACAACACCGGTGGTCCCTGTGGGGGAGAAAGGTCCGGCCTGGGTGGGAGGACCATGAGGGATGCCAATCTGAGGAACCAGGAATGGCTCGCGAGAGTTGCCAATCCGTCGGATGAGCTGTCCCAGGGGCTCAAATTCAGGATCTTCAACCTTCTTGACACGGAGGTCGGGAGTGAAGAAGTTGGCCTTATACCAATCGTTCATCTCAAGACCAGTGAATGGGCCTTGGACCTGCCCCTGGGGATCAAGGTACACCCACCTCATCCTATCAGGCATGACCATCTGGCGAACTTGGGCAGCGGGAGTTTCAGCACCACCTTGGCTACCTCCGAAGGGCAGGCCACCGCCAACGGGGGTGAATGACTGGGGCGCAGTGGCAGTGATACCGGAATGGCCAGCCTCACCAGTGCTGAAAACACCCTGAGATCGAGCAGCTTCACCCGAAGGGAAGAGGTCCTCAAACACACCGCGGCTAGCTCGCATTGGGCTCTCCGTGTCACGGGAAGGAATACCAAAGTTGCCGCGGCCAATGGCACCGAGAGGGTTGGCCTGCCTAAGGTCAGGCATGGAATCAGACAAGTTGTTTTCGTGCTCATGAGCCTGCATCTGTGCCTGCATTGCGGCGGGGAAAAGAGAGCCCATCTTGCTGCCGCGGCTGATGCTTCCAGACCCGAGACCACCAGCGCTGCCAGGACCAAAGACGTTGTTGAGGTTGGACAATCCGGGTGACTGAAGATCGCCAATAGGGCTGAATAGAGAGCTGCCAAAAGCACTACCCAGGTTAGGTCGCTCGCGGTCCGGGGTACCAATAGTAGGGCCACCAGGAGCGGGCCAGCCAGAGAGAGTGCTCAGGGAGGGATAGCCTTTGGCACCAACACTAGACGTTTGGCTACGATCGCCTCCGTCGTAACCACCAAAACCGCGTCCAATGGAGCCAAAGTTGGAGGGAGCATCTTGAAGGCTGGCACCATGAGACTTCTCATCACCGGTCTCGTCGTCATGGCCGTGGCGTTCGGCGGGGGGGCTGCGGTAGGGGTTAGTCTCGGAAGGGCTCACAGGGCCATTGTCATCTCCGTGGCCACCAAGGTTCAAGCCCGCCATGCCAAAATCGCCCGTGGATCCCTTGATTGGAGTGCCTAGAGTGCCTGCTCGGCCCTGTTGTAGCCCAGCGGCGTCAGTATCCTGCGCTCCCCCAAGAACAGCGCTGCCTGAAAGACCATCATCACCAAATGGATCTGTGTCAGTTCGGGGACGAGATCGCCAGGACTGCTGGTTGAGCGGGTTCGGGCTCTCCACAGCCTTGCCTGCAACGTTTTCCGAGCTATCCTTGGGCATGAGATGAGCCAACCTGCTTCCACCAGGCGCTCCCCCCACGCGTTTGTCACCAACGGCGGATGAGGAGGGGAGAGCAAAGTTGCCGAATCCTCCGGCCCCGGGCGTGGTCTGGTTAGATGGTGGCCAAATGGAGCCCATAGGTCCCATTCCACCCGTGTTCGACCTCATGAGAGATGCAAAGGGCGGCAGCTTTCCAGGTGCCTCGCGGGAGGTGGGTTCAGTATCGGACTCGTCCGCCTCGGATTCCTTGAGATCAGTGTTCTTGCGGGGGAACCAGAAGGAGGGGTCGTCGCGAGAGAAGCGCCCCGCGGCCGTAGGTGAGGCCGTGGCACTTCCTCCAAACGGATTCGATTCAAGGGTCTCTCGCCGGCGAGCCCCCGGTCGTGTGGCAGAAGAGGGGGAGCTAACACCAAAATTGTTGGACGCTCCTTGGGACAGTGAAGCCTTTCGTCCATTCGCGTTGACCTGGTGAGCCTCTTTGTTCTGGGTTGGTGGCTTAAGGGGAGAATTGATTTCTGTCGTAAAGGCCTGTTGGCGGTTAGCAACCAAGCAATGTCAAGCTGCGGCATAAGAACTAGCGCACCTCCTTCTCGTCCAAAGACATATCCTGCAGACCCATTGGAGTGATATCTCCAGTTTGATCCCAGCAAGCACCAGGCTCCTGTGGGATGTGGTTGTCGTTGCTTTTTCCCCACCCTCTAGCAGCGTGTCCATTAATCTGACCTGGATTCCAGCCGGATGCAAAAAGTCGAGATGCGTCTTCGCCCGGTTTTTGCACATGGAACATGTCTAGAAGGTCCTCCTTTGTATAACGTGCAGGAGGTAGGTCATAGTTCGACGTGGTCGCGGGGACAGGTGTAATAGAGGACTCGACGGTGGCTGGAGGCTGAACTGCATTGTCGGTCGAGGCAGGTGGCTGTATAGAAGGCTGGCCCAAAGGAGTCGTGGATGACCGTCGGAAGGTGAGAGTGCCATTAGTCGAACGACCATCTCGCCTCGCCCTGTAGGAGTTAGTCAAGGTCCAGAGAGGCTGGTTCAGCGAGGCCAAGATGAGAGGGGCACAGGAAGGGGGCGGATCGTGTGACTGGCAGTCCATAGACGGTTGCTAGGACACAGAAGTGGTTCGGGAACGACACAAGGATCGTCAACGAGCGTGTGTTCATGGCGAACAAGATCCATAGCGTGTCCAAGCATCCGTCGCGACAATCCAAGCCAAGTGATGCGCAGCACACGACATACTGTGCGCCGTACGCGGGGCAACGGGGAGACACAGTACGCAGCACAGCATGTCGCCCATCATTCCCAAGCCCGACGCGATAGGCACGAAAAAAACGACAAAAGGCGAGTGGCAACGACTTACCAGTCTCCAGCAACAGCTCCCCTCCCATCAGCTCTTCCACCTCTAGAGTTGGGGTTTTGGCCAGCGGCAGCCGAGGCAAAGCTCGAAGGAAGATTAGTCGGCATGGTGAGTAAACACTATCGTAAACAGGCTACTGAAGCAGTGTCGGTTGCGTCGTCTCGGATGCGTGATCGAGCGGACGAAGGTTGGTGGTGGAGAGGCGAAGGTGTTTTTCGTCCAGTCCAAGGGCGCAAGCAGTGAAATCGTGCGAGATCAACGACCGGTCGAGTGATGATACAAGCGGCGGACAAAAGGATCGCCGGTAGCTGCTATCTAGCTCTGTGCGTTCTTGGTGGTCGGCCTGCTGAGAGCGAAGACGTAGCAACAAGAAGTGTTGGGGCTAGAGGTGCGAGAAGCCGGACGAGACACAGGCACAAAGGATGCTTGAAAGCGTATTCGTACGTGGACTAGGGTCACCGAGACGAGGGGTGGCGGGCAAAATGATATGCGATATCGTCAAGAGGGTGATACTGGCAAGAATCGGCGAGAGAGCGCGACGTGATCGTTGGGGGGGTGGTTTTTGTTTTCGGGGGTCCGAGGAGTAGAGGGTTTCGTGTGAGGTTGTGGTGATGTAAACGCTGCGGTTTGGGTTCCTGGTGAACGAGGAGGAAAAAAAATCAAAAGGATTGGATTTTTGAGCCAGAAGCAAAATTAGATAGAGAGGTACCTCTCGCCTCCAGGTCTCCAGCGCAGTGCCAGCCTCTTTCGGGCTTCCAGTTCGCGGGTGGGCAGGGCACCGTCCAGCGGGAATCAGCACTGTTGGCGCCCGATTTCCAGGTGAGGGGCCCCTGTGGTTTGGGGGCCGTTCCAGTGGCACCCCCGCCGTGGTCTAGTGGGGTTTCGCTGGTTCGGACAGCTGGCAGGTGGCCTCTGAGTGGCCAGAGCACGTCAGGTGCCGGCCCACTAAGCCTAAAGCGGCAGTAAACCGGGCTTTTACCGGCATCGAACTTCGAATTTCCTCTGCGGAATATTCGAGGCTCCATCTTGTACGGTCAGGGCTGAATCCTAAACGAAAATGGAGACGAGACGCAAAAGCCATTCAATTCATTTCTCGTCACCCGTGTCTTGTGTCTGTTTCGAGTGCCCGACCGCCTCCAGCGTCTGGCCATCTTGGCTATTGGCTACCGAATTCCTGGGTCAGGGGGAATTCCACGGTTCGAGCAAGGGCTGGGCTGGCTAGCACCACCAATCTCGTTATTGATCCGTCAATTTGTCGAGTGGTGGCAAAGTACTTCTCCAACATTCACGGTCACGTGCCTGTTCTGTACAACACAGTCTCCATGTCGCGTCGCATCCATTTCAGCCTCCGTGAATTGGTTGAGCTTGGCACAACCACCTTGGAAAACGCATCCCGCCGCAAACTGCAATGCAACACGTTCAAACTTGAGCGGAAAGTGGCAGACAATGTAATTGCAAGGTGGCAACATGCATCTGGACCAACAAACGCCCTCAACCATTTCCCCCAATAAGGTTTAGGCAAGCAAACAACGCCAGTGTCAGGAGAAGGGAGGGCACAGGAAGGTCAGAAGGTACTATGACCAGCAAGCAGGATAAAATATTAAGGGGCATGCAGCTTCCCGGAGCACACGGTCATATTCTCAGCTCCAAGTTAGGGGCCCCAAGACGAATACTGTGTTGTTGCTTGCTGTACAGCGGGAATGAATGGCTCAATGACTCGAGCTCTCGAGTCTATCCCCTCATCCTTCCCCTTTTTGCCGCCATGCATCACATCTGAATGCATGGGGAAACAGCCCTGTTTCGACGCCTCGGGTTGCAGCCTCATCAGGGCGGTCTCATGATACTGACTGTATGGACTCCATATGATGCTTCAGTGACACCGATATTCCAAGAATCTTGCCTTGCGCGACATCTCTATGCGTGAAAGCAAGTTTTCCCATTCAACGCTATTGGCCGTCAGCTTGTTCACCCTCCATTGCTTTTTATCCAGGTTCCTAACTTACGCGACGATCAGCGTGAGCAGTAGTGTACATATCAATGAAAGCCATGCCTCAGCAGGCCGAAACGAAACTTCAGGTGGACTACCAGAGATTGACAAGCCCAAGAACTTGCAGTATTTCAGGTCATCGTAATCAGGATGTACCGAACAGAGCCGACATGAGTATGCCGCAATACCCAAATACGCAGAATTCAGGGCAAGAATACACCAAGACCCGCGCATTACTATTGTAGCAAGCAGATGTGTAGACATGTCATATGTCCGAGAAGTTTCACGAAGCCAGCCGAGCAGACTGATGCTGCATGTTACGATGAGCATCTGTGGAAATTTCGTCCGCGTTAGTAACAACTCTTCCAAGGCTCTTCATAGGAGTACGCACCCAGAACACGTTGGCAGCATAGATAAATAGGGAAGCTTCGCCGCTGATATGAAATACGAGGTAGAGCAGATTTGTGCTCACCAGAAACAGCATCATGATAAAGGCGCGAATACTGGGGCCAAGCATCTTGTCCGGTAACCGCCATTGCCCAACCGATTTGGGCACATGGGGATAGAACACCGTCCCTGCGAACCGAATCATTGTTGGAGCTCTAGACAGGCTGCGGCGAGGTGAATGAAGAGTATTGAGAGTACATCAGCAAGAGTCCGTGAGGATATCTTGATGATGTGAGTTGTCCAGCTGACAGGCTGCTTGCAGCAGTGATGTTTGCTCTGAGCCCTGTTGCCAGAGGGGAACTTGATAAACCTGGCCTCACCAATGAAGCGAAAGGGCGAGATCTAGCCGTTGATGTTCCGAAGTAACAGTCGCTGGCAAACTGGCCCCCAGGTTCCTTTAGATGTTGGGCAAAAAGTGTGATTTGAACTTCCTGTTGGCGCGGTCCGGTGCCCTCAACATCATCTGATCTCCCAGCACTTCGAACGCAAATTGCTTGTCGGCCTTATCGTCTCCTCCGCTTGCATTTTTCTCGGCCGGTACCTCGATACGGAAGATTGTGCCTTCTTTGGGAACCACCTTGAGTCCTCTTTTCTTTGTGATGATCTCAAGGACGAATTTGCGATCGCGAACCACAACACCTTGAATACCAACCCGACTCGGGCAGTGGCTTCGAACGACCTGAATAGGAGCACCATGAAACTCTGCACTAGCCAGTTTCACTGCCGCACCAGGACCACCCGTATATAGATCGTTGCCAAGGAGTTCCCGGGCGTAACCCAACCAGAGTTGACTCAGCGGCTCGTATATGTGATATTTCTGGCCATCCTTTGGTATGTCGTGGAGGCCCAGAGTACGCCGCTCGCGGGAAGAGAGGGGCTTCGGGCGCTGTTTCTGCTGTGCTTTCTTCTCCTGACGAGCTTTTCTGCGCGCGACACGGGCGTTGACGGTAGACGGAGGTGGAGAGGTCGGTCGAAGAATGAGCATGCGATGCTGGATTTTTTCGGAATAGATTCGATTGACGCTATCTGGCGAATGCGCCCGAGCCAGGAGATCCTGGGTGTACTTTTGCGCGTCGCTGGCCATGATTATCGCTGACGAAAAGTTGTGTTCTTGGCACTGGAAAAGTCGTCTTGAAAGATAAATTGTCAGCCAAGCAAGGCAAGTCGGCAGTCGGTGAAAAATGTGCCGTCCTCCGATGTTGCCAATTTCTGGGGAAATACCTGGTCCAAGCTCCTCCCTTCACATGCCACGAATCGGCTCGGCACAAACGTCGCGATGCCCCACTTGGCCGATCTTTAGCAGGACACTCATGTCGCGAAACCTCTGGGACACGGCGACAGGCGGCAATGTTCCTTGTTCCTGACCTTTAACCAACCCCGACTCAGTTCCTGACGTGGCGTCGTAACGACTCTGGCTATGGTGTCGTTGAGAAGAAAGAGCAGCTGATTGTCGACCCATTTGCCGGCGCCCGGACTGAATCTACACGCTTCCATTCGTCCAAAGTGTTAGCAGTCAAAGGACGTCATCAGCCATGTCGCACAACGAAGACGCGGTCGATTCGTCGACCAATTCAGCCCCGGATCTCCAGATTCTGGGCGATGAGGTGACTCTTCAGCCCAGTGGCTATGTTGAGCCGCCTCCAAAGGCCATCCCTGAAGGAAAGGAGGAGGCCTTGATGGACAAGTTTGCCTCGTTCCGCTCTGAACCATTTCAGTGACGTCTCCCTCCATGTTGCCACTTGAGCTGCTCTCCGCCCTCTGGGTTTCCAAGGCATACATACTAACCATTGACCACAGATTCCTTCGTGAAGTGTCGCTCTACGTGTCTGGCCAGGGATGGCGAGGGTACGATCGCGTCATTGGCCAACCCGTGTTTTACCCCGGATTCTCGGAGAACATCAAGAGCATGGTCCTCTCGGCACCCTTTCTTCAGCAGCGCATCAGCCAGCTCGCCGAGCATCGCGTCGCCGTGGAAGAACGGGAGGGCATGCTTCCCCGGGATGCCAAAAACTACAGTACCAAACGCTCTCAACGACTTAATGAGATTGAGTCCGGATTGCAGGAGCTTGCAGAGAAATGGACCGATGACATGATTTGCAAGATGGAGAGCAAGACGTTCATCCGTGGAGCCTATTATCTCGCTACCCAGTTGTTGACCCGAGCCTATCATCAAGGCATTCATGTCTCCAGCGAAGAAGTTTTGCGATTACGCAAGGTTGCCGAGATTGCAGCCAAGAAGAAGCAGAGCATCGTCTTCTTACCAAGTCACCGATCCCATGTTGACTACGTCTCTTTGCAGCTCATTTGCTATCGGTTAGGCCTCACATTACCAACCATTGTCGCCGGAGACAATTTGAACATCCCCGTCCTAGGAAGTTTCCTTCAACACGCCGGTGCCATGTGGATTCGAAGACAGTTCGGAGACGATGTTCTGTACACGACGCTGGTTCAGTCATATATCGATATGCTGCTGCAGGAGGGCTATAACTTTGAATGTTTTATCGAAGGAGGCCGATCTCGCACTGGAAAACTGCTACCGCCCAAATTCGGCATCCTCAGCTTTGTCCTTGATAGTATCCTATCAGGCCGTGTCAAGGATGCTATCATCTGTCCTGTCAGCACTCAATACGACAAGGTTATTGAGACTGAGGGTTACGTCACCGAACTGCTCGGCATGCCCAAGAAGAAGGAAAACCTAGCCGACTTTCTGAGTGGTGGTTCTTCCGTTCTATCTCTCAAGCTGGGCCGAGTGGATGTTCGCTTCCACGAGCCTTGGAGTCTACGAAAGTACCTGGACGAGCAATTGTCTAAACTACCCAGTATCCCGGCTGGCCTTGACACAGAGCACCAGCGCCCTGAGGTGAGGGCGATTCGAGAGAAACTCTTGCGTGCTGTCGGCTACCAGGTACTGGGTGACATCAACGCCGTATCTGTGGTTATGCCAACAGCTCTCATCGGAACAGTTCTCCTGACACTTCGTGGGCGTGGTGTCGGCAGAGAAGAACTGAGACGCCGCGTCTCGTGGCTTACGGAACGTGTTCGTGCCAAGGGCGGTCGAGTAGCCCACTTTGGCAACGCGCCTCTATCTGAAATCGTCGATCGCGGCCTCGAGGTACTAGGCAAAGAACTGGTCGGCGTGATTGAGGGTCTTGCTGAGCCCACGTATTATGCCGTCGACCGTTTCCAGCTGTCATTCTATCGCAACATGACGATACACCTGTTCATATATGAGGCACTGGTCAGTGTGGCCATGTATACCCGCGTGAAGCAGGGAGGCGGGCCACAGATGCAGGACATTCCCTTTGATGAACTCAGGGAACAAGTATCTTTCCTGTCCTCATTGTTCCGTGGCGAATTCATCTTTTCCGGTGAAGGTCTCGATGTTAATCTAGACAAGACGTTGCGAGGACTAGAGGCAGATAATGTCGTCCGTGTTGACCGCGATGCTGAGGGCAATGTCACCATGGTTGGTCTTACGGACGACGAGAGAAAGGCCGGAAGAGAGAACTACGACTTTTACTGCTTCCTCATCTGGCCTTTCGTCGAGGCTACATGGTTGGCAGCGGTCTCGCTCATGGGACTTACGCCTCCTCTGGGCCAGAATGGAGAGATCTGGATCGAACAGAACAAGGCGTACAACAGTGCTCAACTGGTAAGTGATCGTTGTCTTCCACTATCGAGGGGCCTTGTTTTCAATTCAACATGATTACTAACTATTGATACAGCTCGGCAAGACACTGTTCCACCAAGGTGATCTCTCATACTTCGAAGCCGTCAACAAAGAAACCCTCAAGAACTCATACCTCCGCTTCGAGCAAGATCAGCTCCTTCACGTGGTGAAATCCAAAGACCCAAAGATCCCCCCACGAATCCAGCTCGACGCTTCCTGGCGAACACCCCGAGATGCCAAGACCGGTGCTCTTCGCGCTGATGGTAAGCTGTGGGACTTTACGGAGAAGATTGCCAAGTCACGCCGCGAGGGCAAGAATCGTCGCAATGGCGCTACCGTCAGCAGCCGTGTCTTGCGGTTGACGGATGAGCTGGGTCGTAAGCTCTGGGAGGAAACGGTGGAGGGCGACCGGAGTGGAAAGGGCAAAGTGCCCAGTCGGCTCAGCAATGAAGAGAAGGAAGCACTTGGAAAGAGTGTCAGGGAGGCCCAGAAGAAGAGAGAGGAGAGAGGAGCCAGGGCACATCTATAAGAGAAGGAGATATATCATGGAGGCTGTGTATAACACATTTGTTGGTAGCGAGTTTTTGTTTCGTAACTATATAATTGAACCAGGTATTGTCCCTATGACTCTCAAGGATCCCTTATTTTTAGATGCACTTTACTGTGTGCCCGCCAGATCCTTCTCGTGCCGTAGAGCGTTCTACATATATCCAAGTACAGCAGATCCTTCTCCTGTCTATTTTACTTTACTATTTTGTTTGCCAGCTCTTGAACAGCTCCGGTCTGTTCGGGTATTCTCTTATCTTCTGTCTTTCTTCTGTTTCTATTCCTCCTTGGCCTCTTTCGGCTCGAGGATAAAGTTGTCTATGAGGCGCACCATGGGTCCTCCGCTGTGTCCCAGATCCTCGCCCTCCTTGGCCTCCTCGACCGGCAACATCCTAACGGCGCCGCTCAGCACGGCTCCGCGTGTGGGGTCCACCTCGTCCACCTCCTGCATTGTCTCCGGGTCCGCGAGGGAGATGTAATCAACCTCAAACCGCGAGCGCTCTGTGGGAGGAAGGTCATCCTGGACAGCTGACACGGCGGCGATGAAGTTGTGCGCAGCACCGAGGATACTGGCCCTGTCGCGCAGACCACCGGAAGTGTACACCCCGGCGGCGGTGCGGAGGGCTCCAGGGAGGACAATGGCAACTGCTCTCCGCCGGGGACCAAGGTATACATTTCGGGAGCTAAGGGCCAGACCGTCGGCGTCGCGCTCAGTGGGGCAAACAACAGCTTGGGATGGGACAAGGAAGTCTTTGAGCATGCGACGGACAACGACGGTCTGCTGGATATCCTTCTGGCCAAAGTATGCCCGCTCAGGCTGAATGATGTTGAAGAGCTTCATGCAGACCGTCGCAACACCGCGGAAGAAGGTTGGCCTGCTTGCGCCCTCAAGAACTTCGCCGACGGGAGTGATAGTGACGAAGCTGCCCTTGCTGTCAACATCCTGGCCTGGAAAACCGCTCGGGTACATCTCCTTGGTGCTCGGCGCAAAGACAGCAGTGATGCGACCGAGGTTACCACCGTCATCAGCAAGCTCCCTGTCCAGCAGGGCCAGCTTCCTCGCATCCTCGTCCCAGGTGACGGGATAGGAGTCTAGATCCTCCTTGACACCGAACTGAGCGGGATTGACATAAATGCTAATGACGACATGGTGGTTCTCCTTCGCAGCGGCGCGAATCAACGCCAGGTGACCCTCGTGCAGAGCGCCCATGGTAGGCACGAGACCAACGGAGCGGTGGTTGATGACATGAGGCTGGCGCCAACGGCGGAACGACTCGACGGTGCGAAGGACACGGATGGGAGACTTGGGGAGCGTCTCAACGGAAGACGACGACGAGCAGGCAGATGCCATGGTGCGGACCGAGGTGAAGGAAGCTGTCGAAGGTACCGAGGGACAGCGATGTCGGAGAAGACGGAGGAGAAGCATTGTGAACGAATTACGAAAAGAGCAGAGTGACTCTTTTTAAAGGCTAATTCAAAAAGTATAAAGAAGGAGAAGAGAGAGGGGAGAACTAACCGGGGCAGGGATATCCCATGGCAAGAGAATCCTTCTCGTGATGGTTTCTGCGGCGGAGTTTTGGGGACGGGACGGTTGATGATGGACCGACGACGGTACCTGCAGCGTTTTGGTGGGGTTCGAATTTTTTTTGGAGAATGCAGGGGTGGTATGTTTTTGGAGTTGAGGGGTTTCTTTCATGTGAGAGCTACCCTACAGTGAAATATTGAATAGGTGTTTTCAATAGTAACCTTTCATGTTCTACTCATGATGCTCAATACACGATTTAAAGCCATGATAATGATGGAGGAGGATCTATCGGGATAGCTTCCTCTAGCAGGGATATCTCTATGGGGGCATGTATGTTGGTCGATCATCATCAGGTCATGGATGTTACCACCAACAAGGGGTTGCATCGCGAATATGAGGATCTTTACGTACAAATTATACACAAAGAGTCTAGAAGATGTGATGTAAGGTTGCATTCACATTGTCACCGTTTGACGGCAAGGAACCATGGAACGTTGTTATCGGTGAAATTATTTGAAACCAACTAGAGGCGGCTACCTAGGTATTCACATGCATAGGTTGGTAGTATGTGTAGGAGACAGCATTATCAAGAAACAATTATGAAATCTTGTCTATGTCATTAATGATAAAGTATAGGAGATTATGTCCGTCTAGTACAAGTCCTGAACGCCTGCTTCTATGCCACTAGGTCCTTCGTTCATGCCCAATATTGTCCGTCATAGTTGGAGACAGTCTTGCTCCACAATCAACCTCTATGCGTTGTCCATTTTGTATTATCCAATTCATAAGCAGTCAGACCGACACTTAAGCCATGCCACCCTGAATGTTCTCAGGGTTGAGCTTCTTCCATCGGGTAGCAAGAGCAATGATGGTGGTGAGGCCAGTGGCAGCAATGGCCATAGCAAAGGTGACCTTGAGGCCGTGCATGTATCCATCAATGACGATGGGCTGCTCCTCGGCAGAGAAAGAGTCTCGGATGGCGGTAGCTCCGGTAAGGATGAGAGTCTCCTTGCTGATGTGAGGAGCGTGCTCGATCACGTACGAGATCATCTGGTTGACAAAGGCGGCCTGGCCAGCAGAGACGAGGAATGCACCTCCAAGACCCTGGAAGACTGCGACTTGTTAGTAAGATGGTTGCTACTGAGTAGAGAATAGTATACTTACACAGAAGAATACCAGTGGCGGAGGCAAGGTCCTTGGGCTTGACACTGCCCTGGACAGCAATCATGGGGATCTGGAAGGCAGCGCCCCAACCAGCGCCAGCAACGATCTGGTAACCAATCCACTTGCCAGTAGAGGTGTCAACGTTGAGGAGGTACAGAAGACCAGCACCAATGGTCGCAACGGCGGAACCACCGATGAGGAGGGGCTGGTAGTAGCCAGTGGCAGAGACCAGAGCACCGCTTCCGATGGTGGCAAAGGTGACAGCAATGATGAAGGGTAGGTTGCGGACACCACTGCTAGTGGGGCTAGCGTCATGAACAGACTGGAAGTAGATGGGAATGTAGTAGATGGCGAGGAAGAAGGCGCCGGCAAAGACAAAAGCAAAGGCGCTCATGACAGCGACGGTGCGGTCCTTGATGAGATGACCAGAGATCATAGATCGCTCACCCTGGTACCAGCAGGCAAAAGCCCAGGTAGCAATAATGAGGACAAAGCCAACAAGAAGACCGATGACGACGGAAGAGTCCCAAGCGTGAGCCTGACCACCGTACTGGACAGCGAGAATGTAGGAGATGGTGGCGCCCATCATGAGGACGATGCCGATGGGGTCCATCTGTCGGATCTTCTCAAGAAGAGGAGCCTTCTCGGGGATAGCAGTGCGGGGAGTCTGGAAGAAGAGGAAGATGATGCCAGCAGAGACACCTCCGATGGGAAGGTTGATGTAGAAGCACCATCGCCAAGAGACGTGGTCAGTGAAAGCACCGCCCAGGAGAGGACCGATGACACTGGCAACACCATATGCAGCACCGATGATACCGGTAAAAGCAGGTCGCTTCTTGGGAGGTGCAGAGAAGGCGATGATGGTATAGGCACCGGCACCCAGACCAGCGGCGCCAACACCAGCGATGGCACGACCGGTGATCAGGGCCTCAGCGTTGGGGGCAGCACCGCAGATGACGGAACCGAGCTCGAAGATGAGGATGGCGACGATGAAGGAAGTCTTGAGAGGGAAGTACTTGTAGATTTTACCCCCTGGGTAGAGTTAGCGATAGGGCTGAGGGGCGTCAGGGGTTGGAAACTTACAAGTTGATTGAAAGGCGCCGACAGTCATGAAGAAGGATGCGCCGTACCAGCCGACCTTGTCAAGACCCTTGAACTCTTCAGTAATCTTGGGAATAGCGGTGGCAACGATAGTCTGGCGATAAAGTCAGCATGTTGGATATTCAAGGGGTAATGGTAGTAACCCACCAAATCGAGGGAGAAGAGGAAAACACTGAGGACTAGAGCGAGGACGATGAAGAACATCTTGATACCCGATGGGTACTCATCTTCACTGAGCTCATCCACACCGTCGACAGTGCCATCGGTGACATCCTCAAGCTCCTCGCCCTCCTTCTTCTCCTGAACGTCTTCTCCTCGGAGGGTCGAGGTGGTGGATTCGGGGCGGTCCGGCACTTCAGGGACCTCGAGTTTAGTCTTTTCGGCACTCATTGTGGCTGTAGTTGCTTGTAAAAGGCCAGGCTCTGGATTTTTAGGTGGAATTTAAGCTTATCTCAAGCCAGAGGTGGATGAGTGTTGTCGGTTGAATCTGTTGGATCTGGACCATCACCATCAACAGCGAGACACCATCATCTTTATATCGAATGGCAGTCATAGCGCCCTGTATCGCCAGATTCGCAATCTGACTGTGCTCAGGAGTTAAGATGCAACCGTATTCCCAAAATCCGCTGCCTTAGACCCGACAACAATAACGAGTTGGTAGCATGGGCATAACGGTCTTTGTCCCAGCCAGTCAAGGGTTGGCGGAGTAGCGGACTCCACTTGATGTCCGCCGCAGCACCAGCACTATCACACACTGACACACTTCGTGTACAGTACTCGACACATCTCGTAAGCATATTCCGCACAAGTTCGGCAAGCGCTGACGCTAAAGTGAATAACCTCCAAACTCGTGCGGATATTGGACGATCCAAGATGGCTCATGGACTTGTATTGAGCCGAGACGGGAGGCTTTTGTGGCTTGCCTTGGTTCATTGAGATTTGGTCCGTTGACTCGGACGAAATAAAACGGTGGTGGTTGTCAGAACCCTGTTGCTTAATTCCTCGACAGACGTAATTCCAGAACGGCATGGCTCATGATGACGCGTGTGGCATCATCTCTGCCACGTGTTGGGCTGCTTTCTTTCTCATCTTTTGGCGAGGGAGATGATCTAACATCCATCCCTTGCCCGTGAGAAAAAAAGATCTACCGTATCCAGTTGGATGGCACGGTGGGTACATACTGCAGTCAGATTAGGGAGCCTCAAAGGAAGCGACCCCCTCCAGGATAACGCTTGGCATAACTGTAAAAAAAGCTTCACCCTCTGCTGCGGACACATTATCTCGGCAGATTGAGTGGAGAGACGAGAAACATGCCGTGACTCATTTGTGGAAACATTGATACGAATGCTTAATCCGACGCTGCAGACTTGTTCAACACCAGGAGTTAGCCTGGAGATTGGAGATAGCTAAGTGAGCTGCAGATCTGGATGGCTGTGTTGGTGTAAGATCCGTCGACCATCGGTAGCTCCGGACTTAAGAGCCAGGATGGCATCCCTCGGCGAGGCCTTTTGTTTTACGTCCTCCTCACGACGATGTCCGTTCACCTTGTATCTCATCTCACGCGTCAGCAGAATGCTGGGTGCATGGTGCTGTAGTAGCCCTATGAAAGGCTCTAGAAGGCGAGCATGGGTCGAGACCTTGCAAGGAAGGGAAATCTTGGGTCGGGTCATGGCTGTAGATCCCGAACAACCCTGACCAAACCCACCCGGTGCTTGGCCAAGGGCTCAGAAGACCCGGTGCTCCCCGGTGTGTCCCAAGCTTGTTCTGACTCTGTTGCAATAAGGAGTCATTCTTTACGGACGAATCTCGTGCGAAAGGCAGGTAGTGGTGCCAGATGGGCTGCGGATTATGGCGGAGTTTTGTAAGCACCCGACACACCGACGCTGCGGAGCGTTATGTTGAGACAGTTTGGTGCTGTTATGCTGACGAATTTTGCATGTCCGCTAGGGAGTGATTGTTCCGAAGGCCGACTCTAGAAATTTTCTGCTTCAGATGGTTGGCTGAAACTTGTTTTGGGCTGGCGCTAGATCTCTGCAGTTTGGAATCTGGGCGTGAGATGATCTGGATCCTTGTCCAGATGCTGGGAAGGGAGTCACGTGGACATTACCGTGACTTTGACGACTTTTGATCACATGCTTATGCACGTGATATCATCAAGCCACAGGTCGATGCAGCCACACTCCTCCAGCCGCGGTTTGCGGGGCTTGACCAGGGCTTGGCATCTAAGCTCAAGATGGTGAGTTATGCGGTCCGGCAACGGAGCCGGTCGCATGGCCCGGCGGCAGAAGACGTCTTTACGTCACAGAGCTGGTAAACTGGGGTAGTCGGCTTGACGTGGAGGTCATGAACATGGGAGTTGTCATGGATCTCGAATATGGAATTAACATAAAGATGAGCTGCTTTACCTCGATATGGCAAAGAAAAGGTCCTCTTGTTCATCTCCAGGTTTCACGGCTGTTGGCCGAGGTAGGCTCGGTATCGATAAGAGCTTCACGAACAACGCCTCTCCCAAAACGACAAGAAAATCGACAATTCTCTGCATGGCTTTTCATATCTGCAATTGAACTTCCTCATAGGCTCAAGCTGGCTCTGGGGAACCCTGCAGCCTGAACCTGGACCTGGATGACCAGATCAAAAGGCGTAAAGATAGCCGCACGCAGGGCGGGAAGCAATTGCCGACCTGTCTCGCCCGCCGCCGGCCATGGCCACCTTACCGAAAAGAGGCAATAAATTGTAATTTCTCGACGGGCAACCACCCACGCCAGAACACCATTTGTCTACCAGACACGGCTTGACTGTTAACGCCCTCCCTGTCAATTCCTCCACTCGGGAGCCTTGCACTTGCAGCTTTGGGGGACACCCCCCTTGTGGAGTTTTGTGGAGGAGGCGGCGATAAGTGAGATTGGGGAGCCCATCTGCTTCAACAAGCTACCCCTCCTTCAACTCGGTCTGCCAATAGCTATAAGATGGGCGCTCCCCTTGGCTCTGGGCTCGTGAGGGTCTCTCGTTCTCGTATCTTTTGCTCCGTGTACCATAAACCCGTGCGACCGTTGATGCTCCTTCGGTGCCGTCCTTCATTATCCCCTCTGAGCAGATTCACCACGACACATCACAGCTTCAGCACAATGGCCGACTTGTTTGTCAACCTTGAGGCGCCCAACGGCGTCAAGTACAGACAGCCCACTGGACTCTTCATCAACAATGAGTTTGTGCCTGGCTCATCAAGCCGAAAGATCACCTCAATTGACCCTGCGTGAGTACCTTGGATCCTAATGTCTCGGAGCTGCGCTGATAGGCGATTGCTTGCAGTACCGAGAAGGAGATTGCCACAGTCCACGCCGCCAGCGCCGACGATGTCGACAAGGCTGTCAAAGCCGCCTACGCCGCATTCCGCGCTCCTTCATGGAAGAAGCTGCCTCCTCCCGAGCGAGGTGTCCTGATGAACAAGCTCGCCGATTACATTGAGCAGCACAAGGAGATCTTTGCTACTTCAGATGCCTGGGACAACGGTATGTTTCAAGGATGGGATTCGAATACATGTGAATTGTATTGACATGTGTGTAGGCAAGACATATGCTGATGCCCTCGGTGGCGACCTCGCTGAGGTTGTCAACACCATCCGGTACTATGCCGGCTGGGCCGATAAGATCCACGGCCAGACCATCACCACGAACCCTCTCAAGCTGGCTTACACTCTCCGCCAGCCTCTCGGTGTCGTCGCCCAGATTATTCCCTGGAACTACCCTCTCGCTATGGCCGCCTGGAAGATCGGCCCCGCTCTCGCTTGCGGAAACACCATCGTCATGAAGGCTGCCGAGCAGACCCCTCTGAGCATCCTGCTCCTCGCCGAGGCCTTCAAGGCTGTTGGCTTCCCTCCTGGTGTTTTCAACGCCATCAACGGTTACGGTGCCGAGGCCGGTCCCCCTCTGGTTGAGCACAAGCTGGTTGACAAGGTCGCCTTTACTGGCTCCACCGCTACCGGCACCCAGATCATGAAGATGGCCTCCAAGACCCTCAAGAACATCACCCTCGAGACCGGAGGAAAGTCTCCTCTCCTAGTCTTTGCCGACAGCGATATCGAGGAGGCTGTCAAGTGGTCTCATATGGGTATCATGTCTAACCAGGGCCAAATCTGCACCGCCACATCTCGTATCCTGGTCGAGGATAAGGTCTACGACCAATTCATCAAGCGCTTCCTCGAGACGACAAAGACGGTCAGCAAGGTCGGTGACCAGTGGGACTCTGACACGTACCAGGGCCCCCAGGTCTCAAAGCAGCAGTACGAGCGTATCCTTGATTATATCCAAATCGGAAAGTCCGAGGGCGCCCAGGTCCTTTCTGGCGGAAAGGCTGTCGACGCTACCAAGAAGGGCTTCTTCATCGAGCCCACCGTTTTCGGTGACGTCAAGGACAACATGCGCATCTTCCGCGAGGAGATCTTCGGCCCCGTGGTTGCCATCGCCCGCTTCAGCTCCGAGGAGGAGGCCTTGAGCCTGGCCAACGACTCTGCTTACGGTCTGGGCGCCGCCGTCTTCACCAAGGACGTCGAGCGGGCGCACCGAGTTGCCGCCGAGATCGAGGCCGGTATGGTGTGGATCAACAGCAGCCAGGACAGCGAGCCCTACATCCCCTTTGGCGGCGTCAAGCAGAGCGGAATCGGACGCGAGCTCGGCGAGGCGGGTCTCGAGGCTTACAGCAACACCAAGGCTGTGCACGTCAACCTGGGAGCTCGTCTGTAAGCTGTGCATGACTTAAGCTGTTGATGACACCCGGTACAAGGAATAGGCGCTCGGCGTAAATAGTATATCATTTGAATACCAAAATTGTTGAATCATATAACTAAAAGTCCCCTGTCGTATCTATCTCGCTCGTGCTACGCGTATCATGACAAGTCACTTGTCATGAGGCCTGGGGGGCAAGTCTTGGCGTCTTACTCGGTCAGCGGCGAGATTGAGGTTAAAACGCCCAAGTTATGTCATTGACAAGCAATACAAATACAGCGGCTTTGTATCTAGGCTATGGTTACATGGTGTCATGCATGCATGATCCTCCATGACTGTCTGAAGAGGCTCATGACATCTATGAGCTCCCTACGTTATGTCGGCGCTTACGGCTGTAGATCAATCATACTGAAAGAATCGAAAACAAGGACGCTTTTTTTGGGGTCTTGATAGATTCGGATATGCTCCTCAGCGCCCGGTCTACCACTGCATACTCCTGGACAGCTCTAGGTACGCGGCATCTGAGAAGTCTGACTCTTCATCATAACCAACATTCAACTGTGGTTCCCTCTGCTGTCGAACGGAGCTATCCAGATAATCCGCGCTGTTTTGGGCACTAAAATGTTTACAGTGATAACCTCGTCGGACCTGCGCTGACGGCCTCAAGGTTCAAGGGGTTGTGATGTCCAGCTAGGCATAAGTGGTTGAGCTCGGTCAAGTGTGGGGAAGAATGGCTTGAGATTAAGGGAAACAGAGCTGCGCCATCGTCTTGGAACGCTCAGACTGGCTGTATGTAAGAAACATGGGATTTACATCCAGTTGGTGGGAGACGGCTGGACTCAGGAATGAGGCTGGTTGAACCGTTTCAGCCTCGACATCTCCATGCCATTCATTGCTTTTGGGTAGTGGTATGTTGTCGAACGTGTCTGTGTAGTTTGAGACTAGAACGATAGGAAGGACGAAGAGTCATCCCAATACGGCCGAGGAAAGCTCGTAGCGCTGGCCGATGCTCCCGGGTCGTGGTCCCGTCCAAGACACAGTCCTTGTTGATCCTACTCAGTCTGACTAGTATCAAGCCACGTTCATGTTGCGGGGTCATTTACTTACCATGACCCAGGAACTTGCTTCTATCTTTACTTTACAACAGAGCTGGAATACTAATCGTTGCACATGCTGGATTGTTGAATCACATTCCATAGAAAACTCATACCTGAACTTTATCCTGCTAGCTAGCATTATTGCAAGCTCATAGAGTACTCCGATGCTATGAATTGATTCTAATCACGGTTGCCTACATGTATGTTGTTAAGCGCATTTGTACTTTGAGATAGGCTGGGCATCTAGGGGCAAACTGGCGTTGAGGGATCAACGCCCAACAACATTGCTGGCTTGAACAAGGCATGATGGCTAGAACCTAGACAGGACGGACAACTTACACTACTGCAAGAATAGTATCCAAATACCCCCAGGATCACCCAGCAACTGAAGGCCTGGGCTTCGAGACATGCAGTTCGTGTCTCAAGAGCGTTCCAAACCCTGACGGCGAGGTCAGACCCCTCGATTGTTAGGTTGTTAGGTACTCGTAGAGATGTTCCTGCTGAGTATAAATGCAGCCTCCGTTTCCTTTCAGTTCACAATGTTCTCCTCATCAACAACCGCCCAAAAACAAAATCCAGCAGCCAACCCAAGCACACCCTATCTTTATCCCCATATCCTCTCAACCATCATTCAAAATGACCACCAAAACACTCAACATTCGAGTCAACTCCCCTATGGTCCAGCAGCTCAGCCAGCAAGGTTACAAGCTCTGCTTCGCCACTGGTGTCCGGTCCGGTAGGGAGGTCAACTACAACGTGATCGCCTCGACCAACAGTACGTGTCCCCAGGCTCAATCAGACCGTGAGGATTCTCTGACTAGGGATTACTAGGAGTCGCTGCGAATATCAGGATTCAGTGGGAAGACTCGTACGCTATCGCTGGCAGTACAAACTCTTTTCAACAAGGATGTGATTATTAGCCCTGATTTGTCCATGATTTGCAAACAGCTTACTAGAATCTTTAGCCCTGGTTATGGCGGTCACAAGCCAGTCAGACATTAATGTAGGCCAGAGTTACACCCTCCCCGAGGACTTCACCGACGGAACTGTCAAGGATGACTCCTCAGCTCCCAAAGATGGCATCCGTTTTGTCAATGAGACCCGCGGGGCCGCTGCCATCCTATACGAGAAGATCAATGGCCAACACGCCCCAATCTACATCAGTTCCATGGCCCCTCTCCCCAAAGGTACCGAGGACATCACCCCGCTTAGCAGGGTGGTTGTGTGGTTCCAGCACGAAGCCGAGACCTCAATGATGATCTCCAACCTCCCTGGCGGTACTAAGGAGATGGAATTGAGCTTCACGACGGAGGCGACCCTGGAGTACACTGGTTCTGGAAGTTGGGTCCAGCTTTAGGAAGCTTGTTCTCGATCGAAGATTGAGGTTGGCTTCTTAAGGTCAAGAGAATGGGTTTATAGAGCACAAGGGTGGAAACTACTAGCTGGCTGAAGATAGGCGAAATCTTTGGAATAACTACCTCAAAACGGTTCGCCCAAGGGCAGTAGATGATCTCTCAGGACTGTCTTGTTGCCATTGGTGCCTTTCAACTTGACCTCTGTTACCTGTCCTATCCTCGCTTCTGTAACTTACGCCGTGTGAGCCACACAACCTAGGGTAATGAAGATGTTGCCAATATGCATTATCTTGTGTGAGCGCTTCATCAACCGTCGGTTGAGTGTTCCTGAATTGGTCATGATGGAAGGGAACTTCTCTGTGATTGGTTCATTCAGAGCGAGTGCTCGGATAAATGTATCACCGCTCCACCAAGACAACAGATAAGTGGTCAAAGCTTTCAGCTACAGTGGCTGAGTCGCAGTAGCTCGCCAGCCAATACGCTGGGCTGTGGCACAGTCACGACGTAATACGCTGGTGGCTTGGGCTCAATACGCTGTGCCACCCGAAGCCTGGATGTAATTTGACAGCTTCCATGTCCTGAATGAGCTGCTGAAAGAATGCCTTGCCTTTAGCGCAATTATCGTTTTAAAACTAGGTGTTACAGACAGCGGACCAATGATGGTTAGAACATCCGAGCGAGCGGGGGTCTTGCAGAGAGTATATAGGCCTTGGGTGGGAATCATAATCCTGCGACGTCATGGGTAGCTGAGTGACTGTCGTATAACACATCAAGCCTCACGCGACATTTTTCTCTTGGCGATTCCTCCATTGATCCGGTTATTTACTTTCCTTTTTATCCATACTCTCTGGAATAATTCACAATGGCAGATTTACCCCCAGACTACCAGGATCAGGATCTCCCCTCCTATGAAACCATCACCAACACTACGAGTACCAGAACAGTTCCCCCCACCAAAGATACCCTCGGCCCCGCTACGATCTACATCTCGGGCCGCTTCATCTACTCGACCGACCCCCAAGCGCCGCCGCTGTACGAGTTCTCCCACTCTATCGGTTATCTGCACGAAAACGACCGGAGCGTAAAAGTCGAACGGGTTGATCAAGTCGTCAAGACATCAGCCGGGACACCACAGGTCGTTCCACGGAATAGACACCTCTTCGATCTAAAACACCCGACCGCTGCCGAGTTTCCCAACTTTGCGTACCACGCCGAGGCCGCGACGCGTCGTGTGCTGTGCTCTTTTGGAGCTTCTACCTTTAGAGCTGGTGGGATATTAAGACATGGGAAGGGATATCGCTTCGAGCGCGCAGTGAAGGGTGCGGATCGAAAGCTTGAGGCCCAAGATGCGCTGTTCGAGGTGAACCCTTCGCGGGACAAGGCAGTCGGATACGAGTGGAGGGATGCGCGGGGGGAGCTGATAGCCCGGGAGGTCAAGGACGAGATGTCAAGCATGAGCTTGGTTATTTCGGCTGAGATGAGCGCCGATATGCGCGATGCTCTCGTGGCAGCGTGGATCATCAGGATATGGTGGGAGCTGTCGAATGGGAATAACTCGGCGATGCGTATGATGATGGTGAGATTCAAGACTGTCAACGCCGTTGGCCATGCTCCGTGATGACTGACGGGAGACAGGTCAACGCAGCACGGGGTCGAAGGATTGTAAGCGGATCAAATCTGAACTCGGCAGGGTGAGTGAAGGGGATGATGGTTGATTATTGCCTTTGCTAACTTCTGGCGATAGTTATCTGACCTGAGAAAGAAGTGATACGCCGCTGGCTGGCGTGGTAGTTGAACTTGCACCATACCCATGTGAGAGGATCGGGCTGTTTTGTAAAGGATTTGAGTAATGACAGAAGCGACATGAATGATTTGATATGATCTGATTTAGTAAGCGATAGCCAGGAATGGTGATAGGTTCAATATATGTCCCATAAGCTGATTTTGCCGTCTTTGGCACCAGCTGCAATCCAATGTGTTTTTCTTGCCGTGGCTATTCGCTGATCCTTGACACTGAGACCGGTTCGAATGAGAGAACCCGTTGTTCTACTCACAATACTTTGGTTGTGGCTTTCCGACTCATCTGGTTCTTCATCCTTCCTCTCTTTTGCTTCCTCCGAAATGGTGACATCGGCAAAAGCGACGGCATAGCATCCAACCTGGTGCCATTTCAACACTGCCAACTCCTTCATCGTCTTGGCGGAGTACACCCGAACCTTGGAGTCCCAGCCTGCCGTGGCGAATATCTTTCCGTCGGAGCGTATGGAGAGACTCTGCTGGCCGGAATGTTTGGTGTTGATAGTCTTGAGCGGATCTTTCCAGGGAACGCCTTTCCGAGGCGGCGTTGGTTTGATCTGTGATGATGAGCCTTTTAGAGCCGCTGATAAAAGAGACTTGGGAGGTTTAGGTTCCTCGTCTATTATCTCAGCGACACGCTCAGTGCTGTTCTGTGGTTCGGTCTCGATGGGGAAAAAGAGGTCTGAGGGAATGGGATGCTTGGCAACGATGGAGTCTGCGCTGGACGTGATGAAGTAGTCTTGATACACGCTCAGTGATAAAACAGGTTGTGAGTGAGCCTGAGAATGATATGTCGTTGTCCATTGGCCATCAGACTCGAGACGTTGGACGGTGGTGTATCCATTCTCGAACGCGGCGATGAGGGTGAGAGCGTCGTTGTGGTGGAGGAGAGCAAGACACATGGCCATGCCTGTTTTGTCCTTGGCTTTGAGAGTATGTACCCGCATTTGCGACGGTAACGTATATATGTCAATCTATTTGCGATGAGTTTGGTGCCTGAATACTGAAAGGATGATGTAGACTTACAGCGTCAGAGGCCAACGTATTGGGCACGGCGATAAAAATCTCAGAAGCAGCGTCGAAAGAACCGGGCGCGCTGGAAGTTGCAGCAAAAGCGCAAAAGTTGAGGGTATTGACCTCAAGGAGATGAAGCATCCAAGGCTGCGCCCTAGGCTCTGCGACATCCTCCACCGGTAGCGCCTTGCTGAGACGCTCCTCATCCGCCTCGCCAAGCTTCCACACAATGAGCTTCATGTCGCGCCCATGACTGCCACACGATCAGCAACTCTCTCCCTCTGAATGGACAGTAATTTACGTGATAATCTTGTCGTCGCCCCAGCCGCGGATGCCTAGAATGGCCTTTTCGTGCGCGCGCCAGACGGCCTTGGGCCGCATGATGGTGAGGTCCCAGACAACGACGAAGCCATCCGCGTCGCCCGTCACGAGTCGCTCGTTGGATCTGATAAAGACTGCGGCGTGCACCTGCGATTTGTGACCTCGAAGGATTGATTTCGGTGATGGTGCGGAAGACGCCATTGTTTCTCTGGTTGGTGAAGCTTTTAGGAATCTGAGATTGTCATGGAAGAGTTTGACGAAGGTGAGGTTGGAAATTTGGTTGGGTGGTTGTGGAACACCAGCGCTTTGGTCATTATCACGGCAAAACTCACTCGTTGACATCTCCCACGTAATAATAGTCATGGACTTGATTGAGTCTTGATTATAATTATTCTTTGTAAAGGATGTGCAGATATTTCTGCGAAACAGAACACATATCCTTCCTCTGTCGCTGCGTTCTTTGCCTCGGGGAATGGATGTAGTCGATTCAGCTCAGCCGCGCATAGATGCTCAGAAGTGAAATTGGACCGCCTCAAGACGTCGGCAACAGTTAAACTACCTAGCCAATGGACGATACAGTTCATTTTAGAAAGTTAACACTAGGAATGTCCAAAGAACGCCCGAGATTGTACAAACACTTGCTGTTGATGCCTCATCTTTTCTATATATAGGCAAGTACTGCGATATAGACGGCGTATACGATACCAACCGTGAAAGAACCTTCTAGTATACACACTCATAGTCTAAATGGGCACTTACCCTAACAAAGCTTCAGTCTGCTCTCGGTGTCGCACAACACCACCTGCAAGTCATCTCAATCTGCATCAAGAGATATCCTTCCAGGCCTCCAAAGCTGAGAAACCACCAGCTCCGAGCCCAAGGAAGCACAACAGGTCCATCGCTTCGAACTCTTCAGCTCGACTTGGCAGCAGGGCGTGCCACGCAACCACAAGACACCAATTTACACTTTGAGCATCTCGGCGTACCCGTGCTACTCGAAGCCGTGTATCCCAGCACATCGTCTGATGGAGGGCGAGAAAGAAAGAAAGAAAGAGAGAGTGCGCTGCCGCAGGACGAGACATGGTACACACACGAGGGATATTGACAGACGAAATCGATTTCAATAAGCGAAAAAGGCCGGCGGATGGAAGGAAGAGGCATGACGATATTGGTCCAAAATTTTCACTCAGACATTTTTTCTTTTCCCCCTTCTTTCTCACGCACGCCCTGTCAATCCGGCTTCCGGCAGCGAACCAAGTCATGATCCTAGGCGCCACATGTGTGATGCAATGCATGGGGGGGAGAGAGGGAGAGAGAGCACATGGGTGATATTTCGCTACCCGTCCCAGTTTATTACCTCTGTCGGAAAGTGTATATTTTCTTTTTCCTTGTCTCTGATATTGACTGATAGCGACGAATGGATTTGTCATGCGAATCACGGTCCAATGCCCCAGAGTTGTAAGAGCCCGTCGTCCTAAAATCTCTCACTCTGAAGTCTCTCCAAGGCACAGAGAATAGACAGAGAGATACACAAAAGCTATGCCCGTGTAATGGTCTCAGCATCTGTCAGCCTGCCTTTCCGAATCACAGCCGAATGCCACTCGTACTCGCACGACAGGACAGGCCCTGGCCCGACCTTTAGATGGGCTTCGCCGGCTGCTCATATAGATGATCCAGCGCTTCGGGTTTCGGCGGGACAGGGTGTGCCTACCCCCCCAGAAGCATAGACAAAAGGTTCGGTTATCGTTGGGGATTCCAATTGCCGTCTTTTTTGTCCTTTGCAGTCCGTTCCCGGTTCATTCTCTTGCATCGTCCCGTTTGCCGGCCCTATCGCACGCGCGCTGCCTGGTCCTATCCTACCTCCGACGGTGGGGCGGAGTCAATCCCGAACCTGCCTGCTGCTGCTGCTGCTGCGCGGCCTTGTCTCCCGACTCGGGGATTCAGGAACCGACCGGCTGTCGCCCGTGGCCCCGTGGATCCCTATGATTTCATAGAGTCTCGTGCTGGTCGTCTTGAGGCATTGGTTGTTTTGAAGAAGAGATCCCGAGGCTGGACGAATATCATAGGTCCTGCCTCTCTTTTACAACCAACACCAAACACCAACACCAACACCAACACCAACCATAACCTGGACATAATCACTCACCCTCACCTGGCCTCTTGCCCGGAGAGCCAGGCGGATAACTGTGTCTGCGCACCAAAGCCTCAATGACATCGCCGTGCTTGGTGGCAGCCTCGGTGCGGCGATGCAAAATGACGACTCTGGAAGCAGACAGACCATGCCCTTCTCCCAAGAGTGGCATGGCCAACCACCGCTCTCCTACACGACCGACAACCCTCCGCAGTTCAGTCGTCCTCTCGAATTCCATCACCAGAGCTTCCCGGCGACAGGCACCCATCAGACGCCCCCGGCAGTCGCGTCGGTGGAAAACACCAGAGGGATGACGACCCCAAGGACAATTGGAACCTCAGCTTCAGCTTCAACACCAGCAAAGGGGAAACGCGTGCGGACAGGGTGCCTGACGTGCCGGGAGCGTCACCTCAAGTGCGATGAAGCCTCGCCCGACTGCCTCAACTGCCGCAAGCGAGGCCGTGAATGCAAACGAGGAGTACGTCTCAACTTTCTTGAAATTAACCTCCACAGGCCTGCTGCTTCTATGCCACCTCCCGAGGAGTGGGCAGGTACGCAACTACCAGCCGATCCCGGGGAAGTCGTGCTGACCCGTGTTAGTCGAGTTCCAAGACGAGTCTCGAGATATCGCCTCCGAGTACCAGGGTGGTCTCGGTCGCTATGCCCCATATGATCTGGGGCCTGATGGTGTCAGCGAAAAAGAGGACCCGAAGCCTCTAAAGACGGAGGAGGAGTATCCGGAGCCGGCTCCGACTGATAGGCCTAGCTCGCGGCGGCTCCACGATTATATGGCTCCTGACGATAGCACCCCGAGGGCTTCAGAGACATCTTTGCTGCAGCACCAGGATGACATGGCAAGGGCTGAAGCCAATGATGGTGGAGGAATGATAAGCGACGTTTCCAATATTGCAACTCCCTCTTCGTCAACACATTCCACCACAACCCCGCGGCCAGACTTTAATCAGGAGCAACTTGTGGCAGTAAGAAAACGGCCATCCCCGCATCAAGCAACCATTGAGACGGTTGATTTGGAGATGCCCCAGTTTGACAAGTCGTCACGCATGGAGAGAGCACCCGTCGGGCAGGGCTTTCACGACAACCCTATCCAGCCATTCCCCGGCGAGATGGGCGAGACCATGGGGCGCGACATTCTAACCTCGGCTGACGAGGTCTACTACATGCAGATCTTTGTCGAAGAGGTTGGTGTATGGATGGACTCGTTCAACAAGGACAAGCACTTTAGTAGAAACATTCCGTACCACGCCCTCAAGTCGACCATGCTCCTCAACGCCCTCCTGGCCTGTGGAGTCAAGCACATCTCCCTCGTCTCACCAGAGAACCACGACAAGGCCTTGTTCTACTACAACACGGCCACGACGCAGCTTCTCCGCAGTCTGCAGAACCCCGACCGGAACACGGCCGAGTGCGCCACCACGGCCATCGTCCTCAACGTGTACGAGATCATGTGCGAGAAGCCCGCCCAGAGGATGAGCCACATCGCTGGTTCACGGGCACTGGTGCGAGAGTGTGGGTGGAATGCTAGAAGCACTGGCATCGGATCAGCGTGTTTCTGGTTGAACATAGGGACTGAGGTTCTTAACTGCTTGGCGGCTAATTGGCAGACGACGTGGAACCCTGACGAATGGGGTGTCGACTTTGAAGTTCCTGGACAAGGACCTGAGAGTGAGATTGGGAATGAACAAGCATGGGTGCACCGCATCCTCTACATCGTGGCCAAGGTTGCCAACTTTCGAGCGACAAGGGCAAAGCCTGAGGACATGGACCCAAGGGATGAACAGATCTGGTTGGGGAACCGCATGTCCCAGTGGCACGAGCTGAAGAGATTGTGCGATGACTGGAACAATAGCTGTCCTCGGACGATGCATCCGTTCGGATATGTGAAGCAGTCCAAGTCGACAGCAAAGTCTGCATTCCCCCGTATATGGTAAGCAAACTCCTATTCAAAATGTTAGCAGAGGTAGTTAACCTGAAGTAGGATGATACAGCGAGAAGCAACGCTAGGTCGTTTGCTATACCACGCTGCTCACTGCATCCTCTCACAGACACATCCCCTCGAGTCCATCACATCCTCTGAGAGGATGCGATTTCTGCAACTTCACCACGCATACCAAGTCTGCGGCATCGTCGCCCACACCAACGACCGCAGCGTTTCCATGGTGGCTATCCGCTGCTTAGCAATCGCTGGTGCTGTCCTCACCAATCCCAGCGAACAGGCCGAGGTTCTCGACATGCTTGACAGGATCAACACGACGAGCGGTTGGCGCCTGAGCTCTGTAGAGATGGAACTCAAAAAGGTCTGGGGCTGGGAACGAATGAAGCTACCCGTGACGAGTCCAAAGACGGACTCAAGCCACAGCCAAGGGATGCCATCCGTGCGGAGGGCATCGATGCCTCTGATGTCAGGGAGGGTGTCAACACCGCCAGTTATGGCTGCAGTGGGATCAAAGACACCAGTGAACCCACTGAGCTTTGCTGATTTCAAGTTGCCCAACCACCCGTACCAGAACTGGTACGAGCCACCAAACCGGACGGGTTCGTTCAACCCTCCTTCACTCTGAGGGTTCACAATCAACTTGTGAGATACGTCGAAGATGTGAGGACTGAGAGTTGTGAGTCGTGAAAAAAAAAAAAGGAGTGTGTCAAGTATATGTTGGGGTTGTTTAGACGGCGTTGGAGTTTCTTGGCATGTCTATTACTTCTCTTCTATGTTCCTGGGACTCGCCAGCTTAAAAAGAGTTAGAAGAAAAAACCTTTGCTTTTCGATCGATGCTTCTAGGATTTCGCCGAGGAGGAGCCCCCGCCGGGCTGGAAATTCATGCTGTACCCGCCCGTCTTCTCGTCCTTGACCATCTGGAAGTTCTCCGTGCTCAGCCCAAACGGTTTGAGAATGCCGTTTCCCAGATCCTTTAGCTTTCCCCACATCTCTCCCATCTCTTTCTCCTGGGCGGCCTTGGTGCGTGGTGGTAGTTGTCGTAGTTGGGTGCGGACGATGCGGAGGTCGGCTGGTGCGAGACTCTCGGGCTTGGCGGCGAGTGCCTTGTAGTCCTCCTCGGCGCCGGCCAAGTTTTGCCATCCGCCTGCCTCTGCGCGAGCGCGAGCACGGCGCATGAGAGATTTGCTGCGGATCCGCTGGATGTTGGCCTTGAGAGTCTTGACGGCATTGTCAGTCGAATCAGGAGCCGGAGCGGCTTTTGTAGCGCCAGAGCTGACAATCTCTTCTTCAACATCATCATCCTGCTCTTTCTTCTCTTCCCCCTTCTTCTCATCTGGATTCAGTAACGGATCCTTTTGCTCGAGCTTCTCTAAAGAACTCAGGGCATCCGAGGCGGCCTTGATGGCATCCTTCCATTGCTCAAGCTTGAGGTGACAGGCAGCGATGTTGCTGTATACCACAGCTCGTGGGAAGTATAGATACTTTGGACAAGAGCTGATTGCGTCGTCGTACTTGTCTAGAGCGTTTTGATACTCTTTGGAAGCAAAGAGGGCGTTGGCTTCTTCCTTGGCAGCGGTGGATTCTTCGACCAGGGTCTAGGGATGTTAGACTGATATACGGCTAGATGAAGAAATGAGATAGAATTTGGAGAGTGTGATTTAATGATGTGGCTGGCATATGGCGTGATATATCCATATAGACACTTATGCAGGGTAAATAAATCCAACATACTTGTTCCTCTTCTGGTGAGAACCTCAATTCCTCCCCTTCGTCCTTGTCCTTGTCCACCTCGACATCCGGCTTCTTTATCGCGTCATCCTTTTTGTTATCGGTTGAGCTCATTTCTGTTGTGGTCTAGGGGATTCGTGTCACTATTGACGTGATGCAGACCAGCAGTTGCGAGGTCTGACGAGCTCAGTCGGTGAGCGGTGCGTAAGAGTTTTTCAAGATATGGGACACACGCAACTAGCGGTCTGAAAGAAGAGAGCACCTCGAGAGGATATTGAGCAAGAATGGAGATCGAGGCACTGCGAAGTCGTTGATTCAGTGGAGACGTGATGTTGTCGTGTCTAGGTTCACTTTAAAGAAGATCGACGGGTTCCTGATCAACCTGAGCCTCACGGCTACAGTGGAGGTTGTTCCCGGCGACGGAACAGTCTAGTCCGTACCTGGCCTAGCCGCACACGACATCCACTGAATCAGTCCCCGCTGCGGGGGACCTCTAGTGAGGGGCTCGCCTACAAACGCTTATCGCCTCAGCGCCCAAACTCCCCGCCACGTGCCAGTGAATCACGGTGAGAAGAGTCACTCCCGCTATCACTGCCCCGCGTCACCAACCAACGCAGCTGATAGCGCAGATAAAAAAAACCTCTACCGCAATCTCTCTCTTCTCTTCTCTCCTCAAGCTGAGCTTCTCTCTCCTTTTGGCCACGGGGTTTTTGGGCATTTTGTATCTGCTTTTCTTTGGCACTCGACTACTTGATACCCATTTGCCTTTTGTTCCCTTAAGCAAGCACCCTTTTGTCCGCTTGCTTCCGCCGCAATGGCTCCTCGTACCGAGTATGTTTTGATCTTGCTCCCCTCCGATTGACCTGCGATAAGAGCTGACCATGTCTTCCAACCACAGCTTCCCGCCCGTTCGGGCCTGTCTGTTCGACATGGACGGCCTCCTGCTCGACACCGAAGACATCTACACCAACTGCATCAACATGATCCTCGAAAAGTACGGCAAAGGGACCCTGCCCTGGTCCATCAAGGCCAAGCTCCAGGGTCGCCCCGGCCCCCAGGCCAACAAGATCTTCCGCGACTGGGCTCAGCTCCCCATCTCCCCCGAGGAGTACCTCGCCGAGAACACGGCCCTGCAGAAGCAGCTGTTCCCTCACACCAAGCCGTTGCCTGGTGTTCCTGAGATGCTGGGACACCTCGGTCGCACTCGGTACTGGGATGTCAAGAACGGCGCTGCTGCCGCCGAGGCCAAGACCAACGGTAGCGACGGTGAGCCTCACCGCGTTCACATTGCCCTCGCCACCAGCTCCCACCTGGGCAACTTTCGCATCAAGACGGATCACCTTCAGGAGCTGTTTGCCGTCTTCCCCTCGCACCGCCGTGTCCTGGGCGACGACTCTCGTCTGACTCCTGGTCGTGGCAAGCCTCTGCCCGACATTTTCCTCCTCGCTCTCAAGACCATCAACGATTCCCTCCCTGCTGATGAGCGACCCATCACTCCCGAGGAGTGTCTTGTATTCGAGGACTCGGTCCCCGGTGTCGAGGCTGGTCGTCGTGCCGGTATGCGCGTCATCTGGTGCCCTCACCCGATGCTGAAGAAGGAGTACGCTGGACGTGAGGAAGAGGTCCTTGCTGGCCGCACGGGCGAGGCCGGAGCGGTCGACCTCCACCAGGTCGGAGAGCTCAACGACGGCTGGGCCGAGTACATGGCCACCCTGGTCGACTTCCCCTACGACAAGTTTGGCATCGTTGTCCCATCGGTCGAGGTCGAGAAGGAGGACTGCATGAAGGAGTCTCCCGAGGAGGCGGTCGCCGAGGCCTGAGGCAGACGTCGATGAAACGGATCATCGTTGGTGGTACAGCCGCCCGGCCGTTGGATTTTCGGGCCGCGCATCTCAGGCGCGCATGGGCCTAGATGCGCTCTTTTCGGATCGGACAGACTCGGGGAGAGATGGATGGATAGACAAAAAGGGGTTCACGGTTAAATAAAAGGAACTGGAAACCATAGACTGTTCAGTAGACAAATCAGGATTGGATGCTGATACTCATGAATATTAATGAAATGAATGGAATGCCCAGACAATCCCCCCTCAGATATCATATTGGACCCCGTACTTCTCCACGTAATAAAATGTCGTCAATCTATCTCGATATCTTAGATCCAGGGTGCGGATGCGAGTGTGGGGAGATGGATGAGACCACTTCGGCCACCAGTAATACCACCTACAGTGCCGGCTTCATGTGCTTTGACCAACGTGGCACGGTGCAAGTCGTGCCATTCATCGACATGCAACGATTATGCCTTCCGAGATTCTCCTATAAACCATGGACGTCTCCTAGAGTGTCAGAGCTGACCCCTTCAAGTCGTCTCCCACACTCTGAAAGACACCCAATGGCTTCTATAACGTCTTTGCCGCTGCATCTCGTCGCTGACATCCTCCGCCTGCTGGACAATATCCAGCTCCTACCCCCCGTAGTGTTGAGCCACCGCATCTTCTACTCTGCCCTGCTAGACACTCCGTCCCTACCCCTGGACATTCTACGCTCCCAGATCCCGGAGAACCTCTTGCCTCTGGCCGTTGCCGCGTACACGTCGCAGAAATCCGTCAGAGACCTGAACGGCCTTGACGCCGAGGCTTTCTTGACAAAGTGCTACGACTCTCCCCTCCAGAGTATCGAAGGTGGTCTATTGCACTTGTCCCTCGGTCAGGCTATCCAGGTCGGACGCATCGATGATGCCCTGTCGGAGCTGCGTGAGGAGTTTACCCTGTGCTCGTTACGTAGACTCTATGGTGTAAACAGCGACGAGTCCATCTCGGATGACCAAGGTCTCTCCCCAGGAGAAGAGTACCGTATCTCGCGAGCCCTATACCGCTTCCAGATCTACCGCAACCTCTTTCTAGATAAAGAGGTGCTAGGCAAGGAGCAAGATCTCAACCCATCCGGATACGGCGACGACGATTACCAAGACGAGGAAGAAGAACAAGACACAAAGCCCGACAAGAAGCAGAAGAAGCTCTTCTTTGATCGGCATTCACCCTGGGTGAATGAGCAGCTGGCCTGCGTGTATGACTATCTCGAGACGAGACTGACCGGTGGTGCGTCCCTAGAACTCGCTCGTTCGTATAAACGGATGACTCCCCTTCTACTCCTTGTGTGCGACTTGTTTTAACGTATTTATGGTGATTAGTTATGCTGACCATCCTGTCGGCTACTCCAGCCTATCGTCAAGTCGTTGTCAATGGCTTTCAATGGGGTGAGAACCTGACAGAGTGGTTGACTGAGAAGACGCAGCTCTTTGAAGAGCAAAGATGCGTGAGTGCCTTTCAACACTGTGAAATAAGTTAGCTTACGTGTTCAGCTATCTCTTGGTCTTCCTCGCTTGAGCCAACTACTCAAGGCTTCCACTTATGAAGAATGGCAATGTTCTCTCGGCGAGGCAAGCAACCTCTGCCAGAGCTGTCTTGAAGAAGATCTAGAAGAATTCAACCGTGGCAAGAGACCCAGCGAGAAGCGTGGTGTCTGGCGTGTAGCCGACATGGACCGTCTCGCACAAGAGGTCGACGCCGACGACGACGTAACGGATGATCACCCACGACAGATGTGGACAAAGGTATACTACGACAGAGTACACGAGAGGTTCCGTCTAGGTGATCATGCTTTTGCGCCGATGAGGTTTGTATATGGACTAAGAGGTATTGGGTATGTCATGTGGGATGGTAAGCGGATGGAGGACGAGGTGTGCAAGGGTACTGTGGACAAGGCGTACAGGGGTGATACTGTTTTCTGAGCGTTCTTTGGTTAGGAGTTGTTGCTTTCGGCCTGCATTCTTCTTTTCTCTGGCGAGGAGTGCTTTTCATGGGGAGTCTGTATAACTAGGGTCATTTCAACTACATAGGTCTGGCATCAGTGGTATAGGTATGGGTAGATTGTATTGCATAGCCACGAGTAACAATAGGAGCATACATTGGCATTTTATTTACGTGGCTCTCGATCGAGACTTAGCGCTGGGAGTTGATCACATCAAGGGTGGACAGATGTGAGAAGAATACTTTTTTTTATCCCCTCCGTCTTTTTCTTCTCTTGTCTTGACTACCTTGAGCCGTGGCACCATTGGCCTGTGTCTCGACGTCGGTCTTGCTCCCCTCTAGATTATTCTCCTGGTGCACCTGCCCTGTTCCCTAAACTTTTCCCAAGTGTATCTGTCCCATGCCAAGCTCAAAGTTGTGCTTCCTCCTTCAGATGATTCCTCTAGACGAAATCGACATGACGACAACCGTATGAACAAGGCTGGGCTGAGCCACGAAAAGACTTGGATGGACCCAGAACATGGTCCAAGACTGCCATGGATTGAAAACTGTTGCAAGGACTCAGGTCACCGTTTCGTGCCGACTCAAGACTCGATGAAACCAAGACAAGCGAACGCCAATGTGATGTTTGCTTCTCTGCGTCCCTTCCCAACATGAGATCTTGACGAGCTGGATATAGAGCCACGAGAAAAGATGCCATGCACCCCAGAGAAGCAAACACCAATGTGATGTTTGCTTCTCTGGGCTATCTGACAAGTCCATCCAGCTGACCAACCGACTGAGAAAGGAAGATGAAAGGATCCGGAGCATCCACATGGAGCGGCGTGATTCGAAATAGACTCCTCTCCTTCTTACAAGATTCCCCTGTCTCAAGGCATGCATGACGCACCCCAGAGAAGCAAACACCAATGTGATGTTTGCTTCTCTGGGGCCCCAAGAAGGGGTGCCATGGAGACCCATCCCCCTTTCCCACTAGGGGGGCCGTCGAAACCGCTCAGTGCGAACGGTCGGCCGAAGATCTCAACGCCTCGGAGGTTGGCGAGGGCCTTCTCAGCATCCTCAGGTTTCTGATGGAAGAGTCAGTTGCAATCATCAAAGGTGTGAGTGTCAATGTTGCTTACAGTGTACTGAGCGAAGCCGAATGGCATTTGTCGCTTGTCACGCTTGATTTTGACACCCCAAGAAGGGGTATCATAGAAACCCATCCCCTTTCCCACTAGGGGGGACCATCCGAGGATCTCGATGCCTCGGAGGTTGGCGAGGCCTCCTCAGCATCCTCAGGTTTCTGACGGAAGAGTCAGTTTCAATCATCAAAGGTGTGAGTGTCAGTGTTGCTTACGATGTACTGAGCAAAGCCGGAAGGCATCTGACGCTTGTCGCGCTTGATCTTGACCAAGGGGTCCCCAAGAAGGGGTCCCTTTCCCACTAGGGAGGTACCATGGAAACGTTTCACTCCAATATCATCTCAGTTGGAGCCAACCCCATAGGGGTTAGGGAGACCTGGACGAAGTCCTCCAGCCTCTGCCCCAAGAAGGGGCCCCCAAGAAGGGGCCCCCAAGAAGGGGTACCATGGAGACTGAGTCTCTTATAGTGTCATTCTTTCCGCAGCCGTGTTCACCGTATTCCATCTAAAGAAAGAAAGATGGTGGTCTAACCAAAGCGTACTTCGAGCACTTTTGACTGCCCTTGTTGAGGCTGACCCCATTGAGTTCTAGGCCAAAGGGCCTTTCCCTCAACGGTGGTGGTGGTTGTCGCCTTGTTGGCGGCCTCGTCAGCGCCAGCCTGGTCAGTGGCGGCGCCGACAGAGTTAGCAGGGAGTGCCTCATCCTGCTCAACGATGACATCGTGCGTGATGTCAAGGTCACTGTGCTAGCATTGGGATATGATGCTATGATGTGTTGAGAATGTGTTCTTTGTTATAGTTGAAGCCCGGCCCTTGATGGGATGGCTAAGCCGATAGATCATTGTTGGCAGCTTCATCAGCACCAACCTGCTCGGTAGTGCCGGGAGGATTGGCAGGAGGGGCTTCGTCCTGCTCCACGATCACATCATGAGTGATGTCGATGCGAGGGGGAATTGGGATACCGGGGATTCCAGAAGAGGTCATGTGGTAAGGAATCCCCGGTTATGGTATTGGGTTTTGATGCCGTCATGTATTGATAAATGTGCCATTTGTTAATGCGGCCGATGGCCCCTTTCTTGTCCCTTTTAGAGACGTTATCGATGAAGGGGACAAGAAAGGGGCCGCGCAGAAGATCCGGGTTAAGGGCTGGCCCCGAAGAGGAATGCCGGGGCCAAGGGCCAGCCCTTGAGGGAAATGTTTGAGGCGAGGGCCGGCCCTTGAGGAAGGGTTCCGGGGCCAAGGGCCGACCCTCAAAAGTGTTGAGGCCCCTGAATCCGGGGCTGGCCCAGAGGCCTGCTGATCGAAGAAAAATATGCAGTGTCGGCTACCGTCCCAGCCGCCTCTCGATCAAGGCATCCGAAGAGGCGGCTGGGAATCTGGAGCAAGAGCTCCATGTTCATTTTTGGAAGGGACAAGCGGACTGATATGATGCAAGACAGGAGGACTACTTGTAAGCCTCCCAGGGTGTCTTGTGGTACTCGTCAAGTTGCTGCAGATAAGCCTTTGAGCCAAATCGTGCCGCAGCTTTGGGCGAGCCTCTGGCGGTAGGAGATGAAAAAGAGGTGCGAGGTATGTTCTGGGTATTTCGTGGCTGGAGCAGATGCTAGCTGTTGATGAAAGCACGGTGCCCAAGGGAAGCATACGATACTGGTCGTTGCCGTCGCGCTGACCCATGACCAGACAAAGTTGTTCTCGCTTAGGACGGGAAAAGAATTCCCAAGTTGTGCCATGTCCTCGCTGCAGAACTGGGAGATCGTCTACCGTGATCTTGTCTCAGTGGTAGTGGGCCTCCTCATGGATGGCTGTGGCAATGCTGTATGCCATGTTGTGTGCCATGCAAGAAGCATGGCGGTAGACTTGTGTGGCCCCGCTTGATCCTGAGCCCTCTTACGATGCTCAAGATATCCTCAAGCTCACGGGTTCGTCATTGGACCTTGAGGCATGGGATACACATCTCCCGTGAAGATCCAGTCCAGGTCAAGCCCCATCTCAATATCAGCAGGGCCCGTTTGTCCCAGCAGCCCCTGTCGAAGCTGAGGCGGTGATACGTGAGACGGTGAAACGCCGTGAACTTGGCCTTTATCAAGTGAAGTCCGCGTCCGCTTTCGAGGAGCAGAGTCTGCTGCTGCGGTTGGTGAGGTTCGTCGTGCTCTTGCCGTCCGCCCGTGAAGCTCCCACTGCCGCTGCAACAGGACGAGAAAGTCTCTGGCCCTCTTGGCGCTCTCCCATGTAGCTCCCAGCTCATCAAGTGCTCTGAAGCAGGCACTCAGATGGAGACCAATCTCGTTTTCGCCTTGACGTTGGTAGTTTGTCACGGAGGCAAAGATGAGCAGTAACGCCGCGGAGCATGCGATGCCAACGCCTTGAATGTTCATGCGGCGGAGTGCATAGCGCGTCTCGTAGAGCTGTAGGAGTTTGGCAATGGCGTACGCTGATTCTACACACATCATGCGTGCGTGTGCCGCCCCAGGACCCTGTGGAGGGAATGGTTGCACGTAAGTTCGTGACATCCATGGGCGATGAGCGTGTATGATATTCTGGTGATATTGCATGCTGTGCCAAGGTTAGCAGTGCCTAATGTGCATGAATGGTATACTAACTGCAGTAGGATGACGTGTGGGAGATATGGCGTCTCGCGGTCATCGACATCGACTTGGAGTACAGTAGGTAAGTCAGCCCGCCAGTTGAGCAGCTCTTCCACTGTCCGAACATTCATTTCTTGCAGAGTGGCAGCTGGTATCTTTCTGCTTCCATAGCTATGTCCGAGTCAGTAATGTTGAATCCAGACTACCAGTGGGACGAACTCACAGAGCATATCCGAGAGGAACCATTATGTCGCTGAGGAGGGTCCTTTGTCGATGTAGCTCATCTGTGTAGTCTGGTAGAGGGGTGAGCTCATCAAAGGACTTTTTGGAGACATATGGAATCCACTGTCCAGCTCTCTCGGGTCTGACATCTCCGACAGGCTTGGCAACAGTGACGTCCTCCATGTTGATGCGGAACGGCCGTCCGAGATAGAATCCCCACATGCTTCAAAGCTCATTAGAGAAGGGTAGTCGAATATAGAGGAGATACTTACTGGTCGACAGTATACGCTGCCCAGAAAATGTCGCGACGCAGATCCGCAGATGCCTGGGTAACAGCTTTCTTCGCCACATACGGACTCAAGTCGACATGAAGGGCCATATCGAAAGCCAGTCTCATGGCCATCCCTGCAACTAGTCAGTACTGGCTCGTTTTCACCATAGGATTCACTTACCGCTATAGAGCCAACCCCTTGCATCTCGTTTGCAGCCGATGTCGTGGCTGCTGAGGACCACCATCGCCTGCACTGTCGCCAAGCAGGGACAGTCCAGTTCGATTTCAAGAAGTGCCTTGGCCCTGTCGGCAAAGAAGTCAGAGAGGGACTTGGGGAATGTGACAAATGTTGGGTGGTGTCGCGATTCAAAGGCAGCACCCAAGGAACATCTGCACCAGTGTCAGCCACCTGCATCAAAGTGTCAAGAAATAGACTCACATTGAGTTGAGCAATGCCTCTGAATAGTATTGCGTATCTTCCTTCCTGTCGCGCCAGTTGATCCTCGCTTCCTCAAACATGGCTCGGTTCACAACATGGAAAGCCGCATCTTGCCAAGCAAAGTAGAGGTTGACCAGATGCTCCTCGAGGTCAGCGGGCACAGACTTGCCGATGCCAAGGCGGTCGAGATATTCTTGCCCGTTGTTTCGAACAGTGCGATGAATGGTAAGATTGTCGGGCGCGGGCATCTCGACAAGATTGAAGTTAGATGTGGGCCCGTAATATCGCACCTGTCCCCCAGGTCCTATCTGCAGGGACCCGATGCGGTCGGAAAGCTGGTCGACTAGTACCTCGGTGCTTTCTGTGTCACTGATTGCCTCGTCGGATCCCGGGCCACTAGGCAGTTTGATCGAGTGGTGCTCGCCTGACCCGGGAGTCGGGAACGGAAGCATGCCGCCTATGGTGTCCGAGTCTAGGGCAAACGGAGGCTGGAAGTTGAAGTTTGGGTCTTCAGGATTGCTCCAAGTCCAAGAAGGCGGGTTGACTGCCAGAGAGCCTGAGGCATGGTCATCTGGAGTCGGGCGTCCGATGACGTCCAGGCCATTCAAGTCCCCTATGGCGTGTGGAGGTGCCATCAAATCAGGCTGAGTGACGACGGCAACTTGTGCACTATCATCAACCCTATCCCAGACCGGCAAAGGCGCCGGGGGCGGGGGAAGTGACTCTATCGCTGCGTTGGCGTTTGGTTGATTCTGGCCTGGTGATTGGTGAGGAGAGGCAGTGCCATTTGATGGTGCCCTTGCAGCATCTTTGCTGGCAAATGTGTGCGTCAGTTTTAGATGGCCAAGCACTTTGATGAGAGCCTCCTGTTCGTCCTTGGGCATAGGTGGAGGTTCAAGCGAATTTTCGCCGATGAAATTGCACAGCTGCTCGATGCGTCCAGAGAGAAGCTCGATAGCGACGCGAAGAGAGAGTCTGCGCATAGGATGGTGAGCATGAGTGAACGCGACAGCGGGATCATGACTGACTTGCGCTTGTCATCACCTGCTTGGTATCGGCAATCCTTGTTTTTGTTTTTGCAGTTGGAGCAGATGGGGGAGACTCCATCGCACTGGAGAAGTTAGTTGATTCATAGCCATGAAATATCGTCGTAGAGCTGCCTCTGATATCCAGCTAGGGACTCACCTTGACCTTGCTCTCGCGACATGGCACGCAAGCTGTGGTGACGTGCTTTCGCCGTGGCGGACCCTGCGCTGAGGACGGCATGATTCTTCTGAGATGAAGCTGCGCGATGCTTGACGCGCTCAAGATGAAAAGACTCCAGGATTAAGATCAAGACGAGAACGAGGACGTCTCGAGTGGGTTGAATAGAGGTTCAAGATTGGAGCGCCCAACTCCACCCAAGGTCAAGGTCAAGGTCAAGCAAGGTTGATTGATGAGAGGAGAGGAGGAGCAAGGGTCGGCGTTAGTGGGGAATTGTGTGCGGGGGAACCGAGCTTTAGTCAGGCGCGCCAGGTTGGCCAGCCAAACAGGTTCGCACGATTCAACACCACGACAAGCTGCCCATTAACCCAGGTAGCCTTGAACAAATTATTATCCAGATCTCATTGGGACTGTTTCTTCTGTTGCAGGGCAAGGTTTCGCATACGTACCATAAAAGAGTAAGCCAGAATATCATCGGTGGTAAGAATGGTTGGAGGAAAAGCGACACTTGCCGCAGCACCCATACCATCACAGTGGTCATAGCTGGTCAGGGCCTGCGCAGGGGTGCCGAGCACTGGCAGTACATGAACGTCGTCGTGAACAGGTTACCGCCGACCTCAGAACGATATACGTCATGGTCTTGAGATATCACTGAAGCAACTTGCAGAGCCTAAACTAGCCTGGGAATTCTTTATATTTTGTTGAGATGCGAACCAGCCTATCTAGTTTTCGACGTCTAACGAGAACCCCAGGAGGTACTGATGCTGGGTGATGGTTGGTCTACCCTACATCAGAACTTCAGATTCAAGGGGCACTCACGTCACACGGGATCAATGTCTCAATCATTGTAGTCGATGACCAATTATATAGGGCTAGAGTGTTGTAATGAAGCAAGAAACTCTAATAAATGTATAAGTAGGAATGCACCATTGCGACAATCTGTAGAGACGCTTGTAAGTGGAAGCGAAGGTATCACTAGAGCTGGGGGTTTACAACAAGACTGGATTCACCTTTCTATTGGGACAGCTGGTAACGCCCGCCCGAGGTATTGGATAGCAGAGGTAAGGAAAGTGACGATAGCGAAGCTTGAGAAACCCTTGGCCATCCCAGTCGGGACTGTCACTCAAGTGTGATATAAGTCTGGCGATCCATCGCAATTTACCTTGTCCGAATAGCCCCATGGTTATCAAAGAACTACCGAGGGTGACAAGTTACGCAAGTTGATGTCTACACATTATTGGCGGCATTTAGAAGTGTTTCAGTGGTTTGGGCCTGTGATCCTCGTACTGGTCCCACTTAAGCTCGAAGTCAACAGGTCCGTCAAGTTGTGAGGAAGCTATCCTCGGGTGCCAGCCAATGCTGTCTGGGACGGAGGATTGCTGGCCCATCTACCACAGACATACCCGGAAGTTGGATTTTGACAAGCAAATCCATCTTTTGGTTGAGTGCATTGGCAGTGGATGGCTCAAAGGTTAAGCTAATCGGAGGGCGCGTGAGACCTCCTGATACGACTCGAGTACTCGTGCGAAGTCTCCGGGGCTGGTTGAGTGCGTGTTGCTCGTTGGGTAGTACGCTCGTCCCAATCTTGGCTACTAGTAGATAGCGAGGTTGAAAGATTCCTGATTCTTTTGGTCTGGTCGAGACAGCGGGCAGAATCGCTTTACGTTTCTCTCGATGTCGTCAAACAGTGGCCTGGCTTCTATCGAGTAACCTGAAGTCAAGTCCAATCACTTTTCAGGGTTTGCCCTGAGAATGAGAGCGACGACCACCCACCTAGGCCATATTGAAACCAAAGTGCTTCTGGCACTGAGCTTGTCCCTGGCGGCATCAAGGACAGGGCTAAGGATACCATTTCGAGGGTAGCTGATGTGGTCGTTTTGACTAGCTTTCGCGGTTGTTGACACCTGCGCACATAGCTAGTCCACAGTCAGTAAAAGGGACGTCGACATATGCTGCCACAAATGCGTAGAAATCTCTCGGAATAGCGGGTGCATGTCGTCCGTGGCCTCTGTTTGCTGGTCCGCCTAATCTGAGAAATATCTCGCTCTGGCTAAGGCGATACTCATGTCGCCCTTATCGTAACGAAGTCGTAGAGGAGACTTCATAGAACGGACTCGTATCGAGATCAACGGTGTGCGTGCTTGTGCGTTAGCCGGATATATGCTGGTGTCGTTGACGAGGTGAGTGTTTTGTGATGCAAGGTGCTCTTTCTGTCAATTTGTGATGACCTTGGCTTCCGACTGTTCCTGAAAATCAAGGCACCAAGCAAACGGCGGCTCCGACGACGGCGTCTTGATGTCCCATGATAGACTGTGGATTCGTTTCAGGGAGAAACGAGAGAAGAAGAAAGAAAATAAAGAATCTGGCCATGCTTTGTCAGATCGAGATGGGCATCTTGGCCTCCCCATTCAATTCCGCCTTTTTCAACGGGAGCCAGTGAGCGTGGCATGAGCCGGTCGGGATCCGTCGGAGCTTGGAGAAAAAAAGACCATCATGGTGGCGGGATGGATGGAGTAGGTGGGTTTAGCTTGGAGCTACGTAACTACCTGATTGAGACAGCTGCCGAAGGAGACGGAAAATGAATTCTGGCCTAGATTGCGTGTATTGTGCTTCGGAAAATAATTCAATTCATGTGGAGAGGCATGTAATATCAATGATGGCTGTCTAGAGTTGCATCAACCCTCCATGTTTTGTGCAGCATCGCAAAGTCAGTGCGATTGTACCACATGTTCATGAGACGGAGACGTCAACACGGCCCGGTCTAGATCCGGACCAGCATCTTCAGAGCATCACTTAAAGGACCTGCCACCCGCTCGCCCTGGATTGGAGCGCAAGGAAGTCGCTAGAAGAGCATCCATTCTTCATGACAAAGCCCAGGTGGGGTAGAAAAGCATCATGGGAAACGCGGTTAGAATCTCTACTCGGACACAGACAGTACAGTGATCTGAGGGTTATTCACCCACCCATGGAAGGGAAAAAATACTCCACATTTCCCCAGATGCCGCCAGGCCAATACCTCGCTCGCTTCCATCCCAGAAACAGCAATTGAACCACATGAACCCCTCGATTCCCGACAGATGCCGGCTGTTGCGTCGCCACTAAAAGCCGGCGGCGGCGTCGTTGGAGACTTGCCAAACTGCCCCCGGAGCCGAGCGAGGTTCCGGCCCGGTTCCGGTTCCGGTCTGCGGGATTCCAGTCCCGCGTCCAGTCCCGCGGGACCTGGCCGTGATTCTTTCTCTTTCGAGAGGCTGTCTAGCTGTCTCAGAGGTCACCCTCAACGCAGTAGGGTCGCACTGCTTTTTTCGCCCGCGGTGCCAGCCCCGACCTCGGGCGGCTCAAGGTACACCCCAAAGGTGAGCCGTATGGGGCTATTGATCATCTCCATGGGCGACGGCCTCGATTGACTGGTGCTCCATTGACCTTGACGGCGTAGACGCGCCTTCCTCCGGCGGGGTCGAAATTCTCGCGCGGCCATGTGACGTCTGCTCATTGGGGTGGAATACCTATCGACCGCGGGAGCTGTTGGAGCTTTAGTAGACCCGACCTCTCCAGCCTTTCCTCTTCATTTCTTCCTCCACATCTTCTCTTTCTCTCTCTCTCTGTCATCTTGTTGTATTTGGCGATTTTTTATTTGCTTCCTCAACACATACACAATGGCTGCTGAAACCTACCACAAGGAGGCCATCGCCGGTGTGAGTTGCCCCTCACTCATGAAGCTTTTGCTTTCTGCCCCTCACCGAGATCTCCATCGCTGACCTGCAATCGTCAACAACAGCTCAAGGACTCTAGCCTGTTCATTCAGGATGCCTTCATCGACGGCGAATGGGTCTCCAAGGAGAACAAGTTTGACGTTTTTGAGCCCTCCACTGCCACCGTCCTCGGCAAGGTCGCCAACTGCGCCCTCGAGGACTTCCAGAAGGCCATCAAGAGCGCCGATGCCGCCCAGACCAAGTTCTTCGAGACCACAACTGGCACCAGCCGAGGTGCCCTTCTGAGGAAGTGGTATGAGCTGGTCGTCGCTAACCAGGAGGATCGTGAGTGATACTATCTTTCCAACAATGGTCTCAAGACTGACAATACCAAGTTGCCAAGATCCTCTCCCTCGAGAACGGCAAGACCCTCTCCGAGGCCCAGGGCGAGGTCATCTACGCCGCCAACTTCATCTCTTGGTTCGCTGAGGAGGCCACCCGCTCCTACGGTGTCACCATCCCCTCGTCCTCCCCTCACACCACCCTTATGACCATCCGCGAGCCCGTCGGTGTCTGCGGTATCATCACTCCCTGGAATTTCCCCGCGGCCATGATCACCCGCAAGATCGCTCCCGCCCTGGCCGCCGGCTGCTCCGTCGTCATCAAGCCCCCCTCCGAGACCCCCTACTCAGCCCTCGCCTTCACGAAGCTCGCTGTCCAGGCCGGTCTTCCTCCCGCCACCATCCAGGTCCTCCCCACCCGTGACCGCCAGGCCGCTACCGAGCTGTGCACCAACCCTCTCGTCAAGAAGATCTCCTTCACTGGTTCCACCGGTGTTGGTAAGATGCTTGCCAAGCTTGCTACTGGCACCCTGAAGAAGGTCAGCCTGGAGCTCGGCGGTAACGCCCCCTTCATCGTCTTCGAGGATGCCGACCTTGACCTCGCTGCCGAGGGCGCCATGTTCTGCAAGTTCCGATGCTCTGGTCAGACTTGTGTCTGGTAAGCTTTTCCTTTCACTGTTCTATTTAATGTCAGCTAACCTTCTCTCCAGCGCCAACCGACTCTACGTCCAGAAGAGCGTCGCCAAGGAGTTCACCGCCAAGCTCGTCGCCAAGGTCAACGCCCTCAAGATGGGCGGCGGTCTCGACAAGGCCACCACCCAGGGCCCCCTCGTTAACAAGTCCGCTGTCGACAAGGTCAAGGAGCACGTCGCCGACGCCACCTCCAAGGGCGCCAAGATCGAGACTGGCGGCAGCACCCCCGACTCCCCCGGTTTCTTTCACCAGCCCACCGTCCTGTCCGGTGTCACCCAGGAGATGGCCGTCGCCAAGGACGAGACCTTCGGCCCCCTTGCTCCCATCTTCGAGTTCGACACCGAGGAAGATGCCATCCGCCTGGCCAACGACACCGAGTTCGGTCTTGCTGGTTACTTCTTCTCCAAGGACGTCAGCCGCGTCATGCGCGTTGCCCAGAAGATCCAGGTCGGAATGGTCGGTGTCAACACCGGCAAGATCAGCGCTGCCGAGGCTCCCTTCGGCGGTATCAAGGAGAGTGGCTACGGAAAGGAGGGCAGTCTTTACGGTCTGCAGGAGTACCAGAACATCAAGAGCATCACCATTGGTAACCTGAACGGTTAAAAAGGGACAGAGAAAAATGGGGTAGCGAGGATTGCTTATTCAACTATGATAATGACGAGGCGCAAAAGCCCACCAGAATAACGACCGGGATCAGAAAAACTGATCACCAAATATAAATAAGTAAAATGATCTGATGAGTTTCTGCCTGTCTCTTGTGATGTGGATGAATGTCTAATGCCTGCTATGAACACCGCCTCAAGTTGACTCGTCAGCGTATAGCAGCAACGTGGGGGTTCGCAGTTGGAGTGACTAACGGGAGATAAACTTGCGAAGACTTATTATTTGATGGCATGTAGTGTATGACTTTGCGTTATATAGGTAGAGTCACCAACCGCGTGGACGTTGTCCATGAGTCTGAACGGAGGGCCTCTCCTCCCAGTTCCATCTCAGGGCTATCGACAATGGGACAAAACTTTAGGTCAATGGGTACCAATTGCAGATCACATTGGGACCAGTAAGACATCTGGCCATTGTATTGCGTTAACTGGCCCTATAAAGATGGGGTAAATATGGCTAGGGAAGCCGATGTATGTCCTAGACAAGGTGTCACATAAAAGCCCACCATCATTGGCCTATCAGCAGCTTCAAGTACACAACTAATTGAAATTCCAAAGAAGGCTAAAGAAACGACCAAATAATTACCTAAGTCGAAAATAATGCTCTGTCAAAGAATCCTAGTTGCTCGGCAGCCTCGCATGCCCAGCCAGCCACCGGACAGGCGCAGTTCAGCTCCCAGTCGCGGAGACAACTCTTAGTCAGCTGTAGAGTCCATCTGAGTAGAAACGAAGCCTCGTTTTAACTTGAATGACCTCATTTCTACATGGCCCTCAAGCCGAGATAGTGATCATGCTTTGTCGGGTTTGCGCCTCCATCGATCTAGACGAAGCTAGCGCCACAATCAGCTGAGAGGAGTTCCTTCGAAGGCCTCGTAACAAACGCTCAGCCTTTGGATATCAGCATCATGCTTCTTGGAGTGCCCTTGAGAAGGCGGCAGATGAGGGCTGCGACATGTGCCAGGCCTTCTGGTCGGTAGCCATAGATGGGGTGCGGCGCGAGGCTAAATCACAGCTATGGCTTAGAATCGAAAAGGCATGTCATAGTGTCGGGTTAAAGTTATCTAACGAAGGAGTCGCGAAATTCCTCTCAAGGCTAGGTGTTTTCACTCTTCAAGGTTTGTCTCGCTTACCTGTATTGATATGTCTAGCTAGCATCGGCTAATCACTTTTGCTAAGGGCAGAGCATCCAATCTTTATAGGGAGAGCTGTAAGCCCGGAGGCTGGACTACCTGAAGTCTTTGACTTAGCAAGATCTTGGCTGAAAACCTGCCTCCTCCACCATGCAGGGTGCGGGCGCCCAGGAACTACAAGTCTCCCAACAAGAGTCATCGACGTAGGGCCAAGTGATGGCTCAAAAGAGGCCCACCTGCGTTTATCCAACGGAGAAATTGGCGAGTGGGTTTCTCTAAGCCATCGATGGGGGAGCCAGAAAATCCTCACCACCGTCCAATCGAACCTCCAAGCACACTGCCAACAACTGCCCTGGTCCTCGTTGTCGAAGACATTTCAAGACGCCATCAAAGTAACGCGAGAACTGGGTTTTCGCCATCTCTGGATTGACTCGCTCTGTATTTTGCAAGACTCATCTGAAGATTGGGTCAAAGAATCAGAGAGGATGGGGAGCTACTACAAGGATGCGACGCTCTCCATTGCGGCAAGTCATCCAAACAGTGCAGAGAAGGGCATCCTGGCTAAACGAGAGTCAGTCCTATTTAATGGATCTGCAGACTTCGCGATCATGATTCCCTGCAAGTCGTCTGACGGAACGTCCAACATCTACATCAGAAAGCAACTCTTGTCCTTCGAAGACATGTTGGATTCCAAGCTCTTTATTCCACTCGAGCTCCGGGGCTGGGTGCTACAAGAGACTATGCTTGCACCTCGGACTCTGTACTTTACACAAGAGCAACTTATCTGGCACTGCCGAACTTGTGGTAGGGTTGAAGCAGACCGGAATCCAATCTTTTCGGCGTCCATCCCATTGAACTAAACAAACCCAAAGGCTTTCATTTCTTTGAATTGGACATCTACGTCAGCCGTATCGAGCAGCGAGGACAGTGATCAACCCCCTAGATGCACATGGAGCGTGGCTTCGTATTGTCATCGACTTCTGTGGCCGCAAGCTCACATACGCAGATGACCTCTTCCCTGCCATTTTGGGTTTGGCCAGAGAAGTGCATAGGATGTCGGGAGATACTTACTGCGCTGGCTTATGGCAAGGCGATATCGCTCGAGGGCTGATGTGGTATCGACAAGTCCCAGTCAAAGAGACCCTCAAGTATCTAGCCCCATCCTGGAGCTGGGCATCCAAGACATCAGCGGTTGACGGGGGGATGGATCCTTACTTTATGATCCAAAATACGCGTGTAGTTGAAGGGACAAGTCTCGAGGTGATTGATGTCCAACTAGGACGAGCGACGAGCGACCCATTTGGAAAGCTGAAAGGGGGGATGATTCGAGTTAAGAGGGTGGACATGGAATGCGCACTTGTCTGGAGGAAGTTGGGACGCAAAAGAAAAGAATGGTGAAGCATCCCTCAATTCAGCTCACAGCAAGGATGAGACGACTAAAGGCGACCAATTCCACGTCAACAAGCTCGATGTTCACGATGACGCCAGGGGACTGATATACAGCCTCGACACAGAGGAAAGTTTAGAAGAATTCCTTAAGGCGGACGGGACACATTCGCCTTTCCTGGTTCTTGGGGTAGGTGTACTTCAAGACGCATCGGATGCTGCTCGACGGTATGATACCGACACGATATCTGGACTTTTACTTTGGAAATCAACTCAGGTAGCTGGGGCATATGTACGTGTTGGCATCTTTGACGGGGATGCTGAGGGTTGCAAGCGAGATCCGTGGAAGATGAATACTGTCGATATCGTATAAGAGGAATGTCTACTGGTTAATACTATGGTGGAGGACGGATATAGCCATGGCGTAGCTCAAAGACTGGAAACCCTCATTGACGAAGTAACATGGATGCTTGACCCTTGTCAAGCAGTCAACCCACTTCAGCCCCCCTTCATCCCTTGGCCATCATCAAAAGGTCCCATCAAAGTCGGTGTTTTTTCCGACGAGGCAGCATAACCGAGGCCTTGCGAAGTAGGAAAGCTTGCCTAGGACGTAGTCATCGCCCAGCTGGACCAACTAACCTGGACGGTCGGGAATTCAGATGTCGGCGTCTTTAAACTGCCTGTTCAGTTACACTTGAGCAGATTTGAGTCATCCTGGAACGAAGAAGAGGTATAATTATGGAGAGAGAGGGAGAGATATGACAAGCTTATTAGTGCCACTGGTGACCTGGGCTGCGCTGGAAATACACCAAGTCAAGGTCGACGACTCCCATCGTGACCAGACCGCAAAATGCCAACAGATATCTATAATAAATAGACTTCTCTATATACTAGAGTGATACCGCATTGCGAAAACCCTTGGCCTGTATCAATATACCACTGGCCTCGCTCTGTACGTCAGTGTGGAGACACGTCAAGTGAGGTTATAAGAACAACACCATCCTCCCCAAACTCACCACCAAACCCATCCCCCCTCATCTCGGCGAAAACACCGTCCAAGTTTACCAATTAAACAATTCCCTTACTCAATTTACCCCTCAAAAGCATCATTTGATCATCATGGCCACTCGTCTCGCTCGGGCAGAATTCCGTCGCTGCCCCGCCGCGCTTCGCATTATAAGAGCCTCGGAATTCCCATCCCGAAGCCAACTCAAACTCTGCACCTTTCATACCACGACTAAACTTCACAAAATGACCTCGAACGGAACTCACAAGAACGGTGCTGATGGTATCCTGTCGGGGCAGGGCCAGGCGAGGCTGTTTAAGCTGTCGCCGCCGCCTTCGTTGGATGCTTTCAAGGCTATCTGTGGGCAGAGGGCTACTAAGGAGCAGTATCCTCTTGCTGCGGATATCAAGGAGAATATTCCTATTTACAACCTTGCGGAGTATTCTACTCTGAGTGAGGAGCAGAAGTTTGCTCTGCAGGATGAGTGGTATCGTGTTCTCCTTCACGGTCCTGGCGTCCTCGTCACCGCGGGGCTATACAAAGACCACAGCGTCATCGACAAGGCCACGGCAACGTACGCAAGAATCATCCAGAAAGAGAACGAGGGAACCAAGATTTCCGGCGACCACTTTGCCGGTGCTGGTAAAAACGACCGTATCTGGAACTCATTCAGCAAGCACGGGCTCGAGGATCCGGCGTCGTTCCTGAGCTACTACTCCAACCCATACCTCGACCTGATCTTTGGCTCTTGGCTCGGTCCTGGATACCGTGTCACTGCGCAGGTCAACAATGTCCGACCTGGTGGACAACCGCAGGTTTCTCATCGTGACTACCACCTCGGTTTCATGTCCACTGAGCGCTGCGGCGGGTATCCTCGAGCCATGCAGGTTGCCAGCCAGTGTCTGACCCTCCAGGGCGCTGTTGCCCACGTCGATGTCCCCCTCGAGAGCGGCCCAACTCGTCTTCTGCCCTTCAGCCAGGCCTTCTCAGCCGGTTACATGGCCTACCGTCTCCCAGAGTTCAACGAGTTCTTCCTGGAAAAGTACGTCGCTCTTCCGCTACAAAAGGGCGACGGCCTCTTCTTCAACCCAGCCCTCTTCCACGCAGCAGGCGAGAACAAGTCCTCCGATATCAACCGTCTGGTCAACCTACTCCAGATCAGCAGCGCCTTTGGCAAGCCGATGGAGACGATCGATGCTCTGCCGCTGGTGGAGAGCACGTGGGATGACCTGACGGCTTTGTACAAGGCAAAGGGTCTAAGCGACGAGGTCAAGATGTTCGTGTCGGCTGTTGGCGAAGGATATCCTTTCCCGACGAACCTGGACAACAACCCTCCGAAGAACGAGAACATGGCCCCTGATACGGAGCAGGATATTATCCTGGGGGCTCTTGTCAAGGGGAAGAGCAAGGCCGAAGTCTTGGCTGATCTCGAGGCCTTCAGGACAAAGATCAAGGCTTGAGTAGATGATTTTGAAGCCCGGTCGAATTTCGCTCGCTGAGGGAACGAGACAGTTTGTAGGATTCTGGAAGAAATATTAGTAGCATTTACATAGCGAGATTAACAGGAATAGCCACTCCTTACAAAGACAAAAGCACCCTTTCCAAAACTCAAGTTCGCGTGCCCTGCTCAGGGCCCACGATCCCCCGTGCCGTCTTCTTCAAGTATCCTCTGAAACTCTCAAACGCGACAGCGTCGTGACCTTCGAGCCATCGACAGCTCACTGAGATGTGATCCTGAGCAACGCGGATAGATACCTTGAACGCGAGGACGCACTTTGCCCCTTCGGCCTTGGACCCGTCGGCGACCTCGGTCTGCATCTCCCGTTGCTTCCGTCTCCTCCATGCTCGTGCCCATACTCTGTCGGCCGCTCGTCCCGTACCCTCGAGGCGCTCCTTGTCCCAGTTCCATGATGTCAGATCGAGCTTGGCAATCTCATCTCTGAAACGATCTGCGAAATCGCCAACTTTCTTAGGCAGAGGCACATCGATAACCTTTTCCTCTGTAATCTCGGGGAGAATATTTTTCGGTACGGCCGTATTGATACCCCGAGCAACTTCTTGCGTCGGCCGCATGCTTCCAAAACTCCAAGCAATCGCCCACCGTCGTGTCTTGCTGCCCTGGACAAACTCGGTCACGGCGTAGTTGTCGATTCCTTGCTCGCGGAGTTTGGCGATAAAGTCAACTAGGCTTGTCAAGAAGCCGAACATGGCCGTGTACCAACGCACACGCTCTCGTAGTTTGAGCGACTCCTTGAGAATACGGTCGACAAAGGCAACCTCGCCACCTTCAGTGACCATCTCGACTTTGGCTCCTGTGCATGCCGTGAAAGGTGGCCGAGACTTTTGCTCGGCGCTCTTGATCATTTCTTGCTCTGATTTGTAAAAGGGTGGGTTGGTCATTGTGAAGTCGATTTTATCCATGTTGAGATCGTCGAGAGGGATGATGGCGTCTGTTGGCTTTCGTTCCACGACCTTGATTCGGTGCTCTAGTTTGTTGAGAGCTACATTTTTGCGAGCGTATTCAAGGCTCTTTGTGTCGATGTCTGCGCTTTGTGAGTTGAATGCTTATGAGTAGGGATGATGTTCTTACCAGTGGCGATGAATTCCCATGGTCGTTGAGCACAACCCAAAAGAGGGTAGATGCAACTCGCCCCGGTACCAATATCTAGACCAACGAGTTTACTACCCGGTTTCTCATATGAAGTGCTATCCAGCAGACCCTTCAGCCACAGCACGTAGTTGTGTCGATTCGTGACCTAGAGAATCGCGTCAGTAGACTCAACGACGCGTCATGGAAAAGAGGCCAACTCACAGGAGGACAGAGCCGGTCATCAGGAAGTTCAATCTCAAGTCCAAAGTCGAGTTTGAGAAGAGTCTTGGTAAGTTGCATGACACATTGCGGGTTGTCGAAGAAACCCGTCTCGTGCTTGTTCCATCTATAAAGCTTCGTTAGAGGGTTTGTTCACTGTAAGAATCGAACAGCTAGGACGTACAGTAGAGCAAATCCTTTGTCCTGGAGCGCCAGTTGCTTAAAGTCGGGTGTTTTCGTGTACAATTCAGCAAAGTGGCGATCTCGAGAAACACTGTCTTCTGGTGGTCCTTCCAATGGCTTTTGCAGGGTCGCTTCCTGAGATGTGACACTGTCGAGGCCCTTGGCCATTGGCTGGCCAGGAGCCTCCTCGGTTGCTTTGCGCTTCTCGCCCATTAAATGAGTTCTCCAATGACATATGAGTTCGAATATTCAATATCTACAGCGCGTGCGATGAAAATCGTTGATGGTGGTGAGTCGCGACGCGTCGATGTCTTGGCTCTAATGGAGGTGTTTAGTGAAGATTCCTAGCAAGGTCCTCCAGCGCACGACCCACGGCCTCACAAATAAAGTTCCATGTCACCAGCGACAATGGGAGTCAACCGTCAATCAAAATTTTCCAAAGTAAATTGAGTGGCACGAAATATCTAAGAAACAGAAAAACCCAAGAAAATAATACAAGAAATGCAATCGCCGAGGCTTCGTTAAAATCATGTCCTCATACTACGATATCATTCATGTCCCATCCTGTAGTGCTTACCACAAGAGAACCCTCCATCGCCAGCCATCGAGCACCTTCATATCCTTCTCTTCAATGTCCGGATCGCCCTGCTCGATGCGCGCGCAGAGCTTCTTGATGCGCTTCTGCACCGTCCGGGCAACCCGGAGGGACACCTCGTTGGAAAAGACAAAGAGCACCGCGAAGACGATAAAGGCAAACTTGGCCCATCTGCCGTGGCCGAGGAGGGCGTTCTTGATGTACTCGAGAAGGCCCTTGGACTTGCGGAAGGCGTACTCGGTGTCATTGGCCGACATTGCTGATTCCTCGTCGTCGTGGCTCCGGCGCCAGAATTTGCGAATAAAGGGAATAAACGTGGCACTGGCATGTTAGTCTGTGCAGCTCTGAGTGGCTTGATCGATTAACTCACATAGCACCACCAATAATCCACCTCCTCCAGCGGTGGTTCTCGGCCTCCTTGCCAATCCCGCGCACCTCGCTCTGGAGAATCCGTAGGTCGCTGAGCATCACGTTGGTGTGGTTGCGGATGCGCGTGTCCAGCTCATACGCCGACATGGCCGAGTCGCCGCTTCGTCTCTGCCGCTGCAGACTGAGGTACTCGCGCAGACCGAACTGGCACGTCGTCTTGAGGGCTTGAAGCTCCCGAAGCGAGGTGGGGGCCATGGCTGGCACCATCTGCTGCTGAGAGCTATACTGCTGCTGGGTGCTATACTGTTGCGTGCTGGTGATCTTGGTGCTGCTGGCCATTGCTCCACCATGGTCGGGAAGATACGAGTCGGACACTGGGCGCGTGGGAAACATGGCGGGACCTGTCTGAGGGCCAGAGACGGGAGGGTAGTTCTGGGGGTTGTAGGGCTGGTTGTAGTTCTGAGATCCATAGTTGTTTGGTGGCGGGCCGTAGTTTTGAGGATTGTAGCTCTGGTTGGAGTAATCCTGAGGATTGTACGGCTGAGGACCATACTGCTGAGACTGAGAGTCAGGTCCCGGATACGACTTCGCTCTCTCTGGAGCTCGTCCATCGGGAGGAGAAGGGCTTCGCATGGGCTGAGGGTCCAGAGCCCGAAGCGGTGACTTGGATTTGCGAGATTCCGACATGGCGGCAGGTCAATGAGACTAGGAGAGGATAAAGACTATGACAAAAGGACAAGGCAAATCACAGAGTGCACCAGAAGGTGGTAGAGAAAAAAGGTCGAAGCTCAACCTTTCACTTTTGCTAGCTGAGCTGAGAGCGAGCTGTCTGTGTGGAGAGAGCTGGAGGCTGGGTGAAACGAGGCCGACCCATGACGTCCCGGTGACAGCGGAGGGGGTGGGCGGCAAAGGGAAAAAAGAATTCATGAGGCTGGGGAATGGAATATGCAATAGGCGTGGCATGATCCCAGCTACCGAGGGCCACAATTATGACCCAAAGCGACAGATCAGATGATGGAGAATTGGATTTCCGTTTCTTAGTATCCCAGGGCTCGATACATGCGGTGCGCCATCCCGTCGATGCCCTCAGCCGGCAGCGCTCGTCTCATGTCGCGTAGCAGCTGCTCCTGAACCTCGGGGTCGAATCTGTCCCAGATCCTGTTGAGCTGACTGGTCAGGTCCCGTCGCTCCGTGCGAAAAACCCCAGCGAACGCCTCAAAGAGAATTGTCGTCTCGTCCCAGCCAATGAGGTTGTGGATGTCCTGGATGAGAAGCTCAAAAAAGTTGAGTATGTGCCCTAGCAGGCCCTCTGAGCATCCTAGCCCTTTGTCATTGTTCAGGACAACGCACAGGGCGTGCACCATGGCTGCCCATCGCTTCACAACGCTGGTCCGGACTGAGCCGTGCTCGATCTGCTGCTCCGCGGTTCCAAACATGTCCAACGTCCCTGTTCGTGAGTGTTCTTCGAGATGACTGAAGAGGAAATGCAGTGCCCGATGAATTATAGACGGCGGGTGGGGATCCATGTCTTCTGGTAGGAAGAAGCTCCGGAGATCGAGAGCGCCTCTTCTCACGGCGAACCTCGTTCTTGGTAACAGTGTGAACAAGGTGTCCCGGTCAAGGTGGAATCTTCTCCCTTCTGCTCCAAAGTGGCCATTCTCCGGTGGCATCTCGTATAGAATGACGACTAGCGTGGTACGTCTTGGAGCTGGAGCTGGAGCTGGAGCTGGGGCCGGTGCTGGCACTGGGTTCGCTGCAATAACGAAAGGTGCCATTTGCGCAATTGGTGGGTATCCATACATATCTCTCCCATCCAAGTTTATGCCATCGATATCAAGCTCAGCAATACCATCCATGACAAAAGGGACACCCTGTGCCACATCGTCGGCCGCCAGAGCATGGGGTCTGCGGCCCCGGCGACCAAAGTTAGTGGGCTCGGCGTGGCGACCACGACGCGGCATGGTGATGCTATCTTGAAAAGTCCGTGGTTATGATGGAAACGGTTAATTCCCTGGTTCATCTTTATATAGCTGTTCTGCGAAGTGTTGGAAGGCCATGACAGGGTCGGTTTGTCCATCGTGGGAGTTTGATGTAGCAGACGGGTTGTTAGTGCGAGCAAGCAGGGCCAGCGATAGCAATAACTCCATATTAAACATCCAATTGGTAAGATTTCATGGAGGAATAAATTTCTCGGTATTCTCTTTTCAATTATCAGAGTGCCATTTTCCGGGAATAGCAAGGCGCTCAGACTATGTTCCTTGAGATCGTTATTAGCATGTATCGTGGGCATCTTTCGTGGTGTTTCAATACACTAACCGTCGCTTGAACAACTTTGACCACGAAATTGTCAATATTGAAACGGCACAACACAAGTAGACGAGTTTCCAAATCAGGAATTCAGTGTATGATATTCTCGCTCCATGATGTCGTGGTCTGCAAACTTGAAGGAAACCGACAGCAAGCTGGTGGAGAGACGGCAACATACATGAGTGAATGCCTAATAACTCAGGCCGAAGTTTAAGGTGCTTGGTCCTCGATGACTCAGCTTGAAAGTCCTCGAATCTGCCTGGAACGAGTGGGGCCCCACTCGTATCCTCCGTCCATTCTCGCAGTCTCTCCCTCTCCCTCTCTCGCTCTCTCAGTCAGCTCTCTCTCATCCTTCATCTCAAGTGGCCTGCTCTCCCATGGCGAACCACTCATACCATATCTACCTTGACCTACCTCGAGCTTCGCTTACCCCAGACATTCTATCCATATCTTATTGCCAAATTCAGCTTGCTATTCAATATGACTACCTGCAGCCGTTGCACATCTTCTATCTATTGTGTCCACTGGGTGAGGTTCGTTGGAATAGGCTGACAGTTTCAAATCATCGTCCAATGCCAGAGTCTCTACTGTTAGAGCCATTCCTGTTGCCTTATCCTGGTACAAGTGACCTTTCTCTTCCTCTCAAGTCCCTCCTACTGTGATCCCTCCCATGAGTATAAGTATCTGGTCTTCCCCCTCCTCCTCGGTCTCTTTTCTCTTGTCCCTCAGCCCTCCTCATCATCTTCCCAATCCCCTCTCGTCTTCCCCTCGTCGCCTCTTCCATTGTGCCTTTGTCCTACCACTCTGTTCTGTTCATCCTTTGTTTCTCATCGCCTCTTACACGGCCGTTAGACTACCGTCGCCGGTCTAAGACACCACCCCACCCCACCTTGGACTCGTCCCAATTGTTGCCCTCCAACCACCCATCATGGAAGTCACACACAAGGTCCAGTACAAGGTCCGCGAGCTCGGCACTCGCTCCGTGACCCTCTTCCCTACCCAAGCCCAGATCAAGCGAGAGATCAAAGATGTCCCTCTCAAGGTAAGCTCTACCCATACCCAATTCACCCATGGCAATCGCTCACCATCCTCCAGCCTGGCACCAATGAGATCTCCATTCTCGGCTTCAGTCCAACCATTGACAAAAATTCGGTCATGGTTGAGGGCAGTGGCTCTGCGACCATCACTGGCATCAGTGTCGAATTTGTCCCTAACCACGAGCTCTTTGACGATGTCTATCCCGAGGATGATTCGGACGACTCTCTTAGTGACGATGACATTGATGAAGTCAAAGAAGAAGACGAGTATCCGGGGCTAGCTGAAGCCTTGGAGCGCGAGCAAGAGCTCAGAGACCATCTCGAGAAAGCAAAGGAGGAGATCTTCAATGCTGACGACCGCCTCAAGATCCTTGACGGCTACTCCAAATCAGTCGACAAGAGGGAAGGGGTCAACATCAGTGAGGTCCTTGAGACGTACAAGCAGCAGCGTGAAAGAGCTTACGAAGATCGCATGGCTGGTACTCTCCGAGAGCGTACCATCATCAAAGCCCTGAACAAGGCCGAAAGCGAACGCTTGCGCCTCTCCAAACTCAAGGACAAGCACAATTACAAGACTTTCAAAGCCCAGAGCAAGGTTTTAAAGGCAAAGCAGAAGGCAAAATCGAAGCAGTTGAAGCGGATCGAGGAGAAGCGCAAGGAAAAGGAGCGCATTCGCAACGAGCGCGCACGCTGCTGGCCCAAGTACTGCTACACCGTCCACATCCAACTCGAAGTCAATCCCTCCTTCACCCCGTCCTCTTCTCGCCGCAGCTCTTTTTCCAGCGAGGTTGATGTCGTCAAGCGTTCAGAGAGCAGGACTGTGCCTCTAGACGAGAACCCCACGTGCGACCTGCTGCTGTCGTATGTCACCAACTCAGCCTTCTGGACCCCCAGCTACGACCTTCAGCTCTCGACGGTCAATGCCACAGGCACGCTCTGCTTTGACGCTGGTCTCCACAACACCACGTCGGAGACTTGGGAGAACTGCAAGATCACCTTGTCGACATCCCAAGCAACGTCCTCGACCTTGGATGACTCGATCCCCATCCTCGTCCCTTGGCACATCAAGCTGGCAAGCAAGGGCTCGGCTGGCAACATCTTCAACAGCCGACAGGAACGCCAGCAGAAGAACGAGTGGCAATCCAAGAAGATTGCACCGCCAGCGCCCAAGCCAAGACAGGAAATGTTCGGTCTGAATACGGCTCCAGTCGAGAGCGATTACCAGATGCAGCTCATGATGCTGGAGCAGCAGAACAAGAAGAGGTTTATGATGGCCAGACAAGAACAGGACGGCCCCGCGGCAGCTCGCTGGGGCTCCCATCCTCAAGCGCAAATGATGCAGCAACAGGCACAGCAACAGGCGCAGCGGCAACAGATGCTGAACCCTCAGATGACGGGAGCTGCGCAGATGATGGGGCCACCACAGATGCCGCAACAGCAGATGCAGATGCAGGGCATGATGCAACAGCAGCGAGGCCAGTCAGCATTCGATGATTTCACCACGTTTGAGGAGGTCAATCGCGATGATGACGACGTCACGATGCCTGATGCACAGCCTTCTCTCGAGTTCCAGAACTCGCTTGTCGAGGAGACTGGCTTCACGACCACCTACGACTTGCCCGGCCTCAAGACTCTGGTGCCCAAGTTCACTGTCTCCAAGCAGCGCGTTGCTCGTCTCAACTTTGCCAACGTCTTGTTTAGCCACACCGTCGTGGCCAAGTACCAGCCTGTGGCATACCTCAGGGCCAAGCTCCGCAACAACAGCAAGCTTACCCTCCTCAGGGGGGCTGCCAGCTTGACGCTCGACGGCAGCTTCATGGGACAGGCCAAGATCCCTAAGTGCAACTCAGGCGAGATCTTTAGCCTTAGCCTTGGTGTTGACTCAGCCATCAGAGTCATGTACCCCAAGCCTGATGTCCGAAGGAGCACGAGCGGCATGTTCACCAAGGAGGATAGCTCCGTGTATGTGCGTACTGTCACAGTGCACAACACACGCGTCACTGCTACCAAGCCAGCTCAGGTGTTGGTCTTGGACCAGGTCCCTGTCTCGGAGGATGACCGCTTGAGAGTCGATGTCTCCAACCCTCGCGGTCTGACAGTTGGCGGAGCACCTCAGCCGGCCGGACTTGCTGGACGGGGGACACAGGAGGATAAGAATTGGGGTAAGGCCACAGCGACCCTCAAGGGAGGCGGCCAGATCACGTGGGACGTTTCCCTGAACCCAGGCAAGGCTGTCAAGTTGGGATTGGAGTACGCTGTATCGATGCCAAGTGGTGATGCAGCCCAGGAGTGTTAAAGAAATGTTTTATGGTCAAGTGTAAAATGTTTCTTTGTCAAGTTCCTTTAGGTAATGGGTCAAGTTACGATGGAATGTTCAGGATATTTTTCAAGTCACAGAATGAAACGCAAGATTATATAATGTTGGTTGTTCTACAGTCTCTAACAGAAAGTTGTTTATACATGATTGGGCAGAATCCTTGCCGGTAGAGATAATGGTTCAAGTTACGATGGCATGTTCAGTATATTTTTCAAGTCACAGAATGAAACGCAAGGTTATACAATGTTGGTTGATTTACAGTCTCTAACAAAAGTTTCTTATACATGCTTCCCTGCCGGTACACCTCTTCCTTCTGCAAAACCCGCTTTAGGGTGGTGTTGATGTCAAGAGAAAAAAAAGAAAAAGGTTGTCAAACAAGTCTATTGGTGTCTCTTTGGCGTCTGACATGGTTCTCAAACAGGTTGGTGTAGATCAGATTGGATTCCAGTAAGTCTGTCATCCGGTTGGTGTCTGAGTGACCACACGTCCACAGGTGTAGAGCATTTACTGCTGGCTGTGGTGGAAGGAGTGAGCGGACTCAAAGGGCTCTCTGGTGGTGCGTCGACGCTCCAGAGGGCTTCCTGTGATGGCCCCGTTCTCACTTCCTGGTGCGTTCATGCTTCCCGCGTGCATGAACGAGGTGTGCTCCCAGTCGGGAGTCTGTGATGCCAGCCCAGTGTACTCGAATCCGCTGCCATTTCGAGGCAGGTAACGGGGAGGAAACGGCGTCTGGGTTCGAACAGGGTACTCAGCAGCTGCCATTCGCTGCGCGTACGTGTCAGGCATCTCTCCGTTCCAGGTCTCGGTAGCATAAGGAGGGTAAGGTCCGCCATAGTGGTTGTTGGGTGCCTGGTAGAGAGGTTGATAGTTGATTGGCATGTAGCCGATAGGAGCATAGGGGGAGTAGTAGGGGGGGAAGGCCATGGGTGGCATAGGTTGCATAGGTGGCATAACTGGGAAGTATGGATGTCCGAGAGGGGCCTGTGGAGGGTTCCCAGCGTATGAGCTGGCGTCCATCTGCGCTGCGGGTATCTGAACCGGCTGAGGCGGGAACGGTGCTGGGAACATGGGACCTTGAGGGAAGGGAACGGCGGGAAAGGGGACCGCGGGAAAGGGAGCCGCGGGCATCATGGCTGGATGGTGGAAGGCCGCGTACGGGAACGTTGGCTGAATGGGCGTCTGGTAGTAAGGGCCAAAAGCCGACGTCGGGTATCGCTCCCCGTTAAGAGCCTCAATGGAAGACCCGGCTTCCTAGTCCGGGTCGAGAGTTCCATTCGATTGATGAACGATGGGACCGTTATCTTCCTGAGGTTGGCGACCCCAGCAGACCTCGCAGGTCTTCTCAAACTCCTTTTGATTTCCACAGCGGAGGCATGTGTGGAGTCGTGGGAGACCCAAGGTCTCCGCGATACTAACCGTCCCCGGAGGCCAGATGTACCCCTTCTCGCTGTCTGTCATGGGGACGCAGTCGAAGCATAAGCCTCGCCATCCGACTGAGGGTAGGGATCTTTGACAGACATCGCACGGCCTCCATCGACCCTCCTGGAACGCACACGGCCCACAGTACCCGAAGAAGTGACGGCCGTTACCCTCCTGGCAAGCCATACAAGTTTCGGAGCCACTTGGAGGCAAGCTAGACGTCTGATCATCGTGGGAGTCAGGGTGTGTGTAATGCAGGGAGGATGATCCTCCGGGGGTGTTGCAGGGCTCCGGGGTGAGCGCAAACTGGTTTTCTTCTTCGATGAAGCCTACCAAGACCACGGTGCTAGCTTCGGACTGTTCGTCAGAGTCTCGTTCGATCAATTCACCAGCTCTGAAAGCGTCAGAGAAGTCTTCCATTTCGTCCAAGTACATGTCGTCAGTTGGGAATTGATTGTCAGTTTCTCCCAAGGTCATGGTGTCGCTTTCAGATTGATCGTCAACACCCCTGACGACCAGGGCACCAGCGCCGACTGTGTCAGGGTATTGTTCGATGTTGCTCAACATCATAGTGTTGGCACCGAAATCTTCGGGCTCCTCTTTGATTGGTTCCATGATGAGAAAGATCGTCCATAGCGATGCTTTGCCGTTGGTCTTGTCTAGGGGGGAGGTTAGCACTTGTTCATCAAAGTGGACTTGATCAAAACAACTTACGAAGAGATGTTTGGTCGAGAGACAGTAGTGTTACTTGTGTCCTTGAGGGTGATCACAACTTGTAAAGTGCTTTGTCGGAGACGGCGGCGGTCGAAAGGTGTTTGATGTTGATGATCACCACGATGATTGTGAAGATGTTTGGCCTTGAAGATAGTCGCGACAGGCAGATGTGCTCAGTCGTAGAAATGGCGATAGATGCAGGCACAAGATCTTGCAGATGGTCGTGATAAAGGGTAGATGCTTGACCTTGAGCGGTCACGAGATATGGAGATAGATGAAGGTGGGTAGATGTGCTCCAACGTCGGGGAGCTGTGCTTGTGGTAGATGACGATGCCGATAAGAAGATCGTGATAGATGAGTATTCTTGACCCCTCAAAGAGTCGCCAGCGGTGAATGTGCTTGATCTTAAAGACCAGAAGAGAGGAAGATGATTGACCTTGACGGCCACGGGAGGGGAAGGGGCTTGATGTTGATGATGTCGAAGGGAAAAGATGCTCAAGACGCGAAGGCAGAGCCTTGACCTTGATTGCTGCCTCAGGAAAAGAAAACAAAGCACCCGACCTTGGGGAGAGCGCGAGAAGCGATGACGCTCAAGAGTCGAAGAGGAGGTTGGTCTTGAAGATGACAAGAGGAGAAGATACTAAACCTTGGCGGAAGCACGAGAGGTGAATCTGCCTGAGTAGAAGCGGTCGCGAGAGGCGAAGATGCTTGAGCTTGAGGAATGTCGCGAGGGGAGAAGGTAGAAGATTGTTGTGATGACGACGACAGATGTAGCGCACGACCTCGATCGAGGGCGGGCACGAAGGATGAAGATGCTCGATAGAGAATATGATGATGACAGAAGAAGAAGGGCTTGAAGACCTCAACTGTCAAAGAAGCAGAGAGATGAAGAGATTTGCGTGGGTTGTGCGGGAGGAGAGGGAGAAGGTGGGAGGAAAATGTGTTTGGGGGAAAAAACACCAGCCGCTCCAAGTTGAGGCGCGGGTTACCAAAACAACCGACGACAACCACCGCACCGACCGGTGAATCACTTCCAGTTTACCTAAGCGGGGTCACGGGCTACCGTACTGCACCTCACCACCTGGATATTAGCTGCTTCAGTTTATCTAAGGCATCTATAGTGAATAGGGACACCTGGAGGAACTGGGCTCGTCCCCGGACTTTGAGTTGCCGGCCGCTGCCAGCTGCGAGGCACGCTTGCATTGACCATCCCATCCCCTGCGTGCCTCTATTCAATGACTCTATTCGCCTCGTGCTTCTATTGTAGTCCATTGCATCGTCACTGTCCTCCTCGTGCTTGAATGATATAGGATTCCCCTTTCTCGAATACCCCGTCCGTCTCCTTTGACCTCATCACGAGAACAATCTCCCTTTGGGTCTGCCATTGCGCGTCATGTTCGAGCGTCCGCGACCCGTGAACATCGAAGAACAGAGCATCACGAGGACAAAGGTAAGCCCCAGGTCGTCAGCCATTAACCTTGCACCACCATTCCCCCATGCCTGCTCCTTCGTGCGAAAGAGTGCTTTGATTCTATCCTCCTGACGGTCACTGTGCTGGTGGCCAGCTGCCAGACGTCGTGGACAGACTCCCCCTCCGCCAGGTCACGAGGCACCTCTTCTGCAGCAAACACCTCGAGACGCGTCGAGAACCACCCAAATCTGCTGCTCTATTCTTCCTCTCCCTTTTCTTTAGGTACTGACCTTTAGTCTTCATAGATCCTTTGCCGTCCGACTCGCCGTTCCCAAGGGAAAGACGCCGTCGATTTCGCTTTGAATCCTCCTCCTCCCAGAGCATGAGCTACCACCGTATCATCTGGCTCGACAGTCGCAGAGCAGTCAGATGAATACCATTCTTTCTCTCGTCGCTAGCATGCCAGAGGGACCCCTTTTCTCTCCTCCTCGCCTCGACTTGAAGCGACCAACGAGGAGAATGCGCCTCAGTACGTTCAACCCTCCGTCTGCCACCCTATCCTTGACCACAAAGATTGCGCAAGTGCTTTCCCAGAAGTCTCGATCGATGGCAGAGGGGCTACGGGCATGTCGGCAGACCATCCCCCTGTTTTGGACCTTGTCTAGGAACTTTGAGCGAGGACGTGTGCTCCAGAAGAGCTCAGCAAGGCAATGAGCAGCTTCATTCACCTCTCTACAGTCAGTCTTAGCTTCAGGAAAAGGGGTCTTGCCTCTGTCGCTGCTAGACCTACGTTCTAGGGCTATCTGAGGGACGTTGCGCGATGAATTCGACAGGATCAGCACTCTAGGATGCCCTTGACACAATCTTAGGAGCCCACAGACGTCTAGAAAGCCTTTGTGTACGACTTGAAAGCATCTGTTCAGAGATAGAACACAATGGATACCAAGGCGCTGCGTTCAGGTACGTTCAGCCACAGCTGTCTTGGCTCAAACCTTTGTCTTCAGCTAACATTACACCAGACACTACCTACCCAAAGCTTCCCACTCGTTCAGCTCAACCAACATATTCCTTGAAACCCGTCCTCCATACTGAAGCAGAGTCTACACAGCCCCTGAGCCTTGGAGCGACTCGCCGAATCTCCTTGAAGATCGAGGCAATTCTAGACGCTGGGCTCCTTTCGACACCGTTGTTGCACTTCGTCAGGCCATGAACCTTGTCCTTTTGACAGGGAGTTGCTTTAGAGAACACTGACTTTCTAACGTCGGTTTTAACGGTCTTGTGGCTGACAACGTTGTTCACAGGATCCCCCCTACTTCCTCTCCTACACACGATCCAAGATACCCATTGAACCCCCGGTCGCGATCCAGGCGTCAAATCCCACAGAATGGAAGAAGGAAGTCCAACCGCATGCGCTCTTCAAGGACTGCACGACGATTCCCACAGAGCTTTGATCCCCAGAAGAGCCTCCCGAGGCACACTACGAGCCCCTTGTCCAGCCTTCAAGCTCCCCATCGCGGATGGAAGGATCAATAAATATACCAATCATGTTAGTGAAGTCTTAACAAGCAACGGGGAAGGATGTTGTTACGACGGGACTGCTCTCTCTAGCAAAAGCTCCCTCCTCCAGCTACAAGCGAAGCTGTAAGCTCCTCGCATGCTGCCAGGACTGTCGCTGGCTAAGCTATCAGTAGTTTCAAGCTTACATTGGGTTACTACAAGACGGAGGATGCTGTTCTCTCCTTCTGCCTTGGAGTTGGCCAGGGTAACTATCCCCTGGATACGATGAATACAGGCTAACTTCATTCTTGTGTTCCCCTACACTGTTGGTTTAACAGCTGTTCCGTAATCTTCACTCTTCCCTAGACGCTGAATATGGCACATCGCGGGTCAGTCATCTCCTGTCCTCGCTTCACTGGACATGGTTGCAAGACTTCGCAGATGAATCATTCAAGAACCTGTATTTTCTTCCCCTTCCATTCTGTGACAGTTCAGCTCCTCGGTATGTTCTCTGCCTACTCCTACGCTTTAGAAAACGGATGCCACTTACCCAGCACAGCTTCACATGTCTTTATACACTCGGTAAAGGTCCCACAATCGACCCAATACAACTCAATGGCCAGCCTCGCATACTAGACCCTATTGCCAAAGGCTTAAATCTCCCAGCTAGAAGAATAGGTACTCTGGGATGTTCCCGGTCTGGAATTTACTATGTGCATAACTAATCAGGCATACTAGGTTCTCCTTCCCAACCATCCCCAAGATCCTGACGATTTCCCCTGACGAACGAACGATCGAATCGAACCCCCCTATAATGCCTAGCACTCGAGAGAAGCTCCCTCCGTTACGAGCAAGAACCGTCAGGCCAACCAAAGCCCTCCGAACACATTTCCCAGCCTCTGGTAGACAATGGTAGAGAATGGCCAACCTTGCGGACCGCTCACCATACTTTCACTCGAGCTGAGCAGCCTCAATTCTTAGTATACGTTTCTACACTACGACCCAAACCAGTTCCACCGTTTCTTCGGCTTGGGTCTCTCAGAGAGCAAAGGACTCCAAGGATCGCCTTGAATCGTTCAGGTCATATCATGCCATCTTCCCAGGGGACGATTCCAACACCATGATAACAGTTCTGTTCCACGCATATGGTTGTCGTGGCCCATATAACTACCCGCATCTCCTCACTAGCGAGATCTCGGAGGGTGGGAGTCAGAGTACACGAACTATAGCCACCCTATCCCAGTGTAGCAGTCCAATACCTGAGGGAAGTCACATCTCTCAAACAGTTTCGGGAGGAATCCATTGCATAACTTTTCCCATTCTTGGGAGGCTCTTTCGCATAGCTGAATGTCAGTTGTAGTGGTACTTGCAACTCTGAGGTTGCACAAAGCTTTAGGAATGCCATCGTCCTTACTCGTTGTTCATCCCACGCTTGGGATCAGTCGAGCTACTTCAACCTTACCATAATCACTGCTAGCTAGACTATACGGTCTCCAAACGTTACAGCCATCTTTTTGATGTCACTGAGAGGTTCAAGTCGCAGTACATAATCGTCCTTACCCCTTATGTTGGACGAGAGCAAGTCTTGCCAGCTATAGCCAATTAACCTTTTTTTTTTTTCTTCTTTTCGTAATGATTACCTCATGTGATTCAATACTCTTAGCAAAGCTGAGGTCGATCATTTCGTTGCGAGCTTGGGGAATGCAAGGTTCAGATGTTGGTGACTGATTCCACAGCCATGAGGTTGGCTGCCGCACTGAAGCTTACGTGATCGGCCATTTCTGCTACCCTGGACTCCGCAGTTGGAACTACGTCGTGTTGGGATTCAAGCGATTCTGGACACAGGCGTGCGTGGAAGTTGATAATAGTTATAATACCTTGCTTTTATGACGTGTGCCTACGCTGAGTAGTATTATATCGAATCGTAGAGTCTATTGGTGGGAGGTGACACAAGTGGTGAGTGATTGTCAGTTCTATCCGCAGACGGTGCCTGCTCCAGTCAGCCTCTCTATCAAGTCGGATTTAACCTAGGACTCAGAAACTGTTATCAGAATCAGATCATGGTATCGTACCCCAATAGTCCCAGATTGACGAATCAGCCTTCAAAATGCGGATGTCACACCTACAGGCCAAGATGTAAGCGACAGACGAGCTGGTGCCTGGATATGGCTAATCCCTGATGACAGAGCTGGCGATCCACGTCTCGGATGCTGGCTTGGCATCAAGAATCAAGAGTGATAGTTAAGCGACGGCGGCAAGGAAGGTTACATTCACAAACTACATTCTCTATCTGTATAGCTAACCGACTCGGATGTGACCTATTGGCATGGCTATGCATTCAGAAAACCTCGTCAAAGCAGGCTTCAGCAGAATCATGCTCCGGTTCATTCCTCCCATCTCCTTGAATTACTGCAAGCTACGAAATATGAAGTTCAAGGAGGCATCTGCTCCACGTTACCTCGATCAAGGCATAGTGATTAAGTTTATGGTTGAGCGGATAGCAGTAGCGTCAGCTCGTGCTCTAGCGAGTCTCCTGTGTTGGACGCGCTGTGAGGGAGGCATCTCTGTTTCGAACCACTCCTTGCTCTGTAATGATGTTGCGTGGAAATTATCTCAAGAGGATCATAAATGCTTGACTTTGTCAGTATCCTTGGGTATGACTCGGCCGAGCCGCATCTGGGATTAACTCGGGCCTGCTCGGCGATGTCCTTGGCTTTCACTCGTGGTTTACACGCGCTTCGGGCGGGCTTGAAGATATCCTCGGGAATATGGGACAGTGGCGTCGCATTTCCGGCAATGGATCTACTCTTGGCAAGTGAATTTCCCTGTTTGACGCGCGATGCTTTGCACTTCGGTTGGTGACGATGCGGCAGAACGGTGCATTCTTGGAAGGTCTCCCGGGGTTTCCGTCAAATACGGCTCCTGGTAACGGTAGAATGACCCGTGATCGGCTCTCGTCTGGGATAGCCAACAAAGGACGGCAAATTGATAAGATCCGAGGCCGCATCCGCCGGGATGAAGCTCCACTCTGGTAGATTGTCCTTGCCAACCGGCCCCGGTCGCTGATGATGCCCGGGTCCCGCTAAGTAATGTTTGGGGGTCAACGCGGATGCTTTGGGTGTCTTTTCGTGGACCGAGAAGAAGAGTCAGAATGTCAAGACGGGTCAAATTAGGGTCAGAATAAACCAGTGTCGCCTGCTATAGGAGTCACGAGTCTGGTCATCCTGATCCCATCTCCTGGCAAGGCCGGACAGTCAACTTGGACGGTGCCGGTGTGGGCCCATTGCTGTTAATGTCGCGCGGGCGACGTCCGTTCCAGGAGGCGCGAGAATGTCGACTCGGTTGGTTCTGATCATTCAGTGCTGCCTGAACCCCAGCCTGACTTTGGATCAGTTCACCCCCCTAACCCCTTGGACTCGAGCAGCTCTTGGCTGCTGTGTGGCTCGCCCCGGAGCTTTGTGTAACGTTCCCCCGGACGCAACGGCCGTGCCCCCTTCAAGCTGCGTTGCGCCTTCATTTCCACCGCCAAACCCGCTGCACCTGAGAAAATACATCGTCTCGAGCCCATGCTCAGGGCGAAAGTGAGGTCGGGAACAGACGGAGGCGCAAAGCCGCTGAGGCCGGAGGCACCAGACGAAGATCGGGTTGGAGCACAGAGTGAAGCTTGGGCCGTGCTCCGACTGAGCTCTTCCCGACATGTGGGCTCTCTTCAGATTATTCCTCATGTCACGTAATGGAACGGAGGAACTCCCGGAGGAGCGCCGCTTTTAACGGCTCCGAAAACGGTATCCGCAACGGCGAGAGTCAATCCATTTTGGTCCAGTTAGGAAGATGACTGTTACAATGGCTGGCTGGGCCTAATTGAAGATGGTTGCCAAAGTTTTTCGAGTTGCCTTCGGCCACTGACTCGACACTCGATACCGAAAGAGTCATGTTTGGGGCATGATGAGTCGCGCTTCTTGTGAGACGAGCCCTGGAATTTGCTTGCTGGCGACAGTCTCACGTGATGCATTCTCCTGAGATTTAATGAGAAGGACCCCTCCACGTAGTCATGTGACCTGGCCAAACTACCCCTCCCCCTCCTTGGGTTATCGCCAGCGACAAAAAATCCACCGCCGGCCCAACTAAGTCGAGAGCGCAAATCGTACCACTACAAACCACCAAGATGTTGGACATTGAGGATTTCATCGAGGAGCGCGGCGGAAACCCTGAGAAGATTCGGGAGAGTCAGCGTCGCCGACATGCTCCTGTCGAGCTCGTCGACGAGGTTATTGCCCTTTGGCAAGATGCCCGGAAAAGTGAGTCACCAGAAGAAAGTTGTTGTTTTCCTCCGACAGGTTTGTTAACCTCTGTCCATAGCGCAATACGGCGTCACGCAGATCGGTACCCAAATAAACGGTGTTCAGAAGGAGATTGGTCTCAAGAAGAGGGCCAAGGAGGACGCGACCGAGCTGCTCCAGCAGAAGGAAGAGTTGACACAGAAGAAGAAGATCCAGGAGGAGCTTGCTCTGGCCAAGAACGCTGAGCTTAAGGCCAAGGCTAAGCTCGTCGGAAACTACGTCCACGACTCGGTGCACGTCAGCGACAACGAGGACAACAACACCATCGAGCGAACCTGGAAGCCCGAGGGCTTCGAGGAGTCCAAGAAGGCTGCTCTTTCCCACCACGAGGTGCTCTGGCGAATTGGAGGATATGACCCTGTTCGAGGTGTTAAGCTGGTCGGCCACCGAGGCTACTGCTTGACTGGTTATGGCATGTTCTTGTGAGTTGGCCCAGCGCAGGCGAAAGCGGCGACATTCTGACGTGAATAGGAACTTGGCTCTGATCAACTACGCCACAACTTTCCTCTTCAACAAGGGTAGGTAGCTCGCTGAGCATATGACGGGGATCGTGCTGATCATGCTGCAGGCTTCACTCCCAACCAACCCCCTTTCATGCTCGATCGTGGACAGATGGCCAAGACCGCCCAGCTCTCCCAGTTCGACGAGGAGCTCTACCGTGTCTCTGAGGGCCCTACACCCTCTGATTCTGATCGATACCTGATCGCCACCAGCGAGCAGCCCCTGTCTGCCCTCCACGCCGACGAGTGGATCCAGCCCACCGAGCTCCCGATCAAATACTGCGGCTACAGCACTTGCTTCCGAAAGGAGGCTGGTAGCCACGGACGCGATGCCTGGGGTGTGTTCCGTGTGCACCAGTTTGAGAAGGTCGAGCAGTTTGTGCTCTGTGGCCCTGATGACAGCTGGGATCACTTTGACCAAATGATGGCCAACTCTGAGGAGTTCTACAAGTCTCTTGGTCTTCCCTACCAGGTGGTGGGAATTGTCACCGGCGCGCTCAACAACGCCGCTGCCAAGAAGTACGATTTGGAGGCCTGGTTCCCCTTCCAGTCTGAGTACAAGGAGCTGGTTTCTTGCTCCAACTGCACAGACTACCAGACCCGTGAGCTCGAGATCCGTCACGGATCCAAGAAGGGCAAGCAAATTGTGGGCGGTGGAAAGAAGGAGTACGTGCATGCTCTGAACGCGGTAAGTAAATCGAGTTGGTAACTCTTGAAGTGAAGATGTTGTGCTGACTTGGATGGTAGACCCTGTGCGCGACTGAGCGAACAATGTGCTGCATTCTTGAGAACTACCAGACCGAGGAGGGATTGATTGTTCCCGAGGTGCTCCGGAAGTACATTCCAGGAGAGCCCGAATTCCTGCCGTTCGTTAAGGAGGCCCCCAAGGACAGCGAGAAGACGGAGAAGAAGGATGGAAAGAAGGAGAAGGCTCTCCCAGTGCGTGAGAACAAGGCATAGACGGGTCCTTTCGAAGCGCCATAGAGAAAGAAAAAAAGAGGCACATCATTTGATGATACAATGTAAACCTAACGAATTGATGGCAATCTGGTTGATACAAATCTGGAGGTTTGGGAATCGCAGAGGCTTGCCGCATATGTGATTGATCGGGTCTGGGACTGTTCCGTGTCTTGGAGTTGTCCATGATGCGACTGTCTGGAGCTGAACGAGTTCGTGATCCTCCACATGCTGCCAAGTAATGAGAGTCACGTGCACAAACACGGGACTGTGGTGGAACGTAAAAGCGGCCACGGCAACTAGCTCTACGGATGCTTGGGTGTCTTCCCCGCCCCTTGTCAACATCACCGGCCGTCTCCGTAGCCCAGACGGAGGTGGGTACCGTTTTGGGGGCTTCATCTGCCGGAGCCTTTGGTCAAGGACACCGTCTTTAAACGGTGCACACGGAACGCGGCGGTCGGCGGTGGGTGCAGGGCTATTGAACCTTGTAGCTGATGCTTGAGATGCATTGGCTGGAGGTAGAGGGTGCTTTCTTGCATCTATTGGATATCGCAGCAGAAGTCCGAGCCACTTCTGGTAACCGTCACTGTGGAAGACTGGTACAATCCATTCAATCCAGTCGGCGCCGGAGACTGGAACGGACGGTACGGTGCGTCGGTGGCAGAATAAACACTGTGCTTCACTCGGGACGGCCCCACCGTAATTCCTCTACAGGTGCCGGAGAAGCGCCTCTCTCAGCACCACTTACCAGGAGGCGTCTGTGAGTGGCATCGAGCGCGTCGGCCGGCACGGAGGGTGCGCACCGAATTTCAATGTGAGAGGGTGGGTGTATGAGCCATGCCATGATATGAGCATCTCCTGGACGAACCGTATTTCGCGGTGGACAATTGGCGTGTCGCGCGTGTCAGAGATGGCGCCGGGCGGAGGTGTTGGATGCAGGCCCGAACAGACCTGGACCATGTCCGGCCACATGCCATGCCATGACATGCTTGTGGACGTGGTTTATGAGAATGGTGCTGTGCTGTGCATTGCCTTGCCTTGCCTTACCTGCCTTGGGGCGGCAGTCACTCTATCCGGACACTGGGTAACGGGAGTGAGTGGATGTTGGTCGGCGGAGGTGAGGTGATTTATATCGCTCGCGTCCAAGCTCTCTGACCTGTGTCTTGGCTCACTCTCGCGATCTGTGCTTTAAAGGAGGTGACGACCTGGTTAGATACGATTGGACGAGCAGCAAGCTCTTCGCGGACGGCCCGATCGGGCGCGCGGGCTCTCCCTGATGGAGAGCAAAAGAGGTTGGCAAAAGAGGAGGTGTTTCTGGGAGGGGGACGCGGAGAGCCCCGACAACTCCGGACCAGGCTGGGATCCACGAATCTCATCCACTGCCGGACCGGATGCCGTGAAGATCACTGCTGCACAGGAGGAAGAATACGCAAAGAGATGGCACAATCACGAGGACACGAAATCTAGAAATGGGGGTAGGCGAGGGCTATTGGAATATCGTGTGCGTGTGGGATATTTGAGGCTCCGGGAGAGCTAAGCTGAGGTTACGCCGACCCGATTTAACGGGGGCGAAAGGTAAGCCCGTGTGGTCGGCACGGCGGCCATACCACTGACTTGGCACACTCTCAGCTCCTTCAGTGAGGGCAAACAAAAGCTCGTGTCGGCGGTAGCACAGCGACGAGAGATCTTCTATTGTAGGCATTTCCCACCGCGAGTGAGATTATTGACGCAGACTCGAGGGACGACGTAACAGGCGCCTGCGCGTCGTACTCTGTGCCTCCGGGCGGAGAAGAGGGCACCGCCACACCCACCTCGGAGTTCGGGGTCGCCCATCCATTTTAGGTGCTTCCCGCCCTGGAGAGAGGAACCCGTAGCCCGAACCACGGAGGACGAGAGGGCTGGTGATACATGGATCTGTCGATGCAAGCTGAGAGCTTTCATGCGAATGTTCTTTGACAGCTCCAATCCCATGCAAGCACTGGGCTTGTCCAAAGTCTAGAGTATGCACAGCTTTGGAGAAACAAAGACAAGCGAGGACGGGAGGGCTGTCTGTCTGCTGCCGGCGGGCAAACCAGCCTACGTAGCCCCAGCTCTGGAGACTGCCGAAGAGGAGAATACCTACCCCACTCCGCCCAGGAGCGCGCTCTCTCACCCAGCGTCTACACGGGGCGGGCAAAGTCACCAGGTACCTCCGCAGGTTGGGTACCTGAATTCCCAGGTTCTCTGGGTGGCCGTCCGGGGGACAGACGGCGGTGAATACCAGGAGGAACCTCGGGCGGTGCGGGATGGGGAAGAAGAAAAAAAAAGTGTGACCCCGGCGACGGCGCGAAATCCATTCGGCATTGCCACCGTTTCGAACCGTCCTCACGGCGCTTACGAGCCGGGTGGGAAAATGTCGCAACTTGAATTGATGCGGACCATGATCAGAAAAATGTCAACAGGATGATAGGAGCTGACGGCCAGGGCAGAGATCGCGTCCGATGTTACCGATGCCCCGGATATACCGATGCCGGGGCCCATTGCTACGCTACCCTCGGGCTTTTATTGTCTGTTCTGCTTGATTACTTGCTTGCCTGCTCCACGCCCATGCCCATGAGGGGAAGAAATCAGGGGAGATGGCAAAGTGCGTCAATCACCTTGTCTTTTTGACGCCGACGAGGCTGCAGCTGTGGTTACACCGTCGCTGTCATTCTCGTGGCCTGGGGGTTCTGGAACAGGACAGACAGAAGACCCGCGACAATTGGAGAGGGAGCGAGCGCCGGACGGTGCGACATCCACACTTTCGCGCTCCAGGAGGTACGTACCTCCGTAGGGAACGGAGGGCCCCTTGAACCTGCTGCCGCGTGTGCACAGCGCAGCGCAGCTTGATGAGAAGCAGCAGCGACGAGTTTTTGCGCCCGCGCTTTCATCCCATCCTTTGTTGTACGTCGGCGTCACCCCCCTTTGACCCCGCTGGTTTTTACCTCTGGTTAAACATGGAGTGGTTGAAATGAGAAATACCTGATGTAAAATGCTCATCGAGGAGGTGAGGAGCAAATGGTGCTTGGCAGTTGCGGGCTCTTAAAAGACATGCCGCGTTCTTTTTCACCATCAGGGCTGGAAACCTCTCCTCCTCCGTGGACGGCCACTACGGGGTCAACCCCCCCATAGGCCACGGCCCCCTAAAAGCCCGTCCTCCGAGGGCCCCGGGTAGCGCAGCTGTTGCGGACAGCGGCCGACTTTTTAGGCCCCTCTAGAGGGGGAGAAAGGGCTTCCTCTCACTCTCTGATCGGGTTCCACGCCCTCGTCGGTTTACGGCCCACGCCCCCGTGGCTCCCTCCTCCGTTTCCCGTTCTCCGCCCGTCCCCCGTTTCCCAGGGCCCCATTCCCAGACCCCGTCATTTTCCTGGCCTTGCTTTCTATTATTGCCTTTGTCTTCAGGTTCGTTCGCTCTTTCTTGTGGCCTTGTGTCTTTTGCCTCCGCCTCCGCCGCCCTCCCCTTCTCCTCCATCCTTCTCCTCCCTCTCCTCCCATCATCCCACATACCGAGAGTCTTTTTTTGCGTCTTTCTATTGTCTCTTTCCTGCTGTGCTTTTCGGCAGTGAAAGTGTCATCTCCTCTTTCTGCCATTTCCACGACATCACGTGTGTATTGCCTGGGCAGCCGGACCCCTCCTGGAGTCTTGCCCGTCTCAGCCGCTGCCCGCTCCTACTGATCGCCCCGGGCTTGGTCCTCTCTCCCATCCGATCCCACGGCGCCGCCTTGGGATTGTTTTTACTCTCCATCTCCCATCCAGGCCGTGCGTGAGTAACTCTTCATCATTCTCTCGACCTGTTTCCCTTCTTTTCAAGAGGTTGCTCTCTATTTCCCTCTCGGATCGTCGCTGGGGACCCGCTGTCGCAAAGACTTTCTCCGCCGACCGAGATTCCCCAAAGCGCGCGCGTGCCTTCCGTTCGGCCTCGCTCGCCTCCTCTTTCCTCACGGGACCCTCCGGCCCTCTTCCGCTATTTTGCAACCACCCGCACGGAGCCCACCCCGAGAATTTCTTCCTCCTTCACCACTTTCATCTCGTCTTCTTCTATTCTGAATCGACTCTTGCGGGCGCCTTCCTCCACGGCCTCGTCGTCTCCGCCCCCTACAGCAAGCCCTCGTCGTTGAGCGCTCTTACTCACCACTCTTAGACGGCGCAACCGTTCCTCTCCCCACACCACCGCGACATAGCTTCGTCGCGCACCCGCAGGCCATGTCGTCTGGCGTTGTGCGCTCTACCGCCCTGAGGGCCGGCGGCGCCTGTGTGCGCTGTCGCAAAGGAAAGACCAAGTGCGTCTACGAGAATGGTCGCGCGCCGTGCAAGAACTGCGCCAAGGGCATGCACGACTGCTACCTGCCCTCAGAGAGCATGGCCCACCACCACGGTCAAAGTCCTGCGCGACACGCCAACCCTCATCGTCCCCCTCGCGACAGCCTCCCGGCCTCCGGGCCCGGCGGTGCAGCTGAAGCTCGACAGGCCGTCGTTGGCTCCAGCGCTGCTCGCCATGTTCAGGCAAGCTCTGACAAGTACGTTTTGTCTTTCTATTTTCTGGCCGTCCGGCCATGTTTCATCTGCCTCAGCCCTGCCCGGCATTCCTCACAGCCCTCACCTGCGCAAACTTGCGCCGTCATCAACAACATCATGGTTCGGCAGAGCGCCTAGGAGCTTTCTGCCTGGGGGATTCCCTCACCGGTCGCCATCCTGGGTGGATCGGCAGACGACACGTCCTCGCCTCGCCTCGCCTTGTCTCGTCTCATCATCACCCTCTCCCGTTCTCAGCTTCCTCCGTCTTCTCGTCCGAGTGGCCGGCCGCCCTCATCCCACACCCCCATCAGCCCCTAGCCGGACCCTACCCCCTGTCCTGTTCCCCATTTCTCATTACCACACCCGCGTCCGCGTCTCTTTCGCTTCCCTCCCCGAGTCGCACCTTGGCTTGTCCTTCAGCCCCGTCTTCTCTCTCCACCTTGTCGCCGTCCTGCTCGGCTTACGGGGCGCCCACCAAATTTGTCCTCGTCGAGCTCTGCTCGGAAGCTCAGGCGCCTGAGCATCAGACGGGCCGTGCCACCCCCTACATATGAGGTCACTCGACACTTTGTGCCGCTGACTGTTGCTGGCCATGGCTCTCCAATCGATTCTAATGGTTCCTTGCTAACCCGGACACCCCTCCAGACTGACGCCTGAGCTCATCGCCGAGTGCGAGCGCGTTGTATCAAAGACCTTCCCGGCGTGCGTCGCGTTCCACAAGCCATCATTTGTTCAGCAGCTCAAGAGTGCTTCCTTGGACGCTGCTCTTGTTTACGGTCTGTTGACCTGTGCAGCCCGGTATGTCTGTTCCGATCCTTGCTTCTCCCTAATGTCTCCCCTTTGCACCCGCCCCAATTTCCTCGGCCGGTGTCGCTTGTGCGTCGCCTTGCCCGTGCCCTCATTTCCCGCGTCCTCGCTCACTCGCCCGCCCGACCGGCATGTGGATCCACACCGATCGGTGCCACCGTCACCGAGTGTTTGAGCTGGCGCATACCCCTTGGTGACGCCGTCTCCCGGATTTGAGCCGAGGCTTCCCGAGTCACTGCGATCCGAATCCCGTTTGGCGCCGTGTCGTCTCCGTGAGCTTGTTGGGAGCTTCCGGTCTAGACACTTCCAGGCCCGCTGATAAGATATGTGCCGCTAACATCTGCCGTCTGCAGGAGTTCGCCAAGCCTGATCCGCCGCTATGGAGGTCCGACTGCGGCTGCCGAGACCTTTGCCGCCAAGGCCATGACACTCATCAACCAGAATCTCGACCATCCTAACCTCGTCGACATCCAGGCTCTGTGCCTGCTCATTATTCACGAATGGGGCTCTCGCAATGCTGTTCGCGCCTACATTTACCTGGGCCAGGCTGCCCGCATGATTCAGATGTACCGCATCCTGAACAGCCACCACCCGTCTCCTGATGCCGACCAATTCCTCCGTGACGAGTCTTTGCGACGCACCATCTGGCTCATCTACATCCTCGACTGCCTCCTGACGAGCACTCCTGGACGTTTCCCTGCGCTTTCTGCGCACGATACTGCGGATGTGTCGTTGCCATGCTCCGACATTAACTTCGCCTTTGGCAATGCTGTGTTTGTCAAGACTCTGCGCCAGCAGCTCGACCCTACTGCCATGCCTCCTGGTCAGGCTTCCTCTGAGATTGGCGAATTCGGTTACATCGTCCTGGCCTCGACTATCTGGCGTGATGTCGTCGCCATGCTTACCACGACTACACTTTCCAGCTTCCGCGAAGAGGATTGTGCCGATCTGATTGCTAAGATCGAGGGCCTGCGAGCCTCATTGCCGATGCAGTTCATCGATAAGCCAGGCCAGATTAACCTGCACATGACAATGGGCTCGGGATATACCTTTGCCATGCTGCACTGCCTTCTCCACTGTGCAACCATCTTTGTGCACCGTCGGCGTCTGCTGCAGGAAGTGACTGCTGCCAACTTTAACCTGGAGTCGTTCCGCCTGAACCCTCGATGCCACGATATCATCGATCGTCTCTTCACCTCGTGCCACGGCACTATCTCTCTACTGACCGCCGTTGAGGCCGGCTCCGAGAAGGACCATATCCCGTGCTTCCCTATCTTCATGCTATTCTCGGCCTTCACCGCCAGTGCTACAGTTGCCTATCTGTCTCTGAAGGGTCTCACACCACCCAATGCTGTAGAGACTGCAGCTCACATTGTGAAGGATGGTCTGCGCTTCATGAGCGACGGCACAGAGAACTGGCCGCTCATGGGCAGCTGGCTGCGACACCTCACCGTCATGCAGCGTGTCCTGAACAACGACGCCGCCGCTGCTTCTGGCTCATTGCGTCATGGCTCGACCCCCCACGCTGCGGCGGGCATCAAGGACGAGATTTCCTCCAACGCCGATACGAACCCGGATGCTATGGACTACGATCAACAGACGAACGCTGGTGGAAGTGTGTCGGGCCAGGTCAACCCCAACCGATCCGTCTCTGAGTCGGTGCGCGGTGACAGCGAGCCCCCTGTCGCCATCGCTAGACGACCTGGTGTTACCACCATCAATGGTGGCTCTGGTGGAGTGTCTACTCCCACTACGGTCTCGCCCCCCCCAGGGAGCGCCCCTCACGGGGCGGTCCATGATATCAAGCAGTCAAGCCCCGAAATGGCCAATGGCATAGTAGCCACCCAGGATGGGCAGACCACAAGTCAAGACATGACGGCCCCTGAGCTGTGCCAGGCCTTTGAGAGACAGCTCCTTGACCTCGACGATCTCGCCGCCTTCATGGGTGGCGGCGTTTAGGAAACGAATTATTGATACCGAAATTTTGGTGACGGTGCATCATGAAGCTATGAAGGAACTATTGAGGACTAATGGGGTTATAAGGCGATGGATTTTACTTTCGGGTGACTTTTTTTCTTTGATTGATGTTGTTCTACCGTTGACGGGGACGCTTCAAATATGAGGGCCAAAGACGGAGGGTTAATGCCGTTCTGGGGAAGCCATGTCACGATGATGAAGCGGGAGGGTAGCATATTGAGGACCAGGGGACGTGTAGGATTATGTTCGTGGGGATACCCAATATACCCTGGGCCTGGGGGCGTTGGGGTGGGAAATATTTCGAATTGGTGTCTGAAGACGCCTGGCAATTGTTACTGGTATTCCAAGATCAAGACAATCTTTGCTTTCCCTCGATAGAGGGGTCATAGTATTGTGCCTGCTTGCAGTGATGAACTTGATCTCAATGGCGTTGATGAACAGGCTATCACCTATTCACAATAACAAAGAAGATGGGCTTCAAGATAAGGCGAAGTTGAAACCTAGTCTCGTGACGTTGAACTCGTGCCTGTACTAGCCAGGGGCAACTGATGAATGGGACAAGAGTCTTGGCTCTTCTCCAAGTCTCCAACTTGGAGTCACTTGGAGTAGCTACTGGATGTGTTCTGGATTACCAAGCTGTGCATTCTCCGACTTCGCAGAGCCGCAGTGGAGTCAATGATTGAAAGCAGGTGGACATGCATAGAAATCAAGATGGAAGCCAGGTTCGAGACCAATCACCGGTTCCGTGATGAAGATATTTTCCCAATGGCCGAAGGGATTACCGAGGATAAGAAACGGCTATAGCAGTCATGGGTCAAGTGATGGATGACGAAGTGAAGAAAAAGAGGTTGAAGAACAAGAATAAGCGAAGGCGGGTAAAAATGGGCCAGCGAGGTTCGGAGGTTCGGGAATTGGAGAGAGAGAGAGAGTGCAGGTGACTTGTAGTTCCTGTGATTGATATCTTATTTTTGGACGAGGCTGAATATGACAGAATGTCAAGTTTTTTTCCTGTGCCTGGTTTTCTAGAAATGTTCTGGAAGCACTGGGAAAGGGCTGGCACCTTGTTCAACTCGGGTTGTCACCAGAGATGAGGGAAAGGGATCGGCACACTGATCAGCACGTCTGACACCGCTCGGGCTGGAGACTGATTTCCGGGGAATCAAGCTTGTTGGCGCTAATGGAGAAGCATGTTTTGATAGTTGAGGGGGAGGAGGGTCTGGAGCAGCATCCTCAAGGGGGTCAGGATGGTGGTTTGTGGGGAGGTAAGCTTGGAGATGGAGGCGTTGCAGTCCATGTCATTGGCCTTGGCATTGGAGTAGTCATCGGACAAAGTAATGCATTGTCTCCTCTATCTCTCCTCCTGACTCGTTTGCGGGCTGTAAACTGACTTATGACAACCCATTGACTCAAACCAACACTCAAAGGGCTGCCTCCCCCAGTGATGTCAACTAAGGAGATCCACTGAGGATGCCGGATTGCCGAATCTCTCTCGCCAAAACAGGGATGGGCCCGGCCGGGTTCCCACTCTTTTCGGCGGACCTGTGCCGGGAAGACGGCGTGTGATGGGACAGAGTTGAGTCCTGGGGGAGATTTGGGTCGTGCGGAGTGACTTTCTCCAGGTTGTAGGGATTATGGAGAAGGGATCCTTTGTTCGTGAGGGGAAGGAGGAGGGGGGGAAAGGGTTGGGGTGTCGACAAGGGAGATTGTCGTGACGATGTTCACAGCAGAACTGTTACTGTCCATCTAGATCTTGACCTGTATCTCTGTGAAAATAACACATTCTGTGTAATTCCCGGTTAGAAGCTGACAAAGCTGTGAAACTGGAACGAAGGAGAAAAGCCTTCTACCATGTGACGGGTACGACCGTGTGGAGCACCGGCAAGCCCGCGAGGGTAGCAAAGCATCTACGTAGTACTGCTCAAGAACAAGATACGGGTGGTCCCTGCGGTCCCTGTAACACACAGAACAGAGAAAACCGAGATCTGCGAGGGTAGATGCCGAAAGCAAAATGGTCGAGACCTCCGGAGCCGGCACGCCGCAGAAGTACCCACGAGACCTGTAAGAAAAACACTGACGTCGAAGAGAACAAGGGCCGTATCAAGGGCGCGTGATTGGACACACTAGATTTTGCTTATTGAGTTCGGCATGGGTTCGGGGGATCGTCGTGATGAGCGTTTGTGCCGTGTAAGTGGGGAGTGGTGCAGCAGGAGTATATTAAGATGAGGGTGTTCCGCATCAAGGGAGGCTTTCTGTCTTGTTACTCAGACAAGTCTTGACCTGTGTGTCTTATCATCTACACATTATTTCATATATACCTCGACATCTACTGTTGTGGTTTACACATTATCGACGGTTTACAACATACACTACTTGACAGCCACATTCCCATCATTAGACAACATCGATTGGTCTACACACCACATCACACTCAAAAGAGGAATACCTCTACAGAAGCCCATCATGGGTGAACACGAGTACGACACGACGGCGCCTCACGAAAACATGACGCCCGGCAAATACATCACCACGCGTCTCCCGACGCTCAAACCTCCCATGCACCATCTGCAGAACCCGATAAAACTGCTGCGCATGCTCAACGCGCAGCAGTGGGCATTCTTCTTTGTCGCCTTTGCGGCATGGGTACGTCCACATACACAATACACTCTTTGATATACAGTAGCTGACTTTTATGACAGACGTGGGATTCGTTTGATTTCTTCACTGTTTCTTTGACGGTGACAAGTCTAGCCAAGACGTTTGACAAGACAAAGACGGATATCACATGGGGTATCACTCTGGTTCTCATGTTCCGATCTGTAGGATCCGTCCTCTTTGGTATCGCCAGCGATCGATACGGTCGAAAGTGGCCATTCGTCATCAACAACATTCTCTTCATCATACTCGAGCTTGTAAGTCTTGTCATCCCTGCTGTGGATCCCGGCTTGGCAAATCTTGGCCAAGCCTTAAGAGTCCCTTGCTAACTTGATGGTAGGGAACTGGTTTCTGTAATACTTACTCTCAGTTCTTGGCTTGTCGAGCTCTCTTCGGTGTCGCCATGGGTGGTCTTTATGGTAACGCTGCCGCCACTGCCCTGGAGGATTGTCCTGAAGAAGCTCGAGGTATCATGAGTGGTATCCTCCAGCAAGGTGTAAGTACCACCACACCTCACTTTCAACCTTCCATTGCTGACTGTCTTCTAGTACGCATTTGGTTATCTTCTCTGTGCCGCATTCGCCCGAGGTCTCGTCGACACCACCTCCCACGACTGGCGTCCCCTCTTCTGGTTCGGCGCCTGTCCCCCCGTCCTCTTCATAATCTTCCGACTCATGCTCCCCGAGACGCAAGCATACCAAGAACGTCAAAGACTCCGCCAAGAGGCCGGGTCGTCAGACGGCAAGGGCAAGGTGTTTGTCAAGGAAGGAAAGGTCGCGCTGAAGCACCACTGGATGCTTCTCGTGTACCTCGTCCTCCTCATGGCTGGCTTCAACTTTATGAGCCACGGTAGTCAGGATCTTTACCCCACCATGTTGGAGAACCAGCTTGGCTTCTCAAAGACAAAGGTCACTGTTACTCAGGTCGTTGCTAACCTGGGTGCCATGTCGGGAGGTACTGTCATCGGTTTCCTCAGTCAGTCCATCGGTCGTCGACTGAGCATCATCATCTGCTGTATCGTCGGCGGTGCACTCCTGTACCCATACACATTCGTTCGTGATGAGTCCATCATCGCAGCTGCATTTTTCCAGCAATTCTGTGTCCAAGGTGCATGGGGTGTCATCCCTATCCATCTGATGGAACTGTCCCCTGGTGCTTTCCGTACCTTTGTCGTCGGCACATCCTACCAGCTCGGTAACCTAGTCTCTTCAGCATCATCAACCATCGAAGCCCGTCTGGGTGAGAAATTCCCCCTCCCCGAGTCAGAAAAGGGCGAGAGCCGATACGACTACGGAAAGGTCATCTGTATCTTCATGGGCTGCGTGTACGCATACGTCATCGTCCTGACATTCATCGGCCCTGAGAACCTACGCGGCAAGTTTGACGTCGCCCACGACTCGGACGCCCGCGAGGTTGTTGGCTCTCAAGCAATGGAGAACGCAGCCATGCACCACCGCAAGGCTAGAGATGAGGAGGAGAATGATCCCAGGATCAGTGGAGAGAAGGCTGAGGTTTCACATCTTCGAGATTAGATTTAGAAAAGAAGGGGCCTGAGGCGATTTGGTGAGGAAGAAGCCCAGGCGAGGGATAATCGTGGAGGATTTGTCGAGATGCCTTGTCTTTGACATGAGCGTCCAGTACATGTTAGTTTCTTATGAGTTATGAATTGAAAGGATGAAACAATATTCAATGATCCCAATCTTTGCGTCTTGAGTGTTATCACGCCTATAAGTTGACATTCAGCCTCGTTGCTGATTCCACATCTCACCATCTTGGCCTGACCCGCCCCCGCATGCCTCCTCATGAACGCGGCGTCCCATTACATAACAACGGCTCTCCAAAGGAAGATCCATCTTGCGGATCCGCATGGAATCGGAATCGTCCTTTCGGGCGTGTTATCCAATTTCTCCGGCCAGAGGAACGCTCCGCTTTTCCGGGCTGTTGATCATGCCAAGACTGACCGGTGCTGCGGGAGAGGCTTTTCCCCGCATTCACGGATGTCGCATGGAGGAGGGGATTCCAAATGGTGTTGTAAAGAATGAGTTGACTGCTGTAGTCAGAGAAGGGTGAGATGTTGCTTTATGGGTAGAGATTTGCCGTGTAGACAGAGATTTGGCGTATCGATGTGTTGTCGCTTAAAACTCGAACCGTATCGGAGTTTTGATGTAATAGATTCATCGTCAAGTTAGGAACCTGAGGCAGTCGGTCCGGGTCCCGTCGGTGTAGCATCCCGCACTTGATCATCTCTAGTTTGCATTGACGCAAAGGAGCGGGCGACCGGCCGGACTAGGCTGTCGGTTCCTGTCTATGGGGTCAAGGTCGAGGTATATATATTCTCTGCCCGAGAACCTTGAGAGCACAATTCACTCTGCAGATCATCGCAAGCATTCTCGAGACACCTTGACGGCCTACACACCTTTCCAAAGATATCTTAGTCTTGTCAACTTTATTCACAATGCCTCTTTCTGGAAGCTGCATGTGCGGAGCCATCGCATACAAGAGCACAAGTGAGGCATCTTTACTACTAGATTTATACATATCTGATTATTTATAGGTGACCCTGCTGTTACTGCTCTTTGCCATTGCCTCGACTGCCAAAAGGTGAGTGGTTGTTGTTGCTGGATATGCTGTCGCTAACACATCCAAGTGGACCGGCGGCCCCTACACCACCAACGCCGTCGTCCCCGAAGACTCATTCAGCGTCACCAAAGGTAAATACCCCAAACCTTGGAAAACCAATTACATAAATTGACTTTCCCCAGGAACCCCAAAGCACTGTGACATAACTGGCGCTTCTGGAAAGAACAACCGCCACTTCTTCTGCCCCGACTGCGGCTCCAGCCTGTACACGCGCCTCGACGTCATGCCAGGCAACATCGTCATCAAGGCCGGAGGTCTCGACGATGGCAAGACGAATCTCAACAACAAGATCGACGTCGAATTCTACTGCCGCGACCGGCTTGACTTTGTGAAGCCCATCGAGGGCGCCAAGCAGGAGCATCTGTTTGGTTAAACCTCATCGTTTCTCGGATGTCGGTGTATATAGATGGGTCGGGTGACTGGACTACGATTGGCACGACGGTTCTAGCTGCATCTATAAATATCAACTTTGCTTTTTGCTTGACTTGGCGGTTCGTGCCGTGCTTCACAGCTATTATCTTTGGCTACTCACGGGTGCTGATTTCGCCTCTGGTCCATCACATGAGCTTCCTGACGGAGTGAGCCATGTCATTCAGTGGCTGTTTCTATGGAGATTGTGAGTGACGCCTCAACATTCCTTCTTGTAAGCTTTCTTTTGCCTCTCAACTTGAACAACTTCTTTTCTTGTAAACATCTTTCCCTCAAAACATCGCAATTCTCTCCGTCTTCGGTCTCTGTCGCGCACGTCAGCTGAAGCTGATTTGACGTCTCACAACGCCAGAGTGGGTCACTCAGCTTCTCCGCAAGTTGGACTCCCGAGAACCCAACCCCTTCATCCTTGTATACCGAGATAAGAAACAGTCTCATCCTTCACCGAGAGAGCTTCCTTCATTTTCATCAATAAGACATTTATAATCCAGGTTTCTCTCAAGTCATGGGATCTGCGCAATCTACGACACGGGCCGAAGGCGCCGAGTTTGTCCTCCCACCCTTCAGCCGCGATATCACGACAAGCTCTCCAGAGGCGAAGAAATGGGTTGAGGATGGAATAGTCTGGTGCTACGCCTTTAATCATGCAGAGGGAGCCCGATGCTTTGAAAAGGCCATCGCTGCTGACCCAGCCTGTCCCCTCGCCTACTGGGGTCTCGCCTTTGCCCTAGGTCCCAACTACAACAAGCCGTGGAAGCACTTTAATGGAGACGACCTCAAGCAGACGGTTGGACAGGTTCTTGAAGCGTTGAAAAAGGCTGGAGGACTGTCTTCCAAGGCCACCCCCGTTGAACGCGCCCTCACCAGCGCCCTGCGACATCGCTACCCAGATGACGCCGATTCTACCAACAACTACAAGGTCTGGAACCGCGCATATGCTGAGGCTATGAAGCCAGTGTATCAAGAGTTCAAAGATGACCTTGACGTTGCGACACTATATGCGGACTCTCTCATGAACCTCACACCTTGGGCCTTGTGGGATGTGCGGACGGGGAAGCCAGCGCCTGAGTCAGAGGTAGTAGAGACACAGGAGGTGATTGAGAGGGGACTGGCTCAAGATGGTGGGTACGAGCATATAGGCCTTTTGCATGCCTACATCCACGTCACCGAGATGTCAGCCGAGCCTGAGAAGGGTCTCCTCGCGGCTGAGCATCTCCGTAGATTGGCAGAAGAAGCAGCCCATCTGGCACACATGCCATCCCACCTCGATATCCTCATCGGCGACTACCGACGAGCCATCTCTGCAAACACTAAAGCCGTGCTGGCTGATGAGAAGTATGCGGCCCTTCGTGGAACCGGTGACTTTTACACCGTCTACCGCATGCACGACTACCATTCCCTGATTTACGCCGCCATGTTTGCGGGTCAGTACGGGGTTTGCATCAAAGCCGTAGATCGGATGGAGGCGGCTCTTCCAGATGATGACCTCCGGCCCATGGCTGACTGGTTGGAGACGTTCCGGTCTGTCCGTCCACATATCCTGATCCGGTTTGGCAAGTGGCAGGAACTCATTGATCTTCCACTTCCTGAAGACCAGGAGCTGTTGTGTGTGACGACAGCGACGATACACTATGCCAAGGGAGTAGCCTGGGCGGCGACGGGCAATGTTGAGGAGGCTGCCAAGGAGCGGGAGTTGTTCCTAGCGGCCAAGGCGAGAGTGCCTGCTAATCGGATAGCGTATCCAAACAAGTGCTCTGACGTTCTGGACGTGGCTGAGGCTATGCTTGATGGCGAGCTTGAGTATCGCCGAGGCAACATTGAGCTAGCATTTACACACCTTCGCAAGTCGATTGAACGAGACGACGGTCTGCGTTACGCTGAGCCGTGGGCGTGGATGCAGCCCGCGAGACACGCATACGCTGCGCTGCTGATGGAGCAAGGCCGTATCGAGGAAGCGGCCGAGGTATACCGGACTGATCTTGGACTGAACAACAAGCTATTCCGAGCAAGGCATCATCCAAACAACGTGTGGGCACTGCACGGATATCACGAGTGCGCGGTGAAGCTGGGCCTAAAGGGCGAGGCCAGCATCATTAAGCAGCAGCTTAAGACGGCCATGGCGTTTGTGGATGTGCCCATTGAGTCGTCGTGCTATTGCAGGCGGGATGTGGTGAATGAGTGTTGCGGAAAGACCAAGATCTAAGGTACATACGAGTACTCAGGCGGGGTGTCATATATAGTAGAATCTAGATGGTGCTACAATGGAGTTTGAATCTTCTCAAATTGGCTCATGATAATCTACAAACTCTCTCACCAACAGTCGTCGGGTCAGTCGTTCATGCTCTGCTCTGTTTTATTACTATATTTCTCTACCTACTTGAATTGTTTTTAAGCTAGGTGAAAGTGAGTTGTGCGGATACGACTTGGTTCTGTTGGTAGACTTACCTTGTACTGGTGCTCAGCGGATCTTCTGACGGGCATCCCGAGTTTGCGAGCGATTGTGAGCCCTGGGATAGAGGGAAGTGATACTTTGCATTCCTTTAGTGATTTATTCACCTGTATACTCTTAAAATAGTTGTTTTCATACCTAAAGCCTGACGTGCTTCTTAAGCCCACGACATGGATGACACAAAACTTGGCCCGCGACACCCCGCCTCTGTTCAATTCTCCCCGGACACTATCATCGCCCTAGGCTTTGTTTCTACTCCCCTAGACGTCTACCAACTTTCTATATGCCTCGTCCTGTAAAGAAAGGCGCCTGGTATGTTTCACGCTCTTTCTCGCACTCAGTGTAGAGCTGACCTTGAGAGGGTAGCCACACCTGCAGGCGGCGCAAGGTCAAGTGTACGTTCAGAGATCCTCCATTCATTCCATAACCGGGCATGCTAATGCTTCATCTTAGGTGATCAGGAACTCCCTTCCTGTCGACAATGCTCCAAGTCAGGCCGCTACTGCGACCGATCGGAAAAGCTGACTCAGTTTGGTGCGTCGCCAGTCACTTCCCACCACCATCGTGTGAAAACTGACGTTCGCTTCAGTTCAGCATCAGGAGCTACCGGATCCCGATAGCCCACGCCACGCCCTCACAGACCAAAGGATAGCCCGGTTATTCCACTCGTACACCGCTGAAGTATCGCAATGGTACGACTTGAGCGACTCGACGGGCGCCTTTGGCATACTTGTCCCCAGCATTGCTCTGGACGAGCCACTGCTCTTTTGCGCCATCATCGCCCTCTCTGCCATGCACGCCTGCAAGACCTCGGCAAAAAGTTTGAGAAAAATGGCCGAATTTTATCATCACCGCTGTGTGCAGAGGCTCATCGAACTGGACCAAGGAGATGAGCTCATTACCCGCGGAGTTGCCCTCGCAGCGACATGTCTTTTGCGATCTTACGAGATCCTCGACGGCGACATCGACCCAAACATGCATCTTCGAGGCGCTTATTCCATGGCACCTCTTCATGACGTACTGTCTGGAAATCTTCAACCAGGATTACCTGGAGCAGGCTTCTGGAACTACCTGAGAGAAGACATTACCTTCAGCCTGTTTGAGAAATGTCCACTTAAGATGGACTTGACTACTACTCCGCTTCTTGTCAATCACCATTCGGCCCAGGACTATCTCAACTCCATCACTCTGGTACTGGGGAAGATCATCAACGCCACATTCGGGCGTGACGTGACAGGTTCAGAGTGGGTTGCTGCAGTGGAAATGCTGAGTCAATGGCGAGCAGCCTGTCCAGAACGGATACAACCCTTTTCTCGAGAAAAGGCGCAGCCAGGGACGATTAATCTGTTCCCAGCAGTGTGGTTTCTACAGTCATGTCATGGTAAGTCCTGACTTCGTCCCTTTCACAAGAGCGAACGTGCCCTGACAATGCATAGCGGCAACCATGCACTATTACCTCGTCGCTCTGACTATTCTCTGTTCCTATGCAAGTCCAGAGCACCTTGAAGACTTGGGGAGACTCGATCTCGTTGGCATCGAGGTCGAATCAAAGGACCAACTTCTGGAAGCTTTTGCAGTCGAAATCTGCGGAATCGCCTTCACCACAAAGATACCCTCCGTTCTGGTCAATGCCTTTGGCCCAATTGCCTACTGTGCGTTGCCTACTCGGTCATTCAACCCCTAAGCTTGCTGACAAGTTGTAGGCGCTAGATTCCTCAACGCCGAACCCGCCCGCCATGAGCTCGCCCGACAGCTCCTCGCCTGCAAATCGAGTATCGGATGGCCGGTAGAACGGCTCATCAATGACCTCAAGTCTTTCTGGGTTGCCGAAGAGACGAACTGAAATGCGGAAGCGATTGTTGGTCAGATGTCACCCAAGCGACCCCAGACGAAGCTCCATGGGGCAGGGTTTTCCGAGCTCGGGAAACCCGCATGGTCTTGGCTATCAACTGGAACTATAAATCATGGTCCCTTTCTTTCTCTAGGAGAACACTCAATTCATCTCTCAGACTTTCTTTCGTCTTTTACAAGATTCATCATTATCACCTAGAGAAATGGCTGCCATGTTGCGGACTCGAACGATCCTACCAACCCTCATCAAGGGGGCCCGATCCTTTGCGACCGTATCCTCCACCTCTCGACTCGGGGTTGTTCAACCTTCTGCCAAGGAGATAAACAATTTGTCCCTCGACTCTAGGAACCTTGAAAAAGCCGTACGACACATGCATAGAGATGGCCTGGTTGTCGTTGAAGATGTTGTTCCCCACGAGCACCTCGACCTCTTGAACAAGAAGATGGTTGAAGACGCCAACACTCTTCTGGCCCGAGGCGACAAGGGCCCTTATAACTATAACAAGGGAAACATTCAGCAGGATGCTCCTCCTGTGGCTGAGTACTTCTTTCCGTCCATCTTTACAAGTATGCGTCCTTGTCTATGCTATGTGCTAGTCAACTTACACATCTACTAGACCCCATTGCTACACAAATCACCACAGCCATGATGGGCCCTCGGCCAAAGTGGACGTTTTGTTCTGCAAACTCGGCAATGGCAACCCTGCCAGGAGCTTCTCCCCAGCGTCAGCCGGTGCATTCAGACGCCGACTTTGCCCACCCTGACCACCCATTTGCCCTTGTCGTCAACGTGCCCCTTGTCACAGTCACGCCAGAGAATGGGTCGACCGAAATCTGGCTCGGAACCCATAACAACTTTGGACTTGACGCGCAAGAAGGTGCTCACGGTGATAGGGCCAGTGGTCGTATCAGGGAGGATCTCTTGCGCCAGCGTGAGAAGGTCTCGCCTCCACTGCAGCCCGTCATCAAAAAGGGCAGCATCATCATCCGCGACCTGAGACTGTGGCACGCGGGGATGCCAAACACTACCCAGGAGACTAGGGTGATGCTGGCCATGATCCACTTCGCGCCGTGGTTCAGGAACAGGATGAGGCTCGAGTTTGGAAAAGACATCAAGCCTATCCTTGAGAAGTTGGAGGGCGAGGGAAGGTTGGGGTTGGATGTGCCTGTAGACTGGGTCAGTAGGGAGGCTGTGCTCGAGGGGTATTTGAACAGAGGATATGGGAATAGCTATGACTTTGACCAGGAGCCTTGAGTACGCATATCGGGTCCTACCTAAAAGGTATGCTTAATGCTAGAGATAATTGTCCAAGATGCTGAGTTCGTCGCCTATCGTAATGGGACATCGTCACAACATGTACACTTTCACATCGTAAGTAAATGAACCGTCAAATACGGACCAGTACTCAGTTGAAAGGATGCTCAAATTAATAACCAAAGCTAGCTATCTACAATTCCAACGCCAAACTCCATTCATCATCCGTCATAGGTCATTAGTCAGAGTCGCTGCTGCTCGAGCTTCCATCAACGCCACGAGTTCGGTGCTTCTTGTTCTTCTTGTTCTTCTTGTGCCTGTGACATGATTAGCATCTTCCACTTGGACTGAGAGAATATATTAGGAGACATACTTCTTGAACTTGTTCTCTAGCACGTTGGCGCCAATGGCACCTGCAGCGGCAGCACCCAGGCTACCGAGGAATCCGCCGCCGGCGCTGTGAGCAGCCCAAGCTGCAGCTCCTCCACCGACAAGAGTAGCGCCGAGGCCACGGTCACCGTCAGGGCCGGGCTGGCCTGGAGGGTATTGGCCTGGAGCACCGCCGCCGGGATAGGCGGGAGCGCCGTACTGGGAGCCGGGTTGGCCATGCTGCTGAGGGTATGGAGAAGTGCCTCGCTGGTCATAGTTGGGTTGCTGGCCGTAGCCCTGCTGGCCGGGAGGAGGATGGGGAGAACCGTAGCCGGGCTGGGGAGAGTGCGAGGCGTACTGAGGCTGCTGCTGATAACCTCCGGGGGCGGGAGAGGGGGCGCCGTAGCCCTGCTGAGGCTGGGAATATTGTTGCTGGTATCATGTTAGAAAGTGAGAATGCCATTAGGAGCTTGGAGACAAACCTGCTGGGGATAACCACCCTGCTGACCATAGCCTTGCTGCTGCTGCTGGGCATACTGAGGTTGAGCGTAGTTTTGCTGCTGGGGATAGCCTCCCTGCTGGCCATAACCCTGCTGCTGCTGGCCGTAGCCAGAGTTACCGCTACCGCCGTAGTAATCTTGAGCTGACATTCTTTGTGTTTGTTGTGTTGATAGGATACTCGGAAGAGTCGGATCTAGATGATAGGTATCACGTGGAGTTGAGAAGGTGTTGATGATAGAGGAAGGAAGTGAGCCCAATATTCCCCCCTCCCCCGCCTTTTAATACCACCTACGGTCTACATGGAAACGCTCAGAGCTCTCTAGCTTCGTGGCCAGAGTGTGCCTTAGCTGACCAAGGCGCTCACGTCATGACCATCCAGACTGCCCCGGGCGCAGTCACTGCGCGAGTCCTCGCAAGCCACACGAACGCCCCCGAGGCCGATCTAACCGGTCTCGGGGCCCAGCGACTAGCCAATAATGCCTCGCACGTGACATTGCCGCGTGCAGAGTGCACGTTTGCGGATGTGGCTGAGGCGGAGCAAAGCGCCGCTTCGGGTTTAGCTCCAGGGCGGTCTTCAGCGGTCCCCAGACCGGCCTTCTCCGGGTCAGACTCGGATGGCGAGTTCCCACTATCTCCGTGCCAAGTCCGATCTTCAGGGTCCCCCAGGGCTGAACCCCAGTTGCGAAAGCGAGAATGCCTTGGCGGACTCACCCGTAGGATGCAGCCATTATCGGTTGACGGAGCAAATCAGATTCCATTAAACATTAGACATTAAACGTTTGTATGAGCTTACATGGCGCCTCTAGGCCAGATCCTTGAAACCCTGGTCCACAGACGCGCAGATCTCGTCCACCACCTTGTCCTCCTCGTCCTCGCTCAGGCCAAGCCCCAGCGAGCCCGGCTGCCACGTAACCGTGTACACCAGATCGCCTCCCTTGACCGCGATCACGTTGAAGGTTATGGGAGAGCTGGCGACGCTTCCAGGCTGAGCAAACACCATCTTGGTGATTTTGGCCGACGACTCCTTCTCGGCGACGCCGGCGTCAAAGGCGCCGACATTACTGATCCCGAAAGAAGAGTCTCGAGACTTTCCAACCTTGGACAAGGTCCACTTGCGGATGCTGGGCGCGTATCGAAGTAGCCCTATCGGCTGATCGTGCAGTCTGACGGCGGTTGCGGCAAGCTCGCGCGTAGAAGCGCTGGCTGATGCCCATTCCTTGTCGGTTAGAGGACCAGTGGCATCAGAGCGAGGGAAAGGGATGTAGCCTCCCGACACAAATTGCCCGTCAACGTCATTGGAGACACTGACGGATCGACGCATGTTGGCAGCTGTTTCGGCGACAAGGTTGGTGAACTTGGCATCCGGCACGATCGTGCTCATAGCTCGGGCGATGATAGTCTGCATTGTGCCTGTAAGCTTGGCATCGTGTGCTCTTGCAGCCCGAATCGCGTTGTTGACCAGCGGCGCCTTTATCTCGCGAATCCTGAGCTTTGTATAGTACTTTTCTGGGTTATAGGTCATGATGCCTCCGGTGAATGTGCCCTCGTTGACGGTAGATGCCCCGAGGCGCATGCCCAGCAGCTTGACGAGGAAATTCGGCATGAACAGCGCGATAAGGGGCTCGAGAAGGAACTTCCATGAGATGGGGAGTCTCTCGGGTGTGTCAAAGGGCTCTGTAAGTGGAGTTGGTGGAGGGGTGACAATTGCTGTAGGCTCAACAATAGTGTTTCCTTTACATCCGGCCAGGAAACTCTTGTGAAAGGCAATTCCTGTCGGGCCGTCGCCAATCATGTGGGAGAAGGAGAAGGCGATAAAGCATTCCGACGGCTTCAGAGGTAGCACGACGATTCTCCATGGTGGGTTGCCGGCGGTGAACGGGAGGTCCAGCTCAGGAACCAGCACCTTGCCAATAACACCCAAAGGATCAGTGGCGACATCCGGATCCTCAACAATAGTGATATGATCCTCAAGGTTGATACTGGGCACACGTTGATAGAACGCTTTCTCGGTGTGTCTGTCGCCAACAGTGACGCTGAAGAAAGGATGCTGGTCAATGCAGCTCTTCAGGGGCGCAAAGTAGGAGCGAGGTGACTTGACGTCGAAGCCATCCTCAAACTCGTAGACAGCGCCGATTATGACTGCGTGATAGAAGCCAAGATCCTCTCGGACAATCGTGCGCATCTCATTTGGACCTGTCGAGTGTTAATGTGGTTGTGGCTTAGGGTAGGGGGTCGACTCACTCGCGAACCGTAGAAACTCGGCCTTTTCCGACATGGTGAGGAGTTTATGCACAACAGGTAAATTAAACTTGAAGATAGAGTTTATACAAAGTGAGCCACACCAGGTTGACCTCGTTATCTTGGAGGTTATGTATCATGTCTGAAGCTGGCGGCCTCTTTTTGAGGCGTCGCCAGTTAAATGAGATGTGGGCCTCGATAGTGCGACATGACCAAACGGGATCGATTTCGCATCCGAAGAAGCCGTACAAGATCCCTGCCGAGCGCCGTTTCAATTGCTCTAAGCGAGGAAGGATTCACGGCTGAAATCCGTGGGGCCAAGAGTTGCAGGTTGCAGCTTCGCTTCTGGTCAGAGTGAGCAATCGTGCTGCGTTACGTGGTTTGGGAAATGAGGCTTTATAATCACACGGTTTGTATGGTTGATAACCGTGCTTACGCAGTGTCTATATTACATTTCAGTCTCTTGGCGTTCTGATAACGGCTTGGCAGGGCAGCGGGCATCTTTCGATGTACACATCAAGCTCGCTTACAGGGACACCACGTCATGGCGACAAATCGAAGGGTCCAAGAGTCTCTTTTGTCTTAGTCAAATGGGACATCATGGCTTACATAGCAGATTTCCGGAGAGAGACATTTGAATTCATGTTGAAACCCAATTCTATGTGTTGCTCTTATAGTTCCATCCCACTTCACTATGCCCATCTTTTTTTTCCTCAAGCCAACTCTGTTTCTGCTGGACTACTGTTAACTGATAGTGGACATTATGTAAAGCTCCAATACAATTCAAAGTGTTCTCTCTGCCAAAGTAGCTTAACAGAATCTAAGAGTTAACCAAGTTGGATGGCACAATCAGTCACCAAGTTCCGTGGAACCGCCTATCCAGACCTTGGTTAGATATTCACTCCACACTGTATGATTGACGTCAACATAAAACTCGAGGGATTGTCTAATGCTTGAGAGATCCGTCAATCGAAAGCATGTGCTGCTAATGCCTGATTCCCCATCGTACAGTGATGTTGGTACCGCAAGTGAGCCTTCTCATCAGAGCTCTACGTTTCCCAAGCCTCGCTTTTTGTTTCCTATTCAAGCATAGGGCACGGGTACTAGGATACTTGCACATTATTAGCATCGTGCTGTCTAGTCATTGTCAAGACTTGACCGAGATGTAGCTATAGACGTGTGACGATGATCCGGGGCAACCAACCAAACAATATAATTACAGTACATACATCTAGTATGCTCATTTAGTAACTGGATCGTATGTTTTTATTTGCCATCCAAATACCACAAGGTCGGATAGTTGCATGTCTCCCGCCTCCAATTTGGAAGCGGTCTTCACCCACAGAGGTACTGGCTTGGCGTAGGTACTTGGCTGATAAACACAGTGACCGATTCCGGCAAGGACAAATGACGGGATCGAGCAATCGGACATATCAGATCTATCCGATTGCCGCCTGTTTTTCCACTTTGCTCATTCTTCGCTCATCAAACTGGATGTGGACGAATCATTGGCTGCTTGGTTGGCCATGGCCGGCCTCCCGCAGATACTGCCCAACAAACCCCAACCCCTCTTCCTGGAGCCCGATATCAAGGAATATGATTATAAAAGCTGGTCTGAAAGGTGAATATCTCTTCTAACTCAAACCTTTCCCCATCAACATCAGTATGGTCATAACCAAGCTGACCTCCGACGGCCTCACCGGTCTTTGCTCCAAGGAGAAACTCCAGCTCCTAGATGCCATCGACTCTCTCCGTTCTCATGGCATAAGCCACTTTATTTCCCTCCCCCAGATCATCGTCTGTGGCGATCAGTCCTCTGGAAAGAGTTCCGTCCTTGAGGCCATCTCGGGCGTCTCATTTCCAGTCCGGAGCAATGTCTGCACTCGCTTCCCTACCGAGCTGGTCTTGCGCAAGACTGCTCATACGGGGGTAAATGTCAGCATTGTACCACATCACTCCCGCCCAGAGTCTGAACGGAAGACCCTGGCAAGCTTCCAGGAGACCCTTGACGCCTTTGATAAACTCCCTGAGTTGATCGAGCGCGCGAAGGCTGCCATGGGAATCACAACCTCTGGCAAAGCCTTCTCCAACGACATCCTTCGCATCGAGATCAGTGGTCCTGATCGCCCCCATCTGACCATTGTTGACTTGCCCGGCCTCATCCATTCCGAGACTAAAAGTCAATCGAAAGCCGATGTCGAGATGATTAAGAAGGTCGTCAAGGGCTACATGAAGGAGCCACGAAGCGTCATTCTTGCCGTCGTGTCAGCCAAGAATGACTATGCCAATCAAGTTGTTCTACAACTGGCCCAAAGAGCCGATCCTAGGCGCAATCGTACCCTCGGAGTCATCACAAAGCCCGACACTCTCCATCCTGGCTCTGAGAGTGAACAGAGCTTCATTGATCTTGCCAACAACAAAGACGTCGAGCTTCGCCTAGGTTGGCATGTCCTTCGAAACAGAGACTCCGAGAAGGACTCATGGGGCCCAGAAAAGCGGAACGCCATGGAAGGAGATTTCTTCTCCATGGGCGGCTGGGCGTCTCTCAGTGCATCTGACTGGGGCATCGACACGTTGAGAAACAGGCTCAGCAAGCTTCTTGTTCGACAAATTTCCTCCGAACTTCCTCATTTGATCGACGAGATTTCGGCCAAGAGTGCCTTACGTCGAGTCGAGCTCGACAAGTTGGGCCAGCCAAGGGCTACCATTACCGAACAGAGGACTTACCTCATTCAGATCGGCCAGCAGTTCCAGGCCATCGTCAAGGCTGCGACAGAGGGGAACTATACAAACTCCTTCTTTGAAGACGCCATGTCTGATATAGGATATCAGAAGCGTTTTCGAGCCGTCATCCAGAACCTTGGTCAGGATTTTGGTAAAGAACTCGACAAGAACGGAAAGTACATTCAGATCTATGACAGAAAGCTGAAAAAATCCGCTGATGATGGCCTTACCATGACTCGGCAAGGATACCTTGACAAAATCGTCAAGCTCATGGAAAGAAGCCGTGGCAGAGAGTTGCCTGGCATGTTCAATCCCATGATAGTGGCGGAACTTTTCAAAGAACAGTCTTCGCCTTGGGGAAATCTCGTTCGAGCCCATGTCAAGAAAGTCTGGGATGGTGCTTGTGAGTTTCTACGACATGTCGTTGCCCACACGGCCAACTTGACCACCGTCGATACTCTACAGGAGTTCGTCCTCATGCCTAAACTGGATGAGATCTTGCAAGGACTCAACGAAAGGGTAGAAACCCTTCTAAGACAACACCAGGAGGGTCATCCGATCACTTACAATGACTCCTTCATCGACACTCTGCAAGAGATCAGGATGGAGAGACAAACGAAAGAGATGCTTGATATCCTGAAGAAGCATTTTGGTGGGGTCGAAACTATCACGCCAGAACTATCCTTTCGCGTAGCTCTTGACCTCAAGGTCGTTGCTAAAAGCCTGGCCAGTCCAGCCAATTCGGATATGAGTTACTTTGCAGCTCACGAGGTACTTGATGCTCTCGAGGCGTACTACAAGGTTGGCAAAAACAATTGCTCAGTATCATATAATATGTGCTCACTGATTCCAGGTGGCCATGAAGAGATTCATTGACGATGTCTCAGTTGAGGCTATCGAAGCTGGCTTAGTTGCCGAGCTTGCTAAGATCATTGACCCTGTCAGCGTTTCCAAGATGTCTGCAAGTGAACTGAGTCAAGTTGCTGGTGAAACGGAAGCCAGCCAGGTGATGCGCCGGAACCTCGAGACGGAACTCAGGGTGTTGAAGGACGGCATGCAAATCTGCAGGCAATTTGCCAGTTTCGGGGTTTTTGGTGAGTTGTGCCCAGCTCACATAAGACGTAGTCTTTTGAAGCTGACCACATATTGGGATAGACTCACATCAGGATGAGCAAGATGTAGACGGGTTCGACTCAGGTTCTGAGGTCGAGCTGGTGGGATCCGATTCCAACCAAGACAAGGTTTCTGACCAGAAGGCGATTGAGTATCCGGCTGAACCTACCCCAGAGCCACCTCCCTGCGAAGAGGCACCGCGTGTAAGAATCACAACCAAACTGTCTCCCCTCTTTCTGAGAGGTGGATTTTGGGTGGCAGCAGCTGACAGATATCAGGAGTCGGATGAAAAACTCAGTCGGGAAGACCTCAAGGCATTCTGGGAGGGAATACAAAAGCCTGGAGCCGGCGCAGACCGGGAGCCAGGATATGATTTGACCCGGCAGGAGATCGCGTTGGGCCCTGAGGAGCAGAAGAAGAAGACGAGGAAGAAGAAAAAGCAGTTTTTCAAACCCCCTTCCCCGCCTCTTCCTCCCCCGCCTTCAAGCTTTGCTTTCCTAGACTCCACTGAAGATCAGGAATATCTGACAGAGGAGTATCTTGGGGAGATGGAAACGTAGTAAGCTGGCTGTGGAGGTCTGGCGGTGGTCTATGTCCTTGAAATTAAACGATCGGAGAGGAAAGTCGAGGTAGTTGGTCTGAAGAAAGTTAAATTCTGTCTTGGCATTGATGTGTTCAACGTGAAGTGCTCGGCTGCAGAAAGTACATTGAAACGCATATGAACTGCTGTAAGAAGGTACACAAGGAAGACGACCATGGCGCAAAGTGGTTGGGCGCAGCTTCTGGCTCGGTACTTTGGAGTGAGGGCGTGAGGCATTCCCTTAAGAATCCTGTTTGGGTATTGGTTGGTTCAATCTTTTCTCTTTAGCCATTGGCCGAGATTGAGTCTATACGTGGCGAAGCATATACCGGCATATGTGAGGGCGTCGCCAAGTCAGGAAGCGAGGGTATTGTGGGTAGCTATACTGAATCGAGTCAAACTGGCGTGATGAGAGGGGCTCTGCTTATGCCAAGGATGACGGTGAAGCTGTCAGCATCAAGGATTCAAGGGTCTTTTGTATCCTTGTTCTGGCAATCAGGTGATCTATATCTATATCAGAAACCTTTGAACTGTAACTTCGCTGCTCACTTTCTATTCCCCGTGTTCATTATCTCCAGTTGTAAGACCAAATTAACTCGTCTCTCATCGCAGTCCTCCCACATCTCTTTCTATCAAGCTGAGGCTCTCATTTTGACCATGGTTCAGCTTCCCGATCTCCCAACGGAGATTCTCGACAAGATCCTCTCCAACATTGGCCCGTTTGACGACATCAAGCTGAAAGAAACGAAAGACGTGGTTAAGAATTTCGATGAATACCGCGCCCTCTTGAAACCCGTGGCTGGTCTCTGTCGCACTTGCAAGGCTCTGCGACGCGTAGCCCAGCCGATCCTGTATCGATTTCCACTCGCCTATGACGATGCTCTCGTCTCCCTTGTTCGAACACTGGCAACGCGAGAGGATTTGAGGGAAACAGTGCGAGGGTTGGTCCTCAAGTTTGCACCTGGTGACAAAGACAAGCAAGATGTGGTCATTGCACTAGATGACCAGGACCTCTTCAACAACCTAGTTGCAAAGTATCCAACGAGAGCAAACGGGGACCCTATCGATATTCCCCCAACCTGGGTTACTGGAGAAAAAGATCCGAAGAATGAGTTCGCCTCCGATCCCAAGCTTGTTCTGGCCGCCTTGATGCTTACGCAAATTCCCAATGTGGAACGCATCTCGATGGACATGGGCTCGAATACCGATTTCCCATTCTCCCAACCCGGATCTCTACCACGTCTTGTCGAGTTGACCGTCAACTACTCGGGAAAATTCTGCCTCGACATGATGGTTCTTGATGGCGTGCTCAAAGCGGCTCCCGCTCTGAAGACGCTCAACACGGTCAATGTCTATCTGGTGAAGGAGTCAAAAGGCCTCTCTCATGACAGCCTCACGACCCTGAACCTCACCGAACCGGCTCTCGAGGTGGGGAGCTTTAGGAAACTCATGGAGGGTTTCCCGAAGCTGGAGCGTCTTTTTCTTAAACCTTCCAATATTTGCGTAATATCACACGAGGCGAGATTGTCGGCATACCAGATCCTTCGGACCCTGCCGATTCGAGCAGATACCCTACGACATGTCCACCTCCTCATCTATCCGATGGAGTGGGAGGCCGGCTTATACGTGGCTCCCGTACCTAGCCTTGAAGGAATGACGTTGCTGGAAACCTTGTACATCGACTTTGCGAATCTGTACCCGGACGATGACGATGACGATGATGATGAGACGAGGCCCGTCAAGGTCAAGCCGGGGTTGGTGGAGTTCCTGCCGCCCTCGATCCGGAGCTACGGGCAAGACTACTGCCACGAAGAGTTTATGCCCGTGATGCTCGCCTTGGCCGAGAGTGCGCCAGAAAAGTTTCCGAATCTGAAAAAGGTCAACTTTGGGAAGTTTTTCGACGACGACGAAGATTTGTCTCCTGTGGTTAAGAAGGCTTTCAGGAAGAGGGGTATCAAGTGTGTCTTTAAAGCTGATTAGAAGGATTTGGAAGTGGCTGATCGCTGAGGGCCGACAATGTCAACCTCGGACATCCGAAGACGACGGAGCAAGGGTGGATCATGCTATGCGTAGTTCTTGTTACGTACACCGTATGAATTGTTGTCTCGGACGGATCAAGTTTCATCCACTGCCTCGCGCTAGAGCCGATTAGAAATCGAGTTAGACCGAGCTGAACTGGCTGATGTTCCGTGACACATGCATGTATTGTCACACCCAACAACTCCGAGGTTGATATCATGGACCGCCGCCCAACTACACGATCTTCACTGGCATGTATACCATGTCGAAACCAGCACCTAAGATGTGATGCCGTGAGCCCTACTTGCTCAAGATGCCAAGGACTAGCGAGACCTTGTTCATATCCCGAGTCACGCCGCACGGGGAGGTCAAGGGCCCGAAAGCCGGCATCACATAGCCCTCTCAATGTGTCGACACCAGCACAGTCTCTACTGGAAGATTGTGGACTTTTGTCAACGAATTCGAATCAGCGAGTCTTTACCACAGGTTCAGATTTCGGGAGTAGTCCTGAATTTGATACTCTTCTAAACCTGTACTATCAACGATTTCACTGCAGTCATCCATTCGTTCTTCCAAAAGCCGCCCTTCAGGATATTCTCACCGCCGAGACGACAAGTGTTCAACGACTGATTTCGGCTATGCGATACATTGGTTCATTCTACACAGATCCACCATCAAACCAAAACCATCTTGTGGATATAAATACAGGGCCTGCTGATGTGGTTGATGGCTTCTCAGTCCAGGCAACTCTACTCATGGCTCTAGCAAAGAGCATGTGCTCCGAGCAAGCGCCATCCGAAGAGCTTCTAACAAAGGCAATTCAACAAGCCAAGAGCATCGGAATGCACACCAAGAGTTTCGCAGATGCCGTGGAGGCTTACAATCCCGTGCTTGCAGAAAGCTGGAGGCGGACGTGGTGGATGATATATGTCGTCGACTCCAACTTTTCTGTCATCAGACGGGATCATAGGACGACCCTCAGCAGCGCTGACTACGATGTTGGCCTTCCGTGTGAGGATCATGAATATTGTTTAATGGTTTGCTTTCTTATGACCCTGTCAGATTGCTTTCTGACCCTCAATTGTTAGGAAATACCTCGGGATGCCCCTTCATGGCAAGACTACTGCAATAGAGAATTTGCCCTCGAAGACAAGGATTTCTCCTCCTTCGCGTACTTCATCGACGCCAACGACATATTCGTTTCTTCGTTGCGAGCGTCTTACGAGTTTCAGGACATTTCCCAAGCAGAGATTCTCTGCGATAACCTCGAGGCTACAATAGCAGGCTGGTTCCTGATGTTGCCACCCGCCAAGCGTGGGCTTTGTGTCAAGCCTGCGTCTGTAGATCAGCTCATGTTTCAGGCATACATGATGATGTACACGTAAGTGAATTACTTTCGGATCATCTGCTATGTTCAGAAACTCAGGGCTGTTCAGATCGGTAACTTACATCCACCGTCCGCTTTCAACTCTTCGGTATAATGTCGCCGAAGACATTTCCAGCTGCGGCTCGCCTCCTCCGCCACTCGCTTCTGCAACGGGAATCCGTAGTCCTTTAGATGGCCGTACCCATCTGGAGAAGCTGCTGGAAGCCATCCAGAAACAGAATCAGTGCCTGATAACCCTGCCCGTCGAGGCGGTTCAGATCTCCCCGTTCACCATCTGCATGATCGCGTGCTGCACCATTGCGCACCTCGTGGCCTACAAGACTTCACTTGGACCTCGTGAGGCTGACGTGGCTCGAGCTCGCATACGGGTTTGTATTGGCACTCTCAGACACTATGAAGACGTCTGGCCTCGGGCAAAGAAGATCTTGCGTGAGCTCAAGTGCATCGCTCATACCATTATGGAGGCCGTTGCAGTACCGCAGTTACCATTGACGGACTGTGACATGCTAGTTGAGCAAGAAAGTATACCAGTTGATTTGTTGGAAGAAGAGTGGTTGCATGCTTTTGCGAGAGATGATGGCTTGTCGGTGTAAAAGTATGCCAGTAGTTGATAAATCCAGTGAGGCGAGGTTTAGGTGATCCTGAAGTAGAATGTTCCCATGTAGGTAGATAGTGGTGTTCGATTTCTTTTTAATTCGATTCTAATTCGATTTAAAAATGAATGAAAATCGAATGAAAATCGAATGTGATCCGATTGAAATTCGATTAGAACACACGTACCTTAATCACTGCTCTCCAGGCTACCTAGCTCCTGATGCGTAGATCGGGTATGCCTAGCTAGCACATTCTAACTTGAGTCTCTTCTCTGCTGATGTTCAATAGTAAAACAACTTTAAAAAATACCTCTCTTTTTAATATCCTACGTTTAATCTTCTTTTATGTGGCCTCATCTCTCATGTTCCTCTTCGGACTCCGACCTTGGCTTGGCGTCAAGTTCCGAATAGCCTAAGAGTGGGACCAAAGCCAAGAGTCCGAATAGCCTAACACGGAGATAGAGAAATATGAGTTGGAAGCATCGCCTTGAAAAACCTGCATGCTCTCTCTATTTTAACGCGAGATTTCCCTCATCTTGTGCGTCAATCGTTTTCACCCATCATGGCGCACCTCTTCCGAACGACTGCCTTTGGCGCCACAGTACGAGCGATATCTGGCGATCGACTTATGGCATTCCCAACCGACAAGCACAAATATTTGGAGAGTCAAACCTCAAACTCGTCGCAAGATGATGGCCAGAGTATGGTGGTTGTTGGATGGTGAGTCTTGCGACCCTGGGTCAGACTATGTACTCACAGCGATTAGGGAGTCGAGCGACGACCCGGAGGACCCTCATAACTGGTCAACATCGAGAAAGACTGGAGTTGCGTTTCTGATATGGTTTGTCCCGACCCGGGAGCCATCTTTCAAGAAATTTTGTCTTTCTAACGCGGTGGCACAGCATGTATACCTTTACAATCTACTGCGGATCCTCCATCTATGTCCCTAGCACCGAGTGCGTCGTCATCCAGGCCGATACGCTTCCATGGGATGCTAACCTTCCCCAGACAGGTTACCGAGTCTTTTGGAGTTTCGGAAACCGTCGCGTCTCTTGGTTTGGCTCTATACGTCCTTGGCTGTATGTTCAGTTACTCCTCCCCAGTGTGCACAGCTAACTTTCATTCTTAGATGGCCTTGGCCCGTTGCTGTTCTCGCCCTTGAGCGAGATGCCCTACATCGGCCGAAACCCCATCTACATAATCACCTTTGCCATATTCATAATTCTCTCCGTCGCTTCAGCTTTGTGCCAAACATTTGCTGGCTTCCTTGTTGTCAGGTTCCTCCAGGGCTTTTTTGGTAGCCCATGCCTAGCAACTGGAGCTGCAACATTGACTGACATGGTACGAAAGCGTGTTGCCCATCTTTCTACTTCTTGTCTAATGGATACAGTTCTCTGTTATCTACATTCCTTACAGTCTTGCGGCATGGTCTGGCGCAATGTATTGTGGTCCTGCACTAGGGCCTTTGCTCTCTGGATTCTCTGTCACTGCAAAGAGGTGAGTCGCACTGTTGAATAAATGACACCCTTGCTGATCAAAAGCAGTTGGCGATGGTCAATGTGGGAGCTCCTCTGGCTTTCTGGCTTGATGTTCATCCCGCTTTTCTTCCTCTTGCCCGAAACTTCGACACCCACCCTCCTGTACTACAAGGCCAAGCGTCTTCGAAAGGAAACGAACTCTACAAGATACGTCTCAGAAGCCATAAGCTCCAACAGCGTCTCAAGGAAGGATGTAGTCAAGATGGCCTTGATAAAGCCATTCGAAATCACCCTCAAGGATCCAGCCATCGCTTTTGTCAATATTTACGCAAGTACCAGTTACCCTTGATTAATAAAATGCTAACATTGACCCTCAGACTTCCTTCACATACGGCATCTATTACTCCTTCTTCGAAGTCTTTCCACTCGTATACCCAAAGATCTATGGCATGAACCTCGGTGAATCAAGCGCAGTATTTGTCTGCGTCCTTGTAGCTTGCCTTCTAGGCGCTTTCCAATACTGCTCCTGGTACCGTATCTTCACCGAAAAACGTTTCAAAAAGTTAGGCACTTTTGATTCCCCAGAGACATACCTACGCCCCGGACTTGGTGGAGTCTTTGGTGTCACAGCTGGCATGTTCTTATTCGGCTGGGCTGCTCGAAGCTCTATCCATTGGGTAGTTCCCACCATCGGCATCGTCATGTATTGCGGATGTGGGTTTGTTGTTGGAATCGGCATCTTCATCTACTTGCCGCTTAGTTATCCGCAGTACGCGGCCAGTCTCTTTGCCGCAAACGACGCAATGAGGAGCTCATTCGCTGCTGCCGCGATCCTATTCGGGAGACCGCTGTATATCAACATGGGTGTTGCAAAGGGGTGCAGTCTGCTGGGTGGCCTGAGCGTGTTTGGTGTGGTTGGTTTCTGGTACTTGTTCGTCTATGGCGAAAAGCTTCGCAAGAAGAGTCGATTCACTATCCACGAAGAAATCCAAGGTGCTTCGTAACACATAGTTGCGTTCGGTACGGAATTTGTATCTGTCGAGGAATGCAAATTCGTCCAGATGCATCGGGAGGTGGAATTCTGGGAACTGGGGCTCCGCAAGAGTCCAAGTTGCGGCAACATTATCTAGATATCCAAGATAACAAAATCTTCTCGCAACTCAAAGGTACTTAAATAAAGCAATGAGACTCTCTCTGATCAGAAAGTGAGCCGTCTCCAAAGATCCAGCGGCTATGCGTGAGAGTCCTGTGGCCAGAAAAACTGTAGTTGTATTCGCATATTATCGCCATATATGTTGAATCGCTCTGGCTGCTCATCGAAACTCTCATCGCTTCGTTTCAAACCGTAGAAACTCTCGAGTCTCGAATGCGCTCAACAGGTTAAAACCGAGCCCGACCGGGGCACCGAGAAATTCTCCGGACCAAAAATGTCCCCAGAGCCCAAATCGAGGAGTTTCGAGATGCGGAAAGTTTGTGAAGCATCTGGCGATATAGATAACGACAATTCCGCAACTAACTCCTGACAACTCCCCTTCAACTTTTTCCTGGTCAAATTCGTCGTCCTCTGCGGCCTGATCACCCGGATGAGGTGTTTTTTGTGAAAAGAGAAAAGGTTGTCGAGCACGTACTTATCCCACTCGGCAGTGAAATCCTTTTAAAGGCTTTCTTCTCGTGGGAGCTTATAAATACCAAATGCAGCCTAAACCTCTGCCTTCCGATAATATCCTCAGCGTGTGTACGCCTATCATGTCCTCCCTCTGGTCGATAGATCATGCCATGGGGGGAACGGGCAACCTCTTAAACCCGAGATTTCGACATCTCTCGCCAATGGGAGGTCCGAGATGGTGTTTGGATGTCAGCCCAATCTGCAGATGGGCCCGCCCCGGCGCTGGCCGGTTGCAACACCTCTGTGGAGCTACCTCCGGGTGACGCCATCGCGGACCCTGGCCGATCAGAGAGACGTCCACAACCCGGAGGGGCAGGGCTGGGCTGTGAGCGGGGAAGCTTCGAGGGGTTCGGGGGAGGTTTACCGGGGGCAACGTTATTTTCGGCTCCGGCTTCGTTGCTCGGACGTCAAGACGGCTCGAGTGTCTGGGCGACTGCATCTCGACAACAGGGTCTCGGACATGAAGCTTAGCTTGAAAAGATCAACGCATTCTCCATCGAGGATGCTTGTCTGGCTTATCTGATTGATCAATTGGATGTTTGCCTCCAGTTCCGGGATATGCTAACCCGATTAGCCGACATCGGTGTCGTGCGAAGGCGTCATCATCCACCATCTGTCGCAATCCCCATTTCGCCATTCTGGAGATTAATAATGAAACCTCACTAACATAAACGGGTCCTAACTGGACGGTAGAAAACAATCAAGATAGATATAAAGAGAATTGGATATCCAGAGTCAGAAACCCTCTTCTTCCTCTGCAGATTCAATCATCAAACCAATCAGTCAAAATGGCTCCTCCTACCGAGTTTATCAGCGTGACCTTCCCCAACCCCTCTACGGAGCTGGACCCCATTCCCGGTGCTGGCATCGACCCCGAGTACCTCGTCCGCTATGCCCGGTCTCTGGATGATCATGAGTTCAACTACACTCTCATCCCTTACCACTCCTCCTCCTTCGACCCCTTCACCATTGGCGCTACTATCCTCGCTGTGACCAAGAAGATCAAGATTGTCATCGCTCTCCGCCCCAACACCGTCTACCCTACTGTTGCCGCCAAGTCCCTGGCTACTCTTGACCAGCTCGGCAAGGGCCGAGTTGTTGTCCACTTCATCGCCGGTGGCAACGATGCTGAGCAGGCCCGTGAGGGTGACTTCTACAACAAGGAGGAGCGATATGAGCGTCAGGAGGAGTACATCAAGATTCTCCGCCGTGCCTGGGCCTCTACTGAGCCCTTTGACTGGGATGGCAAGTACTACAAGTTCAAGGACTTCAGCAGCCACGTCCGCCCTGTCAACGGCCACATCGACGTCTCTGTCGGTGGATCTTCTGACGCCGCCTACCGCACTGGTGGTGCTCTCGCCGACATCTTCGGTCTCTGGGGTGAGCCCCTCAAGGAGACCAAGGAGCAGATCGACCGCATCTACGCCGAGGCTGAGAAGGCTGGCCGCAAGGACCGCCCTCGCATCTGGGTCACCTTCCGACCCATCATCGCCGAGACTGAGGAGCTCGCTTGGGCCAAGGCTCACCGAACCCTTGACGCCCTCAAGAGCAACCGACCTTCTCAGATTGGCAAGTTTGCCCCCAGCGATAGCACCCCTCAGAACGTTGGCTCCCAGCGTCTGCTGGACATTGCCAAGAAGGGCGAGGTTCAGGACCGCGCTCTGTGGTACCCTACCGTGACAGCCACCAACGCCCGCGGAGCCTCTACCGCTCTTGTCGGTTCTTACCAGACTGTCATCGACTCTATCCTCGACTATGTTGACCTCGGCGCCTCTCTCATCTCCATCCGTGGTTACGACAACCTCAACGATGCTATCGACTATGGTCGATACATCCTGCCCGGTGTGCGAGCTGGTCTGAAGGAGCGGGAGAACAAGGCCAACGGTGCCAAGGAGGAGCCCGCCAAGGTTGAAGCCTCTGGCGTTCCCGAGGCCGCCAAGGTGGTTCCTGTTTCCGCTTAAGCGCAAAAATTGATGGTTTTGACTGGTTGGAATTGAATCCATAGTATGGCGTTTAATATCTCGAGCTATCAATAAATTCGTAAAACATGATACTACTTCCTTGCACCCGTGACGATTCTAAGACATGCCTTTTACACTCAATTTAATACTTTCTCACTATCACAAGTTTTCTAGTCCTCGGCAATCCAGATATATTGGTTGTGGAGCAACAGACACAATGACATACGGGGAACCACGCAATACATCACTATCTGATGTGCCGTATACATGTGGCACTACATAGTTAAGTGGACTCGCTCCGGGCCAAATGTTCAATCTTGTTATATTCGCTCGCAGTTGTACACATTATGAGACTTGGACACCACCTGCAGCGTAGGCGTCTTTGCGAAAGTGTCAACCGGAATGGCGGAAATGAAAACCGCAAATACGTATTAAAGCTCTTCTATCATTATTTTCAAAGCTATGAGGAATTTCTCTTGGGTTACTTCCAATTACATGAAAGAGTTGTGTTCTGATAGACTCAGCCCAAAATGCGGCCTCTCTTCATGACCAGACGTTCTTGCTGTATTGAGGTAACGCGAGTCGCCAAATATTATCTTCTCCACTCGTGGCGTAAGTGATAGGTGAAGCTTTATAGACAATACTCAGAAAATGGGCCAATTGGCGGTGATGTACTCTGACAACTATTCCTATCAGCCATGTACCTGGCTTGTAAGTCCCTACATCACATAAACTCAAAAGGGTTCTTTCTATGTGCTTCCAGTGTGATCATCTTATACGAGCGTTGTTTACGCCCTAATTTCAAGACGGAAACTAAAATCAAAAGCTTTCCAACAATAGCCATCCATCATGGATCACGCTTTAAGCCAAAGCCTTCCCCACTCGTCCGTCACGTCTGTCCTTGGCCATCCACACGATAGAGCCTTGACTTGTTCTACATTGATAGTTGAGTCTCGGTTCGGATATTTATTTTAGAAGAGGCAACGGAAGTTATTGTGATACACGATTGCCTTCGCCTCTTTATGACGAGGCTTTGGCCAAGTTGGAAGATACAGTCGAGAGACGAGGTGCACATGGATTTTCACAACACACAGGCTTTACAACATTTTTCGAACAGTCAAAACCATCTTCCTAGATGTGACTAGAAAGGAGCTTGAGACAGATGCCCCAGAGAAGCCAGATATGATTTTAAGGAGACACGTGACTAGCACGTGCATACTAAGCCGATCTTCCCAAAAAGGAAATCTGACTTCAGACACCACCAACAACATCCTGAGAAAGCGCAAAAAGGCTGCTGATCCCTCGTAATTGAGGAACCAGCTTGATTGATGAATTAGATGCCCCGTACTGGAATCGAACCAGTGATCTTATCATGTCGTTGAATTACTAGTGATACGCTTTACCACTGAGCCAACGGGGCTTGTTGGGGTCTTTAAATGTTGGGACTATAGAGGCGGTGGACGAAAGTCAGCTCCACCGACAATTCCACCACCTGATTCTAGGGTATTTCCTGGCTACGGACAAGGTCGTAATAGATAGGCATTGGACTCTGTAGTCATAGTCATTGCGGTTTACTGTCCATGTCGTTTCGCTAGGAAATGACAACATGTCTATCCAATATGTTGTCGGGGTGTGATTATCCCTCTTTCAACCAAGCGAACATAGTATCGAGAGGGTCCTTCTGGGAATCAATTATCCGGATAATTTCCTCTCTTCCAAATGAGTCCATCAATCAAAAACGTCACTCCGGGAATCAATTATCCGGCTGGATGTACTACATTCCCATTGATTGATGACTGTGACTTGATTCAGATCTCTCGTGAGTCAGTTCGATCTCTCCTAGTCGTAGCCAAGGACATTGATTCCACTATCGATCTCAAATGCCTCTTTCGGAATCATCCAAGATGCATCTGCAGTTAAGACATCTCCGCGGCCCCACAACCAAAAATGATTCCAAAGATCAGATCACCCCAACTACCGAATAGGAAATTGACTCACGAGTTCAGCTGCGGGTATGGCTCCAGCCCTGCAGTGTGGCGTACCACGAGGGAGTTTGCGGGGCACGACAAGGAGTCATCACTCTAACACGAGCGTTAACATCTTGCTGTGTTTTCCCCTTCTTTTCATTACATCTGTTAGGATCTGCTAATGTGACCTTGAAGGTTTGTGGCAGGCGGGAACTAGGTAGGGAATCTTTTCCCTTGGCGTTGCTAATTCCGTGGTTCCAATACGCGCCCACATCGGGCTAGGGCGCTTTCAGGTAATAAGAAGCATATTGATGCCGTTGCAAGGGACGGAGTGATTCCAGGTATTCGGCTCCGGTTCAGCCATTGACCGCAGAAGCCGAGCACCCTCGGTTTGACAATTACGGTGACATCATTGGCCGAGGGGTTGTTTCATGGATGCATGAGCAAGTGATTGTATGACTACCAAGATAAGGGCTTTGGTATTTAAAGCACCGACATCCTCATCCTTTTGAGACAATCAGATTCAATTCAACCGAGGTTCTCTTCTCTCACTTCATATCGTCAATACTCGACAGCCATGTATATCAAAGGACCCCACGGAGAGGCTGACATTTCAGTCCTGCGAAAGTTGATCCGAGATAACCCTCTTGGTCTTCTCACCACAGCCATCTCTTCTCCCAACTTTGATTTTCTTCAGTCCAGCCATATCCCCTTTGTGCTAGACGTCGAAGATGAGTCAAGCGAGACTGAGCTGGGAAAGCTGCGGGGTCATCTGGCGAGGGTGAACCCACAGAGCAAGGCCATGATCGAGAGCCTCTCCGAGAACCCCCAGTTGAACAACGTCATTGAGCAAGACGTCATTGTCATCTTCAACTCTCCGATTCAACACTACGTTACGCCCAAATTTTACACAGAAACCAAGCCCACCACTGGCAAGGTTGTTCCCACATGGAACTACGCCGCGGTACAAGTCTACGGCCGCGCCAAGGTCTTTTACGACACCAAGGCCGAGGAGACGGGCCAGTTCCTCACGAAGCAGATTGGCGACCTTAGCTACCACGCCGAAACTAAAGTCATGGGCTTCACCGGCGGCGATAACCCCGTGGACTGGAAGCTGACTGATGCTCCGGACCGGTTCATCCAGCTCCTACAGAAGAGCATCCTCGGCATTGAGATTGAGATTACAAAGATGGGAGGCAAATTCAAGATGAGTCAGGAGATGGGAATGGGTGATCGTGAGGGTGTCATCAAGGGGTTCTCTAGGTTGGAGTCTGAGAGGGCGCAGGAGATGTCCAAGCTTGTGCAATATCGGAGCGATCTGAAGGAGGCAAAGAAGTCACAGGCATGATCAGCGTGTTTAGGAAAAGAAACGAAGGAAATAGGAAGGAATACAATACCATGTTCTTGCAAACGAATTTTCACGGACTTGACCTACATCTGTGCTGGCGGTGACTCGTCCCAACCACCCAATTTCCCATGTTGGCTGAAACGCTAGGCAATCCTTCTACCACCGACAGCGGATTTCACTTTCTGCATAACCTTGACGCTGACATTCTTTTTCAAGCCTTTTGCAGTATGGCCAAGACTAAATATTCAAGCCCATCAGAGCAGCAGAAACGTCAGCTGGCGTCTATATTGTCTCGCCAGAATGAACCCTCATCTTCCGACCAGGGTTCGGAATCGACACTGTCCCGTCACAATGGGACTAAAACCCCCAGTATCAACTTTGAACATGTCAACCCGCAGCAGAACAGCCTCATCTGCAGGCTTCCGCCCGAAATCCGTTCTTACATCTACTTGATCCTCTGGAGAGAGGCCGGTCTAACGCAACACGTCAATCCAAAAGATGACTGGGAGGAAAAGCCCTTCCACTACAGATGCATCACCCAGGAAATTCCTAAACCTAATGGACAAGCCCCTGAGAGCCTTGCCGGTACGGAAACATCCACGCAGCTGGATACGGAGCAGCGGGCACCTTCGAACGAAGGCTGTTACTACTGCCGTCTCAAATTCGACTATGGATTTTATGAAACCACCGGTCCTCCGCCTCCGTTGGAGAAGAGCGCATTCCTACCTATGCTGTTGAGCTGCAAGACAATGTGAGCTGAAAAACAATCCTCTTATCTCTTCTTACTCATAACTTTATAGTCACCTTGAAGTACTCGAGTCGATTGGCCGCCACGTGTGCTTCAACTTCCTCTACCCCTTCTACGCAACGAACTTCTTAATCGATGTTCAACCCCCGATGGCGTACCACCTCCGACACATCTGCATGGTCCAGAACCTCTGCGGCGAAGAGTGGCAGTACCAGAACGACTGGATCAAGCTCACAAAGTTCTTTTATCAACTCCCAAAGCTACAGCGCATCACCTTTTACATGGACGTGGATCAAGTCGGGTGGCGACGCGAGTTGCCTCGTCGACAGGTCTTGAACCCAAGACTCTGTTTCTGGTTTGCGTGGCTGCCTCCTCATATTAAGCTGGAGGTTTCTATTCCCTGTGACTCATTGGAGGACACAGAGGTGGGTGAGAGGGGGCACTTTTTCCGATTTCTCAAGATGAGCGGGGGTTTGGTTGAGGGCGCTACTCTGGATATGATTCTTGGGGAGGGCCATCCCAAAACTCGGCCAGAGGTTACACATTACCCTCGTCTTGAGTTGCCAGAGTAGTGCTTGTTTGGATGATATTATAAATTCTTACAAAGTATCAGGTCTGTACACCAGACGTCGCTGCCTGAAGGATCGAACGTTTCATAACAGGCTTCGGACCCCCTTCATCCAACAACTGATGCCATGACGTGACATTCAATAGCCGATCCCCTTGATCCAAATACCGCAGTATAGAATTATACTGGGCAAAATCTTTCTGATCCAAAAGCTTGTACTCGATCAAGAGCTGGTGCCGACTCGGTTGTCTGCTCGCCACCTCCCGCCAGGCCTCTTCCTCGGAAACCTCAAGACTGCCGAACCATGTACTCGAAAGTCGTACAACAGGCTGCTCCGGGTCTGCCCTGTACTGAAATATGCAAGAGCACCAAGTGTTAGTGTGCCAAAGTTCCATCCTTTGCAGCTTTGGCATTCTTTGAGCCACCGTCGCCGCTCGGAGGATCAAATCCTGATACCCGGGAGGTACAAGCCAGGCAGAGGTAAGTGAGATTCGCTCCAGCCTGTTCCATTTCGCCCCCTTGTCCGGAACTGGGTTGTTGGTGACGATGAAGAAGAAAAAGTCCATGGCATCAACGTTGTAGGCAAAATGCAGCTCCTCGAGCCGCTGGCTTGGCTCAACTAGAGCCTTGGCCAAGTCAGGCCTGTGAGATCCCCCGCTGCGCAACGTGGCAGAGGACATGTCCTCATAGCAGGCAACTGACCTGAGAGTCTTTTTGCTCTTGAGCACTTCGCCAAACAGCAGGGCATGTTCCTCGTCCCGTTCCCAGTGATGCCCCAAGCTGTTGAAACGGGCACCCCAGTGCTCATAACGGATATGCCTGAGCTGGGTCAAGCTCTGTATGATTGGTCGCAGAGTCTGGGGGACTGAAAAGTATCGAAGGCACTGTCGTCGAATAACAAAGGCGTCAACCACCTTGACACAAGGCAATGTCTTTAATCGCTTGACAGGTTGCGCGCGCATGTCGAACCGTAGCCCTGTGATTTCTCCGAATGGTCTCGGCTTGTGGTGCGAGGTGCATTTGCGAGGCCCATCACTAGAGGCTCTAGAATCTCGTCGTATGAGCTGCTCCGGGCCCATTTCCCCCATCCAGCCCTTGTCATTGATTCGTCTTTGCATTTTCAGTCCCGCGTGACGAAGGTCGCTTGGAGAATGCGCACTGATCTCAAAAGTAAAGCCTTGCCTCGTTGCAGTGGCGGAATCCTTCATTTTCCAGCTGCTCAAGGTGTCAAAGAGTTCCCAGACGGCGTGGGTCAAAACGAACTTGTTAGCCCTATCCTCAGTAATCGTTTCGGGTACACGGCATTCCTCGCAATCGTATTCTGCGAGCTCTAGACGAAGCCACAGCCATCGCAGGAGTGATTTCCGGCGGCCTTGAACGAGAGAACCGAACTTGTAAACATCAGCTTGATGGAGAGTGAGGTCGCCAAACGTTTCTGTTTCGAAGAGATGTTGCCATTCTCGGCAGACGGCGGCACAGGCTGACAACTTGGGTGACCGAACTTGTTTAAATGATTCTACCACATGCCGAAGAATCATTAATTTCAACTCGCAGGGTAGACGTTCCCACGAGGCGAGTGAACCGGTGGGTTGACGAGGCATTGTCAACCATGATTCGCCGGCGCTGCAGGGGATTGGTCGTCGATGGCAGTCACTGAAGGTGAGAGTCGGGCTGGGATAGATCTTGTCGCCGTTAAATATTGGTCAAGAGTAAGGTTTGTGCAGCAAGAAAGATTCGTCCCCAGATCTGACACATAAACCATAAAGCAGTGGCTGCATCCATGTTGATATCATTCAATATAGGTTGCCAGCCAGGCGTAAAAGGTCCGGCTTGGTCTCAAAATCGTCAAGCAGTGCTTGCGCAAGCTGCAACTTGCCTTTGCCAGGTAGATGCATCTAGACTCTGAGACATCCATCCTGATCTTCTGAGCCAGCACTATAGAAAAAGACTTGTTACCTCAAGTCACCAAACTCGTCAAACTGTCCGGCGACAAGAGTTTCGCCGAGAAAAGCATCTTCACGTGAGTCAAGGTTCTGCGCATCACATAACGAACTCATCCCGCAACCAATCAGACTTCTTCAAATATCGCGAGGGCTCGGTTTTGTGGCCCAAGTCCGTTGACAGCGGTGTCGGAAGTCAACAAGGAGTCATGTCTGGAGTCAGTCATTTGCGACTAAGATTGAACGCGATCCTAGTGTAGCAGATCTAGCCGCAGCCGCTGCACGCTGAGCTATGCCGATATGCAGTACCTCGTGGCACAGAGCCAACGCTAGGCAAAAATTCGTATCAGCTTTAATGGGAACGTTGGGCTCATGAAATAGCGTATGACAAGACGAATACGTGCGCGAGACTATCACCCCAGATGCAGTCAATGCCGAAGGAAACCCGGGACGTGTTGCCGAGTCGTTCCCTTGGCTGAGAGCAATTCGAGTGGAGCCTGTTTGGATTATGATGGATCATGTTGCTGTTCGCTCATCATCAGGAACTCGTCTGTTGTTCATGTTTGTCGCAAAGGGAGCCTGTCGACACTGACTGTCAACCCCGAAATAGACACCAAGGAACAAAGAAAGAGATGAGAAGAAAATACTCGGCAAGAGACTTCTGTCGTCCCAATTGCTGTATCGCACAAGCCTTGACAAGCAAGCCTCAAGCCTCATCTCGATAATCTCGGCCGCTGTCCGATCACGATTACCGACGAGTCCGTGCCGGAGCCAACATCAGTCCACCAATTCCCAGAAGCAAGCGGGTCTCGGTAGTTTTCGCGCCCGACAAACCCTGGAGCGAACGACGGTGGCCCGGCCACCACGTGGAGTTGGCCATTGGAACTCGATCCGTGTCCGTCTCCAGACTCCAGAACAGTGGGCAAACTCGGTTTCCACTCACACAAAACCCATTAAGCTTTAGAGGTTCTCCAAGTCGTTCTCTGGAGAGAAACCACTGCTCCCACGTGTGTCGTAGCGTCGATTGATCCTCTGGGCGTGACTATCACGAGCCTTTGATCTGACAGGCTCCATGCCCAAACAAGGCACGGCCGCCCACTCTCCCCACGCTCATAGACTAACCGCAATCCGGCCGATTGCTACGTTGAATGTCGCGTCCGTCACGTATCGCGTCGTCAAAAGCCTCCCGAGCAACGAATCAGCGGCCCCACGTGTCGGCGTGGGTCGCCGTGTGGAACCTCCCTCGGGAGCGAGATGAGGGGTTTGAGGCGGGTCCTTGAGAGCCTCGAAGCTCGTTCTCGGCGAGTGAAGTGTGATGGAATGCGAATGTGCGTGTAGAAACACGTTTCATGACTATTCTGGACAAGACTATCTCGCGTTTGCCGCCCAGAAGTCGTGAGTTGACTGCTTTAGGCGACAGGAGGTGGGGGTTGGAAAACAAGGCGAGTTGAGATATAAACACCAACTACCTCAGGACGACACTTGTGGTGGGGGCCAGCTTGGGGGGCCAAAGATATTCTCTCTCATTCTTCGACATTCTCTCCTCTTCGAAGACCCTCTCTGTATTGATTCAATTGTTGTTTCCTTGCCGAATCTCTGCAGCAACCAACTCCATTTGCATCATCATGGACAAGGCGACCCTCTTGACTGCTTCCAAGGTGGAGCTCTCCGTTTCCGCCCATCCCCGCTCCGATGTCATCAGGTTGCTTGGCCCGGCTCTAGAAATTGCGCTTCGGTTCCAGAGCCTCGTCAGTTCCATCTCTATCTTCCTTTGCCTCCGCGCATGGCTTCTCACGAGCACCACCTTTGCCGGTGTCCTCTATGCGAGCAGAATCGTGGCCCTGAAGGCCTGTGTTGCGACAAAGTTTAGTGCATCTCACGGCTTCAACATGTCCAGCAAAGCAGTCGTTGGTGTGTGGAACTCGAAAAGCGTCCAGAGACTGCGAAAGAAGCTCTGGTACGAATTCGCCGTATTCGTTCTCGGAAGCGGCAACGTGGTCTTCCTCATGCTCTTCTGGCCTGGGTGGTGGCTGCTCGCAGGCGCATGCTGGACTGTCTGGATGCTCTTCGGCTGAGCTCGTCTTATCCTTGTTCGAGTTCGCTTGTGAACTTTGAACCAATTCGATATGTGACCCATCGGTGCATAATCTGTCGTCAAACCATACCCACATCCTTCGAGCGATATCGACGTTCCATAACCGCCAATCCGACCATATCAGCGCGAGAAAAAAAAGGTATTCCCGCCAGCGTCCTTGCGCACCTCCTTCCCGTAGTCCTTCTCCGGGTCAAACTCCTGCCACATGCTTGCAGGGAAGATATGCTTGTTCTTCTCGTACCACCGCCGATCAACAACCTTGGTCAGAGACGGATCATCGGTAGCGCCCTCGAGCGTGTCGACATCTGGAAGAGCTTTCGCAGCAGCCGCCTTGGAGGCAGGCGTGACGAGGGGATCGCTGGGTTTCGCGTCGTCGGTGGATTCGGGCTTTTGAGGGGCCTCTGCGCTGTAGTCGAAAACAGGCTGACCGCCAGGGCCGAGAGTTTTGTTCATGGCAAAGAAATAGAAGTCATAGTGCTGGACAAACAATTAGACACATTCAAAGACAGACGTCGCAGACAACTTACATGTGGTATAATGACTGTTCCGCGGACGAGCATGAGATCGTCCACGCCAACTCTTGCCCACTCTCTCCGGGCATTGGCTTTTTCTCCCACCCCAAGCTCAGCGCCAACCTTGCGACTCTTGTCCAGGAATACCCAGACGTAGTCGCCTTTCTTGACACGGACAGTGCCGCCGGGGATGTTGGAGCCGTCATAGAAGACGAAGGGTATCGCGATTTCGGTCGCCTTGACAGCTTCTTGGATGGCCAAGAACTCGCGACGAAGGGCTTCGCGCTCGGCAGCTTCTTTGCGGAGTGCGCTCTTGGTCATGGCCTTGGGGACGATGCCTACCGAGGCATTGGCCTTGAATTTCGTCTTCACATCGCTATCGCTCCCTTCGGTATCATTTGCGCTGTCCTTTTTCGCTTTTGGCGCTGGCTTTGACGGTGCCGCATCTTGGTCGCCTTCTTCGTCATCGAACGAGAGGAGCTTCTTGCCCAGCTTCTTCTTCTTCTGCTTCTTCACGGGACGTGTGCCGCTTCCCGTGTCACTGCCACCGTTGTCAGGAGTGCCTGTCAGGGAGCGATCCGGTGTGGACGTGCCTGAGAACGCGGCCTCGCGGGCTTCGCGCTCCTGCTGCTCGAGGACCTCGGCGCGGCGCTTGCGAAAGTCGGAGAGGGCGACAAGACCGACAGTGTGTGTGGATAATCGTTCATGAGTCGTCTTGTTCTGCGGTGTGAACCGCGATGAGCTTTGGTCGGACATTATAGGCAAAGAATGTTGAGCAATTGATGAACAGAAGCTGGGAGTTGCGACGAGGCGACAATGAAATCACAGTCCCGTGATCGCGTACAGTTAGTCTGAGTCGCTGGCACTGTCTTAATTTGGGAATGTGGCTGAACACAGTGCGAGTGATTCGAAGCTGGCTGCCAGGACAGCTCATGTCATCTTGATAGCAATTGAATCAGCCCAGGTGTTTCAACTCAAAAGAAATCAATCTTTATAGATGAATAGTATGCATTGGAGGTTGCAGCAGGGATGTAAATGATATGTAGAGTCCGTTTTCAGTAACTGAATATGCTATGCACCTTGATCGGATGTCCCTTCTCCGCACCCTGCACCCGCATACTCACGTCATTCATCCAACCTCGAGTTGACCAACTCTTCATGCTATTCTACTCCTTGGCCCGCTCGAGACTTTCTCCGTATTCAAGAATCTTAACACTCTCAAGCCAAACGTTTAAGCGCACCATGGCCAATGTTGATACCTCGCTCCCTGCCGAGCCCTCAGGCGCTGCAGCCGAGTTCGCTGCCCGCCACTCAGAAGAGCACCCACTGAAGCTCTACGGCGGCTGGTTCTGCCCTTTTGTCCAGCGATCGTGGATCACCCTACACGAGAAGAACGTACCGCATCAATACGTCGAGATCAATCCGTACAAGAAGGAGGCATCCTTCCTCGCCATGAACCCTCGTGGTCTTGTCCCTACTCTGGCTGTACCCGTCGGCGCCAAGGGAGAGGTGCAGAAGCCCTTGTTTGAGAGCAACATTGTGTGCGAGTACCTAGACGAGGCGTATGCGGATGAGGCCACTTACGGTCCGCGCTTGCTTCCCTCAGATCCTTACGAGAGGGCTCGATGCAGACTCTGGATCGATCACATCAGCTCGCGAATTATCCCTGCTTTCTACAAGCTCCTCCAACACACTCCTGAAAAGTCATACAGTCTGAACCAAGCACGAGAGGACCTCCACGCCCACATCAAAACCCTCGTGAAGGAAATGGACTCCGAAGGACCCTGGTTCTTGGGCGCTAACTTCAGTCTCGTGGACATTTGCCTGGCACCTTGGGCCAAGCGCTTGTTCCTGATCGATCACTACAAGAATGGCGGGCACGGAATTCCTCAGCCTGGTGGTGGAGATGATGAAGGTATTTGGGCGAGATGGAGAAAGTGGAATGATGCCATCCTTGATCGCAAGAGCGTCAAGGAAACATGGAGTGCTGACGAGCGGTACATCATTGCCTACAAGAGGTACGCTGATGATACTACCAATTCTCTTGTAGGTCAGGCCACAAGAGAGGGCAAGAGGCTGCCTTGAGTAGATGGTTGGGAATCGGAGCTTGATGGTGTATTCGTCACCTCTGAATTTGTAGAATAGCTGCCATGGATTAACCATTTGCTAACATGATATTTATGAAATCTCAAAGATGTCGCTGAACTGTTCAGGGTATAAAGCGAGGTTCCTAGTACAAGTTAACTTCGGGGGTGTTGGGGCCCCCTAGTCTTGGACCGACCCTAGGCCAAGGATCCGATTGTTTAGCTTTTTAAACCCTGCTGTTTGTTTAACTGATTAATGCCAATCGGTAAATGTGCCTTGCCTTTCTCCGGAGGGCCAGGGTGGTCAGAAACCCTAGGGGCCGAAACACTCAAGTTCTCTTACCCCCAGTCTCCCCAATGATGTTATTACGTGTGCCAAGTGGCGCAGCAAGATTAGGTTCTGACAGCGAATCTGGGGTTGAGGATATGATTTACAGGGTACTCGGGTGTTGATGGAAAGAATCTCATCGACAGCTTTGAGTTGGAGTACTCAGATCTGGAAGGGATCCCGAAGCATTCCTGAAGATCACAATAGCTTCGAGAGCAGCACACTCCTTAGCACGCCAAATAGACGGTCGAAAGAAGCAATTAAATATTAACAAGGCCTATAATAGAAAGCTAAACCCCAACGCATACATAATATTCCGCCCACAGGCTCTTGCAGTCAGAACCAATGGCCGGATTCCACTTGTAAAGATTTGCCATGGTGATCCCATAATAGTTCTGAATCGAGGCGCAAGTCGTCGTGGATTTCACGAGATGAAACTTCTTGCAACTACTGATCATACCAGCCTGGATAGGCGTAGGCGTCGAGACGCCGTTGCCCGGATTAGTTGGCGTCGGCGTCTGCCCGATGACACCCACGCAGACGTTGTAGTCAGCCCATAGGGATGTACAGGTAGACCCAACGGCAGGATTCCACTTGTAAAAGTCGGCAAATGAAATCTTGTAGTAGTTCTGGATGGAGGCGCAGGTGGTGGTTGATTTGACGAGGTGGAACTTGTTGCAGTTCTTGGTCATTCCCGTCTGAATCGGCGTTGGTGTTGAGATGCCGTTTCCAGGTGTCGTAGGGGTAGGCGTGTAGCCGACAACGCTGACGCAGACGTAGTAGTTGGCAAGCAGCGATTGACAGTTGGTGCCCACGGCTGGGTTCCATTTGTAGAAGTCGGCTAGAGGGAGCTTGTAGTAGTTCTCAATGGAGGCGCAAGTTGTGGTTGTTTTCACGAGATGAAACTTGTTGCAGTTCTTGGCTATCCCGTTTTGAATCGGAGAAGGCGTCTCGATACCGTTGTTGCTGCCCGTCTGTGTCGGGGTAGGTGTTGAGCTGCTAACTCCAACGCAGACGTGGTAGTTTGCTAGGAGCGACTGGCAGTTTGTGCCAACAGCTGGATTCCACTTGTAAAAGTCTGACAGAGACAGCTTATAGTAGGTCTCTATAGAGGAGCAGGTTGTGGTTGTCTTGACCAGATGGAACTTGTTGCAATTCTTGACCATGCCGTTCTGGATAGGAGACGGTGTTTCGATACCGTTGTTACTGCCAGTCTGCGTCGGAGTGGGCGTCGAGCCGGTTGTGCCCACGCAAACGTAGTAGTTGGCCAGCAGCGACTGGCAATTTGTGCCTACAGCCGGGTTCCACTTGTAAAAGTCTGCTAGGGGCAGCTTGTAGTAGTCTTGAATAGACAGGCATGTCGTGGTTGTCTTTACCAAATGGAACTTGTTACAGTTGTTGACCATGCCGCTCTGGATGGGTGACGGTGTTTCAATCCCGTTGGTAGGAGTGCTAGGCTTGGTTGGCGTGGCGTCGTGCCCGATGATGGAAACACATGCATATGTGTCTGCCCACAGTCCAGCACAGTTGGTGCCGGTCTTAGAGTTCCATGTCGTGAACTGGGCTAGGGTGATGCCGTGCTTAGAAGCGATGTCGGCACAGCCTTCGCCCTTTTGGACAAGGTAGAACTTGTCACAGTTGCTGACGATGCCGGGCTGGACCGGGTCGGGAGTCTTGACCCCGTTCCCGGCAGTGGTGGTTGTGGTGGTCATTGTAGGGGTTGTCTTTGAGGGGACAAGTGTAGTGGTTGTAGACTGGACCGTGGTCTCTGGTTTGCTTGTGGTGCTACTGACTGGAGCAGACTTGGCTTGAATGCAGTAAGAGTAGCCCTCTTCGAAGTTCTCGCAAGTTTCTGTGATGGAAGGGTTCTGAAAGACTCAAAGTTAGTCACAACTTAGTATCTTGGAAGGATAACCAGACTTACCCATTTCAGAAAATCCTCCATAGAGATGTCCCATGCCCAAGGCAACAGGTCACATGGAAGCGATCCATCATTGTCATACCAAAATTCACAGTTCTCAATAGTCCCTGGGGCAGGTGGCATGGACGGCGTTTCATCACGGCGGTGACGAAGGGATCTCGTGCCATGGCTGGCCTGGGAAGACAAGGAGACAGCAGAGAATAGAAGAATGTGGTTGAGTCTCATCTTGAAAGAGCGCCGAGACAATCAAAGAGGGTGAAGGAGGATGGTGGTGAATGAAGCCGGGTTGAGATGGGGCTGCGTTCAAGTTGTTAGTTATACTTTTCATCTTTCCCTCGTAGCTCGCTCAGGTGAGGCCAAAGTGACTGTTAACAAATGGTGCCGTGTAATTTCCCTCCAACTGGACTTGCGTAGTGACTTGGGTAATTAACATTCCATCATGTCCGCTTTTCTGAATTGTGATGGCAACACCACGAATTCATTTCGGTTATTCCGTACAGTCATAGCATGTAACGGACCACAAGAAGAAAATGGCAGTTTGAATTTCACTATCGTGTAAATGGAAGGTGATGTCTTGTGCTGTTGGTTCAGGCATTTTGATCACCAGGCCGTCTCTTGGCCTCGGATATTCGGCCTGTTCCTCGCTTCCAGCACCCATGTCAAGCTTATATCGTAGCAGATAGGCTAAAGACAAGTCTCCGTCTGGTGACCAGCCTTGTCACGCAGGGCAATGCGTGTTATTCCCGACGTCCAATTGGACAACAGGTGAAATGGCCAAGCCTTGGCAAGGTTACACTGTAGACCACTTCATAAAAACCACTTTGAGAAGCGAACCCCCTGGGGCAACAAGGTGCTGACATGGCCCGGGCCGAAACTCCTAGCGCACGCAGGCCCCGGACGGGAACTGCAGATAAAGTCGACGCGAGATCCCGCCTCTGTTGCTCTTCAACATCATCCGACCCCGGATTCTCCACATTGATTTTTACCGACACTACCCTCGAACTTTGAACCAACAGAGCCAAGAAAAACGTGGGAAATGAAGTTCTCTCATGTCCTCTTGTGAGTGTGCTGTGCCCCCTTGATGCTACCTGGTCTGATCCTTCTGACCGCCAAGAGCAGGGCGTCTTTGGGAACGTCTCTCTCCCTTGGCATGCAGAAGAGGGAATCATCAGAGTTTCCCTTTGACCTCGGGGTGAACCTCGTCTTTCCACGGCCCAACGAGACATACCGTCCGGTCTACCCCTTCCCCGTCGTCTTTGCCATCACCGGGGCGGCCGAGGCCTGGCCCTACCAGTTCAACTTCAGGTGGTCGCTCGAGGGCAACCACAGCTGGCCCATCCGAACCGACGATCGACCCCTGGTCTCGGACAAGTTTCCCGACAAGACCACTTTCACCAAGGGACGGCTCGAGCCGGCTGCCGAGCCATACTACTTTATCACCGGCACAGATATTGTTGTCAACTCGACTTCTACCGAATGGCTGCTTATTTGGCGGTTGCAGATTGCCCAAGAATGTGAGCCTGGCGAGTATGGCAGTTACGGGAAAGTCGGCGAGATCACCTTTTCAACCTCTCCGAATGGTTCTCTACCTGACATGAGCGGGGCAACTGAAAAGTCATGTCCTTTCAATGCCCTAAATCTCCGGTTTCTCGAGAACAAAACAACCCCTGAAGATGTCACAAAGTATCTCTACTCCAACAGCTGCGTGGTGGTGACGGACCAGGAGGGATCCGGAGACCCATGCAAGATTGACACTGGGCCCAAGTTAAAGTCACTTGTCGCCGCCAAGATGCTCGAGACTGCCTCATGCCCAAGCAACCAGTCGTGGCCAGATGAAGAGAACCTGCTTGGCCCGGAGTCATGCAGTTCCCTGTATCCCGTGCCAACCGAAGAGGAGGATGCGGCAAACACTCTATCACACTCGGCGGCCTTTTTAGTAGCTCTCGGATCCTTTGTATTAGGATTTTGCATCCTGTGATGCACCAGCATGCGTTTAATCTCCGCAAGTAATTGAAATGTTACCAAAATCATGTTGTTGAATCATGTCACACTTCTGCCAGGGGCGTAACCTACTTGGTCTGCAAGTTTTTTTTTAAAGTCATCATGTGAACCAATTCAGTGCAACTCGTTATTGGTCGCATGTCCCTTTCATCTTGCCACAGAAAAAGCCCTGGAACCAACATGCTGTTACATCGAGGCAGAGAAGACGGCACGTTTATCCGCCAATGGTGCCCCTGCCAAGACTATCTGCCAAGAACACCATTCACTGCTCTCAAGGCTTTCAGGTTCTAAGGTTGGATATCAGGTCACTGTTGGGAAATGGGTTCCAATACATAACAAAGGCAGTGTGGACTATGAACTAGAGGTTTTGTGCCTTTGCATCGACACACTCGTTACAGTCGAAACCACCAACTTTTGTCTCTCGCTTTCAACACTGTCTCTCGTTTCACACATTCTCTCATTCTAATCTTGTCTTTCGAATTTTACATCATTCATCTCACTTCTGATCTGATGACTAGTTTGTCATGAAGATCCCCATGTTAGCAACTGGCTTGTTGGCCACCCTTTGGCTAGCACGTTCAGCTACGGCCCTTGAACCATTACAAGGCCAGGCTGAGCTGAACGTCTGCCCTCCGTTCATTACCGAATCCGGCCCTGATCCATCCAACTGGACACTGTTCAGCAGCTTGGATGATGCCTTGACTTGCAATCACAAGCCTAGACTTCTTGACTTTACCATCCATTACCCTCTCCGTGCCTCGGGCCCCGGCAACATCGTTCGGGCTTGCACCTCTTTCCAAGGAGAACTACTCAACCTCACCGGCGTCGAGTCTTCTTCCAATGCAAGCCTCACTGCCAATGCCAAGCATGGGCTGCAGATTGCTTGGGATGACACAGATCAGCGTGTCATCACACCTCAAGCCATCACCGCCGTAAAGGAAATGCAAAGCTTCCTTTTAACAGAGATGGCAACCAACAAGTCATCCATCTTTGTCCACTATGGCGACACGGCTGTCGGCGTCTATCTAGGTGAAGGCATATTGCCAGCCAAGATAGCTACGGACGTCGTTGAGTCCGTGATCGAGCATATTTGGAATTCTAGTATGCCAAGGAGACTGGCAGTTGAGCTCTGCAACTCGGAACTCAACTCGGACTACACGTTTGGCATCATAGTCGACACCACTCCCGGCCCCGAATCTCTCATCAACGCGCAATCGGCTGTGAGTTCGTGGAGCAATGCCACCTGCCTGGACGGCCTTGGACATACCAAGCCCTTCGGTACCTTGGATATTGAGACCCCAAGCCCCCGACCATCGAATTCTACCACCTCAGCCCTTTCCAAACGTGCCGACTGTTCCACCATACAGGTCAAGGGCGGAGACTCATGTGCCGCCCTAGCCACTCGCTGTGGCATCAAGGGAGCAGACTTTACCAAGTACAACAGCAAAACCAAAGACTTGTGCTCCACTCTCCGGGAGGGACAGCATGTATGCTGCTCCTCCGGAGACCTACCAGACTTTTCCCCCAAGCCCAGTCCCGACGGGAGCTGTGCTACATACCAGGTGGAGTCAGGAGACTATTGCGACAAGATCGCTGCGGCCAACTCCCTCGAGATCAAGGACCTTGAAACCTTTAATAAGAATACCTGGGGCTGGTCTGGGTGTAAGAGGCTGTTTGCTGAAGCTGTCATCTGCCTCAGCAAGGGCGACCCCCCCATGCCCAGTCCCATCGCCAACGCCGTGTGCGGGCCTCAGAAGCCCGGCACTGAGAAGCCTTCCAAAGGCGAGGATCTATCAGACCTCAACCCCTGCCCGTTGAATGCATGTTGCAACATCTGGGGACAGTGTGGTATCACGGAAGACTTTTGCAAGAACACGACACTCGGTCCCCCTGGCACAGCCAAGGAGGGAACCAACGGATGCATATCCAACTGCGGAACCGACATTGTCAATAACAAGTCTCCTCCGAGCAGCTTCATGAGGGTTGGGTACTTTGAGGCCTGGAACGAGGAGCGGCCTTGTCTCCGGATGGATGCTTCCGAGCTCGAGTCCATGACTGACCTGACACACGTCCACTTCTCCTTTGCCAAGCTGACCGAGAGTTTTGAAGTTGATGTCAGCGAGGTATCCTACCAGTTCAACAAGTTCAAGAAGCTCAAGGGCCCCAAGCGAATCCTGGCATTTGGTGGGTGGGTAGACTCGACACATCCTACCAAGTACCACATCCTTCGCAATGCGGTCAAGCAGCAGAACCGTCTCAAAGTTGCCAAGAATATTGCCGCCTTCATCAAGCAGCATGACCTGGACGGCGTCGACATCGACTGGGAGTACCCCGGCGCCCCAGATATCCCCGATATCCCTCCAGCCGATGAGTCGGACGGCGCCAACTACCTCGGCATGTTGACGCTTCTCAAGGCTCAGCTCAGCGGGAAATCACTCTCCATTGCAGCCCCCGCCTCCTTCTGGTACCTCAAGCCGTATCCCATCGACAAGATGGCCAAGGTCGTCGACTACATCATCTACATGACGTATGACCTGCACGGGCAATGGGATTATGATAACAAGTGGGCTTCTCCAGGTTGTCCCAAGGGAGACTGCCTGCGCTCCCACGTCAACCTGACTGAAACTCTGGGTGCCCTATCCATGATTACCAAAGCTGGCGTGCCGTCCACAAAGGTCATCGTCGGCGTCACGAGCTATGGCAGATCATTCAAGATGGCCAAAGCAGGGTGCACCGGTCCCATGTGCAAGTTCCTCGGTTCCTCAACCGAGTCCTTGGCCAGGAAGGGCATCTGTACTGGAACATCCGGATACATCTCCAATGCCGAGATTGACGACCTCATTGACAAACGTGCCAAGAGCGTCAAGAAGTGGATTGACGATAGTGACTCGGACATCCTGGTGTATGATGACACAGAGTGGGTGGCATACATGTCGGAATCGACCAAGAGGAAGCGCATCTCCAAGTACGAAGGCCTCAACTTTGGTGGTGTCACCGACTGGGCTGTCGACTTGCAAAAGTTTGGCAGGTCAGAGGGCGGGAGTTTCATCGAGATCATCGAGGAGGATCCCGAGTGCAAGTGGATGACCAAACATGGCTTCGACTGCCTGAACAAGGCCGTCACCAACTCATCCATGGATCCCGCTGAGCGGTGGAGCAAGCTACGAGCCCCTTGCGCCTGGAGGGACACGGTCCAGAACTGGTCGAAGGAGAAGGACGGCGTCGATGTGGATAAGTATCCAAGTGCATTTAGCAGATCCGCATCGATGTTTCTAGACGGGTTCGAGAGCTTCAACTGTGCCCAGGTTTCTGCCGGCGCAAACGGCTGCGGGCAAGTCAAAGAGTGCGCCGAAACCAGGGATGCAGGGCCTGCTGCGTATTTCATCCTCAATTCTCTCAACGGGTTGCATGAGGTAAGTAGGCATCATCTTACAAGTAATCAAGTTTACACTGACATGTTCTGCAGCTCTTCGCAAACCTATACATGGCAATCCAGCTGGCCGAGAACGGGGTACAGTCAAAACTACAGACATTGGTAGACACATTTGCACCCCAAGTGGACAACTCAGCCCAGTTCAATCTTATCGCGGATGTGCTGGGAGTGGCCTTGGGCATGTTTTCAGCACCTTTTTTCAACAAGAGTACGTTTTGCAAGAACAGTTTGGTAGAATATCCATCTGTTGCTGACTTTTCTCAGTGCTACGAGACGGAGCACCCGCTCCTGCGGATGACCTGAAGGATCTCGTTGCCAACTCGGCTTCTTGGGGAGCAACAATTGCCAAGGATGTTCAAAACAGGTATGGCATCATCAATTCGTAGTGAGATTGCATCGCTCTGACATCCAACAGCAAGAGACTGACAGACACGGCCAAGGTTGCCGGGACTCTCGGTGACCTCTCGCTTATGTGGACAAACGCGACAACCCAGCTCATGAAACAGGTGTTCCGGGGTGACGACAAGTCGGTCAAGTACCTCGGTGACATGCTAGCCAATGGCAAGTTCAACAACAAGAACACCACGGTCGAAATGCCCGAGTTGCAGGCTCAGCTCACCAAGGTCTTCCTCGCCATCTTGATCCCCGAGGCGTGGAGGGTCGGCGCCGGGCTTGCACCCGCCTTCATCATGGACTCGGGTTACGACTGCAACGCCGTGGGGCCTCTTGACAATGACTACATCGCCCCCAGCACTGCGCTTGAGATGGGGTACTGCTACAAAGGCAGGCGATACTACATCCTCGCCCCCAACGGCGACGCCACAAGCTGCGGTAGTCATTCGCCGCCAGTCAGCGGCGGAGGGCCCCCTTGCAATGACCGGTACTTCAGCGAGCCTTGGAATATACAGGATTTCAACTCGAGCAGCGCGTGGTCAGGCATCACCAAAGAGGACCTCATCGCGGGGTGAGTAGGCGGAGAAATCTACACCGAGGGCTTACAACTAACATGCTACCAGGGCCGTCGCGAGTTGGGAGCTTCGTGGGAAGAAGAACAGGGGCGGCTTCTTGGACATGACCAAGGCCGAGAACTACGATTTTCTCCTCGGCGAAGATCCAGAAGAGATTGACATCAGGACGCCCGGCATCATCCAGATCCCAGTATGTTCGCCAGAGAAGGCGAGGAGCGGATGGAAGTACGGTAGCAGCTTGTCTTCAAGCCAGAAGGATAAGCTTCTAGAAGCACTTCCCTATTACCCTTGCCCCAACGTCTGAGGGGACAGGGGTGTACTAGAGGTCTTCATAGTTGACTATGGCATGTGGAGGGTGCAGTCGGTGAGGTGGTGTAAGAATAGCATTTTTCTACTGTTGTGCTCCTAAATGTTTACGCCTGACTCTGCTCGACGGAATGAATCTCGGACTATCCCACTATCTTCTGGTGTATTTACCTCATTGAGGGCCGAGCTTAAACGATAATAAAAACACATTATCAATACATCATAGCACCATAACAATGCTAACGCAAGTGGTCTTTTGACTATCCCACGTGGCAGCTTCGTACCATCGAAAGTAGTATGTGCTCATCATATGGCACCATATTTTCCTAAGCTGTACCCAAGAAACAAACAGCAATCAAGGCAAGTGGCTCGAGTGCTATAGGGTGTTGCTGTACACAGTTGCAACTTGTTGTCCCCGAGGCGAGTCACGTCTAACGGGACGTGGCAACCATGTTGAACGTGATATATAAAAGGCCCGGAACTCTGCAAACAACCAGAGCCAGGTGCAAGCTGTTCCCCAAGTCCAGAAAACTTTGACCTCGGAAAACGTCACATCTTGGGTCTGTCTGTACTCGACACGCAGCAAGCCGAACCGATTTCCGTTTCGAGGCATGTTTGCCAGAGAAGCAAATGGATTCTCAAAGACGACAATTACGACAGTGTTTGGCAGGTAAAAATCATCTTGTCGCTAAATCCAACATCAGCGAGGGTCGCGATGTCATCATCCGCGGATAAGTTGTGACACTACACACCGACTACTGACGTCGTCAATCTTGATCTCCTGCACGTGTCCACCGCATAGGCATCAAGCTCAGTCACCGCCGGGTACCTGACTTTCGGTGAGGCACACCACCGCGATACCATGGTACAAAGTCCGCTTGACCTGCGTTAGCAGCGGGATCAGGCATGTTGTCATGGGCTCCGGCATCGGTAACTTGCAAGCCCTTCCCGACCTCACCAGCCGGGAGGTCCACCCGGTACGAGGACCTTATCCTCCCGCGGCGAGGCTGATGTTGCACATAGAGACGTGGCTCCGCTGCGGGAGGTGGAGGATCTGAGAGGATTTGACAGCATTCACAAAAGTGCGCTCGCAAAAGAGCCATCGATGCAACAAATAGACCAACAAACTCCACCAGAGAACTCTTGGCCCGTTGCTCCGGCAAGTGATTCTGACGGGAGCTGCGGACATGGCTCGATGCCAGGTTTAGCAACACAGCACAACACGACGATGCAAGTGATTTACGACCGGCAGCGGGGACAGACCCTGCGGGCTCGCGGGGTGACACAGAGTCGATAGGTCCACTGACGGCCAATGCCATCGCCCATGGCGGCCGTGTCATTGAGCAAGCAGCCGGCCGCTCGCAGACCGCTCTCCCGGATATTGGCGTTTGCTGTTTGTTGAGATTTGATTGCAGGCGGTGACGTTTGACGGAGGAGTATCCAAACATAGACTATGTTTGTCTCGGCATTGTGATACGCCACCATGTGAAGGTGGCTCGTACTGAAAAGAACAAGTCAATCGCTGCGACTGTCCCGGCTCGGCCGACCCCGAAGCATGACGTCTGTTGGGTCAGCAGCAAGAAAAGCTGAAACAAAGGCTGAGCTTCCTACTCCTTCTCCAACGTTCAATGAGAGCTCCAGAAGACCCTGCGGACAGGTGAAATCGTTCGGTTTGCACCCTCGTTTATGCGGGAGAGCGGACTCGTCGATCGCCCAAAGATGGACTGGAGAGATGTGGCCGGGGTCCTCCTAGATGCGCAACGCACGGCCAAGCTGTAGCTGTACTCCGTAATTGCGTGTAGAATGTGGGCAAGTCGCTGCATGGAACCCCCCCCCAGCCTCCTCAATATTCCTCGACCCTTCTTCCCGTGCGCCAGAGTCCAGAACCAATCTGCCAGGGCGAGACACGGTCCAGCCGAGGATCACCTGGCCACGAGGCAATTAATCTAATGGTGCTACCGGTGGCCCGAAAAAAACGGTGCATGCGGTAGAGTAGACTTGCATGCATGTAGGCGTCGCCGCCCCAGCTGTGTATTTCTCTCTGTTGGTTTCACAACATCACCAGTGGCTTCTCTTGACCGACATGGTGGCAATCCCATGCATCCACCGCCTGATGTCGACTCTCCCGCCTGCCGGAGAGTTTGAAGCGCTGGACGCAAACGTCGTCGTTCGTGCAAAGTGTAGTGGTAGATCCTCCGACGTGCCGCCTTGGCCAGCCCCCAAGGGGACAGTAGCGTGCGGGGAGGACAGGGCGGGACGGAGAATTTCAGGTGATCCGATCCACTTCACCGTCGATAGTCCATCATGGTGTCGCCGAGTTGAAAAAAGGTCCCGTCGGTGCTGAGATGTGAGGCCCCAGCTTGGGATAGCTGATGTGCTGGTCCAACCATGATGCACCTAGCGGCGGAGACGGAACGGCATTGACCCGTGAGCATAAACTCAGGAAGAGGCTGTGGGAATCCGTCTTGGTTGACAACAATAGCCGAGGAAAAAGACGGAATGCTACTGATGCCTGCATCTTGAGAGGAAAACTGTTGGATGCAAGTCAGAGTAGAGACTGATGAGTTGTTCTTTTTGGAAGGCCGGATCTACAGTGTGGATTGGTCACCTCGGGCGGGGCACTTGGTCGCTGGAATACAGAGGGCTTCGGTCTATTTCGGGTGTCGATATTTGCTATTCGGTATAGAATTCCAGCCAGGTAATACAGTGAGAATCAACACTGTGCGCCTAGCCAATGCCGGCTTTGCAGAGCCCATTCTTTTCTGTCCCAAAAAAGAATACAACGTGGTATGAGCATCTGTTGGACAGGGAAACTCAATGTCATGCATATCCCATTGCCATCCGACAACCAACCCCTGCTATTCTACCCTTGGGTCCTATTTTGGGATGTTCACTGCCGAGCTGAGAGGAGGACCAGCAAGTCGACGGCCCCGCTTACGGGCCTGGGTCCCGGATTTGGAGCCAAGCTTCCCGCGGCGCGGATTGCGGGAATACGAGATGTGTGCTACGTCACTTGACACTCCATTCTCTGGCTCTGTAGCTGGAGAATGCTGTGAATGCAGTCAACGACATGTTGAACGAGTTATCGGTCTGGATTCGAGTATAAAGAAGGGACGGCCCGCCGTTGTCGACACATTCTTCTTGTTCATCATCACCAACAATATCATCATCGATCTACACCTCAAGACAAAAAGATCAACATCTCCTCAGCAACCCCACTCAGCCCAGTCTCTCTCTCTCGGACACATAAATAACCAACCTCCTCACCTTAAACAACCCCAGCAACACTCTTCTCCTCACAATTCTCACACATCACCACCAAAATGCAGTTCTTCACCACTCTCCTCGTCCTGGCCACCTCTGCCATGGCCCTCCCCACAGTCTCCCTCACCTCCCGCGCCCAGAGCGAGTCTTGCATGGCAAGGGGTACCAAGGTCACCGAGTGGACCGTCAACGACTTTGACTTCCACGCCACCATCACCAAGACCACCCCCAAGAAGCAGACCGCCAGCGGCAGCGTGAGCTTCCTCCTCGAGAACAAGGTCCTCAACTACAAGGCCAAGTGCACCGCCACCTCGGACAAGCCCAACGACTTCTTCTACGGCAGCACCGACTACAACTGCGACGTTCCCCTCAAGGGCGACGCCGCCTCCTTCACCTTTGACCGCAAGTCTGGCAAGCTCTCCATCGTCCAGTCCTGGAGCTGCCTCAAGGAGGGCGGTCGCTTCGAGGCCAAGGGCAACACAAACGTTAAGCTCGAGTGCAAGGAGAAGAACTGGAAGAACCCCAACTACAACAGCGGTTCCAAGACCTACTCCAACAAGAAGATCACCTGCGAGAAGACCACCTTCAAGGCCCCCATCCTCGAGATCAGCGCTGTCCTGTAAGGGTGTAACCTCGCAAACATCTTCTTTTTTTCTCTTCTTCATCATGATTTTTGGGCATCACTTTTTTTTTTAATCTTGCAGAGCAAGTACAAGGCGTTGGATACTGGGCATTTTTTGGGAACACGAACGACACACTTCATCCATGACTAGACCGTGACGACGGACGGATATGATCTACGATCTCCATGACATTCATTTTTTAACGACTTAATACCCAAAGAGGGGGGGGATGAAGGTTGCGCACTTGGACATAGCACACACACGCCTCAGCACAATTGAGCATGCCTGCAGCATGACGCATATCTGCAGCCCGCATTAGACATTCAATGAAATACCTTGAATTGACCCTGCATCTGCTTCTTTCACGTGATTGTACTTTGAAACCGCCTTAAACCATTGACGCACTGTTGGAATTCGATAAGCAATGGTTGCCGGGCCACTGGGACATGGAATCTAGCGGCCCGATCTCGGGAAAGAATGGTGGCAACCTTGACGTGAATGGCGATGGATCTTCTGGATTCCTCTTTGAGTCAGAAATAGAGCGGTGTGCGCCGTCATTGGGATGAACATGGACCTGAGACACGCAAGGGATACACCATGTCTCATTGAATGCCCGAGGTCACCATGAACCAAGGCGGTGATGACAGAACACATGTGTCTGTCCGAAATGTCTCACCTCTGGGGCACGTCCATGGGAAGGATCGGTGAGCCTCTTGGTGACCAGGGCCATTACCTGCTAGTTGTTCAATTGAGTGATCCTCCACCACGAATTAGTTTGCATCTGTTAAAAACTCCACGAGCAAGCATTCAAGCGCCTGGTTGATACACTTCAAAGACTCGATTATCCATACCACTCTAAAGAAGAACACGAGATACAAAACCACAACGGCCGACAAACCACTCAAAGGAAATAAAACCACCGCCGAGATACCACTTTCATTCTTTTGTTGTCCGAGGTGCGACTCGTGCACAAAGCACACGCTGGTGAGCCCGGTAGTTCATATTTGCCGCCGTAGTTTCAGGGCGCCAATTTCGTATGCGAACTTGAGCTCTCTCTCTTTGAGGGGATCTCGAAGCTTTCTGTAGAAAGGGTGCTGGCTGAGCCTGTAGCCGTCTGGAAGCTTCGTGTCTTCGAAAGGTGCCTCGATCATAAGTGTCTCAATCTGAGCTCGGTGCCTGATGCGACTGTGCGGATGGCCGTCGCAGATACTTGTGACTGGTTCTCGCGCTCGGTTCCATCTCGCCACTGATCCTTCTTAATCAGAAGATGTAGCCAATTTTCCGGTTTCCACGAGTTGAATAAACTTGGAGGGTAGACTCTGGATGTCGGCCTTTTGGTTCCAAAGAATCATGTTAGACGTCCTCTGGTAGTGATATACGAAAATGTCCATGTTGGTCTGGGCACGAGTACCAGGCACCGTTCGTCGAGGTAAAAACGGAGCGTTCAACTGAAAAGCGCGGAAAGCCTTGTAGACTCCGTCAACGTCCAGGCTAATGAAGGTGCACCTATCAAAGTCATGACACCAAATGGCATTCTGGCCTCTTTCGGTCGAGCCCAGTACGAATTCGATCCCTCGTCCGTCCAACATTGCGGACCAATGGACGATTGCCAACGCGCTCCCCATCTCGCCGGCGATCTTGTCAAGATCCAAACCCATATCATCCATGTCCTTGAGGCTAAGGACAACGTCGCAGAGAGTGAACGTGTCTGAGTTTTGGTAAATTCGGCGCGGAAAATTGACATAATCGCTTTTGCCCAAATAAACCCGGGCGAGGAGCTTCTTGTTGAGTGGGTTAGAGCGTACGGCCTGTCGCTCGTTCTCGGGCACAAGCTTCTCAACCAGGAGAGATCGAGCTCGTGAAGAGATGGAGGGGATCCGCTCCATGCACAACGCGTTGTTGGCATGAAGCAGCCCGCGGGGGGCTCCAAGGCAATCCTTGGGGTGCCAGTAATGGTCATAGAAATAGACCTCTGGGATCCTGATCTTGCAGCCGTAGCTGATGAACCTTTGCCTGATGATCTTTTGAATTTGGCCCTTAGCCCTCAGAAAAGGATTCGTGCCTCGGCGTGGCAACTTGATCACGGAGTTGAACCCGTTGCTGTCCATCACGATCATAACGTGCCGACGGCCACTGTTCAAAGGCTCCAAAGGTTCCCCGGGGCGGACAGCTCGAGGAAGGAAGACCTTTGGCTTCCGTGGTTTGCGCCAGGTGGGCTCGAAAGCCAGGGCGTCGCCTAAGGCCTCGTCCAAGGTCCATGGCTGCGATACGACGACTTGCGAAGAAAACATGTTGTCGTTGGTGTAGAAGTCAAGTAGCGAAGTCGGAAGCGTCTATTTCAGCTGAGTCGGACCGGGAATCAAACTCTGACGGTCATCTGGGTAGAATTGTCGACTTGTCGGATGGGGGAAGAGGAATACGGTCGGCGAAGAACCTTTCAGCTGCAGAAGGGCAGTCCGGACGGCAGTCAAACAGGGGAAATGATGAGATGAAAGGGTCGCGGAATGAATGAGCCAAAGCGTTCTTGACGTGATGAAGTCGGGTCGTTGGGCAGTCGAGAGAACGAGTGTGTCGGCACGGCCCAGGAGGAACCGCCCTACGGGCTGGGTGTGCAAAGAGGAAGAATGAAGAATGAAGGGGATCCAGCAAGCTTTATACCTGAGAAGAAACCCAAATCAAAACGCGTGTTTGACTGCTGCCGTGCGAATGGTCGGGCTGGTTCTATTCAGGCGCAAGGTTTGTTGGTAAAGGATGATCGTCAGAAGCTTCAGGTTTCCTCGAACGCGTCGTTGTGCGTGATGACTTGCGAGATGCAAACGCAGAGCTTGAATGATGCAGCAGTCGACTCGTTACTTTATTTTCCCCGTTCGGGTCCAGGCCAGTGCGATAAATGCCCCGATGTGGTCAATAAACGGGATAACATGAACAACAATAGCCCCGATAAAGTCGACAATAGCGTGACGAGAACAACAATAGGCATCAACAATGCATAGCCCGATAAGCAGTAGTGAACTGATAAGAACGGCCCAAGAACTATTGTGCATCATGTCTTCACGTGAGATCTCGAAATCTCTAATGGGCTACGGTGGGTAATTTCAAATCAAGGCATGGCATCTTGCTTGCCGCCCCTTTTCGCCGAAGCATTTCAGGTCCAATTAGGTGATCAATTATCATGAAAAGGAACGGCCCGAAAATGTTTCATCAAAGTAGCCGTAACTTTCTTGTTGGAAGTGTTCAGGGGGGTTACGACTGCAGGTTTGACGCTCTGGATCGACTGTCGCTCCCTCTTCCCATCACCAAGACGACGTTTTTGTCTCCGATCAGATGTCTGGAAGAGCATCAACACGGAGTTGAAGTCTTTTGCGGAATATCCCCATCTTGGTTGTTCAGTTTATTGAGAGTCCAGTTCAGAACAACTGGTGAACAAGAACATGGGCAATGAGGACAGGGCTTTGTGCAGCAGAACGCCTGTGATCAGACAAGATAGCATTCCAAAGCTCTGTTTATAAACTGTATACCACGTTGGTACAAGGCTGATATGGAGTAGACTCCAAGGTTTCCCAAATACACAACTTGGTCACCCGGGGAACATGCTTAAAGTTCAATATTTTTTTCGTTGCTCACTACATATGGAAGGCTAAGCTCATATTCTCTGACCATAATCAACTCATCAGCCGCCTGAAAACCTGTTTTTCATTCTTCATCCACGCACCACGCTAAACACCTCGACTCCTACCCCGAAACACTACTTAGAATCCACCGTTGGGGTGGATGAGCACCTTGGTATACCCATCAATACGCTTGTCAAACTTTTCGTACGCCACCTCGGCGTCGTCAATGTTGATCTCATGCGACACGACGAAGCTGGGCTTGGCCCGACCAGCGATGATCAGGTCGCGAAGGTAGCGGTTGTAAGACTTGACATTGCACTGTCCAGTTCCAAGGGAGAGGCCCTAGCGGAGGGTTAGCTGGACAATTGATGAGGACTCTGGGGATACTGACCTTCTCAAAGAGCTTGCCAAAGCTCAGGCTGATCATACCCTTGGCCGAGGCCTCGTCAGAAGCACCAGGATCACTTTATAACATCAGTCAACTGTTATGATGACAGCAGACAAGGTGACTTACCTAGGGACGTAGAGTCCTGGAATACCGAGACCGCCGCAAGCCCTCGTCACGCGAATCATGTTCTCGAGCACAATGTTAGGCTGCTCAGTGTTACCACTCTTACCGACAGCCTGGTATCCAACAGCATCCACTGATCGATCAACCTCCTCTCCGCCGTTGCTCTGGATGATCAGGTCAACTGCATCGCCCTTGGTGAAGTCGATGGGCGTGCATCCAATCTTCTCAGCAGCCTGAAGACGCTCGGGAACGCGGTCAACAACAAAGACGCGTGAGGCACCGCGGAGAACGGCAGAGTAGGCAGCCATGAGGCCAACAGGGCCGGCACCAAAGACTGCGACGCTCTCACCGGGCTGGAAGCCAGAGATCTCCACGCCGTGCCAGCCTGATTTGGTTAGATGGGATCAATGAGAAGGGTCGTTCAAAGAAAAGGGCATACCGGTGGGAAAGATGTCTGCAGAGATGGTCAGTAATGGATGGAATATTTCTAGGGATGCACTCACCAGCGAGAAGGATAAAGTCAGCCTCATGCTCCTTGCCAGCAGGGAGCTTCAGGGCATTGAAATCGGCATAGGGAACTCGGATGTACTGAGCCTGACCACCTCGGTAGGGGCCCATGGCGACGTAACCATAAGCACCTCCAGCAAAGCCGGGGTTGACGCCGGTGCAAAAGGCAGTTCGGCCCTCCTCGCAGTTGCGGCAGCGACCGTCAGCGACGTTGAAGGGCATGACGACTCGGTCGCCCTTCTTCAGCAGGGTGACACCCTCGCCGAGCTGCTCGACGATGCCCATGTTCTCATGGCCTGTGTGAGTTAGCGATTGAGTCGTTAGATGATGACAATGATTCGTACCGAATGTGATGCCAGGCTCTGCTGCTGTTCGGCCCTCATACATGCTGTGTAGGTGTAAGTATAGTCCAATGTTGGAACGCGTTCCACATACTGCAAGTCGGAACCGCAAATGGCGGCCTTGAATGAATTAGCTGACAATTCATCGAGAACAGAAGGACGAAGGTCGAACTCACAGTGGTAACCTTGACAATGACATCGTCGGGATGCTGCAGCTTGGGGAGCTCAATCTCCTCAACCTTGACCTTGAAAGGGCCCTGGTAGTTGACAGCCTTCATCGTCTGAGTAGCCATTTTGAGCTTGAGATGTAACAAATAATCTTTTGAAAAATGAATACCAAGAAAACTTGATCTTGTCCTCAAAACACGGAAAACCCGGGGTTCAAATAAGATTTAAAAACTCCGCTCGGCCATCTCGACGAGTCAACGCCAAGCAAACCCCGCGTCTTCCATAACCCACCCTTCCCCAGGAAAATCTACCTGCGGAATCGGGTTTCTTACCGTCTATTACCGTTCCTTCACTTGTACCGTCCATCGAATGCAACCCACGATGCGGGGAAGAAGAGAGCATGTGCCGTTGTTCAATGTCCGGGATGTGATGCCCCCCCGGTGTTCTAAAGCGGCAAGAGTGGGGGGATTGAGGGGAGGAAGAAATCGGCGAGATTATCCCAAAATGGGACATCCACTGTAAACAAGTTTCCGATTTCCGAGGCCCAAAGTCATGCGGCTAGTGAGGAGATAGCTCGGCGTCTTTAGTCTTGCGTCAGTCCCCTCCCCCCACCCCAGGATGGAGGTGGCCGAATGGGGAAGATCATTCCGCTCATGCAGACGGAGCCAAGACGCGAGTGGTTCTCTAAGAAGTCAACGACGTCCCGAGGGTAAACGAGGGGAGAGAGGTGATTGTCCTCCGGAGGAAAAGCCGTGAGCTTTTATAGATTTCCAGAGACAGGGTAAATGTTGAGGATCCGTCTGTTGCCGTGTCGATTTGCCTGCTTTTTGACATCCATGGCTATTGGGTCGTCAGTCGGAAAGTTGACAGCCTTGATATCTGAAGTTTTGCTATAATATCTCCTTCTTTGGCCTCGGAGTCGATTGTTTGCCTGGACTTGTTCCGGTGGGCAGTGGTCCCCCAGATGCTGCTTGATGAGAGAGTGATAGCCACATGATAGCATATCAACGAAATGCTCCTAGAAAAGTGAAGTCATAAAGTGAAATACGTGCTAGCAGCTAAAACAGGCCCTTGATTCATCTTGAAATGTACTAGATGTTGCTATCTTCGCCTGCAGTTGCAGTCTTGCATGAGTGTTGTCCATCCGCCAATGTCCCTTCGCCCCTCCTCCATCAAACCCCTCCCACTTTGGGTAGTCTGTCCATCCCATATACCCCCAAGAAAGCTCCAATCCTTGTTATCCATTTCCACTAAGTCCCCAACATGGCCATTCCCATCCACCACTGTCCTCCCCCACCCTCTGGCTTGGCCCCGCGATACCAGACCTCTTCCCACACGAAAGTTCGAGCAAAACGCTTATCGATTTTAGATCATCCGTTATCCATAGATCATATTCACTCCACGGCCGAAGTCTTTTCATATAAAACCCGCTCGCAAGCCGTTTTGATCCGAATGCCCACAAGGCAATGGTGTGTCCTTGTCCATCGACGAATGCCACACATTCAAAACAGTCAATAAACGTACGGCATCATGTTTCTGAGCCCTTCTCAGATATTCAATTCTTACCTGATTACTCCGGGGACTCCGGTCTCTCACCATCTTTGCCCTCTTGTCAGATCGGAACATGCTTCACGGTCAACGCGCACTCACGGCAAGAATGTACAGCCAGCTAGGCCAGTACATCTTTCGTCACCGTCTTCTATCACTCAAATCACGCGAATGGTCTCTTTCGTAGGCAGTCTCTCAAGCGCTACCTCTGGACTCGGATACCGCATCGTCGTCCGTTCGGCAGTGTGGTTAGTGTTGGAGTTTGATCAGTCAAGTACCCATACTCCAGCCACACCTACGTATCTTACCTTCTTTTCACTCCGGTTCCAAACACGAACTGGTGAAGAAAAAGGAATCCCACTAACCCACCCTTGATCCTTTTTCACCTATATAAGCACCCATTAGCATAATCTGTACAACAAGGCATCCCATCGTGAAGTAACTAGTCAGTAAAACGAAGGTCGGGGAAACAACGCTGGGGGTAAAACGAAAGCGAACAAAGGAACGACGATCGGTAGAACGAGAGCGAAGGGAGGAACGACGGTTGGTAAAACGAGAGAGGAACGACGGTCGACGGACGACGGAACGAGAGACAGGAAAACAACGCTGTAGGATCGTAAAACAAAACTCTTCAAACGTACCTTTCGGATCGACTCGAACTCGGACGAAGGAGAATAAACGAAGGAAGCCCACTAACCCACCCTTTTGCCTTGAAACCTGGCCAGAACCCATCTTGTCAGCAGCATCCAAAGTCCAAAACGAAAAACAAAAAACAACGCTGGTTAGTAAAGCAACGCTAGAAAGTCAGTAGACATCAACGCTCCAACCTCCTCCCCCTATCCAAACGAACGTCCCCTCCCTCCCCAAAAACGAATGCCCAACCTCCGTCCAAAAGCAAACGCTAGATACAAGAAAAGCAACCGCTATAGAAAACAACGCTATGAAAAACAACGCTATGGAAAGCAAACCTCCTCCCCTCACGTACCTAGGCTCCATCATCCATGCCACTATACCTGAAATTCACTGTCAGTATGTATATGTGGACAGATCATCAGAGATAGAACTTACCCCTTCCTCCCCAATACGCGCCAAAGGCCACCCTCCGCGCAATCCCCATTCCCTACCTACATTAGTACATTAGTATGCACCGCTCTGTGATGGTGTCAGCTAGGACGGTAACAGATCAATCATCAGCATGGAACACCAACCCAGCACAGCGCTCTTCCTCGCCCCAGCCAGCGATTCCTTGTCTCGATCGGTCGTTCGGTCGGTCGGTCGGTCGGTTTACGCGTCTGGGTCGTCGAGGGAACCACGCTTCTCGGCAGCCTTCTTGCCTCCCTTCCCACTACTCCATCTCACACTCCACAAGGTCGATCGTCGCGGTCGAGGCCTGATCCTGACGGGTCGCGGCGGTCGGTCCTTGTCGTTCGGTATCGGTCCTAGAAGTCCAGCGTACTCCCCCGGAGGATTGTCGCCAATAGTTGAGTCGTCGCTCGCGCTCTCGCTACTGGTGTGCGGGTTGTCGTGCCTGGGCTTTCGACCGGGAACCGATTACTCGTGTCGTACATCGATCGGGTCCTTCCATTTAACCTTGGATACGGAGGCTCGCTTCGGCGCTCGTTTGATCTTGACGGGACGTGGCGCTCGATTGTCGTTGCCGTTCGGGACGCGTCGTGGAAGCCCACCAAACTCCCCCGGATACATTTCCTAAGTGGCCGAGTCGTCGCTCGCGTGCTCGGATCCAGTATACGGGTTGTAGTAGGTAGGCTTGCGGCCAGGAACCTGCTTCGAGTACCTTCCGGCACCCAAAACAAGCCCCGGATCGTTGTCGACGCGGAGGGGGGGCGAGGTCTTCGAATCCTTGGAACAGAAGCAACCCATGATGTCGATGGATTGGCGTTATCGGAGCTTTGGAGTTAGCAAACAGCAAAGGGGAGCAGATGTTGGAGTCAACACACTCGTGAAATGAAGAAATCGGTCTGGGAAGGCGAAGTCTTAAGTGCGTGTGCGTGTGCGTGTGCGTGAGCGTATGCGTAAACGTATGCGTATGCGTATGCGTCTAGACGCAACAGAAACATCATCAGTAATGAACAAGGATGAACAAGACATGGCAAGACTTCTTGCCACATCATACATGATCACTAAGGGCAGGATGCTTACAACGGTATCGTGTGCGTGATCGTTGGCTTGGCTTGCGAGATCGAACTGCGATGATGTTAGTGTGAAGAGGAAACCAGAAGAAAGCCAGGGCAGCAGGAAATCGATGGGGTATAAGTAGACGAAGGTGTGGATACGGCTGATCTGGGAGGATGGCCTCTAGAGCCAATGATAAATCTGTCCCTCGGTCGGTTTTCCATGACTGAAAATGAGGGATGCCCGTCGAGTTTCGGTCGTCTTTTGGGCCTTTCTGGCCAATGATAAATTCGGACCAGTGCCAGATTTTCCAGATCAGGACCGAATTTCTTATTTATTTTCGATGGGAATCTGTTCGGTCAATTGGAAAATGGTACGCGTCGGGGGATAATGGGTTCTACTACGTCATTGAAGCCATCGTGATGACCTCCCCACTCATGATAGGTAGGCACCAGCGTCATGGGATTTCGAACAATGTCCGTGCACCGTCACACAGCCAGTGGATATCCTCGGCCCGGAAGGTCAAGAAACGTAATCAACACTTCCAGACGTGACTGAAAAGGTTTTTAATCACGTCAGGTAACACGTCTACGCGATATCATGGCCAAATGTCGAATTCATCACTGACACGCTTGACGGGTTCAACGCGTCCAACCGTGTGGCCTGGGCCGACCGCGCCTGAAAGTTCGGGCTTTGCGTCGGACTTTAGGGCGTAGTACTTACATATGGAGGTGTGTCGAATTGGATATCAATCTAGATTCCAGGCGATGGCCATGTTCGAGCACGTGAGGGCATCGCGGGCATTTTACCAACGCGACTCTACTTTATGAGATCCCCAAACTTCATCTAAATTGAATCTTTTAGTCAAATAAGATACAAGTAATGAAAGAAATATCGGCTTCAATTGCATTGCTTTGGCTTCAGTGCGAAGCCGGATTTCTGCTCAGCTCTGTAGGGTAGCTCAGCATTAGCAGACAGAGCATATTGATATCACTATCGCCGGCAAAAAGAGAGTCATAGATGTTAGATACGTTGTTTGACAAGTGCCAATAGTTAAAGCATCTAGTGGCTGATGCGAAATCCGATTCTTGGGTCATTTAGGACATGAAAGGTCGAAAGATGATTTATAACTTAACCCGGCTCCGGAGAATCTTGTGTCGAATGTCGATCTACACATCACAATTGTGCATCAGTCCTCGATAAAATCTTGTAAGAGACGAGTCATTCCACGCCTCTAAGCCCTTTGGTTTTAAATCATCGATATGGATGGGATATTATGGACTTTTTTCGTTCCTCCCTCGTCTCACTTGACGTCCTTCCCTACCTGGTCTCGAAGCCGATTGCACTGCCGAGTCAAGGATAGCAGAAATCTCATGCATTGTCACTGACAGGCATAAGGAAACTATATTGACTTTTAGTCAAGTTTGTGTTTCAATAGGCGTTAGGTTTTGATGGACGGTAAGTTTCCACCAGCATGAAACTTTTCATGGATTGGGTTTCAGAGCCACACAACTCCCCCGTAACTGCCTAGTTATCAGACGGGAGAGGTTATCCTAGGTAGTCTTTTCCATCATATTTGGGCATGAGATGACTCATTTTCTAGAAGACTACTCGACGAACCCACTGAACTCCCTCTCGCTTCCTGCGCGTATTATTGAATTCAACATGGCAGCTTCTCAACATCTCAACACCTTTCCCATCAAGTATCTCAAAAGTTTACTCCTTGACAAACAACCTTTACTCCTGGATCCAGTCTCTCAGGTCTTTCTATAAATTCCATCGATATCTCAATGTTTAGAATCTCTCCTAATCCTCTCCTCATGTCCACACAATCACAGTATACTCAAGGACTACTCCTAGACTAACAAACAAAACCACAACACTACAGTGAGTACCCAAGCCTTGCCCATATCCAGTTTATATACTGATGATATTTTTATCGCGCTCAGACAAACATATCCAGACCTCGCCTCTTCCGATCACAATCTTCATTTCTGTCACCATGGGTTGCTTTCAGTCCAAGGAGAAGTACACGGGTCCCACGATGGGCCCGAGGCTGGTTTACGGTGCTGGAAGATATGAGGACCAGCCACAGGGGCGCAAGCCCCGACTCTACAACCCGTATACTGGATCCGAGCACGTAAGAGACGGCTCGGCCACTTGGGAAGATTATCCGGGGGAGTTTCGCAAGGAATATGGGCCGCGTCGTGTTGTGATTAGGCAGCGATAGGAAGGCTGCCCAGAACCCATCTCCTCAGACACAGAGAGGAACAGGGAATGGAGAGTCGGGTAGGGATAACCTTCATGCGCACTAGGGTGGCGTTGACGGTTCTTTTTGGGTTTAATAAACAAGACTTTTTACCCATGTTTCCAATGCTCTAGATCTTTTGTCGAAGAAGATTGCTTGAAGAAACAAGGTAACACGACATTCTTCTTTTATTTATTGCTTACAGATTGATGATAATTCAGATATTTGAAGCGTCTTATTGCCAACCAAGGGTGAATACTTCAAATGCGCTGCGATGTCGGAATCATGGTGGACCTGATTGGGCGCCCTTTGACAAACCATGACATCCTTAGATCATCTGGAGCTGCCAAAAGGGGAAATAAATCTCTTCACCGAGGGAATTCGTCAAGCCTGAGTCATTTTTGATTTGTCCTCTTTATAAAAGTGAAAAGAATACAATATTTGCATCCGTTGACATTCAACACAACTCAAATAACCATGGAGTCTGCAACTTCTCACGAGCTTCAAGCCGTACGCTCCGGCGGGGACGAGACGAGGCAAGATGATGGACCTACGACTATCGATGCATTGCCTCCCACCGACCGAGGCCGTGGGGCCTACGTTGCTCTTGCTTGCTGCACAATAGCACAAGCGCCCATCTGGGGTATATCTACATGTCGAGAAACCACTGTTCAAGCTGACACAAGATCATGGTAGGATACTCAGTCTCGTTTGGAATCTTTCAAGAGTACTACACCTCCCACGGAAACCTCGATACTTCACCTAGTGGAATCGCATCCATTGGCGCCTCTCAGACCGGAATCATGTATCTCATGATGCCTTTGGCCTTTATCGCTCTCAACCGATATCCTCGTCTCCGAAAGTGGTGCGGTCCGCTCGGGCTCTTCGTCACCATCGTCAGCTTGACGACTTCGGCTTTTGTCAAGGATGTTGCTGGACTTATTGCCACCCAGGGAGTTCTCTACGCCATCGGATGCAGTCTCCTCTTCAGTCCAATCTCCCTGTACATGGACGAATGGTTCGTCGAGCGCAAGGGCTTTGCCTACGGCGTCATGTGGGCAGGAAAATCTTCCGTGGGCGTCGCCATGCCCTTCCTGTTCAGCGCTTTACTACAAAGATTCGGGCTCAGGGCGACTCTACTGTCTTGGGCAATCTCGTCCGTTGCAATGACTCTTCCGACGCTATTCTTCCTGAAGCCTCGTGTTGATCTAAGTCGTGACTCACGACCACGACCTATCAGTTTCGCCTTTTTTGGATTCGGTTCTTTCTGGATGCTTCAGATTGGAATTATTGTACAGTCTTTGGGATACTTGATGCCGAGTACATACCTGGCCAGCTATGCCAACGCGATTGGATTCTCGTCAGTCACTGGTCCTATCCTGATGGCTTTGTTTTCACTTGCCTCGGTACCCGGGTCTTTGATTCACGGAATGCTGGGCGACAAGATCTCTGCAGCCAAGGTGATCCTTGTGTCATCCCTGGGAAGCGCACTTCCAGTCTTCCTCCTCTGGGGCCTAAGCCGTCACCTCAGCACGATGGTGTTGTTCGTGATCCTCTACGGCTTCTTCGCTGGGGGCTTCAGCTCGACATGGGCAGGAGCCCTACAGGAAATCAAAGGAGACGATGCTACAATCGATACATCACTGGTATTTGGGATGCTTCTGGGTGGCCGAGGTCTTGGGTTTGTCGTCGCCGGCCCTGTCAGCGGTGCTCTCGTCTCTGCAGGAAGCTCGATTTCGTCAGGCGACGCGATGGGATATGCTACAAAGTATGGGCCGATGATTCTTTGTACAGGAGTTACCGCTCTTATGGGAGCTTGGGCTCCTCTTTGTAAAATTGCCAAGTCAATTGGGTCGAGGGGGGTTCAAGCCTGTTCTCGAGTGGTTGTTTGAGGGACTGTTTATTCTGCAAGAATTTGGCTCATCGGCAAGATTTGTAAGGATGCGGAAGACGAATGAGTGAACGACAATATTGGAACAAAGGACATTCTGGGTCGGTAAGCCTGGTAGAGAACAGCTGGCGGACTGTGAGATATAATGAATGGCGAGTTGTGCGCTGGAGATTGCCAAATATTAAAGGTTGATGCTCGTAAAATAGTTTGCTCCCTTGGAGCTTTCATTTACTTCTTCTCTATCAATACTTGACCATTCACCAACCCAAATGTCGCATCATCCGTGTCAGCCCAGTCCTGCCAAGCCTGTGCCATCTCGTCAAGTTCACTCTCTGTCGCAATACCCAACTCGAGAGATTTACGACGCGTATGGCCCCCAATCAAGCGCTCCCTCATAGATTCAGCTGGTGAATGTCAGTCAATTGTCATGATTTCCTTGAATCAGGTCACTCACCCCAGACTCTTCTGTCCTCGGGGTCGCTGTAGCACCACGTGCCGAAGCTTGCCGTGATGTCTTGACGAGCTACACCGGCCTTTAGAGCCCACGATACAAGTTGGCGCCCTCCTTTATCCTGTCCGCCGTTTGCTACTAGCACTCTGATCTGATTCTCGTGGAATTTGAGCAGACCCGGGATCTCCGGCCAGAAACACCACATGTGCATGTCGCTCTCCCGCAAGGAAATCACGCCCCCGGGCTTTGTCACTCGAATCATCTCTTGAATGGCTTCGGTTGGAGTATCTAGGTGACAGAGGACCTGGTGGGCATGCGTCACGTCAAAGGTCGAGTCGGAGAAGGGTAGCTCAAAGACGTCTGCGCGCTTGAACTCGATGTTGGTGACACCTTGAGAATCAGCAAACTCTTTCGCGCGGACGAGGATCTCATCGCTTATGTCAGTGGCTGTGACATGCCCATCGGGTATGTATCTCGCCAGCGACGTCGAGATTGTGCCAGAGCCAGCGCCGACATCCAGAAGCTTGAGATTGGGGTTGTCTTTGGCCATGGACTGCAGCTTGGGCAGCAGATGGCTGCTGCTGTTCTCAGCTGTTCTCCATTCGTGATGCCTGACCTGGCCGTATCCTGGGCCGTACTTGTTGTGTCCTGAAGCTGCCATGGTTGTTGGTAATTGAGGCTGTTGGTGATGGTGTTTCATGGAGATAAAGGCCGGAGTTTAGAGGGGTACTCCGCACAGCATGATATCATATCGCATGATGTGGGATTGGATGGAGTTGCAATCACTCCGGTTGCTACAGTACATAAGTAATAGAGAAGCAAAAGCTTCATTACAATTTTTTATAGAATAAGGGTAGCTGAATCGGGTTTATCGTTATTACGGTATCTGGCGTGTAAAGCAATGCTCCCAGGATCTTGATTCAATGAGAGCGATCTGTACAAGTGACAGAATACATCCCAGGCCTTGGAAAAGACGGAATTAATCCCGACATCCTGCAAACAATGACGATCCTCGGTCCATTGATCCGGACCGACGAAGCAAAAAAAAAAAAAAAGTCCCGTTCTTGGCTTCCGCGGACCGACCATGGGAGCATCATTTCCCCGTGGGGTCTGAGGGGAAGATCGTCCTGTGATGATTGCTTTCTTGATGAGCTTCCTCTTTTGAACGTGGTAGAATGTCAAAGCGGGCGCCAAACAGGAGGCTGCATTTTGTGGCTTTTTTGGAGATGGGCATGGGAATGTTGCATGGATGTCCTTGGATGATGACTCGTGCTGTGATGGAGGATGGAGGGTGGAATTGATGGATGAGACAGTTATTCATAGTATGGAAAAGGCATCAAGTCATGATTGCTAATGACAAAGATTCAACTTGTTCATCAATTCAACATCTTGGCATGAATTGGAGAAGAAGAGGGGGAGCAGAGCCGCCTCTGTCCAAGATGACGCCCAAGACGGCACCTCGGCTGTGGCGTCGATCCTGCCTTGGCGGAGATTGATGTAGAAACAACCACACTCTCTCTGCCTGAAGGCTGAAGCTGGCAAGGATCTTGTCTTTTGCTTCAAATGTCAAGAGTAATACAACGTAGTAACAGACCCTAAACGATGCCCTTATCAGTCTCCAGACTGACTCAAAGACGAAAAGAAAAAAAAAAGCGAATCCTTTTAATGAGCGACATCGGTCAACTTCCTCCACAGCCAACTCCGTACTATTGCCCAAATCAAACTTTTCTTCCCCACGGGTCCCGCAAAGAGTCAAGGTTAAAGAGACCACGAGCCCATGCTTTGCGGGGACCGCATATCCAATCCCTGAGGAGGCAATGGTTTAGCGTTGCACTCGACAAAGATTCCCCGACCTCGGCTCCGCGAGACGGATCCTGATGGTATCCACACGGTTATGGGATATTACCAACGAGAGACGATGGAAGGAGAATGAGGAGGAAAAGAGTGTGACTCGTGCACTCCGTGTAACCAACGACGGACTGACTCCGAGACATGAACAGGGTTTTTGCAATAAATATGTTGCCGATCCCCTCTTACTCTCCCCTCTAAAGCTGCACCTTTACCACCTCCCCCTCTCTCTCCAACCTGCCAATTGCTCCCAAAAGCCCTCCAAAAGGACAAGCAATGGCTCTCGTCGGCGAGGAAAAGCCTTCGGGCACTGACTCGCCCGTGTCTTTTGACCCCGAGCGCAATGGAGGAACCACCGACGCCGTCGAGCTCGTCTGTCCGCCTGGCACGACTGATCGCAAGCTCATGGCCAAGATTGATCTCCATGTCATTCCCTTTCTCTGCATCATGTACCTACTCGCCTTTCTGGGTATGTGAATCGCTTCGTTTCACCATCATTGCGCAGCTAACCAATGGCAGACCGCGTCAACATCGCCAACGCCGACGTCTACGACCTCTCGGTCGAGCTTGGGCTCGAAAAGACCCAGTACAACAACGCCCTCGTCGTCTTCTTCGTGCCCTACATCCTATTCGAGATCCCCTCAAACATTCTGCTCAAGCGCTTCAAGCCTCACGTCTGGCTGAGCCTCAACATGTTCCTCTTTGGCCTCACCACCCTGCTGCAGGGCTTGGTCCAGAACTATAGCGGTCTGATTGCGACGCGCTTCTTCCTTGGTCTCTTTGAGACGGGCATGTTTCCTGGAGGTATGTCAACCTGGGCGCATTCAATTTTAGACTCTTGACTTACATCATTTAGCCTTCTACCTCATCGGCATGTGGTACCGACGACACGAAGCCCAGCGCCGATACTCCTTCTTCTTCAACAGCACCACCCTCGCCGGCGCTTTCGGTGGTCTTCTTGCCGCAGCCATCGGCAAGATGAGCGGCATGAGGGGTTACGCCGGCTGGCGCTGGATCTTTATCCTCGAGGGCGCCTTGACTGTGTTTGCCAGCTTCTTCTTTTACTTCCTCCTCCCCGACTTCCCGGAGGAGGCCAAGTGGTTGACCCCCGAGGAGAGGGACTATGTCACCGCTAGACTCAAGGCCGATCAGGGCAGCTCTGGCGCTGAGCGCAAGACGACCTTTGGCGACGTTCTCAACATCCTCAAGGACTACAAGATCATCCTCGGAGGATTCATGTACTTTGGCCTCATCGTCCCAGCCTACGGATACGCCTACTTTGCGCCTGGCATCATCAAGACGTTTGGCTACAGCCCTGTGCAGACACAGCTTCACAGCGTTCCCCCGTGGGCCGTCGCATTCGGTTTCTCCATGATGATTGCTTTCATCTCGGACAAGCTCCGACACCGCGCCGCGTTTGCAATCTTTGCCATCCTCGTCGCCATCGCAGGCTTCGCCATCTTGCTTGGCGTGCACAACAACACCAATGTGCAGTACGCGGCGCTCTTCCTCGTCGCTATGGGCGCATACACGGCCATGCCCATCATCGTATGCTGGTTCAACATGAACCTCGGCGGACATAGACGACGATCGATCGGAAGCGCATGGCAGGTTGGATTCGGCAACATTGGTGGTATCATCGCTGTGTTTGCCTTTCTCAAGAAGGATGCGCCCAAGTTTATCCCTGGTTATTCCATCTCCATCGCCTTTACTATCTTGTCCATCATTGCGTGCATCACGTATGGCATCGTGGTGTTTACCGAGAACAAGAGGAGGGATCGGAATCCGCCATCGGAGGAGCTGTCGGAGGAGGAAAAGACTGAGCTTGGTGATAATGCGCCTACGTACAGATATCTGCTGTAGATAGGATATGACGATACCCAGATACTGGACTTGTCTAATATGAATGATGATGTATGATTCAGTCTGAGCTCACCTTGACAATTCCATGCTCTACACAACCACCACTGATATATCCCCCGACGAGCTACGGATACAAATCTTCCAAACTCAATTGCCGCCCGGCATCGCCGAGCCCTGATAAACCTGATTACGATCCACCTCGAAACCTCGTAACGAACCCCCTGGATTTGCTCCACCACCCAAAGCTAAACCTGTCAAACTGGTTTCGTCTGAAAGATAAAGACCCGCTCATACGGGGCATTTCCTCGTTCAAGTCGCCCTTTGATAGGCGGTGACGCAGGAACGAGAACCAACTTTTGCAGGTTTTGGAGACTTCATTGGGTGGTTTCGCAGATCGTCCCATCTTGACAGATGCAGGCTTTAAAACCCGGGTTCGCTCCCTAGGGGATGGGATCCTGGACCAGCTGAACCGAGCTGATGAAACGAGTTTCTGTTTGAGACGAAGCTCGCCGTCTGTCGTCACTTCTCGTTCGTCAACTTCATCCTCTTCAACAACATGAAGACAATCGTCGCTCTCCCCTTGGTCCTCGCGGCCACCGCTCAAGGCCATGTCGCACGCGACACAGACTGCAAGGATGTCCACATCTTTCTCGCCAAGGGAAACAACGAGCCTTATCCGGGACGTCAGGGAAAGCTTGCCGGCGCAATCTGCTCTGGCCTAGACAGCTGCGACTACGAGGACATTCAGTTCTACAACCCCCTCGAGGCGCCGTATTGCGGCTCGGTCTTTGAGGGTGCCAAGAATGGTATCCAGCAGATCACGGCGTACAACAAGAAATGTCCCGACTCGAAGCTCGTGGTGAGCGGTTATTCGCAGGGTGGTCACGTCGTTGGTGATATCCTCGGTGGTGGAGGAGGCGTCTTTTTTCAGGACTGTGTGCAGGAGCCTAACAGGGGCTTGGATCCCAAGACTCGTCCAGCCAACAAGAGTAGATATCCCATTCTGAAAATGATTCCATGTGTACTGACAAGTCATTTCCAGTCGTCGCTGCCATGATCTTTGGAGACACGCGCCACACAGCAAACCAGCCCTACAATGTCCTCAGCGGCGCCGGAAAGGACGGTCTCTTCCCCCGTCCTGGCGACCAGCTCGCCAATCTGGCCAAGTACGGTGATGTGCTGCACAACTACTGCGTCGATACGGATCCTATCTGCGCCCAGGGTGATGTGGTAGAGACGCATCTGAACTACTTTGACGTATTCACCGACGACGTTGCGGGATGGGTCAAGGAGAGGGTCAATGCCGCTGAAGATGATGATGGAAAGAGTTCTTCGACTACTGCTAGCACCAAGACTGGAGCGACTACTACGACGACTGCAAAGAGCGAGACGACCACAGAGCATACGACCAAGACATCAACCAAGGATTCAAAGACCACAACGAAAGCCTCCACTGAGAGCGAGAAGACCTCCAGTGCCACCAAGACGAAGACAGAGTCCAACGCCGAGACAACTACCACGGAGGATGCCACCTCGACTGCTGAGACCTCGACTACTGAGGCTTCGACTATTGAGACCTCAGGCGCAGACAGCACTGACTCCGAGACTGCCGTCACATCATCAAGTAACGAAGCTGCGGCACCATCGGCAGCTGGTAATGCAGCTGGTTCAACAACCGCTCATATCGGAGGCATCTTGATGGGACTGGCTGCTGTCCTAGCCATCTAAGATCAATCGACGTCAACTTTAATATGCGAGATGTGATATATACTCATATCATCTAAGCTAATGAGCCTATGTCGACTAATGGGGTGGACTGTTTGCGCCTTGACGTTCATATAATCACAATAGAGATGCGAGATTAGGGTATAGACAATCATATTACTAGAAAAGAACTACTTAAACACCCGAAAAACTTATGAAATCTCCAAGGAGCGACATGATCCAAATACTCGGACAAAATGTTAGTACAGTAAGAAACCACGTTTCGTAATGACAGACGTAATCGTTCGTACACCACCTGATCCTCGTTTAGTACACCAGCCACCATGAGTTCGCCGTGTGCACAACATCCAGCCCATTTTGCGGTCTGGGCTGGCCCGACCTTCTCCTCCATGTCGAGCTGATCTGCTTGACGTTGTTCTGGACTCGCCAGTCGCTGGGGGCAATGTACTTCCCCCCCTCGATGCTCTTGTCCTGCGCGCTGCCGCACCACTTCTCGAACGCCGGGAGGCCAAGACCCAGGCCATTGTTCAGGCGGTCGTGGAGCTCGCGGAACTCCATAGCCGGCTTGGTCCAGCCCTGGAGCTGGTGGTGCGAGGCCTTTAGTAGCTCGAGATGAAGCTTGGCCTCGGTGATGAGTCTTTGCCGGTCTGGGTACGCCTCGCCAAACTCGTTTCCGTGACAGCATGATCCCATCTCGCGCAGGACAGATTCATGGATCGACATGGCGCTGGCTGTGCGACCACAAGAGGTATACAGACCAGCTAGCAGACGAGAAAAGGCAAGAGTCTCGAGATCGAGACGGCCTCTGCTGCGTCGCAAGTTGTAGCAAAGCAGCTCGGCCGTGTCGATGGCACCAGAGACATCTCCGCGGGCATACTTGACGTGAATGAGGAGCTTGCCAATGTCCAGGACAGTGGTAGGAGACCAGCCACCAGATCGCTGCATCTGCTCGCGTGAGCGCCACAGACGGAAGAGCAGACTCTCGAGCTCATCCCAGTTGCGCTGAGCACCAAGAAGACGGATAAGACCAGAGACATCCTCAAAGCGCAGGCTGACAAAGTCGATCTCAGCAGCACGGAATGCAGCAAGCACCTCGGCCATGATCTCGCGAGAAGTCGTGAGCAGGTCGTTGCGCATCTTCTCGTCCTTGGCACCAGGGTGCGGCACGTCGATGCCAGCGAGGAACTCAGCGAGCTTGTAGCCAAACTGAATGCAGCTGGGACGCTGGTAGAGCTTCTGTCCCTGAGCGAAGCGGAACACGATGCGGCCGAGCTGATTGGCGCAGTGGAAGTCGTTAGCCTCGAGAAGAGTCTTGACCCTGGCGCTTCCGGCCTTGACGGCGAGGAGGGAAAAGTCCATCTTGGTGGCCTTGCGGTCCTTGCCGAGCTCGGAGAGGAGGGCGAGGTAGAAGAGACGAACATCCTCGTCGCTGACGCCCTTGAAGTACAGGTTGTACTCGGTCTTGAACTGCTGGAATAGTCTCTTGTCGAGGATGGCCAGGAGCTGGACGCGCTGGTGTTCCTCCCAGAAGCAGCGAAGCTTGGCACCACATTCGAGGATAATCTCGATGTTCTTCTCGTGGGTAATCACACGAGAGTACTCCTCGTACAGGAGGGACTCAAACATGATGGAGGCCATAATCTCCGAGTAGGTGATGGCGCAGTCCTTGCAGCAGAGGCCGTGCTCAAAGGCGCTCAGGAAGACAAACACCAGCTTGCTCACGTGGATGTCAAGTTTGAGCGTGATGTCGCTGCACGGCATACCCTCACGGAAGATAATGAGGTGTCGTAGCTGGTGAAGGAGCTCGTGGCCTTGCTTGGTGAGGTTGACGCTCACGTAGATGGAGGCCAGTGAGATGGCGGCGTTGAAAAGAGTCGTGGTGACAGTTAGAGTTGTGATGATCTCGATGACGGAAACCTCGAGAAGCTTGATCATCTTGGCGTGAGTCTCCTTGGTGTTGCACTTGTGGTACAGAATTACAACGTCTCTGAGCTGACGGAGAGTCTCCTCGTGCCAGCATCCCAGCGTGAGCTTGAGATGCTCGTAGGTCTCGATGCAGATCAGGATAGCCCGATCCAGGGGAATCTTCTTGGTCTCCCTGCCCGAGGTGATGATTGTAACGTACAGCTTGGAGAGGCGCTTCTTGACAGTGTGCACCGTGGTCTCGGTGACAACAGTCGTAGTGGTCTTGGTAGTTGTCGTCTTTGTGATGATCTCCTCGTAGATGTCGACAGCTTCATGCTCATGCCTCTCGCTCTTCTCGCACATCTTGGCAAAGGCGATCAAGGCCACAAAAAAGCCATGAGAATCTTTTCCACAAACAGTAGTCACGACCTCCTTATACTCGACCGAGATCTTGTAAAGAACAGAGAACTCGACCTTGATGTGAATCTCGAGCACGTACGTGTACCTCTCGTAGATCTCGGTGATGAGCTCCTCAGTCACGACGAGAACTCCGCGGTGGTGGATGACGGTCTGCCACATGAGAGCAGAAATGTCTCGCAGCTCAACCCACATGTGTCGGTGGTAGTAGTGACGGAGAAGATACTGAGCAGCTTCAAAGGCATCGTGATGACAGTGCTTGATGTCCTTGTTGAGGATGGTGACAATCTCACGATAGTAGATGTACGCATCCTTGTGGCCGATCAGCTTGCAGTGGTAGCCCAACGAGTACAAGGTCTTGATCGTCAGGTGATGCCCGTGACCCAGCTTCTTCTTGTATCGATCCAAAATCGAAATGTAGAGCTCAATGATCTTTTCGTGGCGGTGATGCTCCTCGTAAAACTCGACAAGAACGCGAAGAGACTCATGAAGACGCTCATCCTCCAGAGAGAGAGAAGTCAGGCAAGCGTAATAAATGCGGAGGTGAATGTGCTCAGCCTTCTCAAAGAAGCCCTGGTAGTGGTAGCACATGGCAAGGCGTCGAGCCACGAGGATACATTCTCGGGAGGAGTGCTCGTGGAGAGTAATCTTGGTGTCGGTGCTCAAGATGGCCTTCCAGGTGATCTCAAGAGTTCGCTTGATGATGATCTCAGCCTCGGACCACTTCTGATGCTCAAAGTATGTGCCGATCAGGGCCATGCAGGCAGAGAAGAAGCTGCGGTCAACCTTGGTCTTCTTGCAGCGCTCATAATGAGTCTCGTAGATCTCCCTGACCACAGTCTCTGTAACCTCAGTTGTGGTTGTGGTGGTCGTCTTCTTGGTGATGGTTGTCTCGGTCACCTCCTCGACAACCTCGGTGATGAGAATAGTGGTGCGGCGAGCTTCCTCGTCCTCAGTCTTGCCGTTCTTCTTGAACCAGCCCCAGACCTTTGTCAGGATGGAGATCGTGATGCTGAAGAGACTGAAGCTCCTGCAGGTCTTGCCAAGTTCTCTGATCCAGACAATGAGAGTCTCTTCTTCACAGTGGTGGTGCTCATACTCTGCCCAGAGGCAGATGAGGATGTTGGTCGCCTCCTCAATGCGCTTCACCTCACGGAGAAATCTGACGTACTCGAGGGCGATCTGAATCTTGGCAACGTGCACCTCGACACTGGCCTTGACTCGGCAGATGATGGAGATGCGACGCCAGAGGCTGATGAACAGTCTCTCGGCCAGGTAGATCTCGCCGCAGGAGTAGTAGGACCTGGCCAACTTGATCATCATGGAGATGCAGAGATGGTCATGGATCTCAAGATCCTCACTGGTCTCAAAGATGAACTCTTCAAGCTGACCAATCTCCTTTCCGCCCTTTTCACCCTTGAACACGATGTCCAGGGTGCCAAAGAAGGCGCCGATACGACCGGCTTCAGGAGACTTCTTGCCATAGCGGACAATGATGATCTCGTAGAGCTCCTTGTAGACAACAGTAGCACGCCACTCTTCCTTGATGCAGATGTACAGCTTGGCGAGCTTCTCGTGCCAGGTGATGACCTCGTCGCTTGACGGGCCATACTTGTGCTTGCAAATTGTGATCCACACCCGAATCATCTCTTCGCGATAGTTCACAATCTCCGTGCGCTCGGTGATGACAATGGTCTCGGTGTAGGTCAGGAACAGATGAGTGCAAGAGCTGACAATGACGCTAGTCTTGGACAGGATGATCCCTCCCAACTTGGCAGCGCGGTAGAAGAATCGTGCCCCAACGATGGAAGAATCAGCTGCTGTCGAGTACTTGACGTGAACATGGCCAAGAGTGATGAGGTTCTGAAGGACGGTAACATGCTCCTTGCCGAAGCAGGTCTCTCGGATGCGGAGAGTAAGCTCATGAAGCTCAATGGTATCCTGATGGCCGTGGTATCGGCGCCAGCATGGTCGCTCAAGAAGAGCAAACATGACTGAATCGGGGAAAATGTCACTGAATCCCTTAGGCAGACTGATCTCGCCATTGGAAACGACAAAGCCAGCCTGTCTGAAGTGGACAACCCAGTTCTGCATGACATATCCTATCAAGTGGTGTCGACGGAGCACAGCATCAACAGCCGAGTCCTCAAGCTCCTCCATGAGCAGCTCATGGTCGCCGCCGAGGGTAAGACGCGCATAGAGCAGCATCCTAAGAGTCAGCTGCAGATGAGCATCCTTGTGCGATAGCAGCGACTTTCCAAGAAGACTCTTCATGTATGACTGAACATACGAGTTGCGGAAGTGAAGACGACCACCGCGGATGATGAGCAAGTCACTGCAATGCTCGGTCACGAACCTGGAGACGTTGAGGGTAGCGGTTCCCATGGCCTTTCGGTTAAGGTCAATAGAAAGAAGTTGAGCAGCCTCCTCAACAGCGAGGGGGGACTCCGTGATGAGCATAAATGACAGGAGATGCTGCAAAGTCTCATTCTTCTGGAGATCCAAGCGGTCCACAGAGATGCGAATCACATCAGAGAGCTCAGAGCTGACGCCCTTGCTCCTGGCACGGAATGCGTCGCAAGAGTTCTCTCGGTTCAGAATACGGCCAACATAGAAGGCCCAGAGGAAGTTGCCCTTGGACTTGTTTACCAAGCTCTCGATGATCTGTTCACGCTCCCGGACGTCCAGGTCGCGGTAGTGAATAGACTTGGACAAGGTCTGCTTGAGATGAGACTCGATGTCTTCGTGAACCTCCTTCTGCGTGATCTCGAAGAGCTTGGAGCCATCCTTCAGAGCAGCGACAGGTCGAGAAAAGGTAATGACATGCGTGCGCGAGAGGTCTGCGACACATCGTCGAAGAGCTTGGTGGAACTCCTTGACATTCTTCTCAGACATCTCATCGCAGCCGTCAGTCAAGAGGACAATGGAAGTCTCTGCGCGCTCAGCAGCCAGCAGCCCAGTGCGCAGGGTATCCCAAAGAGTAGCCTCAAGGTTTGCAGCATTTGAAGTCTTGGAGTAGACCTCGAAAGCCTGGACAAGTCGCTCGTAGAGAGAAACATCGCCCACACTGCGCTCAAGCAACTGGAAGAGGAAGCTCTTGACACAAGCAAGGGGTGTTGCCTCCTTGGGCGAGTCCCATGGGAAGTTGTAGTTGAGAACAGTGTAGAATCTGTGGTCAAGGGGGCGGGCGAGTCTCTCGCCAACCCACTCAGCGAGCACACTCTTTCCGCGGCCTGCAGAGCCAGTAATGTTGAGGAACTTGTCGTTGCTTCCAAGGAAGTGGACAAGACGTTCCTTGATCCAGTTGCAGGTATCTTCAGAGCGGTCAAGGTGCTCGTAAACCTCATCGTAAAGAGAGTTTCTGACTGAGGATTGCGCCGATGGCTGAAGCCGTCGACGGACAGACTTGAGGCTGATGGAGAAGCCCTTGCTGCCGAGCTTATAAGACCAGACACGGTCGCAGAGTGTCTCCTTGGCTTGCCAGATCTCATCAATCTGCTTGCCAAAGGCGGTGTCAAGGCTAATTGAGATAGTTGAGCCAGGCTTCAGGCTGCTGATCTTCTGCTTGTAGTGGCTGGCGATGGAGCCGACGAGGTAGACAAGATCGCAAAAGATATTGGCGGCAGCCTCTCGGATGTGTGATGGCATGTACTCCAGTTCATGGATCCGAGCAACACCAGAAAGGAGCATGGCCAGCTCGTACAACGCCATAAAGGTGGGAACGAGGGCTCTGGCTTGGTTGTGGCCAATCTAAGTAACAGTTAGTATGATGTTAAGAGTAAGCTCGAGCATCGGGGTTACAAACCTCAAGGAGAACTTGGCAACTAGCCAACGCAGCCGATACAGAGGCATGGCCGCCATGGACAAACTTCTCAATCTTTTGGCCAAAGGTGTAAACCTGAAGGCCAAAGAACTGAGCGGTGCTGAGAACAGTATCCCAGTCGCTGCCTCGTCGAGGCATGTGGATCAGACGCTCATCCGAAATGTATTGGAGATAGTCCCTTATATCCATCTCGGTGACAAAGGCCTCGTCATAGTCATCAAGGCGGACTATCAATTTCTTGACAGTCCTTGTAACTTCGGTCAACCGCTCAAAGTGCTCAAGCTTGCTGATCGAAGTCCTTGTGACGGTGCCATTGGATCTGGCGATAATCTTGGTAGGTGTGGCCATGGTCGAACTCTTGATGACCTCTGCCTCTGGCGAGGCTCGGTCGGATGCCACGGTGGTTCGGTCACTCTCATTGTCGGAGGCTTGCGTCTCAGTGACGGCTACGGACACATCGGAGTGGTGTTTGTCCTTTCCCAAGGAGGGAAGGGAGTCCTTGATACCTTGCTTGAGAGCGTCCATTGTGTTTCGTGATGAAGAACTCTCCTGTGCGTCAGATCGGAGAGAGGAAGAAGACGAGGAGTGGCGTTTTCTTCTGGCTACAGGAGGGAGTAGACGTTAGATAAGGCTCTTGAAGGACAGAGGGACCACTTTGAGTTGGAAGGGACATGCAGTGGCGGAGGGACTAGGGAAGTTTGTACAGAGTATAGGTTGTGTGATAGACAAGAAAGGCGTACCGTCAAAAGACTTTCGTAGTCCCAACATCCCGGAAGGTGAAGCAAGCTGAGAGAAGGAGCTCTGAGGTCTAGAGCCAATAACCCAAACCTCTCGAGGAGACGATGCGCTTTATACCGCCATCATCTTCACCCGTCCCCTTTCCTTGATGTAATGTGCATTCTCAGCTATCCCTCGAGTATTTGCTTGGCTGAGCTGATTGCCACAAAATCGAATCACTAGCTTCCTCATGGCCATACACGGCACGGAGCTGAACCACCAAGAGGCATACGCGCAACTCGGCATCAAGCAGGGAGGGGGAGCTCCTGGAGGGGGGGTAGCTGCGGGACTTTTGCGTGGTGTAAAGGTCTCGTTTGGGAACAGCGGCTGCTCAATTCTCGATATCCCGCGTGAGTGAGTTTGCCGTGGCTGGGCTGGATTCAGATGATCCCAGACGGTGGCGGTTATCACTTAGATACGCGGTGTGGAGTAGGAGGGTCTCGGCCGATCGACCCCAGGATTCCTGTGACGGCGGAAGGACACTTGCGTAGCCCCCGGCGGACTGATCCGCCTCTCACGGGCCGCTCTGGGATAGTCGTCGTTTATCCCAGGCAAGCCATGCCGCTTGGCAGAGACATTGTTTCCTAAACGGGCCTCAAAGGGCGATGCATGCCATGCGAGGTGATAGTGGCTGGCTGGGTGTGGTGGTTAATGGGTTTAGCTGAGTTGAGTGCTTGGCCTGAAGAGTGAGGAGGCCCGGGGTCTCGACCGCAATAGGAGATAGTTAGTATCGGCAGTACGATATCTCAAGTGTCCTACTGAGTAGCACCATGCATGCTATTAATTCGCAATGGGGGCAACGCTGTTTCTATCAAGTCAAGATATCCGAGACCGTTACGCGTTCAACGGTCTCGACCAACGGGTCTCCAACCCGATGATTCTCGGCGCGCGAGGCTTTGAGTTCAGGGATAAAACTACCGAAGAGACTATTGCCTTCTCAGCCTCACTGGCGGCGCCATCTCATTCCTCATTTCGTGTTCAGCAGAGACCATGCACGCCACCAAAGGTGTCACCCAAGAGCACGTGTAATGCAGAAGGAAGAGACAGGTTTAATTGGGAAGGGCGCGTTAATTGACTTTTTTTTCTGTCCGAGAAGAGCCAAGAAGGCCTTGTAATGGAAAGACAGATGGCAATGTCTCAAGAGATCGTGATAGACGAGCTCGGCCGGTTGTAAATCCGACCCCGGAGAAACAGGCCCGGCACTCGGGATCCCGGGTCGTTTCCCCCACTCCGGGAAGCCAGACCCCCCCACCATCGAAGGCGCGCCCTTCACTGAGAGAAACTCCATACTGCCCCACCAAAGACGTCAAAACACCATGGATAAATTTGGAGATGTTGGTTTACAACACGATTTAAACTTCTAACGATCGCTATTCTTTCGGTTCGCGCGTATTTCATTCCATCTAGAGGGTATACTTGCTTTTCTACACAAGAAAGATCCCCCAGTCGTACACAATGGCGACAATTCGACATGCGCGCAAGGAGGGTGAGCTACCCCTCAGTTAGAGATCCTTCTAGAAGCTATGTCATGCTAACCAGAGCTCTTCCTAGATGCGCCTACAATCGTGCAGCTTATCCAGGAGCTTGCCGACTATGAGAAAGAGCCCGACGCAAACAAGGCTACCGTCGAGAGCATCGAGGCCACCATTGCCTTTGCGCCGTCCGATTCGCCCGATGTTGACGCTTCCATCATCCCCAACACGGAACCGATTGCGCCAACTAGACCTGCCCGATGCTTGCTCCTTTTATCCCCCGAGGGCGTCGCCGTAGGCATGGCCTTGTATTTCTACAACTATAGCACGTGGCGGTCCAGCGCAGGCATTTACCTCGAAGATCTCTTTGTGCGAGAGTCGGAACGCGGCAAGGGATACGGCAAGAAGTTGCTCAGCACTCTGGCCAAGCAAGTCGTTGCTATCAAGGGAGCTCGTCTTGATTGGGTGGTTCTCAAGTGGAACGAACCCAGCATCAAGTTCTATGAGAGCATTGGCGCCTATGCGATGAACGACTGGGTCGGCATGCGGGTGGATGGCGATGGCTTGAAGAAGCTGGCCAGCCTGACGGATTAAAAGAGTCGTGATGCATTGGATATAGACCGCGCATCTGCGCTAGATCGCTAGATGATCATCCGCACACGCGGGATCCTCGGCTGGCTGATGGTTCGGTTCAAGACTCAGAAGGACTCTCGTCCTTGGGCTTGATCATCCGGCCGTGGCTGTCGACACCATCAAAGATAGAAAGCTGCCTCTCAGATGCGCAGATTGTGGTCTTTTTGATAGTCCCCCAAGTAAAAGTGTGTTTTAGCGTCCGCGGATCCTGGTCCATCTTTGGTGTAAACTGCCATGCTCGTTGATATGCTCGGCGGTACCATCGTGACGAAATCTCGCGCGTCTTGAGCTGTGCTTGGTACGGTTCCGCGTCCTTTCCCTCGGGCCTGACGAAAGAGCTCTTTTTCGGTCTGCGTTCAACCCTGGAAGCGGGCAGGCTCGCATACGCCTCCCAGTTCCAGTTCGTGAAAACGTTTTGTTCGACGGCTTGTATAGGGCTCGCGGCTGGTCGTCTCGTGGGAACTTTCCACTCGCCCTGCTCCTGTGCGCCCTTGCTCAGCTGTCCAAGTAGTTCCCATTCGCCATTGGTCAAGGGGACCATCATCTTGTTAATGGCTCTCCGCCAAAAGTGAGCCTCCTTCGCTCGGACAACATTCTCGGCGAGTGGACTTCCCCAGAGGTTCGTTTTAGGGACAGCCCCAGACGGCTTCAGACCCTTGAGCTTGCGCTTGAGCCAGCTGAGGTTACTGCTTTTTTGCAATTCCCGCTGGGATGAAAGGAGCCTTGTGACCTTGTCTATATCCCACTTCTCATAAAAGTCATTTCTGATATGTACTGGTTTCTGGTTCAATCGACCCGCAGGGCGTTTCTCCTCGACATTCTCGTTTGCGACTTGACTTGTTGCGTCTGTATCATTCGTGGAACCCTCTTTCTCACTCAATGCCTTCGATACCTCGGCAGCAGCGCTGTCAGTCTTCCCAGCACTGCCCTTGGTAGCATCCCCGTCAATGAGAGCCTCCAAGGCATCCGAGTCGTTAGGGCCTTCTGGGCGCACAAAGTTGGCAACCAGGCTTCTTCTGCGAAAGCCCATTCTTCCAAAGCCATGATAGATGAGCTTTTCCATAGACGGTCTGTCCCCACAGTTGGCCGCTCTCAACGTGCGAAGGGCATTGCTGGCTTTGGCGCGGTGCTTCTTTTTCATGGAATGATTCCTGCGGTGATTTCGAAATCGGGTCCGTATTAACGAAGTGATAGTGGGCGAGAAGGCAGGGGGGAGGTAGGAGCATTCGCGGAGGAGGTGTCGGTAGAGATGGAGAGGTGGGAGGAAGTCGGGAATGGCGGCGTTTGGGCGAGGCATTGTGGAAGTTTGTACAGGGGAGGAGAGGAAGAATTAAATGGAGGTGCAAGGCCCCTAAAGCAGGATAATAAGTCAAGTTCGTAAAGGAACGATTGCCATGTCAAAGATGTGCAATTAAGCTCACGATAGAACCAGACTGGGTCTTTGGAACTCTCCAGTGCTTGTGATTTTTGATATCGGAGCTGGTGCGGAAAAACTCCGGTAGGGGACATTGCTCTCACAACTTACGCCGTGAAGACTACTACCTGAGCTGGAGACACGATAGAGATGAAAAAAGAGTGCTAGGTCAGCTAGCATAAGTAATTGAAGAATGGCATTAATGTAGCCCTCTATCATTTCGTGCTAAGGTTATCCAGGAATTCGTTCTGGTGTGTGTTCAAGAGTTCTGGGCGAGCATCACATTCATCACTTTCATTATGGCACGCCGTAAAGTGCATCCTGACCTCATCTGCCTGGATGCAGTGTCACTTTCACAATGGTGCACAAACATGGCCCCTCCGCCTTAACATTGTCCAAGTCACAGTGCTCTGTGCAACGTGCAACACACGACAAAAAGAATGCACAATTTTATGCACATTGATGCCGTGTGCATCTTGCACCACGTGGTTCCACACCAAAGACTGGCCAGGACTTGTTGCTGGTCGCAACAAGTGGTTGCATTAGCGGCTTCAACCATTCACGCATGGCCTCGAGGCAAATGACCGTGAGCGTCATAAACCATGGTCGTCTGCACAACTATGGTCTCCCGGTGAGCCGACTCGAAACAGCAGGTGGCGGTTGGTCTCTGGAATGGGTCGGCTGGGGGGCCTCATCACCAGTCGAGGCCATTCAACTAGCGGGGTTCACGTTAATTACGCGCCCAGAGCGCGAGACACGTTCCCCGACGACGCGAAAGCACGAAACCGACACGTCTCGATTAATTGAACGCATCCCGTCCTGTCCTGTCGATTCCACGTCGAAGCCTGCTCCGCTCAATGCAAGTGAGCACAACCTAGCAGTCGGTTACTTTGACGTGCATGTAATTAACACGAGCACCAGCGCCGTCGCTTGAGCAGGTACAGAACCTACGTGCATCTACGATCCCGCGCACAATTAAATCCATGCCAACCCTCTCTGATCTGTACAAGGAGTAGAAGATTGACCAAGTCACATCCATCAAGCACAAGCAATTTCAACTCGCAGCTACAGCTTCTGTGCTTCAGCGACCTGTCGCCCGCTAAACTGCCATCTCACAGCACCCCCTCAGCACCCCCGCAACCCTTCCAGGGCACTCGTTCAGGTACCTCGGACCCCTTCTGCACTGAGCCTCAGCTGCACAACTCCGCCCGGCCCACTGCAGCGCAGGCTATCTCGAGGAGCTCATTTCGCCTCGACTCCATCTCAACTCTCTGCAACCACCAGTTTTTCGAGCGCACAAAACCTCCGAAACTCGACGGCGGACAGGCGCATGGGCAGTCCCAGAATCCCGGTTCCAGCCTCATGAGGCGCTTCTCTTCTTCTGTATAATTCTCATCGTCCTTCCCTTGTCGCCTTTGACGTCTTCTACGTACCCCTTCGACCGATTCTTTCATTGGCGCTGATGCTGTTGCGCCCTCAACGACTCACGTATACCTCGTCTCCTTGACCGTCAACGACGACAGCATTCAGCAACTTTCTGGTTCTCACAAAAGATGCCTTCGGCATCGCAAAAATCACAGCAATCTTTCAACATGAGTCAACAATCGCAATCCGGCCTGTCCGCCTCCTTCCATCGAGGTTATAATGGAGACCCTGAGGGACCCCAGATCTATTCGGTACGCAACACCCTTTATCCTTCGCGACTCTTCACAGAATCCCACCGGACTATGCGATCACTAACAGGAACAATTTGGAAATAGGCATCCTACTCGGGCGTCGATGTATACGAAATGGAGGTCAACAACATCGCTGTTATGCGCCGTCGCAACGACTCATGGCTCAATGCCACGCAGATCCTCAAGGTTGCCGGAGTCGATAAGGGGAAGCGAACCAAGATCCTCGAAAAGGAGATCCAGACGGGCGAGCACGAAAAGGTCCAAGGAGGATATGGAAAATATCAGGGCACCTGGATAACATTTGACCGTGGTGTTCAGGTCTGCCGCCAGTACGGAGTCGAGGAGCTACTGCGACCGCTGTTGACCTATGACATGGGCCAGGATGGTGGTGTTGCTGGTCGAGGCGACTTCAATACACCAACAAAGGAGCAGGCCATGGCAGCTCAACGCAAGCGCATGTACAACCAGAGCGCAGATGGAAGACCGAATGGGCTCTCGGGGACCTTTTTCAAAAACATCTCCAGCACCGCTTCGCATGCCGTCGCTGCCATCAGCAAAGCCCGTTTTGATTCTCCAGGACCTCGAAGTCGCAACGGCCCTACGAGAGCACCGAGCTTTAGTCGCCAACCGTCGATGCAGAATGGTGATGATTTCCCCGGTAACTCTCAGCAAAGTTTTGCCTCGGACTATGGCCAGCAGGTCGACTCGGCATATTCGACTCAGCAACAAGCCAGCGCGATGCAGTTGAACGAGCCCGAACCTCCTCGAAAACGTCAGCGTGTGACCATGACGCCCGCCGATAGCTTCAATGCTTATGGTCAGAATATGGATATATACGCCGCGGCTTTTCCAGGATCTCCAACCGAACCCAATGAGTCTTTTGTCTACACCCAAAGCGTCGTTCAGGATCGATCACCCGTCGAAGAAGGCAATGGACCCCTACCACCTCTGCCTTACGAAATGTCGCCCGACGTCGAGATGAAGCGCAGCATGCTGATGGGCTTGTTCATGGAGCCTGCCACCACTGATGCCTCCAAGCACGACATGCTCCGCACCTTTACGCCCCTCGAATTGGATATGCCCATTGATCTGCAGAGCCATACAGCGCTCCACTGGGCAGCCACACTCGCACGCATGCCTCTTCTCCGCGCTCTGATTGCTGCCGGCGCCTCTCCAGCCCGTGTGAACGCCTCTGGGGAAACGGCTTTAATGCGCGCCTGTTTAGTAACCAATTCTATGGACCATGGGTCATTCCCCGATCTCCTCGAAGTCTTGGGCGGTACAATTGAGGCTCGCGATCAAAAAGGACGAACGGTTCTTCATCATATTGCAGTAACCAGTGCAGTCAAGGGACGCAATGCCGCAAGCCGATATTATCTTGAGAGCCTCTTGGAGTGGGTAGTGAGGCAGGGCAGCGTTCCCAACAGCCAAAACACACAAGCCAACGGCAACGTTCCTAGCAGTCAACAATCAACCATTCCCAAGATGGGCATTGCGCGCTTCATGAGCGAGATAGTTAACGCCCAGGACAGCGCCGGCGACACAGCCCTGAACATTGCATCACGGATTGGAAACCGAAGCATTATCTCACAACTGCTGGAGGTTGGCGCTGACCCGAATATTCCCAATAAGGTGGGATTGAGACCAGTTGACTTTGGTATCGGGGGCGAGAGCACCGAGGACAAGACAAATGGTGAGACCAATGTCGAGAAGAATGGTGTTACGGGGTCAAGCCAACGAAGTCGGGAGAGCAGCGATGAGATCGTTGCCTGTAAGTCAAGATATTCTGTTTGCCCAGATTCAATACTAATTCTTCTTAGCGATAACTCACCTCCTGACCGAAACTGGCTCAGCCTTCCAAACAGAGATGAAGTCGAAACAGGCCTCTCTTGATACTCTCCACAGCACCCTCCGCACAACATCAACACAGCTCGGCGAAGCCCGAAGGAGTCTCGAGCATTTATCTGCCACACTCAAGAAGCAACAACTGGCTCGACAAAAGGTGGCCAACCTATCACACGCCCGAGAGGACGAGCAAGTGCGCCTTATGCAGGAACAATCCCGTACCTCGCAGCCCAACCCCTCATCATCATGGGAGACGGAGCTATCCGCCATGCTCGAAGCCGCCGACGATACCTCTGGTGGGGGATTCAGCGGAGAGGGTCTTCTTCCTTCTGCAGCAGTCCTTCGCGCCCGTGTCAATGCCGTCCAGGGTCGTCGTGACATGACAAGAAAGATGGTCTCGGCTCTCAAGGGGCGAAGCCGTGACGTCGAGGTCAAATACCGCCGCGTCGTCGCTCTATGCACTGGTGTCCAAGAGGCCGAGGTTGACGCCGTCGTCGACGGTCTACTCAAGGCCGTCGAGAGCGAACACGAGGAACTCGAGATCGGTCGAGTCAGACGCTTCCTCGGCGGAGTAGAAGGCGTCGTGCACTAGTAATTGCACCATCGCTCTCGTGTTCTCTTCAACCCTCTCTGCCCTATAATCATGATGTCAGGGCCGCCCCTCACAACTACATCACCCTCGACGGCTCAACCACCATTTCTCTAATGACTATTGCCTCGCCTGTACGAAACCATACATTTTTTTTTTTCTTTGTTTGTTTGTTTGTATACGGTGCTTTTGATACCCACCGAGCCCTAAAAGCACCTCCCCCCTTAGCTCGTGGTGGACGGGAAACGGCGTTCCTGATATACGGTAACTTGTTTTCTTATCTTCTTGGAGGTCTGTATTTTGGGGCCTCGTTGATGTGGGCCTCTGTTGGATGAGATTTTTGGACGTCTGGCAAAAAAACGCTTTTGTTTATAATGTTTATCAGCTACGTCAAGGTACTCTACAAAAAAAGAAGAGTCCAAAAGGTATAAAGTAGGAGAGAGTGCTGTTGGATTGGGAAGAGGTATTTTTTTATGATGGTGTGCAACCGAAACCATATGAGCACCGAGAATTGATTCTATTGACATGTCACGATGTCTGTCTTTCTTTGTGATTTGAAGAAAAGAAAATGTTTGCCCAGAAATGTGAGGAGTCTGTTAGCTCCGTGGACACCTACCAAATGGTCTCCAAGCCATAACTCCACAAACACCGTATGATGCCTATCCATAATATATAAATCCTTCCTTGCCCTGGATCTCGATATAATCCTTGGGGTTGAAGGGTGTCAAACACTTTGTCATGCAGCCTAAGCAATGCCGTTCCGGTATACACCCTCCCACCGTGCCTCTACACCCCCTACCTTGCCCTTGAGCACCTTGATCTCGGCGTCTAGCTCGTCCACGTTTCTCGACAGGGCGCTAACCTCCTCGAACCGTCTCGAGCCATGTGCCGTCTTGACCATTGCCTGAACCATGAAGCGTTGCTCCTCCAGCACGACCAGCTTCTCTCGTAGCTCCTTTTCCTCTGCCTCAAGCTGGCTGACCACCGTGCTACCCTCGCTCGGCGCCTGAGATGCTGTATCGGGATCGGCAAGTTCTGAATGCCGGAGTCCAGAGTGCGTATGTGCGAGGAGGCGTGATGAAGACACGGCTGTGGCGGATGAGGCAGATGACCGTGAGCGGAGTAATTGCGGGAGACTCTTGAGCGGCAGCATGTTCGTGTGAAGGAAACTGCTGGCGTACGTGTAGATGGCCATCTGAAGACGGCGCTGCGTAGCGCTATCGGACGGGAGGTCACGTAGACGCTTGGCGGCAGTACCATACTTGCCAAAACTGTCCACAAGACGTTTTCGTATCTTGGCTGCCTCCTGAATCTGGGCATGTGTCGGCGGTGGCTTATTAAGATCGATTTCTCCTGTGTCGTTCTTCTCCGGTTGCAGGTTCAGGAGCGCGCGGTGGAATGACGGAAGCAGTTGCTGGATGCCTCGCTCAAACTGCCGCAGAGTCTCGTATGCACGCTGGTCCGGTGGTTTATGCTGAAGAGAGGCTGTAAAGTCGCGAGCCGAGAATATGGTGTGCTTGCATTCTCGACACATTCGAATATCGACGCTGACTTGGCCGGGGGATCCAGTTGAGGGAGGTTTCTCGGTTGCATGGTTAGCAGGTGTCGATCCATTGACACCACTCGAGATGTCAAGCCCAACTTCAGAAGAACAGCCTGTTTGTGGATCACCACAGACAACGCGACCGCATATTCGGCAATGATGTCTCCTAAACGTCCAAGATCCAAAATCCTGCTGGCAGAACGGGCACTTGTGAACGTTGGCATCCTCCTCCCAAGTGACGACAGATTGTTCGATGAGTTTCCGCGCATTCTTCTGGCCTGCCAAAGACGTGACTGGCGAGAGTAGAGAGCCCGTTGATTGTGTGATCTTTTCGGGGGGGTTCGCTAATAATCGTGTGAGCTTTGTCAAGCGTTTTTCGAGTCGTGAAATCTCCAGGTTCTGTCGTTCTACTTTCTTCCTCCTCTTTTCAAAAAACGTGCTGGTGTGGTCTGTAAAAACGCCCTGGTGATCATTATATCCTTCTCTTGATACAAAGCATGTCTCGCATACTCTCGCCCAGTATCCTCGGACCGGCTCATGGGTTGCGCTGCGGCTCAGCTTCATCTGGTACATGGTATGTTCCTCGCAAAACAGTCGCCCGCACTTCCTGCAGTTGATGCTTCCGTTTATCGGTCCTAAACTTCGACCGCATGTTGGGTCGGTACATTGATCGTAGCTAGTTGATCGTTGCCAGTGTTGGCGTGTGATGAGTTCGTCGGGGTCGATGGGGCCTTCGAGGGGGCTCTTCCCAGCGGCGATGGAGGGTGGTACAGGGCTGGATTCGTTTGATTCAAAGACGTCGAGACCTCGCAGTTTCTGGTTGATGAGGGAGAGGGGCTGGAATCGCTTCGCCTTGAGGACCTGCTTATCGAACCATGTCTTGACTTCGTCTTGCTCTTCCTCGGGTAGTTCTTGGTGGTTGTCGTCGATGTGTCGGTTCAGCTGCAACAAGGTCATCTACCTCAGGTCAGCAAACACTTTACTCAATGTCTTTTTCACATCATACCATCTCCTCGTTGCAGATAGGACAAACGAGTGCGCCATCGGCCGGGCCTTTGCCTTGAACACCAACGCTGATGCTGTCGCCGATGGCCGGGCCAGCGAGTTCTGATGCTATCCCACTGACAGGCGGCGAGATGGACGATGAACCTATCGACACAGTACTCTCAGAGGCCGCTAGTGGGCTTCCAACACGCGGCGCATTCGCATTCGGAGGTGTCGGGGGAGCGAGTCCCTTGCCACTACCCAAGATGCGGCCGCCGCCCAGCTTGCGGCCCGACATGATGGAGGATGTTCCCTTTATTGGAGTGATGAAAGGAAGAGAGTAGAAAGGGGAAAACTCAAAGCAACAGAGTTTATGGAAGGCAAAATGGAAGAACGTTGGACAGCGACCGCAGTTGGTCAAGCTCCGCCTCGAGGAGGAGCGCTGCACCGCCTTTGGCCGAGTAGGGATGTCTGGGTTTGGAGGTGGAGGTACGTATTCTAGAAGAGGAGACGGGATGACGGCGCTAAATTGAATGCGTCAGATAGAGGGGTACTCCCACCATCACATCAAGTTGCGGTGAGGAAGAGTACTGTGATATCATGCACCGCCCTTTCCCCAACCAGTTAGGTCACGTTCGCTTCCTCCCGTTCCCCGTCTCTTGTCTTATCGCAATCCTTGTTGATAACGATAAAACGCCTCGTCACCTTAACCCTTCACGGCAATGAATGGGGAAAAATGACCCCCAGCCAACAGTCAACATCAGCCCAGCCGGCGCTGGCTTCTCCGGCATCTCCTTGTGACTCTGCTACCGAGACTACTTCTTCAACCTCTTCCTCCGCCTCCGCCTCGGTCTCCGCTCCCTCGTCTTCCGCTCAAGCAGCCATGGCAAAGACGTATCCTCCCGTGCAGCCCGGAGGCAGCTTGATTCTGGCATGGCAGATTAAGCACAAGAAGGTGCTTGTTGTTGGCGGTGGTGATGTATGTTTGGTTCATCTACTTGGTCTCGTCCCTGAGACATTGGTTGCACATGTTTGCCCACACAACATGGCACATGTTCTTCTGTTGGCTCACCTTGTTTGTTCCGTCTCTAACTTGACTTTTCTCTACTAGGTCGCCGCCGGTCGCATCCTCAACTGCCTCAATGCCGACGCAAAGGTAGTCGTCGTTTGCCCCAAGTCCGGTCTCAACGACGAAGTCGCCTACCGAATCCGCGAGGGCCAGGTCACACATGTCAACCGCCTGTTCGAACCCCAAGACCTCGATGGAGCCGAGATGGTGCTGGTAGCCGTCGACGATCCCGCCGCATCGACCGTCATCTGGAAGCTGTGCAAGGAGCGAAGGATCCCCGCCAACATCGCCGACGTACCGCCCGAGTGCGACTTTTACTTTGGCAGCATTCACCGAGATGGACCGCTACAGATCATGGTCAGCACCAACGGAAAGGGACCGAGGCTGGCGGCCGCCATCAGGCAATTCATCGCCAAGCAGCTCCCCAAGAATGCCGGCAATGCGATCGAGACTATCGGTGAGCTGAGGCTCAGGTTGAGAAAGGTGGCTCCCAGGCCCGAGGACGGACCCAAGCGCATGTTGTGGTGGGTATACTTTGCTATGTTTATGCGATGCGTTTACTAACAGGCATGATCAGGATGTCCAAGGTCAGCGACACCTACAAATGGGACGAGATGTGTGGACTCACGGACGAGGATATGGATAACCTACTGCTCTTCTACCCGGCCAACAAGGTCCCCTCGATGGACGTGTTGGTAGCTCTCCGCGGAGGCACCGACATTAAGAAACTCGACGTTTTCGACGGATCCTTCGGCTTCAGCGTGGGAGCATAAAAGAAAGAGACGGAGCAGAGGGCGAGCATGATACGGGCGTCAACAGGTGCGAAAGGAGTCGCTGGAAATCATTGTACGATGTGATGCACGCGATTAATTGTTTTGGTTACGGGAGCATATCAAGGCTGGGGTATTGTTGCTGCTACATTTTGGCTTGACAAAGATGCTGTCACCATGGCATCTTGCATTGGAACAGGAGCTTCTCAAAAGGATACGGGTTGGATCGCTGGGTAGGCAGACAGGATGCCATTGCAAATTGCCAACTATGAACTGTACATTTTGAATCAAGAGATATCCCCGAGAAAGTTGTCACTATCTTGTGATGCCGGCGTAGCATGCTTGTGATGTCTTGGCAACCGAGGCAAAGTCGGTTGAAGAGTAAGCTGGGAGACATGATTCGTCAATACTGTCAACAGGTAAGCACATTTCTTTGTTTTGATTATTTTTATTTTGTTTATTTTATTTCTTTTTTTCTATTCATCATAGGCGAGCTATTTTTTGCCCCCCTTTAACAGATCCACCGCTGTTCTATGTCATCATGCATCATAACCTCCAGGATATCATGAAACCGTCTAGACCTTGAGGACGACCTGGAAAGCGGCGTCCTTCTCCTTCTCATCACCAAAGACGTCAATGTCCCACTTAGGGCTGTAGGTCGTGGGGATGTTGAAGCGCTGGGGCTTCTCGCCGAGCTTGTTGAGCTCCTTGATAGCCTCGGCGTCGAGCTCGACCTCCTGGAAGTTCTCACGGATGCGAGAGGCGGTGACGGACTTGGGGATGACGAGATGGCCGTCGAGGGTAGACCAGGCGAGGACAACCTGGGCGGGGGTCACGGTCTTGCCCTGGGCGGTGCTGAGGCGCTCGGCGATGGCCTTGACCTCGGGGACGTTGACGAGGAGGGGGAGACCCCAGGAGTTGTTGCCAAAGGCGGAGTAGGCGGTCAGGACAATGCCCTTCTCCTTGAGGTATGCGACGAGCTCGGGGTTGGGGAGGCGAGGGTGGCGCTCGACCTGGTTGGCGGCGGGGACGACACCGGTGTCCTTGATGACGGTCTCGAGCTGGAGAGGAAGTCAGTATGCGCTGGAGCTTTGGAGGGGACTATAAAGACGTACGTGCTCAATGGAAAAGTTGGAGACTCCAATTGATCGGACCTTGCTCTTGGGGAGCTCAGTCACGGCCTTCCAGGTCTGAGAGAGGGAGACACCACGGTCGAGCTCGACCTGGCTGTCGTCGCCCTCCTTGCGGGGGAACAGCTCGGTGCCGTTCTTGAAAGCGACAGGCCAGTGAATGAGGTAAAGCTATCCACGAGTCAGCAGGTAGCTCAATGGAGCATTTTGACGTCAGTAGCTCACGTCGAGGTAGTCAAGACCAAGCTCCTCAAGAGTGTCGTCGAGAGCACCGGCAACCTCCTCGGGGCGGTGCTTGTTGTTCCAGAGCTTGGAGGTGATGAAGATATCCTCGCGCTTCAGGCCGGGAACCTCAGCGAGAGCCTTCTTGAGACCCTCGCCGACCTCGCGCTGGTTCTGGTAGATCTTGGCCAGGTCGAGGTGACGGTAGCCGGCCTTGAGGGCCTCGTAGACGCCGGCGCCGACCTCGCCGGGGGCAGACTGCCAGGTTCCGTAGCCGATGACGGGGACCTTGTGGCCAGAGTTGAGAGTGACGGTTCGTCCGAAAGACATGGTGACGGTGTTGATTTTGGTGTTGGGGATGAGTAGAAGTTGAAGAGGTATGAGAGCAGCAAACAAGGGTGAGCAGCAGCCGGTGCTTTATATATCTCTACGTAGCCGCTTCACACGCGCGCGCACAACACCTCACGGGTCGATTACGACAACAAGCAACAGCAGCATGCAACATGCAACATGCAACGTCCCCGATGCACATCCCCAATCCCAAGAACCCTGGTGTCCCACGTCGCCCACACCTTTTTTTCCAAGCCTCCATCCCCCACCGGGACCGGCGCCGCTAGAGGAGGGGTACTTTGCAATATATGGTAACCCGAAGTCAAATTGTTCATTGTCCGTTGGGTAAACTTCCAGCGTCTAGCTCAAGAGAAGAAGGTCGAGAAGCTTCTACAAAAACACCATTTGATGATCGGGAGACTAATACCCAGCAGCTGAAGAAGAGCCCCACGTTGGAAACAAGTGCTCAGCCCCTGTCGATGTCGTCTCTGTTATGAGATCATTGCCCCATACAATGAGCTAAAAAGGGCCGCGCACTCCTAGTGCCCATGATGTCGCCGAGCATGATATCGGTGGGTTCGGTTTGTCCATGGGAAAAACACACACCCCAACTTTGGGGGGTAAAAAAACTCTGCTTGCCACTTGTGGAAATACCGAAATGTCATTGGCACGGCTCTGGTAACTCCAAGTCTTGGGGAAACGTGCTTGACAAGTGCGTTAGTGTGACTCGGTGTAGCTAATACATGACGTGCTCATCATGGAGTTTTACTCGGAATGTATCGAGTAGAAGTTATAATGAGGCAATTCAGGTTGTGATCGGGACTAGTACTTGGGTGATCTTGACTCGTAAGCTCTATATGTCTTCGCTTTGTAATCAGAATGCGTTTTAACACTATGGGAGTTACTTGGACCGTATTCGTCTCCGCTTCTTGGTTTCGAATTGAGGGGCTGTATGGAGTATGTAGGTACTGTAGCCAACGCGAACGCGCAATAGGTTGGCGGCCTCCCTCATTCTGTGAGTCATTCGGTGAACTTGAGAAGTGGTAGGCAATGTGGATTCCAACATGTTGTTGTTGCGACTACTATTCTCTGAGCTCTTGTCAACGCGAGCTGATTCAACTTCAATATAGGTATGGAAATAACAGGCGCCTGGGTAGAAATGGATGCTACTACATGTCCTTGGACAAGCCAGAAGGGATATCAGTATCCGTCAATCTTGTTCAACAAGTATCGTTTTATCGTACAAAGCTAAACTCTACAATCAATCCAACTGTTTGCTCGACATGGGCCTGCTTGTCGATTCTTCATGACAACTTGAAAATCACCTAACCTACCTAGGTATCCCGATTCATCATGACCCCGCACCACCAGGGATACAAGAATTCCACGGTAGCATTGAGTAGGCTAGGTACCTTATTGGCTCAACCCGGCTAGCCCGGGGAGCAATTACAACAGAAAGAAGTACGTGCATCAAATCCACCAGGGATACACTCGCCAAACAGGTAACCCAGGTGGACCATCCAGGTTCATACACGAGAGCAAACCAGTCTACAACTTGCACAGCTGATGAACAAACTCTGACAATTCAGCACGAATAGAGCTTGCAGCAACATCTTCCAACCCATCACTTGACAGGTGAATGATGGTGAATCCCCTCAATGCCATACCCAGGACAAGAAACGCCAACACCTTGTATAACAAAAGGGTCCTGTTCCTCCATCCCATCAAAACTTCTCTCGATACCACTGCCTAAAAAAACTCCATGTTAAGCCTCTCTGCTCCAACCTCGTCCCCCAATCCAATGTCTTTCCTCGCGGAGCCCCCTTCCTGCTGCCGCCGTGATACTTGGCCAGCTGGATGTTCTTAGCTTTTGGCAGAGCCTCCGTCCTCCAGCGGCAGTTGTCAGTCCTCAGGAATACACCGTGGCTACCTCCCCGACCTTCGTCTTGATATCCGATGGCGTTCATCGCCCGGACGAGCTCCTCCCACGACACAAGCGAGTTGCTTTTGCCAAATATGCTCCTGAATGTCTCCCATACACGCTTGTTAAGCTTTCCAGGGGGGTTGTTGTCTGGCGCCAGAGCAGGTTTTGGCGGGGAGACGTCGGTGGCTCGGGGTCGGGGTGGGAGTTGTCGAGGTGGTGGTAGAGGGGGAAGCTGAAGCTGTTGATGCCCGGGTTGCCTAGGCTGTCGATGTGCTGGCAGAGGTTGTCGGGGCTCTGGGAAGGGTATCTGAGCTGGCGGTTGGGTCCCAGGCTTGTCCCCGGCGTTGTCGTCTTTGCCAGTTGGTTCCGATTCCGATTGAGAATCATCCTCAGATGCAGCCCCAGCATCTCTAGGCTTGGCCGCTCCCGCGAATCGCCACCGCCATTTCTCCTTTTGTCGCTTCTTGCTTCGATTCCATCGGTCAGTCTCCCGTTGCCGTCGAGCTTTCAGGATCTCCTCGCGTTTCTGCCAGTTTGCCACGGGGTCATCCTTGTTTTTGGAGCTCTCGCCCTTGTTCATCCAAGGTTTCTTCCCTTCCTTCTTCCTACGCTTTTCGTCATCCAGCAGCTGCTGATGAATATACTTCCATTCGTCGGTTGGCCACCGCTGAGGCAGCTTCTCTAGCTTGTCCATATCCATGGGGGTTTCCCGCTGGTCAAATGGATACTGGTTCCTGGTGACTCCCATCGTATTTGCCAGTCCGTTTAGTGCTTCATCGCTTGCCTGGAGTCTGCACTTGTCGTTCTCCTTGTAGATGAGTGTGTGCAAGAGGGATGAACCGAGGCGCTTCAGATCGCCCCTTGCTTCACCAAAGTTTATCGCATTCTTCGAAAACCCCTGCATTTGATCGAGGAGCTGGTATATGCGATGAAGCCTCTTCTTAGGGACTGCCTCAACCTTAAAGTCGTCAAAGGCCAAAAGGTCAATGGACTCCTCGGACAAGGATTCTGAAAACGCATTTCTGCGGCCCTCCTCGCTGTAGGTGAGTGCTGCCATGCGCGCCGAATAGACAGGAAAATGAAGTTCCAGATGCTCCGCTAGCTCCGCGAGCAGGTCGATACCATCGATGGTGTCAGAAACAAGGGTAGTAAAGACTTGGGCTGTATCCTCGTCGTCGCAATCATCCAGGTATCGTTGGAGGCGCGCCGTAACTTTCCGCATGCCCATATACATGGAAGAAGTCCGGGCTGATATGAAGTTTTCGATCAACTCGGCAACAATTCTTGTCAGGTTTTCCCGATCTTGGGCGAGGGTTTTCTTCGTTAGGCCGAGTTCCATCTCATCCGAGCTGTAGTGGCCTCTCTTGAACTTTGCGCCCTTGGCCACACCCCCGGGCTCCGGAGCTTTCGTTATGCAGAAAATATCTCGCATCGGTGGAGAAGCTGCGTGGATAGCCTTGTTGCGAAACTCTAGCACAAAAAACATCCCAAAGTAGCGGATAATGTTCTGAACCCTGTAGTAGAGCCCCCGAAGTATCCCACGATCTTCCTCCTCGTAGGTAGACCACTTTGCGTGTGGCCAAGTCTTTGCGCCATCCTTGTGCGTGCTCGGCACCATCCTGTCCTCTTCGTGCGGATGCCAGGTCGCCTCGCACTTTGTGACCCAGACCAGATTCTGCTCGACTTCATTCCACATGAAGAACTCAAAGACGGCTCTTCGAAGAACGTTCCTCAAGCAGTCTTCGTATAGAATGTGACGACTTTCCTGCTCTCGGTGGTATTTTTCAATGAACGGGTCCCGTCGTTTCTCATAAGAAATGTCCAAATTTGTCCAATGATGCTCTTTTTGCTCCAGCAGTTGTTGAAAGAAATACTCTGGTTCGTTGAACAATCTTGTAATGTGATCCTCGGCCCGGTCCTTCTTCGACAGGATGTTTTGCTGGTATCTCTCCAGATTCACTCTGGCCGGGATCGGTTCGTACTGACGTATCGACGCTATGTCTTGCCATCTCTCTCGACTGTTGCCCCTCAGACCTTGGATTGTCCGCAATGCCTCGGCTTCTTCGTTTGGGTCCGGAACGGGAACCGAGTGCCCAGGCGCCTTTCCTTGCGCTGCCTCGAGCAAGGCCGCGCAGAGTTTTCCCAAGAATAGGTAAGTGACTGTTTGTGACTGGAGGATGAGGAATGCTTCCATGGTCCCAAATAACTCCCCGGAATCCAGCAAGCCCCTCTGTTGGGCAAAATTTTCTTTCATTGTATCTTCTTCGAACCAGACTCCGAGCGGACGATCACTTTCGGTTTCATCATTATTGGTCGAGGGTACTCTGAGGCTAACCAAAACGGCACAATCGAAATAGCCGGACAGGATCATCGAGTGCCTACCCAAGTAGCTGAGATCGTTGTCAAGCAGGGCAAATTCCGAGGGGACCAGCCGAGCGCGATGGTGAATGAAGCTGAGCAGGTTGTATGGGTCAAGCAGGTCCCTGAGGTTGATGTGTGGTACCAAAAAGTTGGCCCTGACCTTGCGCAGATGGTCGGCAACATTCTTGTTGAAGCCAATTTTTCCGTTTATCGGCTCTGGCATCTTCAGCTGATCCATCCCCGTTTTGAAAGCCATGATCTCGGCCAGGGTTTCGCTCTCGTCTTGGTAGTTGGCGCCATGCCGATACAGGGGATGGTGCCGATGCACTTGCGTTAAGACGGGCTGAGACACATCTTTGAGAAAGTCCAGAGCAAAGATTTCGAGGTCGCTGGAATGGCCATCCGTGATGGTGCCCTCCGGGTCCAGGAGGTAATCGCGTCCCAAGCGATCGGGTTGCTCCACGAAATTATTGTTGTAATCATCTCTGGCTTCTATCCAGGCGTTTTCCAAGAATCCTTGGAGAGTATGGGACTCACTCAGCTTTCCGTTAGCGCTGATAAGCTTGATGACAGTGTCTTGGATGAGCCGCTCCTTGCCAACCACAAGATGTCTGAAGCCTTTCCAGGCCCCCTCCATCTTCAGAACCTGCCTTTCGAGAGCCTGCTTCATCTCTTGGTGCGGCTTCCCAGGGTCCATTGGCGGCCACATGGCGTCTCGCCCATGGCCGTACATGGCACACCAAGCACGAGAGCCCGGCTTGTCTCCCTGACCATTGTTGCGTTTTATATCAGCCACCTCCTCACCCAAAGTAACATACAGGGCTGGGTGTTGAGGAATCCCATATCCAAGCTTTGGGTCAGCCATAACGCGGTTCTTTCCCAGGTTCACGGCGTGGTATATACTGTCGTCCATTTTACTAAAAATGGATTGTTCGCCGGCGGTCTCGTTCATCATGGCTATGACCGTGGCCATGTTGACTTTTTTCTCCTGTGCCATTGTGGTTAAAGAATAAGATAATGGTTGCGACTCGAAAAGGTGTTAGTAGCTAGGGAGAGCGTGTCGGAGGGTCGATAAATGGGTAAGTGGGCGTGCTTAGAGGATTTATGCTGCTTCAGACGCCGTGTCCAGTCGACCAGGCGAGAAGCCCCAGGACCGTGAGGATGACCAAATCAAGTGAATGGGGGCAGAGGGACAAAGACAATTGCAGTTCTGTCATGGTCTGGAAACGGTACATGCAGCCACTTGTCAAGACAAAGGTACTTAAGCATGAACCACACCATTGCTGCTCCCCAACCCCGAGCAAGGAATAGGTTCAAGTCCTTGCCTTGATGGTAATTGGTCACGCTTCAGGATCTTTGTCTGGAAAGGGGAACCACGAAATGGCGAGCCACTTAGCCATGACGAAGAAGCACTAGAGTATGGGATCCTTTGTTGTTGACTGACAGACGTTGGAGGCGTCTACCTCCTTGTCTCAAATCAGAGGGTCGAGACTTTCCGAGCATTGATTGATGGAATTCGAGCGCCGAAACGCGACTGGCTTGAAGCAACAATGGAGGAGCGGCGGATGTGCGTCGTTTGCTCTCCCTCTCTAGGGTATGGCTTGTGGCATGTTAGCCTGCCGAATTGACGACCATCAGGGGCTTTCCGAGCATAATTGCTGTGAATATGACATGTTGTTGATTCGAGGATCGCACTAGCAATTGAGTAGAGATGTTGTTGTACGTATTGCAAGAGTGGGTGATTGTGAGATTTATCTTGAGAGTTAGGGAGAGTATGAAGGCAGGACTCGGTGATGGAGTAGAGAGGGCTGTCTCCACACGGAAATCGTACGGGCGTACCTGCCAACCTAGTGGCATGTACTGCCACAAAGATGCTCTAAAAATATAAAAGTAATAGAGAAAAGAGCTCCAAAGTATTACCTTTAAAACATACTCGTGTTTTGTCCTATTTTATATAAATCTAATTATTTTATTTGAGAGCAGTTAGGTAACCTTCTTAATGCCGACCCGCGTGGCATCTTGGTGACTGCAGTGCCATCGAACTGCCGCGCTTGCTTAGTCAGCTAACTTCACAGTCCCGATCGCAGAAGCAGAAATGCGACAGCCATTTCCAACCCTCTCTTGACAATCATATCTATCAACACTAGCTATCGCGGCACATATCTTCCTCACCTGAGAATATTAACGCGCCTATTTACCGTGTGATCAATCTTGCTTTCGAAATCGCCCTGCTACCCCACTCATGCGTTTGTTATGACGCGCCGGACACAAGCTCCTGCCGCAGACGCAAGTACTAAAGCTCGCCTCAGCAACTCGGGCTGCGTTCATGACAACTTGAACGAAACAACCACCTACGTCTATTCGCGCATTATCCGGTGTGATTGAAAAGATGGCACGTCTGAGTGCTCAAGGCTCCGCCGAGGGACAGGTTCAGTCCCCTGCAAGGTCCCTCGAGACCGCTTCCGACAACCACGATACTGAGGAGTTGACCCCCCCATTCTTCAACACCACATTCTCGACCCATCGCGTTTCTCCTCTTCATGTTGGCCCTGAAGGTCTCACAGAATCGAGACTTGAGTCCATTGCCAGCCGTTTACGCGACACCCTTGTCGGCGATGTGGTGCGAGGTATCCAAGTCGGACTGGAGGCAACGGATACCCCCATGGGCCAGGTTGGGCCTCTCAAGGTTGTCAAGGTCGAGTGGTTCCGAGCAAGCACATTCCTGGGAGATGAATCATCGGAAACCCATCTTGAGATTCCCCGTGGCGACCAGAGTGAGCTTCCAGAGGAACAGAAGCAAGGTCTCTGGATCAACATCAGGCACGAGAATGCTGCGTATGCCGCTATTCTCCTCCCCGGTCTCTCCGATTCCGCGCTATCCCAGATGGATAGACAAGACAACTTTGTTCACCTACCCCTTTTGCTCATGCGAATGCCTATGCAACTAAAGACGGTTGTCGCTGACTGGCTCTCGGCCACTTTTGATTGTCGGGTGAGCCGTGTCACATTGGGAACCAAGACAATCCTAGGCGTTTGGGAAAGTTGGGTTGACAGCACTGGACTCAACGATAGAGGGGCCGACTTCACCGTGACTCTAGCGTTCAACACACCAGTCCCGGCTGACAATGATCCAACGTCTATGGATCTTGACCGAGCCGTGGATGAAACCGTGCCTACCCCGGGACTTCGATCAATCGATATTACCATCTCGGCTCAAGATCTGCGACGATTCTTGCGAGTTGGACAAAAAATCAGACCCTTAGACAAGAGCCTTTGGAAAGGAGACGCCCGTGAGCGCCGCAGGCTTGCTGGTGGAAACACGGACGACGGCTGGGCTTGGAGGACAACCCAAGACGCCAAGACGAATCCTTTTACTGAGGCTTTGGGGAGCTACCTCCATCATCACCTTGCTCTGGATCTCTTTCACCCCAGCGTGCAGGTTACCCAGATTTCGTGCACCGGATTTGTGCTTGGTCAAGGCCGCCTGAAAATCCTGATGCTTGGTGACATGAGCCAGAGCCTCTCTCGTGCCGCCTGGGCGTTTGTGGCACAACTGGGAGAAAGAGTCAAGGGCGAGGACCTCCCACAGGTATTTTCGACTAAATTTGGTGGTTGACGGCAACATCGGCGTGTTTGGCTATCAACAGCACACGTGCTCTGAATCACAGTTGCTCCGACGCTCCCGCCCCCCGGCCTTGTGCAGCCTTTGACGAAGCTCTGAATCACCTTCGGTTCTTGGGCTCTTGTCTTGGCAATTGCCGATACATGGATAGCGCCTAAGCTTTTTTTGCCGACAAGGATCATATGGTCAGATTCGCTCTGTAGTACTTGCCCACCGGCTCTGGCAGGTTTCCAGACGTTTGGGAAGAAGGCCCAAGATCAAATGGTGTGATCACCTCTGAAAGCAGACGTGCGTTGGCTGCAAGGGGATACGATCAAATCTGACCTGCATCCACGAGATGCTTATGTCGATACGTCATCCATAGACCGAGCCTCAGGATGAATTCACCCATTGGAGAGGCAGCGTTGGAACTCGTGGAGGTGAAATGTACGACTACTATTCGGAGCTCTCTGGCTACACTACGGAGTAGGGTTGAGTGGATTTGAGGCAGGGCAGACAGGACAGTCTGGTCGGCGATTTCACCCGCCAGTGAGCAGATTTGCTGAAAAATCACAGCCCCCGGGAAGGATGAGAACCCTGGCTTGAACAGCACCCTGCAGCCTTATTTGGGATTTCTCGTTCAGCCCTCCACATATGAGCTTGTTCAACACAAGCGATGCCCAGGTTGTTGTGCTTGGCATGCAGTCGATAATAACGAGGTGGACCGTGGCAGCGAAGGATCTGCCCTATCCTTAACGGGCAGGGGCGTTGCGAAGCCCGCTCCTTAATTAAGATGCGTTAAGGCCTTCTCGGACTAGGCTCGGACTGAATGTGACAGGGGGTTGCCATAAGGCTGTGTTGTAAGGACAACATCAGGCTGTGCTGGGATACTCTCTACACTGCCTCACTTTGACTCGGCATGCAGACGCACGAGTGACAAGCTCAACCAAGGCAGAAGACACCTCGATCCAGAACTACGGCTTGCGCAGCTTGCTGCTCGATGGCGTTTTCCTTTGACACATCTCGGGCTCCCGTGGACAGGCTGTGTGGTACGGTACCCAAGACATGTCCACCTCTGCAGCTGCGGTAATGAAGCGACAGGCTTGAACCATGTCGATGTCAGCAATTTTGCGGGGACTGCTTTGAGCTTTGAGAGTTGAGTGGCCCGGTCGGAGTCCAACAACAAACCAACCGCACAATCCTTGTCCATCCTATCAGCCGCGAAATAAAGCTTATGCCAAGAGGCTGGAATGCGGCACAGACCTTCTCGCCTTGGAAAAGATCATCTACATCCTGGACATCAACCAGAGCATTTGTTCGCTTCATGAGGTCGAGAATCCAAGGCGCAGCCTGCACAACCAGGTCAATGGGCGGCAGCGAGAAGAAGGTTACGGGAGGCGACTCTCAGATCCTGGCCAAGAGATAATCCACGGGAGCCGGAGACTTGGTCCCAGTTCTCTGTGGAGCACGACTTGACACGAGGGCTGCAGAAGGGAGATGTTGGTGGCGGTTGGTGGCTTTGTCTTGAACTGGGTACCGACTAGGGGCGGAAACCATGTTACTCCCCGGAGTGGTGTCCGCCTCTTCAGCCGCGACAATCGCCCTAGCTGAGAACTCAGAGTCAACGTCCAAAGTCTTGTCACCGTTTGGCTCAAGCCAACAAGATGAAGAGGCTTGGGCACGGAGATGTTTCCAAGCCCGGATAAGGTCAATGTCCTCTTGCATGTGAGCTGAAGTAGTACGGGGGGCAAGCGGTGGGCGTACAGCTTCGTCACGACTGAGAGCCTGGTGCTGCGGACTGGACAATGGGGGCCAAATGTCTTCTTGCAGCGATGGGTTGAGACAACGGCTCCAGCGCAACCCGAAGGCTTTGATAGCCCCTCCCCTGGTCCAATTGAACCCATGCCGCCCAGACTTCGGGGATCCACGCTGCGCCATCCATGAAATATCCCGCCTGCGGGCTGACCTTGGGGGCAGGGTTGTGGAGGTTACGCTGCTTCGCCAGGGTGCCGACAGATTTGGATGAAAGAGCCTCGAGCCCGCTTACTCTGGGGCTGTTTTACGGTCGTTCCGTCTCTTTGTTCCCCGATTATCTCTCCTCCTTCTTCCTCTTCTTTTCCTCTCTGTGCTGCCGCATTTCTCAACTTGAGCTTTGCCCAAAAGGACTCGCTTGTCACCACCAGTCCACCAACATCACAGTTAGGAACAAAGACAACCCTCAACATGTCTTCCCCTCGTGAGCATTGGGGTCTCTCCTGCCCCAACGGCGGCAAGTTCTACATCTGCGAGGAGGACGACACTCAATTCGTGGGCTGCTGTGTCAGCGACCCTTGCGGTACCAACAAGGGCAAGTGTCCAGATGGTGATTTGCGCGCCACCACCTTCGACAAGGACCTCTACGCCGAGCTTCCTGCCCAGGACTGCGACAGCTCTCAGGGAACGGACAACTGGTACACATGCGCCTTCCTCGACCCTCCTTTCCTCGGATGCTGCAGTCAGAATGCCTGCGGATCAGGATGCCCGAGGAACAGGCTGGTCGGAGCCAAGCTGTCAGAGATTGAGAACAACAGACTCGACTTCCTCGAGCCCAGGGCCAACACTACAGAGACTACTGCCAGCACCGGCACCGCTACGAGCACCAGCAGCTCGACATCGGAGCCCACCAACGACAGCGACGATAGCGGCCTGAGCACCGGAGCCACAGCTGGAATCGCAGTTGGAGCTGCGGTGGGAGGATTGTTGGTGCTTGCCCTCTTGGCTTGGATCTTCTGGTGGAAGCCCAGGCAGAAGAAGAAGAACGGACAGGAGTTCCAGAGCGTGCCTGTGAACCCCCCGATGGCAGGACAGCCTGGTACTCCTGGCACATTCCAAACCCAGCACACGTTCCCAGTCCAGTCTCCCATGAGCACCTACCAACGTGAGTGGAAGAAATTGGAACTCATAGGATTTTTCACTGACATATCCCAGCTTCATTCTCTGCCGCCTCTCCCAATCCCGCTCCTCACTATCCTAGCGGTGTTTCCTCTATGGATCAGTTCAAGTACTCTCCTCAAGCAGCCCAATTTGAGCAACACCAACCCTACGGCCACTACCCCGACGGCTCAGTTCCAGCCACTAGCCCTGGGCTGCCAGCTTATGGTCAGCAGTACCCCCCTCAGATGGCTCCTGTGATGGAGATGGACGCCACGCCGACGGTGGCGCACGAGATGGGCACCGGTCAAGAGCATCAGGTCAGCTCCCACAGCCCAGCCCCAGAGAACAAGCACGGTGAGGGACTGGGAATCTCGAAATGAAGCAGATGAAGACGAAGCGAGTATGTGTGTTTTAATTTCTGCGAAGGAAGGGTAATCAGCTGGATGATAAAATGTTTTGCATGGCGTTGGAAGAGGAACCAGCATCAGGGTGCTCACAGAGGACTCGAATGGTTTGTGATTCTCTGGGCATTCATTTCTTGGGCACTTGACCAAGTGCTTCTGTATTGAGCCAGTTCTGGATGGGTTGCCCGGGACGACATGGCTCTAATGCGCTCTATTTGAGCTTGAAGATAGAGCATACCTATATACATTGTATTCTTACATGATCTTTGGTGTCTGTGTGAACGAGAGGTGTTTTGTGGCGAGCTGAGTGTGAGCTGAGTCCAACTTGGTGGCCGTCGATAAGCCGGCAAAGCTCACAAGTCATTCTTCGCCACGAAGCATGTGCGAGCCAAGAGGGACACGACATGCATATCTCTCCGAAGTGCAACGCCCGGTGAACTTGGTTGGTGTTCTACACGAGTCTCGGCCCGCCCAGGGCGATGCACACACACACAAGCTGACGTAGACTTGGGGTTTGGGCAGTGCGTAAATTAGCGGGAGGATGGGCTTCAAATAAGGTGGCTGTTCGTTCAGCCCCCAAATGTTTCAAGAGTTGGGGTCGTATTCTTGGCCACAGAGAGATGAGCGCTGGGACGCATCTTGGGACTTTGGTGCTGGCGCGAGTGATCGGGACGCAGGCCAAGCGCGAGGCATAATAAAATAATAGTAAGAAATAGAACTGGGGAAGTAGTATACTTTTGATAGTCATTGTATCGTTGAGACGAGCTTTTACATAAAATTACATATGTGAGAGGAGTTGGATCGCCACGACTTTGGTGTTGGTTCATGTGACACTCTCCAACAAGGAAGACCAGGCTGTTTGATCGCCATGACATAACTCCCCGCGATTCATTGTTTTGTTGGAAGAGTCTACGTCATGATGCCGTGGATGACACGAAACTTGGTTGTGTATCTAATATAAAAGGACTACCTTGCATCGTTCTCGGACATTTGATGTAACCAAAACCATCAATAAAAAGAAACCAAGCAAGAAACCATCAAAATGAATTCAGCTGGAGACCGATCCGTCATCTCAAATGACATGCAGGAGCTTCGCCAGGGCGGCGAGGAAATCTCCCACAAGATCCAAGGACACAAGGCGAACCTGTCCAACCCCAGTAAGAAGGCCGCCTCTTTTTTACTCTGGTGTTTGCGTCTGACATGGAGTATTTATAGACACGAGCCAGGCCAGCAAGGAGAATAGCAAACGTGAGATTGAGCAGCTAGGCGGGGATGATAATCTGTATGGAAAGGAGGATAATCCTAGGAGTAAGAGTGCGGCTGAGCAGTTGGAGGGCAGTCGAGCGAGTACCTAGGATGGTAGTGAAATTATGACTATGTTGCTGGACCATGAGCGTGATGAAATGGACTTTGTGAGATGTTGTGATGGTTTCATCTTGATGAATAAACTCATACTTGACGCAGGTACAACCACATGTAGGCTCGCAGCATGATCCACAGCAGAGAAGCTATCGTGACCAAACTGTCTCACCTTATCCACTCTCCCGGTGAGGGTATTCCCGGCTCCGGAGCTCGGGGCCGAGAACGGAGATGTATCGGCGCCGAGTGTGAAGCGGGCCGATGTTTGAAGATAGAAGCTTATTCAAAGGTTTGTCATGTTTCAATTTCTCAATCTTTTCTGTTTCTATTGCAGCTGCATCTAGCCGCTCTAACTAGCCGGGTTGTCGCGTGCTACGCGCGATGAAACGGTTTGAGAGGGAGTGGAGTTTTTGGACAAATAGACGGGAGATGATCGACTTGGGGGGGCATGGAAACTCGGCAATAACGGATGATCGGCACATGATGGGGGAAGGCTAGGGGGTCGAGGTTTGGGATATGGATGTTTGCCGTGAAGCCGATCGGGTTTTTATCTTGAGGGAGGTAGAGTTATTTGACAGCGGAAGAGGCGGTGCCGGTCTTTAACTATTATATTTGTAATGATGGATTTGAAGAACAAGAGGTTAGAATATTTGTGACAGATGGTTCTTGGCATGGATATCGATCTTTTATTCAGGTTCCACCTGATCAACATTCATCTACACGAGCTGGCCAATGGACAAGACAGACGAGGTCACTCGGTCATTTTTCAGCATTGAGATTTGAATCGGCAACGGGACATGGAAAGCACCGTTCCAGTCATCAAAACGCTTTATCTCCGCGCCATAGCCGGGCGCCAAGTTGCCGGATCCCGAGATTTTCTGATCCGGGGGCGTGGGAGGCTCAAGGGGGAAGCATTATTATATGAGGACATGTTTTTCCGTTGCGTTTCTTGACAAGATATTTTGTGTCTTGATCTCTACAGCACGTCATCACCAGAAACAAGGCTCGGTAGGTTCTAAACCCATCGACTGACCGCCCCCCCCCCCCGAAAAGACGCCAAGCCTCGTGGAACAGGGATTTAAGTGGCAGCGGGCTCTCGAACCACTCACCACCATTATAGCCAGCATCAGGGAAAGGGAAAAGGGCAAGGGGAAAAGGAACTTGCAAACGGAGTTTGACTTTGAAGTGGGCTCCTTTTTCGGTTCCTGTCGCCTCTATTTTTCCGTCTCGTCCCTTTCAAACCATGCTCATCCTCCTGCACCGATGACATTCATCCCGTCTCTCAGCCGCTGCTTTTTCTGTTCCCAAGTTTCGGGGGCTGTTTATTCCCGTCGCAAATCTTTAACCCCCCGTCCCGTGGAAATCTGAGTGGCTTCAATTCAATTTCACCCCCTCGATTAGCCTACTCTCACCAAACAACAACAACAAACTCGAATCGCAAAACCCACGTTACTCGTCATCGCGCGCAAATGAAGGTCATCGTGACGGGTGCCACCGGCTTGGTGGGAAGGGAGATTGTGCAGCAGTGCCTCGCGGACCCTCGCATCAACAAGGTCGTCATCCTCACCAGGAGGGCCGTGTCCATGGACATTGAGAGCCACCCCAAGGCCGACGTCGTGATGCTTCAGGACTTTTCGCGTTACTCGGATGATCTTTTGAGCCGCCTCGAAGGTTCTTCTGCGTGTCTATGGTGAGACGGACGCCCCTCCTCCAACCGATACATCTTGGCGGCAGACGCCGTCTTCTTGGCGTTCCCTCACTTGATGCATCCGTCCACATTACCAATCTTCACTCACACTAACACATAATAGGGCCATTGGAGCTCGTCCAGATCAGCTCAACAACGACAAGGCATCTCTTCATCACGTCAACGTAGAGCTACCTCTCGCCGCCGCCAAGGCCATGAGCGAGCGCATCGCCGCCAAGCTACCCCCCGGGCAAAAGTTCAGCTTTGTATTCTGCAGCAACAAGAGCGCCGACCGGCACTCTTCAAAGCCGCTGCTCTTCCTGGGAGACCCGCGGAAACCACGCACCGAGGCGGAAAAGGCCCTCTGCGAGGTGGCCGACTCTCACCCGGATGTCTTTAGCACCTGGATCCTGCGGCCGGCTGCCATCGTCACTGGGGACGCCGCTCCCAAGAAGCGGAGGCTTGTCGGAAGCCGGTCCAGTAACGGTGTTGACGTGCCGCATCTTGCAAAGGCGTATGTCAAGGTGGCCTGCGAGGGCTGGAAGGATCGCATAATTGATAATGATGCCCTGCTCAAGATGTAAAAAGAAAGGTTAGCTTCTTCCCTGTACCCATGTAACTTAGTCTACTACTGTTATTCGGATGCGTCCTTGTTTTTGTACAATGAGCGTTGGAGTCTATTGTTTGGGGGCTTGACTGGGTGCTTCTTTTAATGTGGAGGATGGATCCTTGTAAAGATCCTTGAGAGACGAGTTTCCTTTTGTGGGAAGAGTCAAGGGTTCTTGTATTATCACGGCCGCTTTGATGATTACCCAAGTTTTTTATCACAAGAGTTTCTTTATTGCCTCTTATATTATACGCCATGCTTGAAGATGGTATCTAATGCAAACATACTGACGACTCCTAGTTGTGTCGTAATATGCCCAGGGTATCTCACAATGCCTCATAACAAGTCCCGAATACGCCTGCAACCGAAACTCCAGAACCCGCTCATCAGAAAATAACAACCTTCAAAACTCAACAATGGCCAGTGAAGAAGTTGGCCAGAAAGACGCCGAAACCATGCCAACTCTCATACTCGGCAACCCTAAACTGACGAAACCCGCACTTCGGACCACAGCGATGAAACCCCGTATACTCTCACCGCGGGCATCAAGAGCTCCATGTGCGATGTGAAAGTGCTCGAGATGGAAGAAGATTCGGAGCTTGAATGTTCGTCGTCCGCAAATTCAGCATCCGAATCCGTCTCCGAATGTGGGGCCTGCGTCCGGGGACCGTCTTGTTCGTCCGGGGCGTTGTCGAGTTTCCGGAATAGACTCATGAGCGGCCAACAAAATCGTGAGACGCATCCCACCTCCCATGTGTCCTCGTCTTCCAGGGTTTCCCCGCTTGAGTGGACGACAATTGGCACCATGACGGGCTGCAGGTAGACAGTCCGTTCCTGGGGCACGTCCAACTCCTCTGAGCTGTCTGTCGCCGTATTCAACTCCCGGGTCGAGTCGGCAGGTTCCTCATCTGGGCTCAACTGCCCCTCATCCTCCTCCGGAATGACCGACAACCGCCCGTCAGAGGAGTCTTGTTCGCCATCTGTGGCACTTCGAGGAACGAGGAAGTTGATATGGAAGTGATGGCTTGGGGCATGAGGGCAGAGAATATAGTTGGGTTTGCCCGGGTTGTCGACTTGGGTACGTTCGGGGCGCGAGGAAGATGGTTCGCCCAAGAGAGATGTAGTCTCGGTGACACGCATCGTGTCAGGGATGGTGCTCGTTTTTGGTTTAGCAAGGAGTCTTCGGGAAATCATCTTGAGTGAGTTCTGGAAAGAGATCCATCGACCTGGTTGAGTCGGGTCAAGAGGGCATGGTGGACAAAGAGGCAAGCGGAGGGCGAGGTTTTATATTAATGCTTTCTAGGCAACTGTAACGGTTTATCAAGGTTTTCACTTGTAGATTTCGGTCTCACTTAACGTCTTTCTTATCTTTGTTGGGATTCGACCGTTGTTATGAGAGTTGAGGTCCCTAACCCTATCCCTGGGAGGAACCGCCAAATGGGACGAGTCTTTCCTGTCTTGTTCATCATCTTGTGGTAGAGGGTTAATATGCCCACACGACCATTCCGAATGAAGATGTTCCGGATGCAGCTGGTGGTGTTATCGATGCTAATGGAGAGAATCTCTAGTCCCCTGAATGGCTAACCACCTGTCATCTTGACGAGAGCGCTGGTTAGGCGAAGGAATCGTTCGACGTCCACAAGGTATGCCTTGGCGCCGGAAGTGTTGAGGACTCCTCCGTCGACGAAGCGCCTGAGTATAATATGAGTGTTTACCTTGTCTTAAGGATAAAGCAAAAGTTTTATACCGAGACCCCGAGTTCCAGCTTTGACTTTTATTTCTTCCAATACTTTTGAAGTTATTGCGTATTAATACTTCCCTTTATACCATCTCATTTAGCTATCTTATTTGCTGAGATTATTGTCAACGTCAAGTTATGAAGACTCGACCGCCGTACTCCATGGGTCCCAGCATCCATCTTTTGGTGTTTGTGACAAGTACCTTGCTAATACATAATTCAATATCACACCGTTTGGTGTGTACATGAGTTCCTAAATTAGGTAAACTTTTGGAAAATGCACACACCCCAATGCATGAGAGAAAAGGTACCTTGAAATCTCCCGAGACGAGCAGGACTATACAAACAAAGATCTAGGAACTCAGATACCCGGACGCGAACCTACAGAGATGGCCAAGTACCCTGCAACGGGGGACCACAAGACACCACAGCCGTTTATGAGGCAATCGTGTTGGCATGCAGAGGAAACTGCATCTCTGACGATGAGGTGACGAGATGGTACATTGCGGATCCCCAGAGCCCAGAAGGGAGACTGGGCCACGATAGCCCGGTCCGACATGTGGCTATGTGCCCATCCAATCTCGGCGTGTTCTTGTCTTGGGGTGGTTCATCACCTCATCAAGAGGCGAAGGACCTCTAGGAGGCGAGGCAAGAGGTGCTACTTGATGAATGCCCACTGTTCCTCGAAGGTTCGGTGTTCCAGGAAGATGTCATCCACAACACGCCCCACGAGCTTCTTAATCGTCTTCATGTTTCTAGAAATGTCTTAAAGTTGTCCCCCGTGTTGACCTTCAGGCCCGTTGTCCTCACCCGCCAGTTTGTGCAGGTACACTGGTTGTAGCGTAATAGCGCCGGTTCCCACGTATACAGACGGAACCTGCTACTGAAGACCCGAGGTCGCCCTCTCACTACCCAAGGTTTGGCTCCGACGAGTCTGAAGTGTTTTCAGGCCAACGGTACGTCTACATCATTATTACACGCGGAAGTCCCGTTCCTTGTACCAAGAACCTTTCCCTAGGTACCTGACAAGCAACTACCCTCATGCAGGTGGTGACGCCTCCTGATGCAAGGCTGAGAGTACAAGATGCAAGATCTATGCGCCCTCGGCGATAAAGAAGAGATTGAGTAAAAGTTAAAACTTGAACAAGGTTCATGACACAGTTTCCCGTGACATGAACAAAGGATTCCTAATCCTGGTACGTTGTGCTGAGTTTGCCATTACCCCCTCAGCAGCGGCATCCGGATCAATCCCCTTTTCCAAAACGTAGGATCAAGAACATTCTTCCCTTCGGGAGGTTCAAGCTGACAGTGATGGTAGATCAACTCAAAGACTTGCCCAAACCCTTTGACCTACGGCACGAAAAAAGTACCCAACAAGTACAGCACAACCGCTACGGAAGACTCAAGATGGACTGGACGTACCAAAGACTGGAACAAGAGTACAACAAACTGCTTCAGGCTCACAACAAACTGTTGGACTCTAGTAGCGTGCTACGCAAATTCGTGTATGCCTCGGCCTTCATTGCCATGTGTGGCGGAGGGGCTCTCGGTCTCTGCATATACTACTGGTTAAGCGGACGACGTAAGCCCGGGAAGGATGGTCAGTCCGCGAGCAGGAGATCGGGTGATGGACTTGGGGGCGTTGAGCTACAGCCTCTGACTTCTCCGAGGAGAGCGGCGGTTAGAGGAGAGGAGGAAAGGGGGCGGCTCCCGAGATATCGCTCCCGAGATGCGGCACCTCGATACTCTGTCACTGATCCGAATACGGAGAGACCACAGACTCCGTGGTCCATAGTTTGATGATGGGACAAGGGGGGCATCCTCCCACACACGACTGTGCCCGAGCACTCGCCAACAAGGCCTCGACCCCGATCTTGAGGGACGACAGACACATAAAGCTCATGATGTAATGTCGGGGTAATGGGAAGATCGATTCAGTGGAAGGGGGGAAGTGTACCTGGATACATAGATGGGGAAGTTAAAAAAGATAAGTCTTGGATAGAAATTGGGTTGTAAAAGGGACTCTTCTCTCCCAGCTTAAGAGGTTTATATTCTTCTTCTATGTGGAGCTAGCCCTGTGTCTCTATTCAGACTCACCACTCAACCCGTGCACACCAACACAGCACGTAGAAGTAAAGTTATCTAATAACCACATGTCTATTAATGCTAACTTATTACATGGCAAATTCGAAATAAATCTATCGACAAATGAGAATCATGTTTGGATAGCCCACTCTAATCGCTGCCTTCGAGCATCTTCAGTGGGTTCACAAAGCTCAACTCTTCCATCGTCTCGGCCCAAGCCGCTTCCTGAAGAGCCTTGCCAGCCTCTTCGTACATCATAGGGACAAGTCTGTCATCAAATTAGCTCATGAACCAAGTATCAATAATGGAAGAAGGATACTTACGGCTTCACTCTTCCTTCGCCTACAAACCCTCCATGACTCTCCACGCCCTTGACAGTGACAGCATCCACATACTGCCTAGCACCAGTAGAAGTCGGCCTCGCAATAATGTGCGAAACGATCTTGAACATGACCCCGGCAAGCTTGGAGCGACCTTCAGCTCCAAACTGAGTTCCTCTGCATGCTCCGGGGTTGGGAAAGTTGATGATGACCTCCTCCGCTGGCACGAGGCGGGCCAGCTTGTCGACAAACATGAGGAGGAAGAGCTTGGACAATTTGTAAGCTGTCATGGTCTCGAATTTGGAAGCGTCGTCTAGGACGCTGAAGACTGTCTTTTCGGTTTCTTCCCACTTTGCCCAGTATGACATGTCTGAACCAACAAGAGCTAGACGTCCGGGAGAAGTGCCGCGCTTCTCCTTGAGGATTGGGATGAGAAGGAGGGCGAGGAGGGCGGTAGAAAGGTAGTTAATTTGAAAGGTCATCTCATGTTTTGTTTCTTCGGATCTCTCAAATTTAGGGCGACTCAAGCCAGCGTTCAAGATGGCAATGTCGAGTCGCGGCAGTGACTCGCATCGCTTGGCAAAGGCTTGAATAGACTTGTATGAAGACATGTCGACGAGGGATACTTCAATCTTGGCGCGAGGGAATTCATCCTGAAGCTTCTTTGCCGCAGCATCGCCTCTGGATTGGGATCGGACGGCGATGATTAAGTGCGAGAGGTTAAGTGCGAGGAGTTGTCTTGCGCACTCAAAGCCAAGACCAACGTTTGAACCAGTGATGAGGGCAGTTTGGCCGGTGAGGTCGACGGTTGAAGGGATCTTAGGGACGTTTTGGATGAACTGGCGGGATAGAAAGGCTAGGGGACTGGCTTCCCAAGCAGCCTGGTCTTTGAGGTTGGCGGACATAATGTAGTAGATGGTTTACACGGATGAATGAATTGATGCTGAATTGATGGCGTCTTCCTTTCCTCCCAGCTTCTTTCTTATACCTCAAATCTACGGTCGACATCCGGCCGAAGCCTTTACTCTAAAACCTATTTCTAAGCTTCACTGTCAATGAATTCGTCATTCATTCATCCTACGGACAAGTTCAAGGCGATTACACGGAGATTTTGATACAGAGTGGAGACTTTGAGGCTCGCTAACTCGAGCGCGCGGAGGCCGAAGCGGACGAAGAGAAGCTACCCTGTAAATGAAGCATCGCTATTGGACGGACGAGAGTTGAGGCTCGCATTCTTGAGTCCGAGGTTGTGTATTTATTCATGAGGTGTATAATTGTAGATATGAACGATTACTAAGGCGTTGATGCCCCAATTCTTCAAGGTGCTGACTTGGCTGCAAAACAAACCAATTTGGTAATTCCGATTTAGAGCTGAATGTCGACTTCGATCCTTTTAGTTACATATGCAGAAACACGCATAGCCTTAAACTGCTCAAGGTGCTGACCGGGGGGGTAGCATGAACAAGTCGCGGCCGATCCTAGAAACGCAGAGGCAGGTCCTTTTGCGTTCTCACTGGCTTTAAATACGACGGGTCAACATGCCCTCGGATCATGTTTATGCTTTCAGCTGCCGTTCCCTGACGAATCAGGCCAGGCTGACACTTGCATTCCAGGTCATCCCATCTCGTGAAACAGAAAGCCTTCTTTCTAGCTGATGGAGCTCGTTTCGTGGTGAGATTTGAGGGTTACCACCACGCTTCGGCGGTATTACTTCGTTCCTACGTTACAGACAAAAACATGAGATTCATGTATTCTCGTCCCATCAGATCAACCAAGTCTAGAAGGTAGTAGATCAAAAACAGGCTAAACACTGCGACCCGTACAGCTAGTTCCCGCTGACGGGCTTCTAGATCCCGATGGATCCCATCCTTGGCGTAAGCCCGGCTGAGCCATCTCTGTTAAACATTGGACAGACACTGACCGCCTACTGCATAAACGTATTACCCTGAATGGATCGTCCGCTAGGGATCGGGGGGGTGAGTGGATGCTACTGTAAGGCTGAGCTGAAACATACAGGATGAAATGGGCGGCTTTTAATAAAGCTGCGCCCCGATGATCCGTCCCTCGTGTTAAATAGACCAGAGGGCCTCGTTCGTTCATCTCTGGCTTTTCCATCATTCAGCTTCATCTGTTGTTTGTAAACATGCCTTCTCTTCGAAACACCCTGCTGGCGTCTCTCCTCGCCGCGTCCGTCTCTGCACGCGACGTCCCGGCCAATGTCAAGAGCTTCAAGGACAGCATCATCAAGCAGGGCTCTTGCAAGAGTACTCTAGCTACTGGTTTCTACAGCAGCGATGGTGACTCTGGCAGTATGTACCTCTTGTAAGATCCTCACACGTACGCTGATCACTCTAGCCTACTCGTACTGCGGCGACCACGTCAATGACTACAACGTCATCTACCTCCAGGGCAAGAACGGCAAGCTCGTCAACATGGACATTGACTGTGACGGCATCCAGGGCAGCCCCGCCGACGACGGCCGCTGCGATTTATCTGGTGATACCCAGTACATCACCTCGTTCCAGTGGATTCTCGAGTCGTACGGCACGTCGCAGAAGGACCTCGACGCCAACATCCACCCCTACGTTGTCTTTGGTAACGAGGGTACCAAGCCTGGCTGGAAGACTTTTGACCCTGAGAAGCATGGCATCAAGCCTCTTAGTGTCATGGCTGTCGTGTGCGGCAACAAGATGGTGAGTCTCCCTGAGGAAAACAAGATATCAGCTTACAGTATCTAGTTCTACGGCATCTGGGGTGACGAAAACGGCGACGACGGCGACTACCCCATGGTCGGAGAGGCTTCCATCTCGCTCGCCACAGCCTGCTTCGGCAAGTCGATGAACGGAAACTTTGGCCATGGGGAGGACGACGTCCTCTACATTGCCTTCCCCGGCAGTGACGCCGTCCCCGGAGCCAAGGGCGCCAAGTGGACGGCCAAGAACTTTGACGAGTTCCAGTCCAGCATCACCACCCTGGGCGACAAGCTGATCCAGCGTATCGGAAGCTCCAGCGGTGGTGGCGGTACTACTCCCCCTCCTACCTGCTCCTGGCCCGGTCACTGCCAAGGTATGTTATCTGTAACTGAAAGAATGAATATGTGTTGACATTATAATAGGCGCTACTTGCAAGACTATGGATGACTGCTCCGACGACCTCATCTGCACCAACGGAAAGTGCTCTCCTCCATGAAGGTCATCTGGAGCGACCAAAACCAAGACTGGATGTAAAGTGCACCACTGAGTCGAGCTTCATAGCTCGACAGGTTTAAAAGGGCACGTTACTGACGGTGTTTGTAGTACGGTTGTTCCAGAGAGGCAGCGCAGTTCTACACATTGCGCGTATTCTCATGTAGAACAAAGATCTTTTGTACATATTTCTCATGTCTTTTGTATATAGCCTCATGATGTGAGAAATCATAAATACACTCGGCGAAATTGTACGTCGTATCCAACAGGCCTATGTTTATACCGTGCCCTTTTTTATTTTTATTCACAAGATCTATGCACCAACCATGATGATTCTTCCATCCGTAACTGGAGCGATGCATCGTGTCCAATCGACCGTGATGTCGAGAGGATCGCAGACGCTCGCCTTGACGCCGGCCTTGAGAACCCACTTTGCCCAGTACTTGCGCATAATGAGGATCTCAAAGTCGAGTCTGTAGGCTGCAGGATCCTCATGCTCTTCCTCCTCAGGCTCCTTCTCCTTCTCCTTCTCCTCCTCCACCTCTTCTTCATCGCCGTCATTCTCATTATGAGGTCTAACGTTGATGCTGAAACGCCTCTTGAGGAACCGACCCCAGGGATCCTTGGCGGCTGGCTTCTCCGTCTCTTCCTCCTTTGGCAGCTTCTCGGCCAGCGAGGTGAGGTTGGGAAAGTTGACGTCAAAGTGTGTCTTTACCGGCGACATGGGGGTCTCGCAGCGCTCGGCTACGTTGACCCAGTGCTGGGCAAGGTTCTTCCACTTGCCCACGGTGAGTAGGCCCATGAAGTACTGTCGGAGCATGGCTGAGATGAGGATGCCGTTTTCCTCCTCGATGATCTCTTCGCACTCGCCGCCCTCGGACTTGACCAGCAGACTGGTGAATCCATCTATCACACGGTTAGTATATTGCAGCTACTCGATGTGAGTCGAATCTTACCCTTTCCACGCCCCATGTAGCCTCTAGTGCACAGAACATAAAGTTTCTCTGGTTCATATGGCGCCCCACAGATATCTGCCCAGAGCACCCTGTTCCCCCTCGGCCGTGAGGGATCAAACTCGAAGCGAATGTTGGAGACCTGAGGGAATCTGCCCTCGAGCGCCGGATACATGGACACGCTGTTCTCGAGCGCGTCAAAGATGGCCTGCCCAGTGACGCGGAGCAGCACGACGGGGTCCTCGAACGGGAAGCACGTTGTAATGTCCTTGATGCGGATCGCTCCCGGGGGATAGATCTGGTCGCCGCGGATGGTTCCCGAGGCCATGATGGTGCAGTCAGCGTTGTGGTGTTGTCTCATGACGTCGCAGACAAAGTTGCCCATGTTGGATTCTCTAGTACGGACGGTGCTGAATCGCGCGTCGAGGGGAGTGGCTGTCCATCCAACAGGTTTGGCTAGAGAATGGTTCAGCTTGGATACGAGCTCATCAACTAGCTCCAGAGTAGGTTGATCCTCCTCGATTGTGGAAGTGATGTCTCGTCGCCAAATGTCAAAGTCCCATTTAGTAGGGTCGTCGGGCTTTCTCCTAGCCTCGATGTAGCTCAGGTTCTTAAAGTCGGTTCCAGAACGTAGCACATGAGTTCCGTTGACAAAGTTGTGAGCATAGTAATGATCGTGACCTCCGAGGATAATGTCAATGAGACCCTCAGTCTGCTGGGCCAACTTATCATCATTGGGCTCTCGCTGGTGGCTCAGACAGATGATGATCTCTGCGCCCTGCTCCCTCAGCTGCGGCACGAGCTCTTTAGCAACAGCCGTGGCGGACCGGTATTCGAGGTTAGGCGGAAGACTGTTGATGGTCTCAAGCCACTCACGCTCTCCCAAACCGATAAGACCAACCTTGATACCGTTGGAGGTGGTGAGCATGTGCGTCTTCTTCGCATTTCCCAAGGGAATCTCCTCTCCCAGGTCCGGGTCGATGACGTTGGCGAGGAGCCAGGGAAAGTTGCACTGGCTCGAGAGGTTCTCATACTGCTTGACGCCAAAGTCAAAGTCGTGGTTCTAGAGAGGGTGGTCAGTTGTCGGGTCGGTCAAGGGTGGTATGACTTACCCACCCCTACACAAGCACAGTCCGTTCCAATCATATTGAGCACCGGAACCATGTGTTGACCTGAGCCTAGGTTAGCAAGCCATCCATGCTTGGCGAGGGGATATATAAGTCTTGGCTTCCTCTCGAAAAGATAGACTTGTTTAACTCGGCTCACCCTTTGTAACTGTGCTCTCCAGACTGGGGTTGAACACGTCTCCCGAAAACAGGGTCAGCACCTTGGGCTGGTCCTCATACTGCTCCCCGTTCTGGTACTCGCGGCACACGTTGATGAACCTAGGCAGACCGCCCACGGGCTCGGCGCTGGAGGGATCGAGGTGATAGACGTCGTTGTAGTGGAGGATCCTCAGCTCAGGCGGCGAGTCGGCCTTGCCGTCATCACCAACTCTGCCAGAGGCAAAGGTGACCTGCGGTTCGGAGGTGACTTCAGCCATGGTTTGATCTCTTCTTTCTCAGTCTCGTCTTTCTTTCTTCCTTCTCAGAACCTTCTCTTCAGAAAGCCTCAAAAGAATCGGATGATGACAGGAGCAAGCCTCTACTTGGAGGCGCAGCTTTCTCTTCGACCCAAAACAAAGCGCTAACGGACCATCATGCAGGTTCCGTCTCCAGTCTTTGCTCCCGTCAGCTCACGTGACGCAGCGAGAAGCATGAAAATGTTAATTTGTGTTGCCAGTTGATTTGTCCCCCCATTGAGCTATTGCCAACACAGCAGTACGACGCTGTCATTGGAAATGCCCTCCTCTCTCTCAATCAGCGGGCGAGTACACGGAAGTTGGTGGGGGAGGGGAGGCCCGCAGAGATGCGGAATATGCAGTGAGGCATCCGGGCCCAAGTCGGTGAGGGCGGCCAGTGGAAGCGGAAGAAGCTGTAGATGCCGTTGGAGAATGATGTGCCTTTAGTGTGCATTGGCGTGGCATCTGTACAAAGGGTTTAAGACTTGACTCGTGTCATTATTAGTCGTGGAATTGACCTGCGGGTTGTAATTGTTAATATCGACCTCTTTATAGGTAAAGAGAGCTGACTCGTATGAATGCCTCCAGTTGATGAGACAAGAAGCCAGCAAACAGAAGAAACCCTCTCGACAAGATGCTTCTGTCACTTCAGGATCTCTATCCCTTCCGGCAGCTCCCTCCCCTCAACCCAGGCCTTGATGGCCTCCGCAAACAGCTCGGGCTTCTGTAGGTTCCATGTATGCACCGCCCCTCTCACCACAGCGCCCAGGGATCCCTCCACGGGCATCTCCCTGCCCATCCGCCTCACCGCCTCGACGTCGTCCACCGTCTCCGCCGCAATCGACAGCGTCCTCATCGGCAGGCTTCGCACGTCTTCCCAGGTCAGCTCCAGCAGCCCCATGTCTACAGCCCGGATCACCTCCCACCTCCTGTTGCGCCGCATCTCCGACAGCAGCCCCTCGTGGTGCCGCATGCCTCGACCCGTCGCCACACGCATGTACAGCCAGACGGGTACGAGCTCCAGCAGGAAGTAGGTCATGTAGTATGTGATGCTCGGGTGTCCGACGACCCACGCCCACTGGCGCTCCATCGGATGTCCGGCCGTGACAAACGCCGAGAGCACCAGGTCCGGATGCCGCTGACCGAGCCGGAGGGTGACAAAGGCGCCCATGGAGAGGCCGACGACGTGGGCCCGGCCGCCCTTTGCGTGCCGACGGATCAGCGCCGCGACGCGGTCGGCCGAGCTACCAATGTCGGCGGGTAGTATGTCTCGCGACCGGGAGTGACCGCTGAGGTCGGGCGCGATGATGTGGTAGTTGCTCAGGTGAGGGATCACGAAAGACCACTCGATGTTCGAGTTGAGTAGGCCGTGGAGGAGGACGATGGTGGCGGGCCCGTCGTCGTTGAAATCCATAAAGTAGAGCTCAGGCTCTGTCTCGGGGGCTTCTTGCAATGCCATTTTGCTCAGATTTTGGAGTCGTTGATGATTGTAGAGTCTACATTCTTCGTAGATGTGCTCATTTGTTGCTATATAGCCTGAAGGGTGCCATGACACCACCTCGAATCTGCCTATCTATTCAGCTGAAAAGCATCCCGGCACACCACCCATCTCGGTTCTCAACATGATGCCACTTGAACATGTTTATTCCACGGCACTTGCGATGAGATCTCGAGATTGCCGATGCAGAGTAATCAATGTCTAATCCTCTGAACCGAAGTCGCGGGACGTCATGTTTCGTCGCTGTCTGCCAACGGTTTGACGATGGCTTCAACGTGTTTAGCCGGGTAGCATCGAAGCAACCTCAGCCCTTGGCAACGGTTATAAAGCCAAGTTTTAAGGCATAGGGCTGTACCGAAGCGCCTGCAACGGCGAGATCAGAAACTAGTTACGACCATGACACAAGTTTCGTTCCGAGCTGCTCGCTAAAGAGTTTCTCGACAAAACTTGATGGTCGTTTTGCTTCGAAAAGTGTTCCGTCTAGGCCATTGACACAGGTCGTTACCGGAAGCTCCAAGTTCCTGTTGCAAGACTGTTTCACCGTCTTACGCTACCGTCTGCCACCACAACTTTTCGTCTCGACTGGCGCCTCACATCAACATGCTAATCACTCATGGCTCGTCTCAAGATTGAAAGAGAACAAGAAAGAATTTCAACAGCGTCAAACTGACTCGACCCGTCTTGGGCGCTAGACGGACATTCGGCACGACATGGGATCGCCACTGACCGTGTTTCAAGATGCGGTCGACATGGGAATTCCGAACCGCGCGCGCTGGGATTTTTCAAGAATCCTATGACCGACGATAGATACCAATTCTCTAGAAAAACATCCAACTTTACAAGAAAATGAAGCCATCGCCAACTCGCAGTGGACTGATTGCCAACAGGGACGCTCAAGATTGTGCACCAATTAGACGCAAAACTCCCAGGGCTGGTGGTCAGGCGGAATCCGGCCGGACGTTAGTGGGCGAGGCGCCATGTGGAACAGGGGTTTAGCCCTGGAAAGATACCCCTGGCCCAGGGCGACGGGTGTCCCTAGCGCTCCCTGACAGGCCAAGCGACCCCTGTGGCTGCCTGGGCTTGGATGGAGGCCGAACTGGTGGCCTCCCTCCCGTCATGCATTGCATAGATTGTGATGCTGTGCAGAATCAGCGCCTAGATTGTGCTCCTTTCTTTTGATATTGGTGGAAGTTGCTCAAATACTTGATCAACAATGGAAAATACATACCTCAAGATGTACAAACTCAGCTCAGCCTGCCCAACTCCTCCGCTCGCCCAGCTCCCTCCCATGGCCAACCTGAAACACCACCATCCACCACAACCACCAAACCGAACCCCGGAGAGCCATCACGCTTGCCCAAGTGGAGGACGATCTCCACTAGCCCGGTAGACTAACTGTCGCCACCAGCCGATCTGACACAGCCACCGGGTTGCTTTCAAGCTGTGTGAGTTGCAGCCCATGATGCGACGGCAAGCGATACGCCTCAGGAAGAAAGGCCGAGACAGAGCTGTTTGTCTGAGTGCCGGCATCGAGTTGAATTGCTCTGTGTTGCTCTGTATCGTGAGGTAACAAGGCCATCATGATGTCAGTATGGGTTCCCTTTAAGCGCCCACAGCGATCTTCAACTCATCTCAGCCAACCACATAACATCAACTCCTCAACTCGACGCTCTGGCAGATCACATGCAGGTCCAGGCTCCTCCCCAAAGTCTAGACAATCCAAGAAAACCCTTCCGTCTTTCCCGAACTCAAGAAACCCCTGCATCAACATCGACCCGTCCCTGTCACACCGTCAGTCGATCCGACCATGGTAACCTTCTCTTCCGGTTTGGCTTGAGAATTCAAACCCCCTGGCTACAGCTGTGACAAGCCCCCCCCGGGCCCCATTGCCCTTTTCATCCCCAGACGCCGCTCCCCTCTGCCTCTCTACCTACCCAGAAGTAGAAGTGTGTAATCTCGTATATGGTCTTGGTCTCCGACTTACATTTATCATAGTCCGTCCGTCTTGGTCTGGTACGATTTCCCACCGTTTGGCGAGCGGCGTATTGCATGGGCTGGTCCCCTCTTTTTTCTTCTTCTTCTCTCTCGCTGCCACCCCCCTTGTCTTTAACTTTTACTCTTTCTTGCCACGATCTGCCTTTGTGGTTGATCTTCAATCTTTAATTCTCTTCTTCCCCTCCTTCGGGTCTTTTTACTACCTTAATCCTCGTTGGTCGTGGACCTACTTGGCGACCTTTTTATCCGAACACACATTCGCTATATCCGAGATACCCAATACCCACCTCAAAACGTCTGGTACAACTACTCAAAAAAGCCGATCTATTCAGAGATAGCTTCAATTCTCGCCGCCGGACGGAATTAAATTGTCAGATTAATTGGAACTGGATTTGGATTTGCAGAAGCAAAAAAAAGAGCGCTCATCGACGTTACGACATTTCTCACGAAACTCACTCACCCAACGACTCAACTCACGGCCACCACGTATTGAAGGAGACGAAACCGGATCAACTGGAGAATTATTTGCAAAGAAAAAGAGTAGGAAACTATGGCTGCGGCCCTGTCACTTCGCCTCACGGCAACCGCTCTCCTCGCCCTCTCCGCCTCGGCATCATCTCTTGTTGGCGACATCGTCCTACGCAGTGCCGACGATGTCCTCAACCGTCCCTACATCTCCCTCCTCACAAGTTCTCTCGCTGGCCGCGATGAAAATTCGACCCTCGATCAGCTGCCCGCGCCAAACGTGGCCCTCGCCAAAGATGGATCCCTCAACCTCACTGCCTGGAACGCCGACACAAACAAGGCATGCCGTGAAGTCCTCGGCGGCCTCCACCAGAGCACAAATCCCTCCGGCGCGTGCGTGTGCTACAACCTGCCCTCACTGGATATGAAGACGGGAGTTTTCGAGGCCGATCTACGACTGTTCAAGGTTTCCGAGGCGAGAGGTGGTTTTGCTTCAGTTGCTCCCGAGGATGTTCAGGTTGGAGTCACGTTTGACGGCGCAACCGTCATGCCCATTGACCCGAGGGACATGAACGGTACAGGAATGGTTGGACAGGTTGCGAGCATGAAAAAGAGAGAAGCTGGTCCAGAGCTTATGCAAACTTATATGTTTGTTGGAAGAATTGATCCAGACAAGATGAGGGATAACATGACTATGTAAGACATAACCTCCACCTCACTTTACGCACACAGACACTAACATATCCAGGGCTGATCTCGAGTACATCATCATGCCAACCCTCACTCTCACCGCAAAGAACAGCACCGGCGGCACCATCCGCACAAACGTCTCCATCAACGAGGCCGCCTTCCTCACGGGCGTCTTCTCCCAGGACGTCGTCATGTCCGACTTTGCGCGAGCCCAGGCCGCCGTGGACGAGCAGATCGCCGGCCTCAAGAACGGCACCGTCGCTTTCGTTCTCCCCGGCGTGCAGCTCATGGTCTTCCCCATCGGCCTCATCATCACGAGCGTCTGGCTCGTCATCTTTGTCGCCGCCGTCGGCTTCGGCACGTACGAGCGGTTCAACTATGCAGAGATGTACAAGCGGAGACAGGCCGTCTCCGTGCCAAGAGGGCCGACAATATAATGCGCTCAAGACTAGGGGGGGAAAGCTGAGAGGGAGGACCGCTAGACGGTCATTATTAAAGCGAGTTGTCTTTTGTCGAGATGCATAGCGGTTGTCTTGTTTTACTACTACCTACTATTACTCTTTTTTTAACTTCAACCTATTCTCTAGTCTACGCCGATTTTATTATGGCACATTTTGTTCCTAGTTGATATCCGACCTTGACGAGAGGTCCGTAAATTCATCTTCTTCACTACCTTACATCCCCTAGCTACTTTACTAGACAAATCCCATAGAATCAATTGATAAGCCACATGAATGGACATGCAACCGCCGGTTTCATCCCGGCCTTCTATTACAATGCTGTGGCATGATTGTGTCACATATGAAACACCATCGTATGGTGTTGCAACCCCAACCCACGACCCATGCAACGCGACGTCGTCTCAACTGGCGCATGAATAAGAGGATTCTGGTATCATAAGCTAATATAGTCCGCAAAGGAATATCACCGTCGAAACTGCCGGGCAACGAAAAAACTCCAACCCTGTAAGGACCGTCCAGCTTCATGCAACAAGGTATCGATCGCCAAGCATGGTCAACGCCGATTCCTTCCAACTCCTCCCAAAGTGCAAATACATGGCAACGCCGATAGTGAATGAGTGCCTCTAATCTATGCAATCACCTTCTTTCTCTCCACGTCCCTCAATCGACCCTTGGCCCAGAGGAAGCACTCTGTAAACACCATGTACCAACCCGTCACCATCCAGAACGAGAGGATGATACCCAGGCCACCCATGAGTCGAGCATCGACTATTCCTCGGGTGACAGTATCACGCATAGCATCGTTCATCATGAGCCAGCCGTAGATTGGGATGAGCTGCTCAGTCGATGCACTGAGGGTGGATAGTTGACGGCTGAGTGGCCTAGCTCGTTCGCGTTTCCATTCTGAGATGGTATCGCACATACGCCATGCGACCTTGTTGTTGATCTTCTCCCATGTAGCTTCGCAAGCATAAGACCTCGCAGCCTGCCCCATCTGCGAGCGTAGGGCATGGTCTCTGCCGAGCTTTATGGCCTTGGTGACGAAGCCGTCGAGGTCATCCGAAGGGATGAGGAAGCCATTGTCTCCGTGTTGAACAATATCCGAAGGACCACCTTCATCCCGAGCAATGACCGGAACGCCACTAGCCATGGACTCCAACACGACAAGCCCAAAGGTTTCCGTCACTGAGCAGTGTAGAAAGACGTCTCCACTGGCATAGGCAGTTGCCAGATCTTCGCCGACCTTGAAACCTGCAAAGATGACCTTGCCCTTTTCCCTCAAGGGATCGAAAAGCTCTTGCACCTCCTTCTCCACGTCGGGGTTTCGGTTGCCGCCCACGATGTAGAGCTTAAAGTCCAATCCTCTAGCGTCGAGTTCCTTGGCGGCCTTGGCCAGAAAGTCAAAGCCCTTCTCGCCAGCAATACGAGAGACCGTCACAAAGATGATCTCGCCGTTCGGTGCCAGTTGTCGACGCAACTCTTCGCTCTTCATCTTGGGATTGAACAGCTCAGTGTTGACGCCGCGTGTCAAAACCTCGAGCTTGTCTTCCTGAACCTTTTGCTTCACCAGATATCGCTTCACGAAGCTCGAAGGGTAAAAGATGGTCTTGACCGAGGGGTGTCGGAACAGGTAGCTCTGGACGGCGGCAAACGCGAAAACAGCAACATGGCTGAGCGGCGCAGGAAAGAGGATGGAGCAGTATCCAGCAAGGTCGGTCTGGAAGTTGCAAATGACGGGGATCTGCTTCTCCTTGGGTTGTTGTCTCAACTGGAGCATCACCTGGAAGCCCAGGCTAGCCGGACTCGCCAGGTAGATCAGATCAGGAGGGGAGTCGTCACCAAACGTTCTAGTGAAGAGTGTCGAGTTGCGCACAGGGTAGACAATAGAAAGCTCTGGGTTGAAAGGAAGAGGGTACCCTGTAACCCGCACTTCAGGCTGTTTGTCTGCTGGAGACATGGATGGTGACGGGGGAGGCGTAAAGGTGTTGTGCTGTGTATGGTTATGAGGCGCAACCACTGCAACTTGAGCGCCATGAGCTCGTAGGTGATTTACGAGCATCAGAGTGGTGCGACTGACACCGTTGACCGGACCGAACGACTCGGTGCAGAGAAGAATGCGCTTCCCCTTGAGCGCATCCGGAAACTTTGAGAGGTCATGACTGGGGTAGCGCGACTGTGGTAGAGGCGCTTTGGCGAGCATGATGTCGATTTTCAGCAGTAAATGCTATCGATCAAAAGATTTGTTGTCGGGCATAGTCTCAGGCGATTGAAAGAGGCGGGAAGCCTCTCTTTTCTCTGTCGCGCAGTTATGGTCACACTTGGACTTGAAAGAAATGCCTCCCACGTGGATGGAGGCAAGGGCACGAGAATGGACAATATGCATCGCTGCAGGCACATGAGGCGCTATATTCTCGATCAATACGGCTGCAATAGGCGTCAGAGTCAACACCACGAGGAGAGCCTGCACGACGCAGTTCGTCGATCCTTCAGGGTACCGGCTGGTGGGGGAGGGGCAAATGGAGGGGTAGATCTTGATCCAATCGTCCATGGTTGAAGTCAAAGGCTATAGCGGTGTATTGCATGGATTCCTTTGTCTGGTTGCACCTTTGGCTGTAGAAGAAGCATCTAGTCGTCCGGCTTGAGGGAACTTGACAAGTTGACAGCAGAATCACCATCAATGCCTAGCATCAATGACGATGGATGTTGCTTGGCTATCTGAGCTGTCATTCTGAAATCACTTGATCTCAAATCCTCTCAAGCATGCCGTTCTTGGTGCCGTTTCTGTCACAGCCGCCTCAGCCTGACGATTTGCGACGTCCTCTCAGAAGCCAGTTGCCTGCTCGACCGACGCAGGCTATTCGCTCACCTCCGTAGCTTCGGCGAACCCTTGTCCGGGGCGCGTGTGACGGACGAATCAGATGCGCTCTCAATATCACATTGTCCCAACACGCCCAATCGCCCGTTGTCGCGCAAATGCGAATGGGCATGGGAATCGCAACCCCCGTGGCCGAGACGGTCTGGGCCATTGGCAGTCCAGGTCGAGCTTGTATCGGATAAGGACCGATGCCATGCCATTTGCGATCGTGACTCGTGACTGAATCAATCTTTTCCCTCGAGGGCAGAATTGTTAGTGAAGAAGGCTGGCTTTTGCAAGACATCGGGAAGAGACGGAGCGCCATCTCTTTTCTTCGCTAGTCAGCAAGGGGCTGGCGGGATCTATCGGTGCAAGTGGTGGCGCCATCATCGAGCCGGGCGAGTCTTTAGGCAAAAACCCATTCTCAAAAGCAAAACTCCAGCCTGTTGGGTTGGTTTGAGGAACTGCCGACTGCAGGAAGATGAGACAGGTGGAAAAATGCAGAGAAGCGGTGTCAGCGGCACGTGAGGGTATCACGTGCCTCCCTTACATCCTCTGCTATGCACTCACGGGTTAAGACACTAGACGCCCGCGTCAGCTAAGATTTCTAGTCCAAACATCATCAAAATAAGAGATAAGTAAGGGAAGTATTAATCTAATGACTTTTAGTACTATTTGAATATTTATGATATTTTTCTTAAAGGTCTTAGGCCTTAGACTTGATCTATTTCCTTAATCGCTGCTGAGAGAGGGGGTTGGTTTGGTGTCTCATGTTTTTTTATGACCGTGTGGCTGCTGTGGCACCGCACGAACTGCAGGATCAGATTGAGACCAACCCTTGATGAATCCTAGTGAGCAATGTCTCAACTAATCCTACTGAGTCTTTTTATTCAATCAATGCGGATATATCTGCAACGCCACAAATGACAGGGCTGGTGGAATGGAGCTGTGATTGACCAGGGAGAGTGAGACTACGAAATGCCCACGGCTCACCGTACCTTGTTCCATCCTCATTGCACTCTCACCTTACCAACTACCTAGGCGACGTGTATACCATTCATCGGTGGGGAGATAGCTCGGCATCGCAATTCGAGCAGTTGGTTATAGAGAACCACCCGCCAAGCGAAAGTCGGACGGCATTGATGGGGCCGGCCGGTCAGGTGGGCTCGAACGATGTGATGGGATTGACGGACCGATCGATAAAACCACGTTCAAACGTGAGAGAGAGGAACAAGTCTCCTGCTTCAACTCGGGCTGGAGCCTCCGCTGCTGTCTCCATCTTCCGTCCCGTCTTGGCTTGCCGGGCGCCCCATCAGCCTTCTTCTTTTTTTTTCTGCCATGGGAAATCATGACGCATGAGGTCCCTGGCATCATGACACCCAGGGACAGCAATCAAACAGCTAGGGGAGGGGCAAGTTTAATTGGTCGCAGGGGGGTGCCTTTGATTAGGTAGCTTGCTGAAGACCAGGGGGTCATTGTGCCTATCGCCAGATGGATGGTGGTGGCATCCGCGGCAGCATCCTTCAGGTAAGGCAAAGCAGCTTGGAAGTACCGGAGAGAACGTGTTACTTTGATCAACCGACATGAACCTAAGCGCGCAGTTTCGGATAGGTCAATTCAACATCCAGGGATATAGCCCTTGACAAGCGTTCCAACCAGGACATATCACGTCTTGTTCCAGCATCTCTTCCATGCCTGGTCAGTTAGTCATGATATCAATTCAAGCCTAGCAAGGGGCCACGCATTCAATCAACATGTTCGATTTGCGCGGGAGCTAGCGGGCTGGGTATCAAAATGCCACTAACACTCAAAGCAGCGAGTCTGATAAAGTGGCTCATTTCCAGGGCTGTTAATTCTCGCAGGGGAAAAGGGTTACAAAAGAGGCAGGCCGGGTAATTGCGACTTGACAGGTCAAACACAAACTGATGATTGCTGGGCAATCAATTCGTATCCTAGCTTTGCCGATCGTGATGGGATGGCTGGTGCTGACGACAGTGGAAGGGAAGGGCATGAAACTGAGGTTGTCGAGCCTCAGGTAACAAACATGCCATTAGAGAACCAACAACCGACACACTCAATCTCAGCCCCGATAGTTCAGGGGCTTGGAAAAAGAATCGAGAATTGACCGAGAGCTGTCATCAGCCGTGTGGCTTGACTATGGTCTCTCTGTCAATCTCAGTCAGCACTTGGAAACAAAGGGTACGTGTTCCGCGAATGTACGGAGCCGGCCGAGTAAGCAATCATCAATCCCGTCCGCCGACGAACAACGAACCATGTACAGCGCGGCACAGTGCTTCTTTCACGTTCGGCTAGGCTCCGCAAGGGAATGACGGACATGGCAGAAGGGTGGTACCCCTGGATGGGCCCCAGCCGCGGGCATGGCCCTCCCTGACGAGGCGCTATGCTCCATCGGCCCAACCGGCATCGGGTTAATAGGGACGAATCGACGTTATTGCCTCTCGTTCCTTTGGGAATTTGCCGCCGACGCTGCTAATTAAATTATTCGCGGCGCTCCTCGGGAGGGCGTTTGATAGTCGAGGCGCCGCGTCAACATGGGGAGGCTATCGACTGTAAGCTTGTCGCCTCCCTGGCGTGGCCTCTGCTGTGAATAGAATCTCTGCTTCTCACCGTCTTGTTGTTGTCGCCTCACCCATCACCTTTGCCATGGCCTGCCACGCCTTGGCCGGGGTTGCGGCTACGTAATCAAGGTCAACTGTCGTTGTCAACCAACAACCCCTGTCTGTCAAGTTGGTGAGAATATCTCGGCAACGTCGTCAACTTCTCATACACATCCGATCATATCAGCCTCACAGGAATGAAAAAATAGTCGACAATTGTCAGGAGATGCACGGAGGGTGCATTCCGTTAGAGTCTGCACCTCGTGTTTCTTTTTTTACGAACCCGCCAAGTTCAGGATCGACTGTCGGTCAGCTCCTATTTGGCTTGACCACACGTTGTGAGGCTGATTCTAATCGACATGTCGATACCGAATTGTCGTCACCAGAAGCAACCTGGTCTTGCTTGCATCTAATCAACTGGCTCCGGCGCAGTATCCGCCCGTGCACCCATGAGTTTTCCGCCATGGATGGATCGCATCGCTCCCGCAAGAGCCAGCCTGGTCTTTTTTCCCCATCAGACGTTTGGCGAACGATCCAGTCTTGGTGATATGAGCGACAGTGCATCATACAGTGCGCAGAGTTCTTTAGCGCGGTGGACCCCTACCCGACCCGTTCTCTACAAAGTCCTTGTCAGCAAGTAATGAATGCTATGGGTTATGAGGTCTTAATTAAAGCTCAGCATTCCATCAGATAGACAGAATTCTTATTTGAAACGGTTCTAGATCTGTTGTAAGCTGAATACCCGGGATGAGCGAGTTCACGATCCCATCTACAAATGTCTGACCGCATACTCGGAATATCTGCGAACGCGGTCAAGCCTCGCAGAAAGTAACCACTACGTAGTAAGGTTCACTGTGCTTATAAGCTTAGCGGCAAAAGGGCTCCATGTGGGGGTGGAATCCGCCCATTGGAGCTTCCAGGTTTGGACGGGAGTGCTTGCGCAGCCCTGGAGCTGTACCGTGCGTCGGCACTGTATTATCGATTCCAGTTGTTTCCCAGTGGATCAAGTCTTGCTGGGCGGGTGGGAAGCCCGCCTCAAGTACCTCCCCCCGCAAGCTGCAGTGTGGCCAGTACCTGCATCCAGGGTACCTCCATCTGGCTGTAACCGGCCGCCCGTGCCCCTGGAATCCCTGAACATGGTGGGTGGCACCCCTGGGTTGGTGGCCTGCCCCTCCATCCTCCATCCATGGATGGGATGGGATGGGAGAATCGACACATGCCGCCATCTTGGCGGGCAGAAACTAAAGGGAATACCTATCTCACCGCCTTAATTTCTCCTGGGTTGCGGTTCCCCAATGGCTGCGTGGCTTCAGCCCCTCCACCGGCCTCTTGTCTCCCTCAGTCCAAGTTGGCCCCCCTTTTTTCCCTTAGCTGCAACGTTGGGAATATCTTTTCTAGCCTCCCTTGCCGCTCGCAACAGACGCTGCCTCTGCCTCTGCTTCCTTTTAAACTCGTCCTCCCTCGCCCGCTTCTCTCCCAGCCTCACGTTCGCTTGACTCCCCAGTGTGTCGCTTCGTGGCCTTGTTTGCGACTCTATTACACAGCTTGTCTGCGTCTTGCCTGTAGTTTACGCCTTTACCGCCTTTAATCATCATGTCGGCTCTCGCTACCAATGGCTCTGTTGAGCCTACCAACGATGCTCAGGACGCCCCAATTGTTGTCCGCCGCATCTGCTGTGTTGGTGCTGGATATGTCGGTAAGTTGACATGGATTTCAAAATACCCCGCGGTGCTTCTGGGGGAGTAGCTGGTTTTGAGCATGCTGGGGTCGCGAGCAGGCGGTCAATGTCATGATCGCGAGCTTCACCGCAAGCGAGATAGCTCTCCAAAGCGCAATTCGACCAAATCATATCTAACAAGACTCCAGGTGGTCCCACTGCCGCTGTCGTCGCCTTCCAGAACCCCGACATCCAGGTTACCGTCGTTGACCGAGACACCACTCGCATTCGCCGCTGGAACTCCAAGCACCCTCCTATCTACGAGCCCGGTCTGCACGATATCGTCCGTATCGCCCGTGACGGTGGCCGTGCTACCTCCGTCTCCAACGAGCCTACCTCCGACAACGAGGGCTCTGCTGCCGAGGATGGCGAGATCGCTGTTCCTGAGCGCAAGCCCAACCTGTTCTTCTCCACCGACATTGCCAAGCACATCGGCGAGGCCGACGTTGTCCTCGTCGCCGTCAACACCCCCACCAAGTACCGTGGTGTTGGTGCCGGCAGCGCTACTGACATGACTGCTTTCGAGGCCGTTACCGGTGTCGTTGCTCAGTACGCTCGTGAGGGTGCCATCATTGTCGAGAAGAGCACTGTTCCCTGCCGAACTGCCCAGCTCGTCGCTGACACTGTAAGTTTCCGAGGTTTCCAGACCAGCACAGCTGGGAAAGGGACAATGGAACAAGTAGCTAACAATCGTGATTCTAGCTCGCCATGCACCGACCTGGTGTCCACTTCGAGATTCTCTCCAACCCCGAGTTCTTGGCTGCCGGTACCGCCGTCAACGATCTTCTCTACCCTGACCGTATCCTGATCGGTTCTGCCCCTACTCCCTCCGGCAAGAAGGCCGCCGAGGCCCTTGTCAAGGTCTACAACGCCTGGATTCCCCGCGAGCGCATCCTGACCACCAACGTGTGGTCCTCTGAGCTTGCCAAGCTGGTTGCCAACTCTATGCTGGCTCAGCGTATTTCCAGCATCAACTCCATCTCTGCCGTGTGCGAGCAGACTGGTGCCGATGTCGACGAGGTTGCCCGCGCTGTCGGTGTCGACCCCCGTATCGGTAACAAGTTCCTGATGGCCGGTATCGGTTTCGGTGGCAGCTGCTTCAAGAAGGATGTTCTCAACCTGGTGTACCTTGCTGAGACTATGGGTCTCCCTGAGGTCGCCGAGTACTGGCGCCAGGTCGTCAAGATGAACGAGTATGCTCGTGACCGCTTCAGCAACCGTGTCATCAAGTGTCTCAACAACACCCTTGTTGGCAAGAAGGTCACCATCCTTGGCTTTGCCTTCAAGAAGAACACCTCTGATACTCGTGAGGCTCCCGCCCTCGAGATGATCAAGACCCTGCTCGAGGAACGACCCCGCGAGATTGCCGTCTTCGACCCCTGCTGCAACCCTCTGGTCATCAAGCAGGAGATCAAGGACCTTCTCGGCCCCCTGGCTGAGGGCCAGAACATCTCTGTCCACGGCAACGCCTACGACGCTTGTGATGCTTCCACTGCCATCATCATCGCCACCGAGTTCGACGAGTTCCGCAACCAGCCTCCTCCCCCTCCTGCCCCCGTGTCTACTCACCAGCCCAAGACCATCGGCGGCAAGCCCAACCCCAAGTCGGACCCCCGTCCCTTCGAGTCGTCCACCCCCAGCGCCAACGACCTGCTTGCTCTTCACAAGCACCTTGTCCAGCGTGCTGACGTCGAGTCGGCCGATCCCCTCGACCGCTTCAACATCGAGCCAGACTGCCAGGACGACTGCCCCGACTGCATCCAGGAGCGCGAGAGCAAGGAGACTGGCTTCGCCACTGGCATGGGAAGCGCCGAGGAGTACAAGCCCAAGGAGCGCGTCGACTGGGTCCGCATCTCTCAGAACATGGCCAAGCCCCGCTGGGTCTTTGATGGCCGTGGTGTCATCGACTCTCGCGAGATGGTCAAGCTGGGCGTCCGCGTCGAGTCTGTCGGTCGCCAGCACCGATTCTAAGCGTCACGCCTGGGGCCTGACGAGGGTTTGCAACGGCCGGCATTTTAGATTTCTTGTGTGTATGAATGCGTCGACTGTTGGCAAAGATTATACCGTTTTAATAGCATGAAATGACTGACATTTGGACGTGGGCTGACGAGACACGCCGAGGAAGAAGATACGTCATGAAGGAAAGGACACGGGGGTGCGATTTACATGCACAGGCGTGATTTGGAGAAGAGGTTTTACGGGCATAGAATTAGATTTGAAGTTGATTAAAAAAATGCGAGAGCAACTTTTACCAAATGTTTTCAAGTGTGTTGTTGCATTGGTCGCCATGATGGATGTCTGTCAGTTAAGGGAGTGTAGACATCTGGAATTGACATCCAGGTCTTGTTTATCTTGCCTATTAAGAGCTCTTTACGCGAATAATTGATCGCCATAAGTCTCTCATTATAAGTAGTTTCCTCTCTTATTGTTTCTCGTCTGCCCTTACTAAACTATTACTACCTTGTCAGGACCCTGAGACGACGCTTCTCCCAACCCTGTTTCAGACAGCGGCCAACTGTCTCACCTTCAACAGAGTGTAACAGATTGTTACCGAGCTACCACCAAAACGCTGGCCCCAGAAGCCTGTCACTCGCCAAAAGGGTTCTAGATTTCGTCTGCTTTCCGCATGAAGGGTAGCATCGCAAGTTTGCCAGGCTCTGTGCGCAAGGAGGTCACTGCAACTCCAACGGGGGCTATTGAGGTCATCGTCGCAGCTAATCCGGGAGACTCGGGGGGGGGGGGGGGGGGGGGTTCAGCTGGGCGCGTTTCACCATGGAATGGATTCGTACTCGCAGTACGTTGGGGGCTTCTCCTCGATGTGTTTATCGACGACGCTACCGTCGCGTGAGAACCTTTGTCCTTCCTCTTTCTCTGGCGAACCGGTGTCGCTTCGCTTCACAAACTGGTTTTCTTGGTGATATCACATTGTCGCTAAGCGTTTCATTCATTAATCTTACTGCGTTGACAGTTCGTCCGTTGCATTGACAGCCAAACCGGTCCCTTGGATCTGCACTGTCAACCTCCGAGTCACATCGCGGGTTCCTGCAGACGATCGAGGTTGGGAAAGAAGGCCACGCCGAGATTTATTCGCTAAGCGGGATCCGAAGCAACGACTCGTCGAGATGAGGTTGTCGTGGGCTGGGCAGGCCGTCCTTTCTGGCCTGGTGGCCATTGTGACGGCCGACGTCTTGCCGCCCGACGACATCCCTCTCATGTGCGTCACCATCTGCGGTCCAATCGTCGAGCTCACCTCGAAATGCGACGTTCACGGGGAGCGGCTGTTGAAGCGAACAACGCCGTGGGTTCCAAAGCTGGCCGTGGAACCCCTGGAGGAGGAGCCCGTACTGGTTGAGCCACGGCAAGATGGTGAGGGGATGGAGAAGAGGAGTTTCTCAATCATCAGGGCTGCACCGACTTCGTTCCCCTTTGAGCTCACAGCGACGGCGCCTCTTGAAGAAGCCCAGCCAAGCACAAGCTCCACGTGGAGCGTCGAAACCGCAGCCGATCAAGTTGCTACACTATCGACCCGAACGTCGACCACGACCTCCTTTTCATCCTCGTCAATATCTACCACAACAGTATCTCTACCCACAAGATCAGTGCTACACGAGACGGTTGCAACAACTAGAAGCGCCGGGTGGAGCGACGGCGAGCAAACGCTATACTCGCACAAGGACCCTGAGCAGGAATGCGTGTGTAACAACAAGAGCTTTGACGTGGCCAAGATTGCGGCGCTGTGCCATGACTGCATCGTCGTGGATGGGCACAAGCAAAACAGTGAGTGTTTACTTGAGTTGCTAATATGGTCAAGGGGCTAACATGAATTCTAGACATGGACATGATCATGAAGGCTTGCAACTTTACCGAGCTGTCTTACTCCATCGATGATGATAGCGCAGCGGATAACATCCGCGTTGAGGCAACGAGACCTACTGCCATGGCCTCTACCGAAGCTCCTAGTACAAATACAGGAGTTGTTGTTGAGCCTACTACCCAGCGTCAAGTCATGATCGTGGGTCTCTTCTTGAGTTTGGCATTGGTGGTTTGAGTTTGTAAAAAAAGACGTGATTGAAAGACATCCCACATGTGGTACATAACTACCTATTTTATATGTTGTATAGCGTTTTACGCATTGGTTTTTTATACTTTCCCTTATCCGGTAGATATTTTCATTTTTGGTAGTTGACTATCAGGCATTCTCAAAGCTGAGCTTTTTGAGGAAAAGTGCTGACTGAAACGAATTGAACATACTTTCTCATAAACGCCCAACTCCAACATCAAAACATGTAACTATAATTGACAATAACCTTTAGCCTAATTAAAAATAGATTAACTGTAATAGCTACAAGATACATGTGCTCTTATCAATCCTTCAAGAGGGGAGATGAAAAAGGAGTGCATTGGTTGGGGTTCAGGGTAGGTCAACTGCAGACTACTCCTAGCCTCCTCAACTAGAGACTTGTTTTCCTTTTACAATACCTACTCACATCTGATGATGCAATCTAGAGTTGAATTTCTTTTCAATTCTGGAATGGCGGAGTTTGTGAGGCAAGGTCAAAGTCCGTCCGCCTAGGCTATCTCCTCATGCAGGGTTCGGCGGAGCTGCGCCTTTAAGTCCGAAAATCCAGGGTCAGACGCTTTTTTCACTTTCTGGCTGACGCCAGCCATCAGCGCCTCAGACAATGATTGGCGAATGTGATGGTGCTGATGGGGATGACGATGATGATCTAAGATTATTGATAAAGAAATGGAATGATATATATTTGTTGGCCTAGGCTTCTTGAAGAAAAGAATTATCTCATCAATCACACATTGTCAACAGTTTGCATTTACTTGCCCTCCATTTGTATACCCATCATCACTTACAAGCACTTACACCACCACCATGCATGTCATCCTTACCGGCGCAACTGGCCTTGTTGGCTCTGGAGTCCTCGACGCCATGTTGAAAACCAAGGACATCACCAAAATCTCCATCCTCAGCCGTCGTCCCGTACCCATGGCCACAGACTCCAAAGACCCACGCGTCAATGTCATCATTCACAACGACTTTGCCACGTACAAACCCGAGGTCCTGCGCGAACTAGCTGGCGCTCGTGGTTGCGTCTGGGCACTGGGAATCAGCCAGAACAAGGTCACCAAGGAAGACTACGTTCGCATCACAAAGGACTACGCGCTCGAGGCAGCAAAGGCCTTTTCCACGCTGGCAGACGAGGGGGAGGAACCCTTCCGGTTCGTGTACGTGTCTGGCGAGGGAGCAACACAGTCCCCAGGTAGATTCTCGCCCATTTTCGCGCGGGTCAAGGGAGAGACAGAGACGGCGCTCGGGGAGATGTCGAACAAGATCTCGACACTACAGGCAGACTCTGTTCGACCGGCGTTTGTGGATGCGGCTGCCCATGAAGCCATCCAGAAGTACATCCCCGACCCTGGAGTCATGTACCGAGGCATGATCACCGTCCTTGGACCTCCCATGAGAGCTTTCTACAAGAGCGGCCACTCTCCCACACCAATCCTCGGAGACTTTCTGACGAAGATGGCCATGGGCAAGGTCGACGGCAAAATCGAGGGTCCTGGAGCGTTCCGACTAGGGGGTTCCTGGATTGTGGAGAACGTCGGCTTCAGGCGCGTGATGGGTCTGTGAGCGAGTCCGCGCGGGATGAGGGGAATGAGGAGAATCGGTTGAGGAGAGGCGGTGTTCAGCGACTGGAACGAGAAATGGCCGATATATAATAAGGGTCCGGAAGGCTAAGGGCCGTGTCGAGAAGGGCCGAGTTGACGAGGATGTGTCTCGGGCGTTTGTGGGTTATAGAGATAGGGCAGCGTGTAACAATAGTCTGTTCTTGGAGTTTTAATATTGATGAATCTCTTGAAAATAAGGTTATCTAAAATTGCGATAGAAGTTGGAGCCAAAGGATGGCGTTGTGACTTCAGTTCCTAAGAGAAAAGTTGTAAGTTGGTACACACTAGGATAACCTCAAGCAAGGGAAGAGATGATCTTCGGAAAGATCTTCAGGGTCTACGGATACGAGCGCGAAACTCGGAATCTGCCCTAGGACCTTAAACACGGCACAGGTGTTTGAAATCCACACTATCAACCTCGTGTGACCGGGGACCCTGAAGACGGAATTCCATGGGAGAGTGATCGGCGCCTTTGCGGGGTCCTGAGGACCCTTGGAGTGATTTATGTGCATTGAAGAAAGCATAGCTATTGTAACGAGAAGGATAATTGAGAATTGAATATGCTGTAGAAGCGTAGTTGGAGGATGATGGTGATGGATACATGTTGGGTTCACAACTTGATTTGCATGGCAAGATCCCGTGTAGTCATCAAGGTAGTCAAGCGCCTTGCCCTCCCACTGTTCTTTCCAATCCACCAACATCAAAAATCCATACCTTCACTCCGTTTCTGGTTAATAATGCATTTCGCCATCGTATCACCATGTATCTGCCCTCCTCTGATTGGACGCTTAGGGATATGCCAAGGGCGGCGGCACGTTGAGCATCTCCTGAAACCACCCCTCGACTGAACGATCCATTGCCATTTCCGAAACATCAACTCGGAGATTTAGAAGCTTGTCTTTAGAAAGGTTTGTGTCAGTATGAAGCCGTAGAATTGCCCGTGAGCATTCCGAACAAGTCTCCATGGACAAGTGCCCATGGTAGTAGACCTCGTATTGGCGTCGACAGGTCGCTCAGGCATGGTAACTTGAGGCAACAACAATAGCCACCGATTCTATGTCTCTCTTCGATATCTCAACATGTTGGAATTTGTAGCGGGACACGGGATGATCAGACAGGCCTAGACCATGGAAAGGAGGGAGCCGTGAGCTTCGTATTGATAGAGGATGGCTTGGCTTCTATAAGACCAGCTTCTGACCACGTCGACATAAACCTCACCGATTCAACTAACCTTTTACATCAGCAACGGGAATTCTTTTCTTTCTTCCTTTCTTACTCTCCTTTGCGGAAGCCTTTGGCAGATTCACTCCTTCTCTGCTGAGACCTTGCCTGCAACCATGGCTAGGCATGGCTCTCCTAAGGGGCTTCCTTGGGCTAAGCTGGTCGCCTTACACTCCTTTCTGGTGGCCAAAGCCCTTGCTGATTATGTCACTGTCGAAGTGGCAGTTACAAGATATCACGACCTTGGCGATTGTGTTGCCAAGTGTAACACTGGGTTTCCCCAACCCACGGCTCATGCCAACGCTGGAAATGACTCCTACCGTGGCTCTGGCCAGCAGCAATATCACGATGTCCATGGAGATTACAAGTATCAAGAACCCGATGGAAAACAAGGAAGCCATGGAGGCCAGGTTCATGGCGACGAAATCGAAGAACACGAGTTCAGTGGCGACAATGGAGAGCATCAAGGTCATGGCAAACAGAAGAGTCAGGGCACACACGATGGCCAAGGTCACTACGTTCAGGAAGACTACAACGACAAGAATGTCACGACTATTCACGGCCACAACTACGTGATCCTCGATGTACCCACTTGCAACGAGGTTGGAGTCACCTCGACCAAGCATCCCGCCTGCGACTCTTGTTACGGAACCGTCTTTCGTTACCAACCCACCAACATCCCCTATGCCACAGTTACAAAGACTGAGGGAACAGGCCATCATGCAACTGTCTCGATCCAACACCCCAAGTCTGATTGCCACAAATGTGAGGGTACCGTCTATATCTGCGAGCCTACAGTAGTTCCATACGACCAAGCTATTACGGTTTCTCTCGATGGAGCTAGACCCAACGATCCTTGCATAACACTTCCTCCATCTGTACCGGGTGAGCCCTGCACGATTCTTGTTGGTCCATCTGATCAAATCGATGGACATGATACTATTACCCTGCCTGGAAGCGGACCTGACAGCCCAACTCGAACCATCATTCCCACGGGCGCCGACGGTCGGCCGCTTCCCGATTCTTCACCCATTGTCGTTGTTGGAGGGGCTCCTGGTGACCTTGCTGGCACAGGCAGTTCTGACAGGTCTCAGACTACTGTGTATCTAGACGGAGCAAAGTCAGGAGACCCTACGATAACTCTACCCCCTTCCATGCCTGGTGGACCCGAGACGGTTCTTGTTGGCCCTGCCGGTTTACTTGACCACCTCAACACGATCACAGAACCTGGCGCTGGACCTCATGCCCCCACTCGTACCATTCTCCCTACTGGTTCCGATGGGAAGCCAATCCCTGGTTCTTCACCCGTTGTTGTCATTGGAGGGAATGGCGCCGATTCGAATGCTTCTGGCGACTCTAACCAATCTCCAACTACTATCTTCCTGGATGGAGCAAAGCCGGGAGATCCTAGCGTGACTCTGCCGCCCTCCATCCCAGGCGGACCTTCGACAGTTCTGGTTGGGCCATCTAGCATCATTGACGGTCTTAACTCTGCCAGCAACTCCGATGCTTTGGTTACTTCGGGCGGGCTTCCTGCCGTCACCATTTCTCTTGACGGAGCCAAACCCGGTGACCCCAGCATCACCATTCCACCTTCGGTTCCAGGACAACCATCCACAGTTATCGTTGGTCAAACTGTTCAAGTCGATGGTTTCGGACGGGTCGAAAACTTCGACCCTACATCCTCTTTGCCTCCTGTCACTATTACCCTTAGTGGAGCCAAGCCAGGCGATCCCAGCACAACCCTTCCGCCCTCTATTCCAGGCGAGCCATCTACAGTTTTTGTTGGGCCATCTGACCAGATTGATGGCATCGCAAACGTCAATAACGTGGATCGCACATCTCCTGTGTCTACCGTTACGGTTACTCTGGGCGGAGCGAAGCCGGGCGACCCTAGCATCACTCTGCCACCATCCGTCCCCGGAGAACCCTCTACTGTGGTCGTTGGCCCATCTGATATCATCAATGGCCTTGATACAGCCAAGGGCTCCGGTGATCGCAGCACAACTCAAGGCTCTGTGGTTACAGTCTCACTCAACGGAGCTAAGCCAGGCGATCCTAGCACAACTCTCCAGCCCTCAAACCCTGGCGATCCCACTACAGTGATTGTTGGCCCGCCAGATGCTTTTACACCGTCTCAGGGCTCTCTGGTTACTGTTTCTCTCAATGGAGCCAAGCCTGGTGACCCTAGCATTACTCTTACACCTTCCAGGCCTGGTGATCCTACCATAGTTGTCGTTGGCCCAACTGATGACGTACTCGTTGGCGTTGATGCGATCGACAACTTCGAAGTAGGAGGGGAGACCGACAGCCCTCAGGTTACCGTTTCTCTTGATGGAGCCAAGCCTGGTGATCCAAGCACCACACTCTCGCCATCTAACCCTGGCGACCCTCAAACGGTTGTTGTTGGTCCATCTGAGGACCTCAAGAACCTTGCCACGAACACTGCCTCTGGAGCTGGCGTGGGTGATGCAACTCGAACGGCTGCCCCATCTAACACTGATGAAGAGCCAATCAACGTCTCCCCATTCGTTGCGGCTGGAAGCAGTTCTGGTAGTGATAGCGTGCCCACGGTCACTGTCTCCTTGGCTGGGGCGAAGCCTGGCGACCCTAGGGTTACCCTTTCACCCTCCGTCCAGGGCCAGCCGTTTACAGTCATCGTCGGCCAGCAGGGAACCTCGAGTCCTCTCAGCACCAGCACTGCCCCTGACGCTGGCGTTGGTGCATCAACACGAACCGTCTTCCCAACTGACGCCAACGGGAACCCGATCCCCAGTGCTTCCCCATTTGTTCTGGTTCAAGGGGGCTCTAGGAGCACCGAGGTGCCTGCGATCACCGTGACTCTAGATGGAGCGAAGCCTGACGACCCTCGTGTTACTCTTCCTCCTTCTTTCCCTGGCGGCCCTTCAACTATCATTGTTGGAACATCTACCCAGTTGGACGGCCTGAGCACGAGCACCGTGCCTGGTGCTGGCCCTGATGCCCCTACTCGTACGATCGTTCCCACTGGATCGGATGGAAAGCCCGCCTCTCCATTCGTGCTTATCGGAGATACCACTACCTCTGTGCCTACCACTTCTGTACCTGGTGCCAGAACGACATCGGCTCAATCGACTCTTGGTGATTCCTCAACGGCTGGCCAAGGTTTATCTGGCTCTTCAGGAGACTCCCAGGGCTCAATCTCTCCTGCAGCCACGGAGCAAACCCCGGCTCGCACTACCGCGCCTGCACAGACTGGTAGAAGGCCATTTGAGAATGAATTCCTTGTGGAAGTAGCAGGTAGACCTGATACTACTATCTCAGATTCTCTCACAGACGCATCCGAGACCGCCACCCGTGGAACAGGTGATTCGAACTCGAGTGAGAAGGGTGACGGCTCGGACAATGGCGATGGAGATGCTACTACTCAGGATGGAAACACCGAGCTTTCCACAACTGCTGACCCGGCTACCTCTGGAGAGAGTGAAGCCGGAGCAAGTGGAACTGTTGATCCTACGAGCAACGGCGATCTTCCCGAGTCAAGCGAAACCACTGGTCTCTCTGGAAGTGGACGAGAGACTCAAGGAGCTGATTCGATAACGAGCGACACGGGTGCAGAAAGCTCACCGACGACTGAGGCGGCTGGTCCCAGCGTATCTTCAGAGGGTGAAGACACCAGCACCCAGGAAACCGGAGCACCCTCTCAGACGACGGAAGACGCTCTGACCGACAGCTCCCCGGAAACTGGACTGGTTAGAGCCCAAGGATTACCTGAGGATACGACGCAGCCTCCTTCCACATCGGAGAGTGCACCAGCTGAAAGCAGTGGCGCTGCGAGCTCCTCAGCAACTGATACGGCTGATGCTACAGGATCCATGGATCCCGAAGATACAACCCAGTCTCCTCAAAGTACCGAGAGTGTACCGACTGAAAGCAGTGGTGCTACGAACTCCCCAACGACGGACGCGACTGGTGCTGAACAAACGTCAGGAACAAGTGCAGATGGCAATGAAACCAGCCAAAGTCCCTCTGAGGCGGCGACAGGCACTCCCACCGAAAGCAGTGATGCTGCAGCAAGTTCATTGACAACTGGCGCACCCGAGTCCACAGAATCGTCTGGATCTGAGGAGAGCAGTGCTGACACAAGCGGAAGCCCCTCTCAATCCGAGGATGCTGGCCCGACCGAAAGCTCGCCAGCAACAGCCCAGGTGGTTGAACTTGAAGAGTTCCAAGAAGATGAGAACACTGCTACCGGGGGAAGCGAAGAGCCTTCTGGAACAACGAACAGTGCTGACCCCACTGAGAGCAACGAAACTGTTGGAAGCTCACCTGCAACTGAGACGACCACAGCTGAGGGATCATCGACCACCGGAGGTGTTAGTGAGACTGAGAGTACCGAGCAGCCTTCCCAAACAACGGAGAGTTCTGATTCACCCAACACTTCTGATCCATCAACGAGTTCTGATGCACCCGAGAGCTCTGATGCTACAGCGGACTCTTCCGCTGGCGCAACGGAGACTTCTGGAGCAACAAGCAGTTCTGAACCGACGGAGAGCTCTGCAGCCTCGACAGGCCCCGAACAAACGACAAACTCTGATGCGACATCTGCCCCTGATGTAACAAGCTCTGAGGCGACCGAGAGTCCTGACTCTACGATGAGCTCTGATTCTGCCGCAGCGGAATCGTCTGAGGCGACAGGAAGTGCTGATGTGACGGAGAGCTCCGACGCAACGAAGAGTAGCAACACAGAAGACACGCCAGCTACAGAACGTGCCCAACTCCAGGGGACCCCGGGAGCTGTAGAAGACGATGAGGAGACGACTACTGATGGAGCTTCCGATACTTCAAGCGCAACCTCTGAGGCTGGCACAACCGACACGAGCGGAGACATGGCCACCAGTACCGATGGCGCCGAAACAACCGACAGCACTGGCGAGCCTACCACTGAAGCTACTTCTGGAACTGCTGCTATGACTTCTGAAGGTGTTACTTCAGATTCGTCTTCTGAGGTCTCTGAAGATCCTACCTCTGCCGCCGAAACCTCCGAGGACGCTACCTCAGCCCCGGCCTCCGAGAGCTCTGGAGATGCTACGTCAACAACTCCAGCTTCTGAAAGCTCTGGCTCAGCTAGTTCGGCCTCTGAAAGTGCTACTTCAGCTGCTGAAACCTCTGGCGACACCACAGCCCCAACCTCGCAAGCTTCTGAAGACACCACTTCAGCTGTTGAGACTTCTGGCCCAGCTTCTGGAACTTCTGAGGATGCTACATCGACTGCTGAAGCCTCTGGAAGCTCTAGCCCAGCCACCGAACCCTCTGACGATACTACATCGGCTACAGCTTCTGAGAGTGCCACGTCAGCTGCTGAGACCTCTGGAGATGTCACGTCATCTCCAGCTTCCGAGACCTCAGAAGGCGTCGTCTCAGTTGCCGGATTTGCTGAGGATGCTACCTCGGACCCGGCTTCTGAAAGCTCGTCTTCAGTCTCTGAAAGCACTGAAACTGATAGCCCGGCTTCAACTTCTAAAGATGTTACCTCAGCCCCATCTTCCGAAGTCTCTGAAGATGCCACCTCTACCGCTGAAGCCTCCGACGATGCTACATCAGCTTCAGAAACCTCTGGGGATCCCACTTCAAGTCCGGCTTCTGAAACCTCTGGAAGTGCCACTTCAGCTGATGAGACCTCTGGAGATGCTACCTCAACTCTAGCGTCTGAGACTTCTGGGGCCGCTACTTCAGCCTCTGAAGCTTCTGGTGATGCCACGTCAACTGAAGCCCCCGAAAGTGCTAGCTCTGCTGCTGAAACATCTGGAGACAACACCTCAGCTTCTCAAGATGTGACTTCAGCTCCAGCTTCTGAGGACTCGACCTCAACTGCGGAGACTTCTGGAGATGCTACCTCAGCCGCTGAAACGTCTCAAGATACCACGTCGGCTACCGCTTCCGAAGCCTCTGAGAGCGGTAGCTCTGCTTCTGAAAGCTCCGAAGACGTCACCTCAGCTGATTCAACCTCTGGAGGCACTACATCAGTCGCTGAAACTTCCTCGGATGCTACCTCGGCTCCACCTTCTGAGAGCTCTTCCTCAGATGCTGAAACCTCCGAAGGCACTACCGCTGCCGAGAGTGCTACCTCAGAGGCTGGTACGACAAACACAAGCGGGGACGAGACGAGCGCAACCAAGGACGACTCAACTGACAAGACTGACTCATCTGAGGCTCCGGCTACAACCGACTCTGCCGAAAGCAGTGCAACACCTACTGGTGGTGATGAGAAGGTGAATGTGCAGGCCATCGATGAAGAATCTGATACTGTTACCGAAGCCGCCTCTGAGACCGGAACTGGATCTGAGAGTGCCACCACGGGAGCCGAACAAACCAACACAAGCGAAGACGAGCCTTCTAGTGCTTCTGAAGATGTTGGTCAGACTGACAGCACCGGCGCACCTGAGGCTTCGCCGACATCGGATGGACCCTCGGATACCATGTCCACGGAGGACGGCATGTCTTCAACAACGGGACTTGATCCGGATGAGACCAGCTCTGGTGATGGTGGCTCGTCTACTGGAAACCCAGATGGCTCTACAACGGCGACTGGTGAAGGAGAGCCTACGGAGACTGAATCCACACCAGTGACAGCATCTAAGACAGAGACTGGAACGGGAGAATCTACTACGGAGGCCGGATCTTCATCAAACGCTGAATCTACACAAGAGACCGGCAAAGGCGAGACAGAATCCGCCCGGGAGACCGACAGCCAAGAGGCAACTTCTACGCCAACAGACTCAGCCTCACAGATGGAGCCTACCTCAGGATCAGGATCACAGACGGACTCGGCTTCACAGACAAAGTCTGGGGAAGAGACTGGTAAAGAAAGCACCGAGTCGGCGCCTCAGACGGAAGAAGCAAACCAGACAGACACAGAATCGCAGGGAGGACCTACCTCAGGATCAGCTCAACAGACAGATTCGGCATCACAAGGAGACTTGACGTCACAAGCGGGATCTGGCTCAGGGGCAGGACCAACGACAGACTCGATGTCGCAAATGGAGTCGGCATCAGCAACAAAGGCTGATGAGGAGGCCACAGAGACCGGCGAAGGTGACACTGAATCTACGCAAGAGAGTGGTCAAGGAGGGTCTGGATCTACACCTCAAACAGAATCTGCCCAAGGAACCGACACAGAAGCCGCAGCAGCCGCGCAAGAGACGGGTCAAGGAGAAACTGACCCCGAAGAGAACGGCGGTGGTGGCAGTGGAGACGACGGCAACGGAACCGGTGACAGCAAAGACCCAGATGACAAGGACGGAGCCGGAGGAAACGGATCTGTGTCTGGGTCTGGCTCCGGAGACTCAGATCCTGAAGATGGCGGAGCCGGGAACGGCGGTTCAGGTGATGGAGATTCGGGCTCCGGAGACTCTGGATCTGGATCTGGATCTGGCGATTCCGGGAGTGGATCTGGCTCTGGAGATTCTGGCTCGGGCTCAGGCTCGGGAGGCAACGGAGCCGGCGACGGCGGTAACGGCTCTGGTGGTGCAGGAGATTCTGGCTCTGGTTCCGGAAATTCAAACCCAGGAGGCAGTGGTAGCAGCTCTGGCTCTGGTGACAATGGCTCTGGCTCAGGTTCAGGAACAGGCGGCTCTGGATCTGGCTCAGGAGACAGGGAATTAGCTGCAAGCGGCTCTGGCGGTTCAGGATCAGGCTCCGGCAACTCTGGCTCTGGATCAGGCACTGGCTCAGGAGGCTCTGGTGATTCCGGTTCTGGGTCGGGCAGCGGAAGCGGAGGCAATCCTAGCGGCTCTGGCTCTGGCTCTGGCGATTCTGGCTCCGGTTCAGGTTCGGGCTCAGGAGGCTCCGGTGATTCTGGCTCTGGTTCCGGCAATGGAAATGGAAGCGGCTCTGGCTCTGGATCAGGCTCAGGAGACACTGGTTCAGGTTCAGGTTCAGGCAACGGCAACGGCTCAGGTTCTGGTACTGGCGGTTCTGGATCAGGTTCAAGCGGTTCAGGCAGCGGAAGCGGAAACAGTGCTAGCGGCTCTGGCTCAGGTTCTGGAGGCTCTGGCTCAGGGAACGGTGGTTCTGGTTCTGGTTCAGGCGGTTCTGGATCAGGATCAGGCGGCTCAGGCAGCGGAAGTGGAGACAGTCCCAACGGCTCCGGCTCCGGCTCCGGTTCTGGAGATTCTGGTTCTGGATCAGGCTCAGGAGATAGGGAATTGGGCGGCAGTGGTTCCGGCAACGGTGGATCAGGATCTGGCGGCTCCGGGTCAGGCGCTGGCGGTTCGGGCAGTGGAAGTGACTCTGGATCAGGATCAGGCAGTGGAGCTGGAAACGGCTCTGGTTCTGGCAGCGGAAGCGGCTCAGGCTCTAGCGGCTCAGGTAGCGGAAGTGGAAGCAGCCCTGACGCTTCTGGCTCCGGTTCTGGCTCCGGCGGTTCTGGCTCAGGGAACGGAGGAGGAAGTGGAAGTGGTTCTGGCACTGATGGCTCGGGTTCTGGAAGTGGCAGCGGGTCATCAGGATCAGGATCAGGATCAGGAGGCTCAGACAATGGCGGAAGCGGCTCTGGTACTAGCGGTTCTGGCTCTGGATCTTCAGGATCGGGATCAGGCAGTGGTGGAAGTGGAAGCGGCTCTGGCTCAGGAGGTTCAGGGGCTGGAGGCTCTGGTTCAGGATCGGGCTCTGGTACCTCGGGCAGTGGAAGTGGAAGTGGTTCTGGTTCAGGGAGTTCCGGGGCTGGAAGCTCTGGCTCAGGATCCTCTGGATCTGGATCTGGCTCCGGTGGTTCAGGAACTGGAGGCTCTGGTTCGGGATCAGGCTCTGGATCCTCAGGCTCTGGATCAGGTGGTGGGAGCGGAAGTGGCTCAAGCGGCTCAGGATCCGGCTCCAGTGGTTCGGGCAGTGGAAGTGCAAGCGGCTCTGGCACTGGCGGTTCCGGATCAGGGTCAGGATCAAGTGGAGGAAGCGGCTCCGGCTCCGGCTCCGGATCTGGCTCGGGTAGTGGAGGTGGAAGTGGGTCTGGCTCCGGATCTTCCGGCTCTGGTTCAGGGAGCGGAGGCGGAAGCGGTTCGGGCACTGGTGGGTCCGGCTCGGGATCGAGCGGTGGAAGCGGGAGCGGCTCCAGTGCTTCTGGATCTGGCTCTAGTGGTTCGGGCAGCGGAAGCGGCGGTGGCTCTGGCTCTGGTTCTTCAGGGTCTGGCAGTGGAACCGGAGGCGGTTCTGGCTCTGGCAGAGGAGGTGGAAGTGGAAGTGGAAGTGGAAGTGGAAGTGGAAGTGGAAGTGGAAGTGGAAGTGGAAGTGGAAGTGGAAGTGGAAGTGGAAGTGGAAGTGGAAGCGGCAGCGGCAGCGGCAGCGGCAGCGGTAGCGGTAGCGGAAGTGGTAGTGGCAGTGGAAGTGGTTCAGGCCGCTCTGGCTTCCCCTTCTTCGCTTAAAAGACTAGGACTGGGATGGAAGAAGGGCATGCTATGGAGGGGAGAAAAACAGCGGCAATGTTTGCAACTTGATTGTGCACTTATAGTTTCTTATAACCCTAATAATCTTAATTCTTTACATCAACACATTCGTAACCAACCCTGACTTGATCAACCGCAAGAGGGCTCAGCTGACATGATAAACTGGCACTTGAAACTTGACCTCCTTCAAGTATATGCTGCAGCCAATCAGTTCGTGATAAGGGGCGGTTGTCTCTTGACCCTCGCTTCTCGACATGATATCTCTCCGTGCCACCATGATTGGATAATAGATGAGGCGTATGTGTGATGATAGTGTGCTGGCAACTCCAGGTGACTGCCCTGATAGGGGGTTGACTGATCCTTCTTCACATACCCTACTATAGTCTCCGAGTTAGGTGTATGCTTCACTGCCCGCCTGTGTCTGCTTATATGTTCCTCAAGAGAGCAGACAAAGACTAGTTGTTAGCTTGTTGCTCGCTTTTTACCATCTTGAACAGAGGCCTTCATCCAACTGTCCAAGACTGCCCTGGAAAACCAACGACTACTGAAGCCACCAACCACTTGACGTATCACTATATATTGAACTTCCCTCGGCCGTCATGACCTCGTTTCGGGTCCAACTCGTCAACACATACAAGCTTACTTGCGTAAAGTGCGGAAGTTGCGGTGTCGTCACCGTTTCTTGCTCTGCAAAGGGGTGTATCTAGAGCGTGAGGAGGGGAAGGATTTGTCCGGGCTGCAATACCCAAAACTAGGTGAGTAACCTTATCGTGTCGTTTGTATTGTCTCGGTCAATAGGCACTTGACAGGTATCACCCCCAACGTTTAATACGAAACATCGATGTCGTCGTTTCAAGGATCGCCGTACCATGTCCCGTCTATAAACTGTTTTCCTTGGTCGCACTGCCGGCTCAAAATTGCCCCGGATTATTGTCCAGGGGAGAAACCTGTCTCATCTATCGACTATCTCTAAGCTTAAACTTGAACGTTTCCCGCCATCACCCCTGCAGAACCATGCAGCCATCCCCGTGTGGGCCGAAACAAGCCACCGACGCAAGGATGCATCTTCCGGCCCTGGCATGGCATGTTCTTGAGGGCATCCCAACTGCCGACTTGGGCGGTACGGTCACGACACGTGGGATGCGAGGGGTTTGTTCAGCTTGGAGATAGTGTTGCCAAGGTGTGATCGCCGTCTGAAAAAGGAGGTTGATCTTGATGATCGGCCGGGTGGTCGGGCGATGAAACTACGACCTTCCGGTTTTAAACGGGGGATGCTTGCAGGGGACGATTGAAAGAGGAAGCTTGGACTGGAGAGCTGAAAAAGATTGACAGGGAACTGGACGTGACTCTGTGACGCCGGTGGAGATTGGGGATCATGGCTTAATGCTGAAGAAGAGGAATGATGGTGCTTGGTGATCTTTACTGGCTGGTGACGAGACACAAATGACGGCAGCGGAGAGGCAACCCGCGTTGATCAATACGAAACAAGCGGGCGGGATTTCTTGTGATGCTGCGTGGAACATGGGATGATGATGATGATCGTTTTGCGACTTGGAAAGAGGGCAAGATCAGTCGAGGAGACAAGTATAAAAAGGCCATCCATTGCCCAGCAGTTGTAAGTGCATGAAGAGTAGTCCATCACCAAGTCTCACACTCCCACTTTACTCTACGCATTCACACATCACATCATGCGCTTCACAACCCTTCTCCCTCTTCTCCTCCCCTCAGCCCTAGCAGCTTCTAACGAGCCCTGCTACGGTCCCAACGGCATCGCCGGCGTGTGCATTACTGACGCGGCCTGTACCTCGGCCGGCGGAACCTCCATCTCGGGAGCCTGCCCCGCCGACGCCGCCAACATCAAATGCTGCTCCAAGCCAAGCTGCGCAAACGGTGCTTCAGGCAACTGCCGCTGGACCTCCGACTGCGCCGGCAGCTCCGTGACAAATCAGTGTCCCGGCCCCGGGCAGATGCGGTGCTGCTCCGCTGGCGGGTCCGGGTTCGGTGGGTACCCGGCACCGAACATCCCGGCTGTCGGGGCTTGTAAGCAGGTTGCTGTCGACGGTGCTAAAAAGGTCGTTGCGGCGTTTCCTGGACGCGTGAGGGAGATTGGATGTAAGAGGGATTGCTCTTGTCCTGGATCATCTGATCATTGCTGTGGATTGGCGACTGACTTCATGTGTGCCGATGGTGGTGGTGTAAGTCAACTTCCCACATCTTCTCACTGATGTGATAGGTGGCTAACATGTGAATAGTCTGCTACCCTCTCCGGCAAGGAAATCGCCGAGTGGTGCATGAGGAACCGCGCCGCTCTGAACCTCAAGTACGTCATCTGGGGACAAAAGATCTGGACCACGTCTGTCGACGAGACGAACAAGAACTGGGAGAGCTGGCGAACCATGGATGACCGCGGCGACCTGACCCAGAACCATTGGTAAGTTGACATTCTTACATCAGTAGCAAAACCTAATCCGTAATGCAGGGACCACGTTCATGTTTCGTACAATGGTTGAGTTTGATTGTGAGTGAGGGATGCTGAAGCGAGGAGTTGGTGGTTGCTGGTAGTGAAGCGGGCGTTGACGAGCAAAAAGGGCACCGAGTTAGAGTGAGCTATTCAAGTGGTGTAACCTCATTGTGTACCCTGAGGGCAGACCAAGGGAAACCTGGCCTTTGGGTGCGCAAGGAGGTTATATCACTCCAATAACTCACTACAACCCAGTCCCCTTCTCGCTCGTCTGATTACCCATAGTGATATAGCCACGAGAATACAAACATGTTCTTGATCAAAACTGCTACCGTCGCCGCCAAGTTGTTGGCTCCATTGTATACTGGTATCTCATCACTCCTATTTTTCCAGAACGCCATCGGGTACCCAACAATAGCCGCCTACCAGATAGTTCAACTCCCACCTCGAGCCCATGTAAATGCTCATGTTTTTCCATCTAAACGCCAAATATGCATGCTCCTTTTTGTAACCAACTGCTATCTCCAAACCATGCCACACTATTTATTCCCCAAATGCCTCGCTCACCACTTCACCTTCGTCAGGTGTCACCGCCAATTCGAGCAATTCGTGTGCCGCCTCAGCTGTTTCTGCATCAATCCCGGCCTCCAAGATCAAATCCTCTTCCGCAAATGTGAGCCGTCCAAGCGCGAGAAGATACCGCTGGCTGCCGCCGCAAGCTGCCGATAGCTTTGGGCCGAAGTCGGCAATATTGGCCGTCTCAGGACCCGTTACAAGAGAGTGAATAAGGAAAACGCTCTGGGAGATAATTCGGTAAATGTTTGTTGACGTCGCTTCATCCTCGCTGGACCTGCATTTTTGGGTGGTCGGTGGCAAAATGGTGGGCGGAATTGGCTGGTCGTACAGCTCGTCAATGCTAGTACTGAGGCAAGTAACCAGCCGAGGAAGTGCGAGGTTGTGAGACGCAAGCTGAATAGCGCCGAAAGGATATCGGGCAAAAGACCGAAGCGTCCTCAGGGCCGCCAAGCGAACGATATGCTTCTGAGCCCGGGTTGTGACTGACTGGGGATAGTCATTAAGCTTGGCCGAGACGAAGTTGATCATGGCATAAGCCACATGTGGAGGGTCTTGATCATCTGTGAGAGGCCCAATCGAGTCGGGAAGTGAAGATACAGCAAGCAGTTCCAGCATTCCCAGCATATCGGCCAACTTTTGCCTGGGCCCCATCAGGAGAGAGATGGGGTCGAGGGACATGCATTGCCAGAAGAGCGCCGCCTTGGACTGGCTTGGATCTTCTGGGTCCGTGGCGGTAGAACAAGCGAGCGACGTAGTGTAGAGCAGAGACAGAACGTCAACTATGTTGATATGCTCTTCCATGGCGAGATATTGTTCCTTCTTAAGGAGCTCTTGCTCTGGAAATCGGCTACGCCATGTTGCTAGGTTGCAAATTGTCGCGTGGACTGGGGGGGCAAGGTTCGGTATAACATGGGGAGCTACCTCTGTAGCGTGAAGCGAGAAAGTGAATGATATGAGAGCAATCAGATACTTGATAGGCTCCCACAGCTGCTCCTCGATACAACGATTCCAAATTCCTACCATCAGATTTGCGAAGTCCACCAATTGCTGCATGGGGCGTAGTGGATTTCCCATCAGAGGGATCTTCTGGAAGATGATGGCTGAAAAGGACGTGTCTGGATCTGATGCAAAGGAGAACCGGGACAAAATGTCAAAGGTTGGCGGCTGGTTGTGTAGAGTGCTATGATCTAGCACAAGTTGCAAGAACTGGAGGCGAATTAGCTGAATTCCAACAAAAAGGGCAAGGCCATACCTCAAAAGGAAGAGCTGGCGGCGCCGCAACCACAATCGGTGGCTGTTGTACAGGGGGCTCGGGCTTGCTAGTGCTGCTGTCAAAACTGTCTGTATGAGTCTCCAGCGCCATGACTGGGCTGTCAATTGTCGGCCGTTTCCTTTTGCCTTTGCTGGGCGTTCGTTCGCCCACATGGGAGGCCACCGAGCCAGGATTTCTGCTTCTTCCCTGTCCTTTGCTGGGGCTCAAGACAATGTCCATCTCATCAAACCCATCCGCCATCTTCCATGATTTGGACGCCTTTCGGGGGGTTGTGACGCCCGATCCAACCTTTGCAGGGACATCTTTTTGACGAGCTCGGTTGTTAACCTCTCTCATGTCTTGTTGAATGAATTGCAGCTCCGTATTGGCACTTTGCTGGGCGGCAACAGCTGCCTCGGCAATCCGTTCCTTTTCTGCCAACTGCTCCGAGTTGAGCCTTTTCAACCGAGCCATCTCTGCATCGTGCTGCTGCTTCGCCTTGACAGAATTGGATCGTATGATTGATACCTCACCGCGGGCAGCATGGAGCTCGGTCTCAAGTGCCCGCACTCGCAGCTGGAGTGCTGATAGAACATCGCCATGTTGACTCTGGGACGCTTGAGAGGGCCCAAGACGGCTCTGAGGAAGAGGAGGTCGGGCAAACTGGCTGTGTTGAGGTGGAGGCAAGTTGGAACTCTGAGTTTGGAACTGGTCCGATGTGTATAGAGGTTGTCTGGGCGGTCCTGCACTCGGGTGACGTGGAGGAGCCTGTGCCACTGGGCGTCGTTTCGCAGGATCGATTGCTGGGTTCCATCGAGAGTTGGGGGGCGGAATCGACCGTCGAGACTCGGGGTTGAGCTGGTTCTGTGACGAGTGGATCTGCTGTTGCCGGGCGCTGTCAATGACAGGTCTTCCGATGGGAACGCCTGCATCATTGGTGACTTCAGTCGTATCTAAATCATCGTCCTCGACCCAAATGACCTCTGAAGATCCGTTTCCCTGGCGTTGCGTTGGTGGTTTTGAGGCTGCATGAGCCTGTGTGAGCTGAATAGCATTGTCCTCGAGCTCTTGGAGGGCGTTATCGGGGAGGTCGTCGAGGCCGTCATCTGAGAATTCGTCCAGGTCCATGATTCATGGCGTTTAGGAGGGAAGGGGCCAGCTCCATTGAGCAGTAGACTGAAGCTGTAGACCTGGTGCCTGGAGCAAATAGTCCCGTCGCGACCTCTGGTGACAGGGTTGAAAACATCTGAAGACGCGACGCGAGATCACGTGGGCAATGAAGAAGCTCAATTGCTGTTTGTGGCTGGTGAGCAGGCGGTCATCAGCCACGTTCCTGAGGAACATAGTGGCGCAGTTTTGTGTGAGTGGAGCTCGCAGCATGTGAAGAGCCAGCTGCGTCATTGATGTCGTCAAGCTTGATTTTGGACAACGTTGATGCACCTTGGTCCGGAAGCAAAACATGCTTTTCCAGAAGACAACCTCAGGTCACGGGGTGTTCTCCCGTAAAGAGGCCTCTCACCTCCAGCTCCGAGTTGAAATATGAACGAGAGCGAGAGCGAGAGCCGGAGAGATAACTTGTGGGGATCATGCTCCTGGTGCCGGATGCTGCGGGCTGGTAAATTACCAGTTAAGCTTGGCGCTTCTCCAATGCCACGAAGTCCAATGCAATCGACACGCGACGTCACTAACAAGAAACCACGTTAGGGTTTAGGTCCTTACTCAGCGGCCAGCGGAGAAGGGGAACAAGACCCCCATCGGACTTTCGGAGAGGAGCCAAAATCAGCAGCTCGGGACCGGGTTGATTGTGGATGTTGAAGTCGAGTTACCGATCACACGGAATATCCTTAAAATCCTGACGGCAATAGCTTCAACTCCGGTAATCAGCCATTACAAGCCCTTTCATCCTTTTCCGCGTTTAAGTGGCGGATCTGGCAACAGATCTCTTTTTGATGGTCTGGCCCTATGAGAACAGCTTGTTGGGGCGGTTCCTTGTCCCACAGTTAATCAGCCCCTGCATCTGGGGCTTGTTCACCGTCTTGTACTCGATAGCAGCCACGGTATTCAAACGAGATCCGTGTTATAATGGCATTGTGATCTATGTAGCAATGGATCATGCAAATACGCGTAGCGATAGTATGCCTGGGCTCAGGAAGTGGCTCATGCTCGGGAACGAGGAGATACCTGGACGGCTTTGATGTAAAACCCGACCGATGTGTCCGGCGCAACTTGGCGCCCCAGAACTCCGCTGGAACCACCGGGACACGTCAAGCCACAGCCGCGGGGGATGGAACAGACTCCGCTGGCTGGGAGTGGAAGTTTGGTTGAGATTGGGTGGACGTGTTCCAAGCTGTTAGCGCGTGTCCAAGGTTCCAGGAGCGTCAGCGTCAGCGCCCAGCAAAGCACAGCGGACACTCACTAACAGCTAGAGCACTAACGGACACTGACGCTTGCAGGTGGGAAAACCCTCCACCCGCTTCTCGGAAATGCTGGGGGGCTAACGTTCACTTAGTGACGGGCTACGCAGCTCGACTTTTCAAAACCACCATTTCCCATCTCCATCATCATCGCCAGATTATCGCGAGAGTGAGCTCACCTGCCCACTCGACAGCGCCCGCAGCTTCCGTCCTCTAGAAGCGCCAACCGCCGACGGACAGCCAGCTACTTCCTTCCTTTTTTCCCCTTCGAGTCGAGCCATCTTTCTGACCACGGACGCACCCATAATCCTACGTCGTCACTTGCCCACACGTTTCTTTTCAGCAATCTTGAGCTTGTCCCGAGGACAGCGCGACACTACAACGAAGCTGCGATAGTAGCCTCTTGCTTGGAACTTCTTTCAAGAGTACGAGACGAGGCCTTCCCGCGAGCGCCCGCTTACAAGTCGAGTCGAGTTCACTGGAACCTCGACCAACGCCAACCGACGACGCCGGACATTGCAGAGCTTGCGAGCAGCATTTTCGCGACAGCAGTCACCACTAGCAGCCGCAGCGCATTCTAAAAGCACTTCCTATAGCCATGGCTCGATCAAAGAGAGGGGTTAGGTTCCCCAACCGCAACGGCTCTGACGGACGACGATCCAGCTTCAGCAGTGAGGATGGATCTCCCACCAAGTCCAAGTTCCAGAACCAGGCTCAGCTGGAGACAGTGAACGAGGTGAGCATGCGCAATTGACAGCTGGGACTGGAAGCTTCCCATCGTCAGAGTTCGATCGGCGAGAAGACACGGTAACTAACTGGTCATGACAGCAAAAGCCTCCCACCCCCGAAGAGAAGAAGACCGAGTACGAAAAGAAGAAGGCCAATTTCATGACACGCACCTTCTGGACCTTTGTCATGTTCGCCATGTTCTTTACGGCTCTCTTCATGGGCCACATCTACATCATCTGCATCATCACGGCCGTCCAGATCATTTCCTTCAAGGAGGTCATCGCCATCGCCAACGTCCCCAGTCGCGCCCGCTCTCTGCGCTCCACTAAGAGTCTCAACTGGTACTGGCTTGCGACGACAATGTACTTCCTCTACGGCGAGACTGTCATTTACTACTTCAAGCACATTGTCCTCGTCGACAAGGTGTTGCTGCCTCTGGCGACTCACCACCGCTTCATCAGCTTCATTCTCTATGTCTTTGGTGAGCATCCAACACACATATGTAAATTGCCGACTCTAACCACCCATAGGCTTCGTTTTCTTTGTTGCTTCTCTTCAGGCTGGCCACTACAAGTTCCAGTTCACCAACTTTGCCTGGACACACATGGCTCTCTACCTGATTGTGGTCCAAGCACACTTCATCATGAACAATGTGTTTGAGGGCATGATTTGGTTCTTCTTGCCCGCCGCTCTGGTCATCACCAACGACATCTTTGCTTACATCTGTGGTATCATGTTTGGCCGCACTCAGCTCATTAAGCTGTCTCCCAAGAAGACGGTCGAGGGCTTTGTTGGTGCCTGGATCATGACCATCCTCTTTGGCATGATCCTTGTCAACATCATGATGCGATCCAAGTACTTCATCTGCCCTGTTAACGACCTCGGTGCCAACGTCTTTACCGGTCTTCAGTGCGATCCTAACCCAGTCTTCCTCCTCAAGACATACGAGCTCCCTCAGTTCGTTTTCCTTCCTGACAACACTCATTTCTCGGTCACTATTGCTCCTATGCAACTACACGCCCTTAACCTCGCCACTTTTGCTTCGCTAATTGCTCCCTTTGGCGGTTTCTTTGCATCTGGTCTCAAGCGCACCTTCAAGATCAAGGACTTTGGCGACTCTATCCCCGGCCATGGTGGTATCACTGACCGCATGGACTGCCAGTTCATCATGGGTTTCTTCGCCTACATGTACTACCACACTTTCATTGCCATCCACAAGGTCAACCTTGGCACTGTTCTCGAGACTGCTATTACCAGCCTGTCTCCTGATGAGCAGGTTGAGCTTGTGAGGAGTATGGGCCACTATCTACGGAATCAAGGCGTGCTACTCGAGGAGGTGAGTATTCCCAGTTCAATCTTTCATGGATAATAGCTAATCTCGTGAAAGGTCGCCGATTGTCTCGACAAGATCGTCCCTGTTAAGCGATGAGCTACTTCAACACATTGGGCCATCTTCCCACAGGCATCTTTTTGTTTATTCTTTATCGGGCTATACTTGGCACCCTCTTCCTTCACTCACATTCTCAGCATTTCCTTCACATTTGTGAAGCCAAGGGCTTGGAAACCACATTCCGGAGTATGTACGGTTACCTATTCACGCAAGCATGAATTGTAATATTGGGTGGGCATTGGACGGCGAGGGGCTCGGGTCCAGGGTTGCGAGCACAGTTATTATCTTTGTAACGAGCAATTAATGTCAGCGGTTCTGGTCATGGACGGGTTTTTGGGATATAGACTCCTTTGTCGACGAGAGTCGTCGACAATCGTCCAGCGCCCTGATGGGAAAATACGAAAAGCATTCAACATCCATACTAACTATCCTAAAGATGCCTGGTCTTATCCGTCCCTGTTACCGTCTACCTGTACCTGTACCTCTAACTTGTTTCCAGTTCCACGATGCGCCGTTGTAAACCTCAACCATTTGAGAAGATGTGGCCTTGGCCACGACCGACTGACAGCTCAAGTGTTAGTACCATCATGGCACGCTTACAGCTTGGTCTCCCATCCGCCTTCAGCCTCAAAGATTTCACCGACCGCTTTGCCGACCTCGAGAAGATGACGATCACGATATCGTGGCGCTACCAGGGACACCCCGATAGGCATGTCGTGGGCGCCCTTGAAGCCGGGGACGTTGAGGACGGGCGTGTGCAGGGCCTATGTTCACGTTAGCTCTCCTGACAAGACGAGACAGGGCAAAGGGGACTTGCACTCCAAATACAGCAAAAGATGTGACTCCCCGTGCTTTCGAGACCAGCAGGTGCCTCATCAGGCACGCTCGGCGTGATGACGGCCGCATACCGTCCAGCAATCTCATCAAACTTGGGTCGGAGGGCGGCCATGCCGTCAAAGGCCTCCAGGTGCTCCTTGCGGGTGAACCCATTGATGTTCTCGACATGGTCGACAAGAACCTGGTTGATGTGATCTTTCCCGACACGATACTCTGGCAAGAATGCGGTGCCGCCTTCGCAGTGAAGGACCACGCGATGCCATTCTGGGAGGTTGTCGAATTCTGACGGGAGGTCGACCTCTTCGACGATGGCACCGTGGGCTTCAAGAAGAGCGGCAGCTTTCGACAAGGCTTCTTGGGTTCCAGGGCCTGCAAAGGGCCACACGACTGTCTTACAGATGGCGAAGCGTGCGCCTTTGACGCCTTCGAACACGGTTGCATTCTCCTCTTGCTTGTCGTCTTGGATGCCGAAAACATCAGCCAAGAGCGCGAGGTCATCGACACACCGAGCGAACCACCCCAGTGTGTCAAAGGTCAGGGAGTAGATCTTGGACCCCTCGCGGGAGACCGAGTTCCAAGTGGGTTTGAGTCCATAGATGCCGTTGAACGAAGCCGGTCGGATCATGGAGCCGCCGGTCTGGGTGCCCAGGGCAAGGGGAGCCTGGAAGTCGGCGACGACGGCGCCGGAGCCGGTAGACGATCCGCCCGGGGTGCGAAGGGGGTCGTGGGGGTTGCGGGTCTTGGGACCGACGTGGACGGCTGCGAACTGGGCGGTTGTCGTCTTGCCTGGGGGTGGGATCGTAAGTGGGAATCCCGAGTGGATGGGGAAACGGAGTTACCAAAGATGAGAGCGCCTGCATGACGAAGGGTGCGGACTGAGGCGGCATCAACCTCGGGAAAGCTTCCTTCGTATAGGGACGAGTTGTGTTGGGTGGGCATGTCTTGCGAGGTCAGTTGATGATTCCTTTTTGGTGCTCGGTTGGCTTACCCTTGGTATAGATGACATCCTTGACCGCAATAGGCAGTCCATGAAGGGGACCTCGGCTCTTCTTTGGTACCTCGTCCAGGGCCTTTGCTTGCTCGATCACCAGATCCTCGTCGAGATGTGCCCAGGCCTGTACTTGGTCGTCCCGGGCCTTGATCCTCTCGAGTAGGGACCTGGCGTAGTCTTGGACCGAAAGCTCATCAGCCTGGATTTTGGAGAGGACCTCGGAGGCTGTCAACCGCCACGGCTCTGCTGTCTTGGAGGGTGACATCGTGTCGACTGTCACCTCCCCGTTTGGTTCTGCTGAGATGGGAGAATCCAACTTGACGGATGGTACAGGTGAGTTCCTGGTATGGATCGCCGGAGTGTCTGAATCTGTTGTGAATCGACACACGAATCTCTGCCGTGTATTTTCTTGCTCTTAGTGGCTGCAAGTCATAGCCTGATGGTAACTGGTAATGTTGCTGACACTTGGCAGTGAGCCTGACCGAGATGCTGTGGGAACTGCGATAAGTAGAAGCAGGCGATGGTTTAACAACTCGCCCCGAGAGTGCTTCTTTCTAGCTCCCAAAACTCGGGCACTAATGCGACCCGGCCGAGGCGGACTTGAGGATGGGCCTATGGGCAAGGGTTCCAAACTCTATCAAGCAAGCGTAAACGGAGGGCCTCAAGGCTCACTCGTGTACTCCTGCACTAATGCAACCCGGGCCGAGCTGTCACGATGGCTTGGGCATGTGTGGATGAAGGTGGTGGCTGTCAGTGACCTGTGAGATGAAAGGACTGGCAGGTGGTTGTGACCAATGGATGATGGCGAGTCTGGCCGGTGTCAAGAGATGGGATGAATTCTGATTTAAGCGAGAGATGAGGTGGCGGATGGAATGGAGAGGAGCCACGGCATAATGAGGAGAAGGGGGGAAGACAAGGACAAGGTCTATCAAGGGAGTGGAGAGAGAGAGGCAGAGCAGAGCTGAACAGAGTCCAGTCCAGGAGAGAGGATAGGTCCGGCGGATGACCTCCGAGTGCGGTGTGTGGATGGAGGGAGGCATGAAACATGGATCCAACGGACGGGGAATCAAGCCGGGCCAGAAGATTCGGAAGGGCTGACCAAGGCTGTGCTGCCTGTGCCTGTGTCATGGGGATGGGGATGGATGTACACGGCTACAAAGGTAGGGAGACGTTTGGGTAGCTAACCTAGTGACGACTTGGGATAGACTCGGGTCTTGGTACCCGGCGATCCGAGTTTGACTACGGACCTTTTCTAGCGGCGCATCGTTTCTTCTGGAGAAACAATTCACAAGAGCATACAGGGTTCGATGCATGAGACAGACGTCACGGGATAGACGGGAGAGAAGAGAGCCGATGTCGAGAGTTGATGATCGTCTCGATGTTGCTTGTTGCCCAACGCCGGGAACCAGGATCGCGGGTTAGACGGCGCTTGACCTGTCATTTCTGCCGAGGCGATGGGAGAGATGCGAGTTGTGAGACGCGGGATGATTGGATCTGGATCATCGGGCAGGGTCTACACTGTGATTCTCGAAGCCTGTACGAGGAGAGGTATCTTGTTCCAGGGTCATGAGCGGTCACAAAGGATCCTTGGAAGAGGGGAGGGGGGGGCAAAGAGGACTAGTTTCCGAGCTATCCAATGTCGTCGGAACCGAAGCATTCTTGCTTTCTTTTTCCCACGCCGCTAGCATTTCTTTTCCCTCGGCGGTGAGGCTACAGAGAAGGACAGAGAGTACAGTCTGGAAAACCGGTCAACCCGTGTATCTTTAAGCCATCTTTTTTTTCTCATTCAATATTCAAAAGGTGGCGTTCCCCACAAGCCATGTGGACAATGAGGCGAGAGAGGCTGTTGAAGTCGGTGAGAGGGGGGGGATTCGGTCTGTTTCTCTCGTGGCGAATCCGAAGAATGTGCAACTCTTGACCGAGCAGTCGGGATACTACCTCGATGAACTGCAGGTACGCACCACTTACCGGGGTTTGTTCGCTTGCCGCGGGAGCAGAGAAAAAAATGAGAGAAAGAGGGGGTGGTTTGATGTGATCGGCGGGTTTTTTTTGAAGCCATCTTGGAGTGGCGCCCTTGAGATTTTCCCGATTGTCTCCTGCGAGCTCGGGGTTTTTCTAGAGACAGGATGAATGATCTAGAACGTTTTGTATCAAAAGAATTGTTATCCTATCGGTGGCATTTTATCCGTTGGCCTCACTCCAAACGCCCTACAGTGACACGTCTTTTACTAGGATCGGCCATAATTTCCACATTCATACTCAAGTCCTTTTTGCTTACCCCAGGACATGGATTTCGAGTCCAGGTGATGTGTGTTCCCCTCAATCCTCTCCCCCGGCCAAGTCTTCTACTCTATCAGAACCGGGGTGTGGGATATTCTTTGCATTGTGACTTGGCAATGTACGACAAACGAGGCGAGAAAGAGAAATTAAAAAAAAGAGGAAAGAGGTTGCTTGTCATTTATGACGGTTTGTTCGCCTCACCTGATATCAGCTGGTAAAGTGCGTACGTCATGGGCCTCGTTCGCTTATTTTCTTGGTGTGTGTGAGGAATGAGGTTTTTTGTTTGGGTTATCGCAAGTCATATCATCTGGACGTGTCGCTGGCCTCAAGAAGGATTTCTTGGCTATTGCCAAGGATTAGTTGTTGATAAGAATAGAATTGATGAAGAAAAAGGGAAAGGAGGGTTGTTTCTGTGATAATATGACATTTGTCAGAATTGCTAACACATGCGCATTGGATCCTTATCAATCTCAGAATTGCAGTGTCATCTTCATATCTTGTAGTAAATTAGGTCTATTCTAACAAGAGAAAGAATCACTTCCACCTTATCCCGATGCTGCTGCAACTATCCCGTCAAGACACTCCAATGCATCTCTAACAGCAGACATGCCCGGCTCATCATCCTCGAGGAAATAAAACGTCTCGTACAAATGATGCAGACCATTTGCCACAAACAGCCTCACTTTATCATCGCCGAGGCACTCCCTCATTTGCTCGGCAGAGTTCAGAGGCACATGCAGGTCTGCGTCTCCGTGTATGAGAACGGTAGGTGGCCAGTTCTCGACCCGTCGTCTGTTGCTTGGGTCCTTTGCCCAGGTATACCCGGCATCGATGTCTCCAACCAAGTCGAGCCAGGCGTTCTTGTAGACGTAGTACTCGTAGAGGTGACCTCTGGGGTGCTTGGGCGGATCTTGAATCACTGGTGCCTGGGGTGCTTTGTAGTTGGGGTTCTTTGATCCGTCAGGCAGCAGCTTGTCCAGTGCAAAGCTTGCGGTGCTTCCTACTTCCTGTTTACCGACTTCGATTGGTCTGCTGATGAACTCGGCCACATCTTCATCCTCGATGGGTTCTGGGAGGAGGAGCGTTGATGAGTTGTAGAAAGGATGACGAAAGGTGTGAAGTCCGCAAATGCCTAGCAGAGCGATAGGTGGTGGCGAGCAATTATTTATAATCAAGGTAGAATTAAAGAAACCTAACAACGCTTGTAAGCATCTGGTAGTGAAGCTATCGTCATCTTTGACTTACCGGCACTGGCACCTCCCAATATGACTGGCCGCTCTTTTCCATCCTTGACAGCCCATGATCTTGCAAACTGATACGCAGCCGAAACATCATCGACAAGACCTTGCGTTCCAACTTGAGGCATGAGCCGGTAACTGGCGCTGATCAAGGTCCATTTCCGCTGTAGACAAGCCTTGTGCACAATCTTAGACATGGTGCCAATTTTGAGCCGAGTGAATGGAACTCACCTGTACGAACCATGGGCTGATAAACTCGCGACCCCAATCTGTAAGTCCTCCTGGGTGAAAGTAGAGAAAGACATGTGTGTCAGAGGCAAAGTCTTGGGTGTAGACGTCGCATTCGAGAGGGAGGCCGTGATGGGCATAGACGTGAGTGGATTTGGTGAGCATCGTGAGAGAAATACCGGCAGCTTCAATGAAAAAAGTTGACTTTGCTCTAAAACTTCAAGGTCAAGAAGAGTTTACGAATCTTGAATGATTGAGACGGCGTGATAAATCCCGATGCTTACCATTTGCCTAAATAGCGGTAAAATAGGCACAGCCTGAACTCACAAACAGGCACCAGATATTCACAGAGAAAAGATCAGTCATGTGCCCTGTTCAGCGTGACAATTGTCATTCGCGGGCCTTTATTCATGGCTCCCTCATCACTCAACTCTTCAAGTGACGAGCAAGATCAAATTGCAAAGCCCTCAACTGGAGGGACATGGGGGTATGAATGAGCAATCTCCTCTTCGCCTCCAACCGTGGTATACAAGATACAAATATTACCTGAAAGTATAATGCTTGTCATGTCTCGAAAAACAAAATATCCTCTCTAACTGCGCTTCTCCTCGCTGGAGCCCTCAACGCCCTCGCCCGCTTCCATAGAGTCACTCTGCTGAGCATCGGTGCTTCCCAGCAACACGTTGGGGGCATATGGGATCTTGCCCTCGTCGCGTCGCGTAGGAGGGATCATGCAGTCGAACCATCGAGGTACGAGCACGCCGAGGCCGATCAGCAGCAGGCAGATGTGAGCAATGGCGAAACCGAGGATGTGGAGGGGGTCATCGCGGAGATCGTGAAACGCTGGGTAGGCGAAGCCGTAGATGATGGCGAGAACGGGTGCTGAGACAAAACGGAGGAGGATGGGCCAGAATGAGGGGATCTTCCAGTTCTTTCCGGTTCCCACGATGACGTTGAGATCTCTTCGAAGTTGCTGGCCCTGTTTTCAGTTAGTACGGGTTCTGAGTAGTGATGTGAGTGTGACTTACCGAGTAGAATGCGAGGTACCAAAATTTAGTGAGATATACGTTACCAAAGGCGCGGTTCAGAGCAGCACTCCTACCAATGGCCCTGCGAATGAATCCCTTCTCTTCAGTAAACTCAAGAGCTGGAGGCACAGAATCAGGCGTCTTGCCAATGATGGCAGAGATGACCGAGCCAGCAATAAAGAGACCAAAGCCAACACCGGCACCAGCTTCAGGGCGGACAGCGTGGGCAATAGCAACACCAAGCACCATACCACCATAATATCCAAAGTTCCAGATGAAAAAGGCAGGTGTTCCGACCTGACCGGCAACGTCCCTCCATCGGTAGAAAGTGGTTGAGAAGGCACACTCGCCAAAGACGACAAACACCAAAGCCACATCGTTGATCCAACGGTCTACACCGGTCAAGAGGGCGTAGCCGAACTCGGTGCAGTAGGGGAGTGAGACGAGGAATGAGATGATGACGAGACCTGTGACAACCCACTCGCGACGCATCTTGATGTTGGTGTCCATGACGAGAGTGACGACTGCGTCAAGCATGGCAAAGGCTGAACTATATCCGAGGACCATGAGAGTGAAGAAGAGCGCAAAGGCCCAGAAGTTTTGACCAGGAAGAGTGGTGATGGCGGTTGGCAAGGTCAAGAAACCGATGGTAAAGGAACCAATTCTCTCGCCGGGGACAGGCATCATGTTGAGGTAGCCGACAACACCGAAAGCAGCAAAGGCGGCGAAGCCTTCGAATAGGACGTTGCTGGCGACAATCAGGCAAGAGTCCATGACGGCGTTGGAGTGCTTCTGGTTGTAAGACGCATAAGAACTGAAGTAGCCGAAACCAACACCTGTCGAGAAAAAGACTTGGCCTGCGGCTGTTTGCCAGATATCACCACTTGCGAGCTTGTCACCATTCCACTCGCCAAAGTACAGCTTGATGCCACGGCCAGCATTAGGGAGGGAGACGGAGCGACCGACAAGGATGATGGTCATGATAACAGGTAGTCCCATGGTGAAATAGACGACACGGCCTGTCTGACCGATACCACGGAAGATTGAGATCCAAACAAGGAACCAAGTAAAGGCAGTCCATCCCACAGTCTCACCGATCAGAGCAATACCAGGATACTCGACGTAGTCTTGTACCGAGTTGAAGGTCTTGTTTCCGGGAATGGCGTCGACGTTTTGAACAACGTCTTGATAGTAGTATTCTTCAGCTCGTCCCTCCCATGGTAGAGGATTCTTGAACGAATTGCGAAAGTAGATCATGATCCATGAAAGGTTGACGACAAAGTACGGGCCGACGATGAAGCCAATGTACAACAGACTGAAGCCCAACCCCTTGAGACGATGGTTGACATTGTTGAAAGCGACAACAGAGCCTCCATGGTAGGCCTGTCCGATGCTGACCTCGAGGATCAGGGTCGGGATGGCGATGAGGAAGACGCAGAGGAGGTAGGGGATGAACCACTGGAGGCCGTTGTTGTTGTAGACCTGAGAGGGATACCTGATAAGGTTTCCCATGCCGGCGCAGCCACCCATGGCGGCCAGCAGGAAAGAGGCCCGCGAGTTCCATTGATCACGTCCATCCTCAGAGGTCGAGGGGGGAGGCGACAGCCACTTGCCGACCTTTTTGAGGATCGGGGGGACTGCCATTGTTGGAATATGCAGCAGTTGAAAGAAGGGTGGGTTTTCTAATCTGGAACCTCGAGGAGTGTAAGCTCGAGCTCACATGTGAGGCAGAAGAAGGTTTCAGGGACACATACAGGAAGCTTTGCAAGGTACAACTTGGTTGAGGAATTAGGGTTCTTCCTGCATGGGCTCAGGGTCCAACCAAAGGAGAAGAAGAGAAGCGAGGACCCGAGAGGCTGGGACACACTGTCTATGCTTGGATCCATAACGTGGACAGAGTCGTCTTTTTATTCCAGACAAGATGGGACGGGTGTAACATAACGTGGGCCAAGAGAGCAGCCCAACGACATCAAGGATCGGGGCATCGCGACAGGTCCCGTTGCAACAATGACCCAGTTAACATGGCAGACCTGCAAACTCCTCACATCAAAAAGCTGGACAAAGGATTGGCTTGCCTGCCAAAAGATCGACTCGGCGACATGCCGGGATGACCCCCCATCACAGCTCTTGGCGAGTCGCTCCTCTCACTCCTCCAGAGGGTGCGTTTCTTTAGTCGTACGAAACGACTCTGCGAACGAGCGGACACAAACGGGGGTGAAGGGCTCCGCTGCCAAGCTTGCCCAGCTTCTTGGCGCTTCATACCGGGGGTGGAGTTTTTGTCTCGGCAGGATTTTTTTTACGTTGCTGACCTTTGCCTCGACGATGGAGGGCATCACCGAGAGCCGCTCGACGAGCCGCGATAGGGACGGTGAAGTTTCTCTCCCCGGATGAGGCTCTGGTGAACGGGGCCGGAGGAGGGCGGAGCGGACACACGGAGAACCACACGGTCGAATTAAGCATAACGGCGATAAACACAGCCTATCCTATTTCCCCATTCCTCTTCTCCAACTGGGTCGCCGGCGTAGCGACATTCCGCCAGGGGGCAAAAGAGTGAAAAGGCACAGAAACTAGGCAGAACCATAGCGGAACATCGGGCGGCAGCGGCGCGCGACGACTCGAGAAGAAGGGGGGGCCAAACAACAAGGGCATTGCGCCATAAACAGGGATCCTGATGTTCCTCGAGGTGTGTGGGTAAGACGACGGGTTCCCCAAAGCTGCATCTCCGGGGCTTCAAAACCTCGAGGATTGCATTTGTTCCCCAGGAGGCAGCTCTTTTTTGGGCTGCCTTCCCCATGAGTGATTGCGGCTGAAAGAGGTGATCCTTCTCGCCAAGAGACGAATGGGAATTATCGAATCAATCACGCAATGCGCCTCTGATGCAGTAGATATCACATGTTGGTCGCGCGGCATGGCCGTGAGACACTTCTGCTTCAAGATGGGGGTCAACAAGTTCTACCCTTACAGAAGAAGTCAGGTATATTGGAAGAGTAGCCAAACAACAGGGCTTTCTGTACGTAAGATGCGACTGTCATGAGTGGTTAACAGCTCATAATGACCTGGACAGACGTCATTGACTGCTTTGCACAATTCAGGCACAATATTCTACGTTGTGAGGTGGATATCTTCACCCACTTCTTCTGGATCTTTTCGAGACTGAATGATTAAACTACTGACTCGTATACTTTTGTACTTAATCTCCGACTTTAAACAAGCTTAACCTTTTGGTCTGACGCAGGAACTTGAAAAGTTCAAAGCGGACCCTCTTGTTCTGCTAGAAGCTCTTCGCCAAGCGATCATCGTCCAGGCATCACCATTTCAGTCTTGGCGACATTGCAACATCTCCCCGCCAAGAGTCCCCGTTTTCAGCGACTTGCCGCGGGGAGTCCGGCGTCGGCGCCTCCGGGCTGTCGGCAAGCCACCGGGGACTTGATCGGCGCGCCATGTACAGAGGTAACGATTTCTGAACAGTCAACGTGGGACGAGGAAACGGGGAGTTGATGAATTGTCATTTCCTACTCCGACGAGCCGAGGCCCTCCGGTCTTGGCCAGACACTATTGATGGGGTAATGAGGCGATCAACTCCCCGAAAGGAGAAGTTCACGATCATTCTGATGGATCACCTCGGGAGGGTGCCACAGTTATCCTTCGCTTGGGGAACCGTTGACACCACATGACGAACGAGGCAGCAGCACGCAATAGTCCTGACGGATGGCGACGAACCATCAGATTTCCAGGGATGCAAAATTGCTTTCTCAGGCGAGCTCAGCCTTACCCCACGAGGACACTCTGTTGCGAGCGCTCTCTCAGAGGTTTGAACTCTATATGCCATTCCTTATTCGGTAACAAGTGTCGTGTCGTGGAAACATGCCGGGGATGACATCCTAGCGCCACAGCCGGGATCTTTTCACTCCTTGTCTCTGTTGGTCCTCTGAGATCGGGTGCTAGCCTCAACTTTGTTTGGACTCTTTCCTGACCACATTTACCAGCAAGACCAGTTATGGCTGACGTGTTTAGTACGTGCCAAACCATACAATGATGCCATGGTTTCACTAATGTCATTGTCGTGAAGCTTGACCTTGTATGGACGTGTCCCGAGTACCAGGAACCCAACTATCGGGCTTGGCACTTGATGCAACGTTGTGATGGGATCATGGATCAAGAGGCAATCGCCATCAAGCCAGCTCATCTCTAAAAGCAACTCTTGGCCATTTCTTGGATAGAAATTGGCTCCATTCGGTACTCGGTCGGGACTTGATCTTAGAAGCCACTGCCAATATCAGCCCATTGCAGATGGCTGCAAAGCGCAGACTTGGCCGTGCCACTTTCTAATGAGGACGCATCACTTGCTTACCCCTGGTCGGAAGCTAAATATACGCAATGTTTCTTGTGGATGGCGAGAGTGACATCGATATGTTGATATTGAGCTAAGCTAGGGTATCCAAAGTCAAACACATGGGGCTACTTGCTTTCTGAGGTGCCTCCATGTGTATTGCAGAGCCAGTTCCTCATCAGGCGAAGGACATACTGCTAGAGCGTGACTACAACAAAAAGACGATTACTCGACTGAATATCTTACCCAAGTGAGACGTACTCACTGTTCAAAAGTGTCCAGGCCGACTGACGAGACAAAAACCACAGGCATCACACTTGCTGTGGAACACTATGGCCATCCTGCAAAAGTGGAAGATACCTTCTGCTATTTACAGAGGCATTTGGGCCTTATAATGCTGCTCAACACTTGCAAGGCAGAGTCTTAATGACCACATGGCCCTTCAACTTGAGCTCAAAAAGAAGAAAAGGGCAAAAAAGAAGCCATGCTAGCAATCGTTTAATAGGAACAGCCCGATGCGGGGGTCGAACCCGCAACCTTGAGATCGCGTACTCATACCAGAGCAACTTTTGTTACTGAGGCATTCTAAGAGTCTCACGCTCTACCGATTGAGCTAACCGGGCGTGGCTCTGATTGGATGAGAGGAGATGTCTGCCAGGACGGCCCGTATGCTGTGGCGGATAGGCAGCGGCAGCACGCACTTACGACTTGACGGATCCGTAGGGATACTTCTCTGAGTTAAGAAAGGTAGATGTATTGTTAAAGCCTAGTCTCAATCTCGACATGGTCATGAACTTAATGGTCAGACCCACAGTGAACCAACAGAGGCCCAAGCTACCGTCTTGACACCCCATCTCCTAGAACTCAGGTCTGAACTGCCTCTTAGGCCTGAACAGAGCAGGTTATAATAATCAGCGTGAAGAAGGAATATGGCGTCAGACAATAAATGTGGCGGTCGTAAGCTGAGGCGTTGCTTGTTGCAGCACACCCTCCACGTTTGCACTGCAATTTTAACCCCACGCATGCCCTTGGCTCGAACCTGCGTGCTTACCTAGGTACCTATCTATCCATGGTGTGTCAAGAAAAGCCCTGTGACCAAGCTACGACAGTACATATTGCAGACCGTGATGTGCAAACTCGGGGTAAGTTGTTACCTTTGGAGGAGGGAGAGGGTCCCATTTCACTTTGCTGAGTTAGGCACTTTGGGATAGTCTCAAGCCCCGTGATGCATGACAGTGACTCTTGCCGAGAGCATGGACAGAACCTACCGAGAGGTCCTTTTGAGTCGTGTCTTAAATATTAGGGCACACCTTTTCTGTGCTTAGCTACCTTTTTTGGGGATGCCATGTTGTGTCCTCTTCCTAGTTCCCCTCCTCTACCATCAATACATAGATACCACCTCGTCAGGCTTTCTAGGATAAGAAAGTTGCAATTGAGCTACTGCCTGATGTATCTACTGGGCTACGAATCATTCAGTGAACCATCGGAAGCATCTCATCCAGTTCGAGGGAGTTTGTTGACTTGGAGGCCTTGTAATGTCTGTCCGTACTTCTGGTTTGCAAGTTCCCCGTCATCTCTCAACCCCTCTAGGTCATCTCAAAGGCACAATAAGAATTCCGCAAAAGAATGTTCAAAATTCAGCAAAAGAGTGCATCATATTGTTTATATAGCGCCGATTACCCAATGCTATCCTTTGTCGGCCCTCAACTTCATCGCTACACCATCATATTTTGGTATCTCCTCCACTCTTCAACGCCCCCAACGCTCCAGGGCCATGTATGCATGCATCAAGAAAGACCAAACCGCTACCTTTATCTAAAGAGTCTTTGCTTTCATGAAAATCGGATCCAAGCCTTCTAAATGTCTCTGCGTTGACTTGACTCTCCAGTCACGCTCTCTTCGTACTCTGTCAACCTCAGAGCCTCCTCGACATCGTTGACAAAGTGTCCCTCGCCGCCCGCCAGCTCCACGATGCCGCTGTTCACCATCAGATGCCAGACTGGATGGTCCCGGCGCTGAGGGGGTCTCGAGAAGAAGACCCGGACCTTTCGATCGTGGTAGTTGCGCACGATCTCGGTGAGGACCTGAGTGCCCGAGCCGTCCATTGAGGTGACACCGTGGATGTCAAAGATGACATTGCGGTTCATGTCAAGGCTGCGAAGACGAGGAAGGGCAGGGTGCGCCTTTGACGTGCCGTAGAGCTCCAGCCTGCGAAGACGAGACTTGAGCTCGCCAGTGTTGGCAAACGTGAGGGGTTCAGGAATCTTGACAATCAGACAACCCTCAACAAACTCCAGACTGCTTCGCTCTCCCTCGGCATTCTCGAACCGGTTCGTACCAGGGATGCGGCCGAGAATCTGGATTCGCGGTCGAGTGCTATGCTTGATCACCATCAGGATCGACAATCCCACGCCAAACGCCATACCCAGAGTCAGTGAGTAAAACATGGTTGCCAAGAAGATAATGGCCATGAGGCCCAGCTCGGTCCAGCCACGAATCTTCAGGAAGAAGGTGATGTCATGGGGCGCCTCTTCTATCAGCGACCAAGCCACCACGGAGATCATTGCTGACAGCACAGGTTTCTGGAAGGTGTCAGCGTTGTCAAGTAACAATGGACCGTAGCATCGGCTACGTCAGTAGGGGACTTACCGGCAGGTAGTAAAAGTAAGGCAGGAGGAAGAAGATGGAAAACAGCGAAATGATACTCAAGAACATGGAGCTGGCAGGACTCTTACCACCAGTGCTCTTGTTGACCTTGCTTCGACCATATCCGCCAAACGCCGGCAAGCTCATGAAGCAGCCACCGACCATGTTGGCGATGCCAAGCGCAATAAGCTCTCGGTTAGCGCTGAGCTGAATGCCTTGGATAGTCTCACTGGAACCCAGACTCTTGGCCGCAACAGAAGACTCGAAGAAGCCCAAGAGAGCAATCAGGAAGGATGTCGACATGGCACTTCGGATATGAGGCATGTGCTCCAGCTTGAAGGGCCACTGGAAAGCGAGGAGGTTACCGTTGGCGGCCTTGACAGTTCCCAGGATCTCAACGCCCTTGTTCTCCCAGTCGAGCTTCCAGCACAGAATGGCAGACACGACAACGACAAAGAAGCGGTCGGGGACGTAGGCGACTCCGGGAAACCTAGGCTGAAGGCGATTCTTTGTTTCACTAAAACCTGGTTAGAGGCACATCAAGTTTCAGAGCCACCAAGCCACGACTTACCGACAGATCATGATGAAGAGAAAGCTGACTCCAGCAATGGCAAAGGTCAACCCATGAGTTTCGTGAATGTTGCGAACCATGAACTGAATCTTCTCGACAGGGCTTCCATGGCTAACGCCCACCTCATCGGCCAAATTGGCGAGTCCGAGTTCGGGAATCAGCTGGTCGACGGCAATGACGAAGCCGATGGCGCTGATGAAACCGCGCAGAAACGGCTTGCTGAGCACGCTATCCAAAAACCCAAGTCTTCCGAGGCCGGCAATGAGAACCATTGCGCCCGCCATACCAGCAACAATGCCGCAGATCTGCGCATGTAGGAGGTCGTCGTCCTCGTCATCTCCCGAACTAACATTCTGCTTCACCACCGTTCCGACAAGAAGCGAGCCAGCAGCTTCAGGGCCGACAACCATCTGTGGGCAAGATCCCAGTAGTGCGTAGATGAAGGGGTTGAAGACGAAGGCGTAGAGACCGTGGATCGGAGGGACGTGGGCGAGGTTCGCGGCGAGGGAGAGGGCCATGGGGAGGTAGAACGAGGCCATGGTGACGGCGGCCACTAGGTCACCACGGAGGTATGAGAGCTTGTACTGGCGCATCCAGTTCAAGCAGGGGACGTAGTATGCGAGATACCTAGCAAACAAGTTAGCAAGTTGCTACAAAGCACCGGGGTGTATGGGCACTGACATGAAAGCCGTATCCTCGAATCCAGCTTGCTCAGCAAGCACACTGCTGTGGCCCATCTTCTTGGTGCGCATCCTCTTCTTCAACCACCGTTTCCAATCGTCATGCCCCACGATCGTCGTGATCGCACTGTCCAGCACTGGAATGTGTGTTCCCGAACCCCCAGTATCGCTCCCATCCTCGTCGGTGCTCTGCATGGTCATGGCAGGACTCGACGGCCGCGGGCTAAAGGTACCATGGCTGCAGACGCCTGGATGCGCCGGGTGGATGCTCGATCGACGGTGGTTCGTGGATGTGATGTTGTTGCCCTGCATCAGAGGGGTCGACTCGCTCGCAAAGATCTCGCTGATGGGGGCTCCAGAGGTTGGGCCAGGCGAGGCGGGAGGCGAAGCCACGGCAGAGCTGCCGTCGCCATTGTCGCTGTCAGATCTGTTCTGGGCACTGAGAGCCTGGCGGAGGGCGCTCGGCTGGGCAGGACGATGGTCGGTGTGCGAGTTGGTGCGACTGTGGGAGGGTCTCACCATGATTGCGAATGTCGAGTGGGTGATGTTTTTTAGAAGATGCTGGGTGGAGTATGGGCAATATCAGACGCGTCTATGCTGAATTGTTATCACAATACTGCAGGGGAATTGGACTGGATGGATATTGAGGCCGTTTGCGATCCAATGCTTCAGCCGACGGTCGTCGACAAACACGGACCGACTTTTGACTTTGACGACGACGGGAAGAACGCAGCCGACGATGACGAGAAACGCATCGAGCCGAGTCAGACGGTTGAAAGTCAACAATCACGCACGAGTCACGGAGGAGCAGAGCAGAGCAGAGTAGTGACAGAAGTAAGAAAGAAAGGAAGAACAAAATTTCAGGCTCGCTAAGATGAGGAGGTACCTGCCCAAGGACCCCATTCCAAACCAAGGGTTCTTTTTTTCTTTGCCTTTGCCTTCTGGCGTAATCATCAGGCAGTTTGACCATCTCAGATCCCAACCCGTCTCGCCCAACCGACCAATCACGCCCAACCGTTGGAAACCCTTGAAGGAAAACTTACCCACCCGCTGCAGCACATGCATCTCGGTGACATCAGGGCGCGCCGCCGTCCCCAGGTGACCCTCCCCCCGATCCACCCAGCGGTGTCGTCGTCCAGCGCAGGCGTTCCAGCGAATGTGGGCGAATGGCTGGGCCCGTGTTGTTCAGCGATCCCTGCTGTTTGTGAACCGTGGAGGTTGGAGGTGGTGCCGTGGACCCGACATCGGCCGTGGAGGATCGACGCTTTCAACACGAGGTGAGCGGCCTGGACGTCGTCTCTTCAACTGCGACAGTCTTGGATACCTAATTGTGCAACAACAGCCGAGAGTTGCGGTGTGACCTAACGGCGTCTATTTCGCTCCCGCTATATCTAACGGGGCATCTTCATCTAGATTCGGTAATCTCGCTCACCGAGATGAGATCAAACCTGACTCGTGGCTTTATCCAACTTGATATATACATTCATGAGGTCCAAAATAGGTGGCTAAGTACTGATAGTGTCACAGAATAAAACATGCTCCTTTTCCCTTACACCTGCTCGTTAACAAACAAGCCCGCCATGCCCTGTCCAGTACCAATACACATGCTCGTCAGGAGAATCTTCTTCTTCTGACGCCTCAGCTCGGCCAGACCTGTCACGATCTGTCGCGCACCTGTCGCGCCCAGTGGGTGACCCAGCGCGATAGCACCTCCGCGGGGGTTCAGCTTGTCCGATGTGAGACCAAGCTTATCTTGGCAGTAGACAGCCATTGAAGCGAAAGCTTCGTTGATCTCGACGACATCAACGTCCTCAAGAGAGATATCGTGTTGTGCTAGCAGCTTGGGAATGGCAATGCTAGGTCCAATACCCATGATGCGAGGTGCCAGACCGGCAACAGTAGAGCCGACATACTTGGCCATGATGGGCTGTCCAAGCTGCTCGGCAGTAGATCGCTTCATCAGTAGCACGGCGGCAGCTGTTTCCCAGTTAGTAACATGACAATTTGGGGGTGGAATTAGACATACCTCCGTCTGTGATCTGACTGGCGTTGCCACCAGTAGTACATCCGCCCCATTGAGGGAACGCCGCGCGAATCTTGCCGAGACTCTCAGCAGTAGTGCCTGGTCGGATACCCTCATCCTTGGTGAGAGTAACCTCCTTAACCTCACCATCAGGTCCCTTGACCTTTGTTGTGATGGGCACAATCTCGTCGTCAAACCAACCCGCCTTCTGGGCTGCCTCAGCCTTCTGGAAGCTCTCGGCGGCGTATTTATCCATGGCCGCGCGGGTGACGCCAAAGTCCTTGCTGACGTTCTCGCTCGTCCATCCCATGGGCTGCATGCAGTCGACAGCTTCCTGGCTCTGTGATGTGACAGCCTCGTCGAAAGGCTGGTCGAGGGCGTCGCCGCCAATAGTCATTTGCTCGGCACCCATGGCGATACCGATCGAGATGGAGCCATTGGTGATGGCGTGGGCAATATCGGCCGTGGCCTTGAGGCCGGAGGAGCAGAAACGGTTCACGGAGGAGGCGGCGGTCGTGTTGGGGAAGCCGGCGGCGAGGGCAGAAGCGCGGACCTTGTAGGCAGCTTTGGCATCGGAGACCTGCAATCTGTCAGTAATAGACTTGACAATAGTGTGTAATGCGCCTTACGTTTCCGAGGCAGATATCCTCAACCAGAGCAGGATCCAGATGGGACAGCTCTCGAACCTCCTTCAGGAGAGCATAGAGCATATACTCTAGGCTTGTATCCTTGAAACCACCCTTCTTGGCCTTGGTGAGAGGCGTTCGGATAGCGAGGGTGATGACGATATCATCGGGGTTCTTGGATTGACTGTATCGCGAGGTCAGTCAGTTAGTTGTAGCTAAAAAGTTAGGATGGACACCGACATGTTGTTAATGGATTGCCCAGGGGCCAGGTGTTTTATGATGGAGCCAATTCGTTCAACAGCCATTTTGAATACGTGATGAAAGTGATAAGGATGATTGAAGATTAAGAAAACAGCGACTGCTCAGGGCCCTTCTTGTTCTTGTTCTTGTTCAAGTATGAGAAAGAAAAAAGATGCCGAGGCCAAGTTCATCATGGGAGGGGGTCTGAGAGTTTCTAACCGCTATTCACCCATCAAACGGCAAGCTGTCGCGGCACTCGACGCGACCTCTTGTGGGGCCAGCCGAGGCAAAAGCTCCTCACGGTTCCTCGGGAGGCGGAGTCCGTACGCCGAAACTCCGGGGGAAGCTTTTGCGGGGGATGGTTGCTGACATAAGCGGTTTTTTTGGTGAGCCTCGGTATCTCGGCGAGCAAGTCTCCGACTCCTCCATTCCAAGACGCGTTGACACAGTCAAGCTGCGATACCGTGTTTCGGTCACTATTATGTGCCTTTTGGCTTTTCTCAACGATTTTTCGCCTTGAAGGCTTAGCTTTGGCCCTTGTAGTCAGCTTCGCCGCTGAGCCGGTCTCGGTACAGAGGGATGCTGGCTTCTCATGACAAGGAGGGTGACTGCCCTTATCCGAATTTCAGGGACTGGAATTTTACCCAAACCTAAACGGCAAGGTATCCATCGACTGCGTCTTTTCGTGGCCAAAACAGACCATCTGGCCAAGGCTCGACCCTCCATCAATCCTCCTGTTGTTGCCTCTTTTTCAGAAACTGGGTCTTGCTCATGACAATGAGTAGAGGCGTGCAGTTCGCATGCACAGTGGCAATGGCATCAAGTGTGTCAAAGGACGGCAATGTGTTTTATGGGCTTCCCAATACCCGCGACAAGAGTCAGGGCCTAATCTTGCTACCAGCTCAGATCTTGCGGGTTCCTGCGTGGCACGCATGGATGACTGCGATCCAGTCCAAGGACCTGCCGTAGTGTGTCGCTCTGCCCTGAATCCCAGGTACCATCCACTGAAACTCGTCTGTCAAAGGCATAGGCTTTCTCTGGCGTTCCTAGCGCAGCCAACACCGCTGGTAGATCTGAGTCCAGGACGCCTCTGTCTTAGCTCCACGAACAATGCCTTCTTCCGGATCAATCAGACCAACCGGTGAGACAGGGACTTTCACGTCCGTTCCCTTCTCGGATAGTTGCCACGAGCCGGTGAAACTCTTTAGGCTTTCAGGTCTGAATGGCAGATCCAAGAAGTTTTGGGTTTTGAGCCATGATCCGATTTATTGAGGCCATCGCCCTCCATCTTGCCATTTTCCTGTGTCTTTGATCCTACATTCGTTCTCTTGAATCATTCGTCTATTTTATTTGTCTTCTTCTCTCATTATTTTCCTACTACAAAGTTGCATTGTGGTATTGCTACTCACTTCATTTACACCCTTTTCCGGCGTAACTAATCACGGCCCCGCCGACATTCGCTGTATCAAAGACGGCAACTTTGGAACGCGACGAAAAACCCGAGGATAACTACCCCCAAAGCAACTAGAAGTAGTCAAATGGGCCAATCTGGACCATAGAAGGATTGATCTTAAGAGAACAGCAAGTCCCTGGTTGACTTTCTCCAATTCTTGCTGTCTGCCTCAACCTTCGACCCTCGGATCGCCCTTCACAACAGTGGTTACTCATAACCGGATTTTGCGCTCTCACTCATTCTCACAGTCGTTCATTATGGCCTCAAAAAGTTCTCTTCTGGCGATTATCCTGTCAGGATTAGCATCCGCCACACCCAACGGAAAGCGAGGTCTCGTCTATACCGCCGACAGGAATGAACCCAAGGACGACAAGATCTGGATCCAAAATGGAAGCGATATCACATGGTACTACAACTACGCCGACTACCCGTCTCCTGTTTACGCCGATATCCCCCAAGAACAGTTCGAGTTCGTGCCGATGATGTGGGGAGTTGGGTCCGACAGCAGCGACACAAGCTTCCTCGACAGCGTCCAGAACCGCATCAAGAGCGGCACTAACATTACGCACGTCCTCGGCTTCAACGAGCCCGATGCTACCAGCGACGTTGGTGGGAGCAATCTCGACCCCAAGACTGCCGCTGAGGCATGGGTTGCCAATTTCGAACCCCTTGGTCGGATGGGAATCAAGCTCGGTCTGCCTGCGTGCACCGGAGGTTGGAGCTCGATGCCCTGGCTGAAACAGTTTCTCGGGAACTGCACTCAGATTAAGAATAAGGCGGGCATCAAGGGGAACTGCACATGGGACTATCTTCCTGTCCACTGGTACGACAATTTTGAAGGTCTCGCCTCTCACATTGGGGAGCGCCTCGCCGAGTAAGATACAGCACTCTTCAATACACTGGATACAACTAACAGTATGTCTGTAGATGGCCCAATGCCTCGATCTGGGTCACCGAGTACGCCTACGCCCATCAAGAGCCCGGTCCGACCGACGCCTTCTTCAGGCAAACGCTCAAATGGTTCGACGAGTCCGATTTCATCGGTCGTTATACTTACTTTGGCGCCTTCCGCTCTGGCATCTCCAACGTCGGCCCCAACGCCGCCCTCCTCACAAACGACGGCGGTCTGACGGATATTGGCGCAGAGTACCTAGGTCTGAATACGACGGGAGAGGACAGCGCGGCGCCTTCAGCAGTGAACTTGCCACATGTAGGATTTATGGCGTTGGTAATGGCAGTGGCGTTGAAGATGGTGATGTAAGGAACTGGTCTCGGCAGATTCTGGTATTGGATGGAGTTCCTGGAGCCTTAAAGTGTTGTTTTCGCACATCAGACCTTTTCTATCATTAGAATAAAAAGCTTGTGTATTACGGAACTTGACTAAACCCTACACTACAATCGTTGCTCACTGGGGATAGTACTCGCTGGTGACGGCGCTTGTAGCTTCTGCCATGTAAGGCGTAGCGAGTATATGCACCGATATTTCTTATATCGAAATGTCCATGACCAGAAACAGCTACCACTGGCACGGTATAAACAAGGAACTGCAGAACTCTGATTCAAATTTTTACAAATCTCACGATTTGGGTCCTTTTAACATTTAACGTGTCTTATCATGAAGCAGTGTATTCGCAACCAGCCTTCCATGCTGGAGCGGGGGATATCTAGGTTCTCATCGAACAACATAACTACAAAAAACAAAGTGATATCAATAGTCATCAACTTCCGACATATCAACAGATGCACCATTCCTCCTCAACCATCAAATCTTTTCCCAGCTGATGCATCTATTCTCACTCCTTCTCTCGTACTTTTGATGCAATCCTCCACATTACTCTCATATTAATACCATAACAGTCGTAAAAGATTACGCCTCGGTGGCCGCCAGGCCTTGAGGCACGATGTGGCGATCAACAGGACCTCGCGAAACGCTTCGCTTGCCCAGGGACTCGCCAGTGTCCTTGCGGGAGAAGGATGCCCATGTCTTGAAGCTGGACAGGGACATGGTTCGGCTGAGCTTGTTGCCATCCTCGCCACCCTGGCCCCAGACACCACGACGAACGGGAGCATCCTCGAGAAGGTGGTAGTGTCTCTTGATCATCTTCCAGAGCTCGATGCCAGCGACAAACACGACAGTGAAGCCGACGGCCAGAGCCCACTCCCAGGTGATACCAGTGTGCTTAAAGAACTTGTGGTTGATGACGGGAATGTAGACGACGGGGAACACGGAGAGACCACCAATGATGACGGACCAGAAGAGGAATCGGTTGGAGTAGATATCCTTGAAGACGGGGAACTTGCTGTCGTCATCAGGGTTGAGGCGGAAGATGGATCGACGCAGACTCTTGAACTCCCAAGCGGAGATCAGGATGAGCCATGTCAGCTCAGCAAAGGTAGCGGCACGAGCCTTGAAGACAGGGATACACTCCTGAGAGTACCTCTGGTTGCACTCCTTACCCAGGTTGCCGTTATTGGCACCGTAGATGATGATGCAGAAAGTGCACATGGTGCAAGCGCCCATAATGCAGCCATAAACAATCATGTCGATAATGATCTGGTTGGTAAAGACACCACGCTTCTTGTCTTGCGGGGGCTTGCGCATAATATCCTGAGCAGCAGCCTCACGACCGAGTCCGAAGGCAGGGAACGAGGAAGTCGCCATGTTGATCCAGATAATCTGCAGAGGCGAGACAGGGAAGACGGAGAAACCAGAGCTGTCGACAAAGCCAAGGCCAGCAACCAGGAGAATAACCTCGCCCACATTGGAAGTAAGCAGATGCAGAACAAACTTCTGGATGTTGTCAAACATGCGGCGACCCTCACGAATAGCAGCAACAATCGAGTTGAACTTGTCGTCGGTGAGCACAATCTTGGAGGCAGACTTGGCGACATCAGAACCGGAACCCATGGCAATACCAACATCGGCGCGAGACAGAGATGGGGCATCGTTGACACCGTCACCAGTCATGGCCATGAAGGCACCGCGGCGGCGGAGGGCATCGATCATGCGGGTCTTGGTGTCGGGGGCGCAACGGGCAACAACCAGAGGAAGTTCCTCAAGGGCGTCGATCTCTTCATCAGTCATGCGATCAAAGTCGGTAGCCTTTTGGACAATCGACTGGGCAACGTGATCCGGCAGGATACCAAGGTTTCGGGGAATGATACCAACCTCCTTGGCGATGGCCTTGGCAGTCTCGGGGTGATCACCAGTAAGCATGTGAACGCGGATACCAGCGTTAGAGCACTCTGCAATCGAGGGCTTTGTCTCGCGGCGAGGAGGATCGTAGATGCCAGCAAGACCAAGCAGAGTGAGACCCTGCTCAACTTCGGCGCGGAGCTTCTCATCTTCAGCGGCGGAAGAGGCCTGCTTCGCAGTGAAGCGACCGTGCCAGGGACGGTAAGCAATAGCAAGAACACGCTGACCTTGAGATGCAAGAGCATTCATCTGGTTAAGAACAGTCTCCTTCAGCTCCTCAGTCACGGGCTTCTGGTCATCACCAGTGCCGACGTAATCGCAGAGGTCCAAGACACGCTCGACAGCACCCTTGGTGAATACCAAACTCTTCTCAGGCTCAATGATGGAACCAGTCGCATCGCTTGGGGTATCGTAGATGACCGACATGCGCTTGATGGAGCTGTCAAAGGGGAACTCGGCAGTCTGCTTCCAGCCTTGACCCTCGAGGGTCTTCTTACCAGCATTGAAGCGATGGGAAAAGACCTGAAGAGCAATCTCGGTAGGCTCGCCTGTTGTCTGCCACTTCTCCTCTTCGTCGTCATAGCGAACAGTGGCCAGGTTGCAAAGGGCGGCAGAGAGCAGGAAGGCTTGTAGCTCATCCGTCATCTCGCAATCCACCTCGGGGCTAGTGGCCTCGGCGAGCTTGGTAGCCTTATCCTTATCTTCGGGGACATCAAACTTGAGGACAGCAGCACTTCGCTCGCGGTCGTAATCGCGGGGTGCCTCCTTCTCCTCGGGCTCGGACTCATCTTGCTTGGAGTAGGTGACCTTGCCCTTGGTGGGATCATTGGGGCTCTGAGACTCGCGGACAGTGTAGATGTGAGACGAGGGAATCCAGACCTTGCGGACAATCATGGCTCCCTCTGTCAAGGTGCCAGTCTTGTCAGAGCAAATGTTGGTGACTCCTCCGAGGGCTTCAAGAGCGGAGAGATCACGGACAACGACGTTGGCCTTTCGCATGACAGTGACGGCGACGACCATGGTGATGGTCAAGACAGCGACAAGCGACTCGGGAATGATAGCAATACCCAGCGAAGTCGCATAGATAATCACCTCATTCTGCATGTTAAACTTGTTGACAGCAAACACGATAATGGCCAAGATGACGGCACAGCCAAAGAGCACATAGGCGAGGGCGGAGAGCTTCCTCTGAAGAGGTGTACCCTCGGTGAGACCCAGAAACTTGCCAACGACATCGTAGATACGCTTGGAAAGACCGACGACAGGCTGTCGCTTACCATACTTGCGCCAGTTCATGGAACGACCTGCCTTGCGCTGCTTCTTGGAGGTAGAGGCCGCGATCTTACCGACTTCAGTGACCATACCAGTAGCAGTGACAATGCCGCGACCACGGCCCTTTCGGACAATAGTAGTAGCGTAGGCCATGTTGACACGGTCACCGATGCCAATCTCATCCTCAGACACGACAAGCTTCTCGGTTCCAGGAGCAGTAATGTTGTTATCGGTAATCTTTTCGACGGGGATGGATTCGCCGGTGAGCTGACCTTCCTCGCAGGCAAGGTTCATGGCTTCAAACAATCGGAGATCGGCGGGGACGGTGTCACCCATCTTGAGGAGAACGATATCGCCGGGGACGACCTCAGGGCTTTAAAAGGTTAGCATTTGGAGCTTTGCGAAAACCGCAAGAGACTTACTTGGAGATGACCTGTGTCTTTCCGTCACGGAGAACCATAGCACTAGGAGAAGAGAGAGCTCGGAGAGCATCCATGCGCTTCTCGGCGCGGTACTCTTGCCAGAAACCAATAGTGACGTTGAGAACAATAACAAAGACAAGCACACCACCTTCGATGTAATCTTTGATACCAAAGCTCAGAGCCATGGCAAATGCGAGGACCTATTGATCAATTAGTATCGCCATATGATGGAAGCGAAAGCGAGAGACGTACAATAATCATGGCATTGAGCAATTGCTTGGTCAGAATGCTGTACCAAGGAATTGTGCCGCCGACGTCGAGCTCATTCTTGGGGTACTTCTGCTGAGCTTCGGCGACCTGCTGGCTGGTAAGGCCCTTGTCAATGCTGGTGCCAAGGGCCTGTGCCGTCTCCTCAACGGAGAGGAGGAACGGATGCTTGGAATAATCCGCCGCCATGGTCACAGGTTCGGAGGGGTTACCAGGACCAGAGGGACGTTGGAGGGGAAGGAGGGGAAAGCTTGGTGTCTTATACTTTGGCTCGGGGGGTTATCGCGACAAATATGCTGAGGTGTTGAGGCTTGAAGGTTGTAGAGGATATGTAGAGGTACAGATAAGGTACCTACTCCGACGTCATCCACGTGGAGAAAGATGCGATGTACAGAGTCTCGGCAGAGGAAAGAGCGATAGACTGACTTTCCAAGACAAAGATTGAGGAAGGTACTTTTGACTTGAAGTTGACAGAGGAAAGAACGTTGCGAAAGGTGCGGGGGAGGGGTCATATATACTTTGCGACCCTCCCTCCGTGTCCGAGACTCCATCGTTCCTTGAATCGATCAAAGACGCTTGATGAGCTCCAAGGTCCTCGGAGCGGACCTGGGGACCGGGACTCTGCGAGTCGTTGCCAGGCCCGGAGGTCTTGGCGGGGCTCCACATCCGAACGCGAGAGCCGCCACTCGGCCAAGATAATCGCCCTACCAGGATGCAGGGTGCCAGGCGTAGGCTTTTGGTTGAGGTGTGGTGGTATCAAAACGGTCGGCCGTCTCCGGGGTTCGGGGCTGAGGGCGTCGGCAAATCCGTGACGTCAAAGGGAGAACACGGCCAACCGTCTTTTACGCTTTGCTTGCTTGTATTACCTGCGGCCTTCCGTTTGACATATCGCAGCATCCTCCCGCAACGACAATCAAGCCGGCAATCACTTCAATTGATGCCCGATGCTTGCACTTATCAGCAACCTTCACTTCAGACTTGTCACAATCTCCCCTCCCTTCGGCCCTTTCCTCCATCCGGGTGGCGTTACCTTCAAGAAAAGGTACGTACCTCGACACAGAGCGTCCGCGACCGGTGAGAGGGTATCTCGAACGTCCGTGGTGGTGTGCGTGGTGGAGATCTTGGCATCTTGGCATCTTGGCGGGTGTTGGGCAAACATGGCAGCCAAGTCCAAGGGCAGACCACAAGGTTGAGAGCAAGGGGGGGACACAGAAAACACGACAAGAGAGCACTACCGATCAACCTGTGAGGTCATTGGTGTGCATCACGGGTTGGAGCATGGGGTGCTTGCGGCGGCACGGATCCTTCTCCAAGCATCGTTCGTCAAGCTTGACCCATTGCGAATATCGGCATTCCCCTTGCCCTTCTCAGGGTCATGGGCTGCTGGCAGTTGCGTTGCAACGGTAGATATCGTCATCGTTGTCGGTTGATGTCTGCCTTTGGTCGAATTGGAAACCTGGTCCGATCTCTTGGTCCAGCTGACGATGAGCCTCCCTCATGACCAGTTTTTTCGACTTGACATGTCCGCTGCGGACGGGCAAGACCGAGGCCCTGGATGGAATGGCCAATGCTCCCCCTCATCTCCAATCTCTCCACGCAGGTCCAGCATCTGAGACCGCAGCAAAGCTGCTATCTCGGTTTTTCATGCCCAGCCGGCATCTCACCACTCTCCAAGACTTGGGCTGCCAGGATGCACATGCTCCCGCGGCATACAGGCTAAAGGAGCTAGTGCTCAACAATCCGCCATCTCACCGAAAGCCTAAATGAACCAAGGTTCAGCTGGTTCGACACGACTTGGCGCCCAGCCGCGCGTGCTCTTGGCGGTCGTCGCAAGAACCTCTGTATGGCGAAAGCCACCTTGGCGGCTCTTGGCGCTTGCAGGATGACGCCTATCCAACCGAAGGTTTGTACTCTGAAGCAGATATGCAGAGCTGAACAGACTCCCCCACGCATTGATAACCCAGGAGCAGCAGCAGCATATCCTGATCGTTTCCTCCTTCAGCATCTTTTGCGTCTCTTCTACGTGGGGTCCAGAGAAGATGGAGGGGAATTGGAGTGGTAGCAACGCGAACAGACGACTTGAAGTTCCCTTGGCAGAGCTGCTCGTTTCTGGAATCAGTCTAGAGGCGGCTTGGCCATGTGCTTTTCATGCTCCTTCATTGGCGTGATGCGACATTGTGTGGATCGTCGCCCCCCGGCCTGCCCCTCCTCCAAGACCTCCCAATCCTGCGCTTATGTCACTTAAGGTTCTGGGCAAGTGTGACGCCTGCGCTAAGCTTATCGGCTGTCTAAGCCAATCACAACTCTCAATTCTCCTCCATTGTCCAATGAGAGGGGAGAATAAGGGGCATATGGAGAGAGGACCTTTCGAGTCACTTCACGAAACCGGCGCCTCTTGGCAGTTCTGGGCAGATGGTGCACTCATGTTACGTCTTGGAAAAGGAAATATGGGCATGAAATTTTTTTTTCTCTGGTGTTTCGCTTTGGTTGAAACAGTTCCCAAGATGATATGTCTGTCGTCCCAACCGAGTTCCCTCTTTCCCTCCACCTCGTCACACCCTTTTTTTCACAGGGGACCCGTCGCTTATCATCAACCGTTCATCCGCGTGATCATTAGTCCCCGGTTCATTGACCGGGCAGTGCTTCTTGAATTTTCCATTTCACTGCCGTCATCGCCGCTCGGTCTTACCGACCCCGTCTTTCATTCTCCCCTGTCAACAAACAATCATCCTCCGGATCTCCGCCTCCGCTTCGGCCTCCACCCTCCGCCCCCTTTGCCCCACCTCCGCTAGCACCGGGCGTCGAAATCGTACGAGTCACGTGCTCCGCCGCGGGGCCCACTTTCCTCTCAGCCCCCTCTCCCGTCCCGCCCAAAAGGCAACAGCTTGGCTTTGGCGCGCAGGTGAAAAAGTGGGGCGGGCTTCCTCCTCCGAAGCACGAGAAGAGCCGAGGCAGGGAGGTCAAGGGGAACTCCGGCGTCCGGAGGCGGAGGTTATGCACGGCTCCGGGGTTTGTGACTGCTCGGTGTGCTTCGGACGAGGAAGCCGACCACTCACGGACCGGGATAGTCACACATGGCGGGGCTGTTATGCAAGCCATTGTGCTCTTCACTCACAGGCCGAACGATTGCTCAATAATGTTTGAACTTGTGTTGAGGCTAGAGCAGGCGTGCAGATTACTCGCGGCAGCTTGCATTCCGCCTCTCTTGTTATGCAGTAGATACACGTATCCATCCCCCAGTGCAGCGAGGAGAGAAGTATCTGCCCAGTCACGGGACGTATTAGCCCTACAACTCTAGCACGTTTTTACGCCACAACACGACTGAATCAGCCTCTGGATACCTCATCCTAGAAAGACTCAACCATGACAACCCAGCAAGGGGGCCTCAACTAGTCCTCGGGTTATCTCGGAGTTTCTTCCACAGGAAAAGCCATCTAGAACTTTGCTAATCTCAACACTATCCCTGCGATCACGTAACACCTGGTCTCACTGGGTGGTATCGACATGTGGCTTGCTGCTACCCCGGACCCCACGTCCCCCCAGCCGCAGTCCGGGGACAAGATTTTTGTCCTCGTGACCTTGACTGCTTACAGAGCGATCGAGACATGGAACAGTCATGTCTGTGAAACTAGATCATGTGGAATGACTCGTTCATTATCGTGTTTATCCCTTGGGCAAAGATTCTTTCATTTTCTCGCGGCTTCCGCGATACTGTCAATACAGTTACGAGTATCTAGGCATACTATTGCGGTGATCTTCACACACACTCACGCTCGAATTGTCAAAAGAGCAACTCTTAGTCAGAGCCATGGTGGAGAAATAACAACACCAGCGCCCGCTGACCTTGTCCGCCAAGCTTCAGCGCCATTGGATGCCGACCTGCTGGTTGAGTTGAAGCCGGAGCGCATCAGAACATCGAGGTGGGCCAAGAAAACCGGTTGAGGAGGAGTCTTTGATGCAAGATGACACATTTGTCTTCTCTGAGCTGGTGGCTATTACGGGTCTTGGGTGTATTTTCCATCGAGAGTGCAGATTTTGCCGTTGGACAGCACGGCACGCAGCGTTGGCTCACGGGGATTCGTTCCATCTCCCTGCAGTCTCTGGCTCTTGTTGTCTCCTCCTCAAAACAAGGGCCAAACTAGACGAGATTCGACGAGGATCTTCCACGATGGATGCATTGCATCGGAACCCCGCTCTCAATTTACACATTCTGACATTTCCGCGTCCCAGCCACTTGATCGATACCCAATGTCTGCTTTTTTTTCTCTTCCTGCATTAACTACCAGAACCCACTTGTAGTCATTTTAACCAACAGAGACGTCCGGGGTCATGTCCCGAGCCGCTGATAGGTCTCCACTCACATGACATGAACGGCTCAGAAGCTGGATATCCAGCCCGGACACCGATTGCGGGAGACGGTAACACATACATAGGAGATCAGTACAACCAACACGAGGGTCGAGGCCTTTCGGGAGCAGATCCCATCATCCCTGCTCTAGATCGGATCAGTGGCCAAGCAAAGCCGTGTCTTTGCATCTTAGATTGCCGACGGCACTGCGAGCTCATGTCGAGTCCTTTCGCCAAGACCGGGCTTGAATCACCTGACCACTGTTCCCTTCCCCTGGACGCACAGGCAGGCATGCTTGGTTCAGCCCGTTGAAGCCAAGAAACACAACGTCCGCGAGGCCCTTCTCAGCCGTGCAGATCTTGCAAGACATGCGAAAATCCCTGCCCGCGCCGCGAGCCCACCGCCTATCTGAACCGTCCACCCCCGTGATCCTAGCAACTGCGGCCTGGTGGATATGTTGTCGTTGGCCAAGAGCCAAGGCCTCTCGGGATACCATACCCTAGACAAGGCCAAGACACCAACTCAACCTGGGCAAAAAGCAACGTCTTGCTAGCAGGTTTTGCACCCTTGCACGGCAGACGGAATACTTCGGAAGGTTCTGGCAGATTTAACTGATACCCCAAACCAGGTCCCATGCAACCGTGGCATCCTTTAGCGATGAATGAACTGATGTTTAGCTACATGGCGTTTCTCGATGCAACTGTCCAGTAGGGCCTCAGCGAACATCGGAGAAACTCCGAGATTGCAGAGATAACAAATGTCTTGGCGATTGAACCGTTAATGGACTCTGTATCTACTACTTTGAAGTTGCCTTCGTCTCTTGGCCTTCACCTGTTAGTACTTACCCCGGATCTTCACTGCGCAAGCTCTTCTTGTCCTCTCCTTAATGCAGCCAAGAGCAATCTCGTCCCAGATGCGGGTCATCAAAAAGACACGAGACATTACAACTCTCGCCCCAAGCCTAGCTCCGTCCGAAGATCTCGGACCCGAGCGCTAAGGGCAAGATAACCGACCTAGGATCTAGGTTCCAAGCCCGGGCATGCGAGATTCGAGCCTGACTGCAGGGTGGGTGGCATAAGCATCTTGGCAACAAGTATTGGCATCTTGGCTATGGGAGCAGTTGGGTCCTTAGTGGGCGGAAGTCTTGGGTGTAGGTCTTGGCTCGGAGGAGAGATGATGGAAACGAAATCGTAAAGGGAGAAGCGAAGATGAGGAAATCTGGACCGAGGGTAATTTCGGTTACGGATTCAGAGAAGAGAATATGTCGGGTTTGATGATATCCTAAGAAGCATATCGAGGTGGGTTGAGAGCAAGCCAAGGCTCGATAGCTTCACGTCACGTTTGGGGTCTTGTCAGTTTGAGACAAAAGGTTGTGATAAGTCTAGATTCTACTTTGTTGATACCTGTAAACCCTATATGAGCCAAAATAGTCAAGTGGCAATGAGATAGGTTCCTTCAGCATGATGACATTGGCATCGCTCCCCTGTTTTCATTTCAACACTATCATATGCATGTTAATGGGTAGATTCACAATAACTACGCTCCATCTCAACGTACTTACGCCAGTATGGAAGGCTAATTCTCCTTGGTGTTGCTTTTCTGAACTCGAAAAGCAGATGACCCCCGAGTCAGGCCTAGGGTAGGGACCTCTACGGCATCTAGCAGCCGATCCTGGAAATGGATATGAAGATGTATTTGACCTCCTTAGTTAAAGCTGACTTGAATTATAGCAAGTAAATCTAACTGGGGTGTCTGTATACAATCTTCCTTGCCCCTCTAGATATCAAACGGGATCACCATCTCACATAAACACCCTCCTCTCGCTCCCGCAGCTATGCACCTTCTCTGCGCCTCTGGCAACGTTGGCCCACCTCGCCATGTTTCTCGATATACCACGCTTGCTCTTGGGATTGACACTAAAGGTTTCGTGTTTCGGAACATGATCGACATTAAGAGCAAGGTTTGCCGCTGCGAAACCCGCTGCCCTTGCGTTTACCACCAAAGCCTCCTTGTTGATGTTGTCGATATCGTCGCATGAGGTGTGATAGCATGCATCTTGGGGAGCTCCTGCGCCAGTGAATATGCCGGATGAGGGGATTCCGAGTTCGAGGAAACCGATGTGGTCAGACGAACTTCCAAATGGACTGTATCTCATGTCAATACTTCATCAAGAGCTTGGAAGGAGTGACTTGCGTGTACTCGGCAGGGTAGCCCTGATCGCTCAAGTAATCAAAAAGAAAACGAGCTCCAGCCTTGTGTGCATCCGAGTCGGCATACACTATGTAGTATGGCTGTGGAGAGGCAATCATGTCGTAGTTGAAGTAGAATCTTATCTTGCTCGCCTCTTCTTTGGAGAGATTGGAAGTGTAGTGAAAAGAACCGATCATCCCACTCTCTTCTGCGCCCCAGAAGGCGAAACGAACCTTGTTCTTTGTTCCTCTGTACTTCTTGAAGGACTCGGCGATGCTGAGCAGTGCAGCAACACCACTGCCGTTGTCATTAATGCCGGGGCCTTCTTGGATGGAGTCGAGGTGAGCGCCGAGCATGATAATGTTGTCCGCATCGCCCTCCTTCGTGTCGGCAATAATCTGCCAGGTTTCTCGATCCTCGGTCAAGACGTCGATGGACAGGGTAACCTCCAGAGTATCCCCTTGGTTAATCCGCTTCACCCAGGAAGCACCTTGATCATAACTAACGACTCCAACAGGCGCAAGCTTTCCAAAGTTTTCTGCACCGAGTGACGCTGATCCTCCAGTCTGCTTGGGGTTATCGTTGAAGATGATGGCAGCTGAGGCACCATTGTCCTTGGCAAACTTGAGTTTGTCGGCAAAATGGCATTTCCCACGTTTGATCAAGGCGATTTTCCCCTTCACGTCGATGCCATTCCATTGGTTTTGAAAGCAGCCGGAGCCACGTTCGTCATCAATCGGAACGAGAGCCAAGGGGGCGGTGACTCCTTTGGGAGGGGTGGCGTGGTTATATTGCAACGAGATGACTTGGATATCATCTCCATCAGGGCCCGTTAAAGAGATATTTTGAGTGTGAGAGAATAGGTGTGTGAATGGCTGGACGGTTATGTCGAAGTGGTTGCCACAGCCTAGGCGAGCGAGGACAAAATCGAGAGAGGCGTTGTGACCGGGGAGCCCGAATGCTCTGTTGCCATCATTGTCCTGCGCAATCTTGTACAAGTTTTGCAGAACATCTTGTAGGCTAGAATAGAGTTCAGTATCGAGCAGGGATGATACTCAGATAGACTCACTCTTCCGAATTGATATCGGCTGCCACTCGTTCAGGAGTCAACGCCTTTCTTGCCAAGGATCCAGTCGCCAACGTGAGAGTGGAAAGGAGATTGCTGAGCTTCATTTCGGATATTAATGATTTATAAAACAGATTCGAGTCCCAAGCTACCCAAGCCACCAACAACAGACACGAGATAGCAACCAACTGGTGGGCAATGGTAGCTTTAAACATTTTGCATCGTCTTCGTCAGGTCGATTTGCGAGATGTAAGCTCGCATTTCGAGACAAGCCCCAGACTAGTCGACAATTAAATTAGCTAAACAACATCTCTAAGAGAGCTACAGATCATAAAGACATATTCGGTTATGTCGAAAAGTGGATGAAACCTGGAGTCCGACTTCATCACTCAGCCACAGCACTCTATGTTGCTGCCATTAGCTTTAGATCATTACTGGCGATCTTGAGGCTTGGATCTCTTCGTGAGAGCGAGCTGACCAGTGATGAGCTCAGTAGTCTGCATCTTAGCATATGGCAATTAAACATCCCACGTAATCAAATTAGATGCAAACGCTCGATCCATGGTTCAAGTGCGACGGAGTCCGAGCAGGCCTATCAGAGTCAAGATCAGTAGACCCGTTGTCACGACAAGCGAATTTGGCAAGTCGAAATGTTACTTCATAAGATACGCTAAGTAAGGTGCTGATTACAAAGAGTCGAGAGTGAGATTGGTGGTTTCAACGCTCATCAGTCTTCATCCAACGCTCGAGCAAAGACCCATCAGGCCTGCGGAATACTAAACACGCAAACTAAGCCCCAGATTATACCCAAAAGCTCAGAGTAAAGGCAAGAAGAGCAGCCCCGATGCAGCCTTTGGCTACGTATGCTCTGCCTGGAGCTGCCGAGTCGTCCGACTCAGTCTCCTTGGGCTTGTCAGTCGTACGGCTCCCCGTGCTTTCCGAAGAGCTTCGCGTGCCGTTCGCGTCCTTTGGCACACTTGGCCCATCCGGAGATCCCTTATCCTCTGGTCGATTCCTTTCATCGCTTTCAGACTCTCCTGGCGCCCCAAGACCTTCCCAGTCTTGCCAGTTGTCGCCGTCCCACTCGCGATGCCAGACTCTACCCCGTGAATCTGCTGCGAAGACGCTCAGTCTATCCTTGCCCCGACTCACAGCGACAGGTGGACTATCAAATGGACCCCCGAGAGAGTCCCATTGAGACTGCCAGCCGTTGCCATCCTCGAATGACAGATGCCACAGGTCGCTGTCCTCGCCGATAACAAAGACATCCAATCTCCCTGCGCCCCAACTCACCACTGCCGGCGGGCTCACCCAGTTTCCGCCGAGATTCAGGTACTCGCTCCAACTGCTACCATCCCAGCTGCGCGTGTACATGGCAAAGTCGGTTCCCAGGCCAAAGACGTCGATGCGGTCGGGACCCCAGGATACAGCCGCAGGCGCAGAGGTGTAGCCTCCATCGAGGCTGTCCCAGGTTGACTGCCAGCCGTAGCTATCGCCATCGTAAGAGTGGTGGTAGAGCTTGTCGTCGCCACCAATGCCAAAGATATCAAGGCGCTTTGGTTCCCAGGAGGTGACGGCGAGTTCTGATATCACGACTCCGCCAAGGTCCTCCCAATCAGTCGTCCATTTCGCCCCATCCCACTTCACGCGCAAGAATTATTAATGAAATGGGCCATACAAGGGTTGGAAAAACTTACCCATTGGTGATAGACAGCCCGATCGCTGTCTCCTCTTCCAAAGACGTCCAGTCGGTTCTTTTCCCAGGCAACAGCCGCAAAGGAGCCCGTAAAGGTCTTGGTTCCAAGCTGAGGCCAAGATTTACCCCAATCTTCTCCGTTCCACGAGTTGTGCGCCAAATGATCCGTCTTGCGATCCCTCGCAAAGGCATCAAGCCGGTCAGGTCCCCAGGACACCAGGGCGGGCGCGACAGCAGCGAAGGAGCCGCCTAGCGAGTCCCAATCGCTCTGCCAGCTGGACGTGTTCCATCCCTGGTGGTACACAGCATTGTCAGACCCGACGGCGATGATGTCCACGTGCGAGGTGGAATAGGCGGCGGCGGCCAAGAGCTGCTTCGTGATGGAGACGGGCATATTGGGCAGCAGATGACTTGGCAAGCAGCTTCTTGAAGGTCAAGGATGCGCGTTCCTATAATTTACGGAGGACATGCCGGATGGACGCTGTGGCGCTGACTATTGGGGTCATATTTGGGGGCCAAAGTCCTGATATTGGTCGCAATAGAAGCCTGGTCCTTTCATTTAGACCACATGGAGTTTAGTGAATGGCCCCCGACAACGCCATAGTTATTAAATGAGGGGCTTTGAGTCTCATAAAGTCCGGTCGTCCACGGAAGTCCGTCGGTGCATCTATCTACCGGGTCCTATCTATCTGCCGCCTTGGCATGGTAGGTCGTGATGATCTCCATCCTCTAGTCTCTGGGTACCAATCACAAGCATCTATTAATAGGATGCCGTAATATGAATGCTGCCTAGGCCGGAGCCTCCAGAAGCTCCGTGATAATTACTAATGTTACAGTATGTGGCTGATAGCTGAGCTCTCGCATTGCCCAGGGTTTTGTGTTTGGTGCTATTCTTGACATAATATCATTCTGGCATACTGTAGCACCCTTCCCACTCCAATGAGAAGGCAGGTAAAATCACCAACAAAAATACCATCATCTCAGCCACAATACCCTTCCCACCAGTATTTTCCTGTGTAGTTTCATGCGGATATGATAGCTAGACCTAGGAACGCACCCTCACATGTACTGGCATGCCCTCCTTGACCCGCGGTGGTCCATATCTGCCAACTTGATAATAACGATCGCCCCAAACAGTGGGAGGGTCTTTCTTTGTACCTTTGTTCTCTCTAACGGAGAATGTTAGCGGCATGCCGTCAGGCCAAAACTGGAAACTTGCCTTCTTTGATCCCACTCGTCCCACGTACAGTCAATGTCGAAACACCTCACCACCATCGCCATGACCAACTTGATCTCAACTATAGCAAGGTGCTGTCCGATGCAGTTCCTGGGCCCTGCAGCAAACGGTCGCCAGGCATTGGGTGGCGGGCAAAGAGGGTCATTGGTGTCTGTGACGAGGAACCGCTCTGGGATAAACTCGTCGGCCCTATGCCATATTTCGGGGTCTCGATGAATGGCAGACACGCCGTCCCAAAGACCAAAGTCATCAACAGGCAGTTTCTTTCCTTCGAAACCAGGATCTGAGCCTGGAGGACCCGTGAGGAAGAAGCCGGGGTCGCCATGACGTATGGTGCCAACATTGGTGTGGACTCGCATCGACTCGCGGACAACGGCATGTGTGTATGCCAGCATGTTGACCAGGTGCGGGTTTTTCTTCAAGGCATCGGCAGCGCCCCAAGCATCTGGACCCAGAATCTCATCATGCTCTTGACGCAACCGGGCCAAGACTGCGGGATGTTGACACAATAAGCGGAAGACCCAGGAGATGGCGCTTCCAGTTGTCTCGAACCCGGCAAGCATAAAGACGTTGAGCTGGCCAACAACCACCTCGAGTGAGTCATTGGCAAGACCTATAAGATCCTTGGGGTTGTCTCTACCGGACCCTTGCTCCTCAGCCGCTTCTTCCTCCAACGCTTGAACGATCAGATCAATGAGTGTCTTTCTTGGAATTGTGCTGTCCGCCTGCAGTTCAGACAAACGTCTTTGCATCGGAGGGATGATCTGTTGAGTGAGTATGCGGTAGTTCCACCAGAGCTTAAAGTGTCGCCAGGGGTTGTAGTATGGCACAACGTTGAGGATGTTGACTCGGAACATCATCTTGGAAAGGGTATCTTCCAAAGCAACTGCGAGCGGAGATGGATTCCCTCTTTGCTCGTGCAGACGCATGTTTCTATTAAATTCGTAAGCATTCACTCGCTGAGCCAGTTCTGGAGTCTTCTCCGCAGAGCGCAAACTGGGAAGTTAAAGTCTGTACTTACAAGAAGAAACGGACGCTGATATCCAGGGTGAGATTTCTCGTGGCATGCTCCAGAGGAAAAACCGATCCCCACGTCTCATCCCTTCCTGCCCTACTCTTCAAGACATTGACGAATTCTTCAACCTCTTCTACAATGTCTGGGATGCGGCTGGTGATGTACTGAGCACCAAAGCCAACATTCAGCCTCTTGCGCCAGATCCTCCACTCGGCCTCTCCCATGCTGACGATGTCGCGGTTCTTGGTCAGCGGGTAAAAGAAATCCTTTGCGTCTCGGAACCTGGGCATGGAATGCTGCTGCATGAACTGGGACGACACGTCTGCGCTGAGAGAGACGATTATCGGGTTTGCCAGGGGCCATGTGTCGAGATAGACTACAGGTGGGCATTTGGTGCACTGAGGAAATAGCTCTCTCCAGTTATCCTGGAGCTGTGTCTGTATATAGTCGGGATAGGCGTCAGGGGGGAGGTTTGACATCAACTTTCCGACGACTTTGAGGTGGCCAAAGATGATGGAATGCTCTATCATGGGCTGTGGTCGTCAGCAGCGCATCCATTAGTGGTAGAAGGATGGTTCTATGAAGGAGTGTAACCTACAATGCCTTGTGTTTTGAGAGCTTGAAACCGCTTTCTGATCTGGTATCCCCGACGTATACAGCGCAAAAGGAAGCCTGCAAGAAGAATGATGGAGGCGCTGAGAACTTGTGCAGCCGTTGGGGTGCTGTCGCCTCGAGAACCAAGAAGCCACATGGTTCAAGTTGTTGACTCGCTGGATTATAGGGCACAGTGTGGTCTATTAGAAGTTCAGTATATGACCGAGGGATAAACCAAGGATGTGAAATATTTGAATGAATCAAACGGCCTCTGTTAAAGTTTTCAAGCTGTCACTCCAGCTCTTATGCTTAACAGTTATCGAGCTTGGGCAGTTAAGCATTGGCTGTTGCTACCAAGTCCTAACTTTGGCAGCTATTCACGCCCCCCAAAGAGTTTGCGGGGAAACAATGCTTAATAAGGGCAATCGAGACGAGTATAAAGCTGTGAACCCCTCGCTATAGTCACACGAGACCACATTTGAGACAATTATACATGAGTACACTCACAGTTGCGCCCGGCCAAGCCATACCTGGGCCACTACGTGATGTACACACCTGTTTGATCCCGGGTGAACATCTTGTCTTACCTTCTTCGTCGCAGTCCTAGACTTGACCCTTTCCATTAAAAAAAAATATAAAGTTGTTGCTGCTAGTATCTCTCTTTATAAATATTGTAAAGGAATGGCCCTAGTTGAAACACCACCGCCGCGACTTCGACATACTAGATCTGACAGCACTGGGGGCCTGTGTTATTGTTCTGTAATCGCTGTATTTAAGAAGTGGCGGGAGATGATGTGTCTATTGTTGTACAAGCCATGCACTTTGTCGGCCGGTTCAGAGAGAAGTGCTGCCTTGTCAGGCTGTGGCATCAGGCACTGTTGGAAAACTTGGAACATGCATTAATCAGGCAGCCATTGATGTAATGTGGAATAAGCTGGTGGCACATAGCCTTGCCATTTGGTCCCGGGGATGCTTGGCGAGAACTGGCTCCTCCCGGGATCGAGATGGAATCGGGGGAAGCAGGCCTGCGATTCATTCATTGTTGCTGGATACCAGGACTTGAGGCTTGTCCAGGGCCATGGTCACCGTTCAGAGTATTTCTAGGCTGGCATTGCCAATCATGCCGTTCTCCCTCACAGACGTCATGATGATCAAAAACCAGACCGCGTTTCACAAGTTACACACGCACAAGTCATTCTCGTGGATCATCACAGATCAGCGGCTTCACACCGATCGTGTTCAGATCAAGTCCTGGTATTGAGAAGAAAGGAACCACACAAAATAGACAGTAATCATAACTATCTAGTAACTATCACACCTGTATCACAGAGTTTAACCTTGCTGCCGATGCATGCTTCTTCAATCCCCACTGACCATCTATCAATGTCACCGCTCATCTAGGTGCATCACCAATCCAGCTTTTCACTACTGCACTCCATTGCTCGACAGACTGTTGGGCCAAGTTAGAAGGATGTTGGATAGACATGGGGAAAGGATTGGTCTTACTTCCTTCTGCCTGCTTGTATGCTGCGCTTCTGCATAGCTGGATGGTAGCTGGTTTAATGTCTTGTCCTTGACGCTTTTCCTTCTCAAGATGCGCGTCGATCATGTCGGCGATCTTGGCCTGCTCATCTAGATGGCCGTTAGCCGAGAGGTCTCTTTTTAGATACTCCATGAACATACATCCACCACCAAGTGCGTCAATGTCTGAGCCGGTGAGCTTGGTGTAGAGGTCCTCGTGTTGATGGACCATGGCCTTGATTTGATCCTTCAAACTAGCATTTGCATTGCTGTCAAAAGCATGTGCCTCTGGCTTCTTGGTCGAGTATACGTCGCATCGTACCGTTGTCTGTCCGACAGAGTCTGGGGAGTATGTGACTTGGTACCACATTGGACTACTAGCCTTTGGAGATACAGTAGTCAGTGGTCCAAGACGCTGCTGACCTGTAGACGCGGAGTCTTTGGCAGAGAAGAGACGAGATATGCCGTTTGTTGCAGGTGTCTGCAAGGCATTTTGGGAGTCATTGGCTAGACTTGAGTTAGCACATTGCACAGCTCGCTTCATTTTTCGCATGGGCGTCGATGACGAACCTATCACTTTCCAGTTGAAGTTGCCCTGTATTTCCCAGCTGTCAATAAAGTGAGAGCTTTGACTGAAACCGGCAAGTCGAGAAGTCTTTTTGATATACGACAGCTCGTCTCCAACTGGTTCACCTGCACTCATGTTGATGTGAAGGAATCCCCCATCATCCACTCTCGTGTGGATAGGGAAGAGTCCGTTCTGGCTCTTTTCAAACCCGGGGACATTGTCGAAATGAGGTGCCTTTGTGAGCTGACCCTTGGTATCGTAACTCCATCCATGGTATCGGCAGCCGAGTATAGTCGAGGATCCAGATGCCTTCTTGGCCACAGGATAAGCACGATGGCGGCAAATATTGTGAAATGCTCGTACGGTTCCGTCTTTTCCCAGCATGAGGAGGACACGGAAGCCGGCAATGTCAAAGGCGATGTAGTCCCCAGCCTTGACGAAGCGACTGCGATGGCTCACGCAAATCCAAGTCTATCAAGGTTAGAGCAGGCCTCGGCGAGATCTAGGAAGGCTTACCTGGCTAAAGATGGCACGCTTCTCGGTTTGAAATCTTTCCGAATCTGTCCACCATCCTGGGGGAAGATCGGGCCACTTGGTGAGGAGTGGGACATTTGCAAGTGTCGTCGATGTAGAGTTGAAGAATGTCCTGTAGAACCAGAACAACGACGCAGCCAAAGCGAGGGCAGCGCCACATAGGACGTAAGGGGATATTTCGATTGACACGAGCATTTTCAATGGCATAAAAGAGCGAGATGAGAAATGGGGTGATGTCTTTTCCTCTGAAAACACGCCCGTAAAACTTTATAAGCCAGCAGGTCTCGATGATACCTCTCATCGTTTGGCATGACCCAAATCGGCCAAGCCTACCGTAGCAGACAACAACACCGCTACTGCATGCTAATCAAGTTCACGATACTTTTTACAAATCATATGAACCGGATTCCCTCTGTAGGAAGTCTGATCCCAACGGTGTGCTAGGACCCTTGGTCACGGGCGATCAACTACCGTAGATCTCCGTTGCTTCCCGTCCGTGGCGTTATCGATGAGCCGAAATAACGTCCAATGAGGAGTTCCGAATACCTGGGATCAAGTTTCCTCATTTGGATGGCTTCTGATCAGAGTTCTGATTGGCTGCGGATGGCCCGGATTAAGCCCCCCAAAACGGTTGCAGATGCAGAGTCATGGACCGCACTTCTTTATCAAGAATAGCGCATGGGAAGGATTCTACGAGATAAGGTTGTATCTGGAAAAGAGTTGCGATCATTGTGGTGGCCTTGGATTCATTGATTATATATTCATCCTCTCGATCATGGCTAGAACTTTGTTTAGCAGACAACATTGTCATCACAACTCCAGATCAAGTTCAAAATGGCTTGCCAGACAACACTTCCCGCCTCGTGGTATACCAGCAAGGCCATCTATGGTCTCGAGAGGCGAGCCATCTTTCTCAAGGTTTGCAGCTTCTCGGTTCTGTGCTTGAAGAATTTCTAACGTTTACAAGAGCTGGATTCTCCTGGGCGCCGTCACCAAATGGCCAAACGCCCAGCAAGATTACCGCTGCGAGTTGGCTCAGGTCAACTACACCATTCGGCGGTCTTCTGCTGATTGGAAGACCATCAAGATCTTTTCCGACTCTGTATGCTTCACACAATTTGCCCTGTGAATTAATGCTCTAACCGTTTGTCAGGGTTCAGAGATACGCAGCCACTTGACGACAGGCGGCTTGCTCTTCATGACCTTGTCCGACGAGACGGTCAGCTTCCAGGAATTCTTCCCAGGCCTAGAAGAGTTGATCAAGGAATGCGACTTTACAGACCTGCCCCTTCAGCGACCTCTCAACTATGTCGGAAACTACAACTGGAAAACCCTGGTCGACGGATACCAGGAATGCCTTCACTGCGCCTATGCTCACCCCGAGTTTTCCAAAAAGTACACGCCCGTCACGTACAAGGTCATCAACAGACACAACTACTCCCAGCACCTCGCGGGTCCCTGTTCGGCCAACGATGGGTTGTTTGTTTACCTGTTCCCAAACTCGACCCTGAGCATCTACGGCGGCGGCATGACCTCTTGGCGCGTGTGTCCGTCGGAGGAACCTAACAACAGCGTGATGGAGTTTGATTACTATCATAATGCACCTGCCGGCTCCGAAGAGTTTGAGAATTATTTCAAGTTCACTCGCCAAGTCGCCTTGGAAGACAAGGAGCTCTGCGAAAAGGCGCAGCAGAACCTCAACATCGGCGTCTACACCGAGGGCATTCTCAACCCGAACAAGGAGAATGGTGTAGTCTGTAGGTTACTTCCAGAATATTGACGTGATGCAATATGCTAATCCCGTGTGCCAGACTACCAGAGCCGAGTTCTAGAGATGTGCTCTGCTCAGTTTGAAAAGGACAGGCTCAAGTCCAACGCGCCACCGCCTCAACTGGAGTCTAGCACAGCTCAGGTTGCGGAGGTGTCTTGAGCCTAAAATTGACACGGTTTCTTTAATGAGGATTATGAAATTGCTATAGCTTGGACCCGTTGAGATTGCGGCGTCAGTCTTTCAGTAGTGCGTTGCATGTCTAGAATGCACCTTTTACATGCCCCCCATGACTTTGTATTCGGAACCTTTGTGAAACCCGGTGATAAGAGATCGGTCATAGCGCCATCGAGGCCCCCCGCACTAATCCTGAAGTGGTAACAGTAGCCGTCCTTACCCCGACATGACTTGATAGCTGTATCTTGTGATCAGTTGATTATAAAGAACCACCACGGCCACCCTCCTCCTCTTATCATAAAATATCTTCTTTGCAGCTCAAGGGTGTTTTCTTCCTCTGTCTGTCCGCTCAAGGTGAATAAGGTGTTTGGGATGAGTACGACCTCGGCCGCTCAACCTGGGATACAAGATGATGCAACCTCCACGTCAGCAGCAGCAGCAAACAATAGAAAACCCCCGCGGCGGCTTCTGCCTCAGAGTTTCCGCGAGGAGGCTCCCAGGCAGACATTGAAAAAGGCCAAGCATGAAAAGAGTCGACATGGTTCGTGTGTGACTGGAGGTTGTCGGGGTCACGGCTGACGGCCATAGGGTGCGTGACTTGTAAAGCAAAGAGGAGGAAGTGCGACGAACTCAAGCCATCATGCTCACAATGTCTTCGAAGACGAGTTCCTTGCGGCGGTTATAGTTTGGAGTTGATATGGAAGGAAATCGAGAAACCCGACCAAACCGGTTACTTTGCACGCAAGAGTAAGTCGGATCGGCATACTGGATGCTACATGCTGATTTGATAGCGACCAAAACAAGACAACCCCAGGCGGCTGATCCTCGTCAAACTCCATCATCTCATAGACTACACGAGAGAGGAAATTCTACGCTTCCGTCACCAATAATATCCGATGTCCCAGAGTCCAGCACAATGGAAGACGTGGCCAGCCCAAGACCCCAGGAAGACCGCCTCCTTCACGCACTCGATCCTCCCTCTGTTCCATCTCTTGACGTATCGTTCAGTCCGACAGAACAAGTCGCAGACTTTGATATGCTCTTCTTGGATCTCAATGCCATCGTGGACCCGAAAACCCCCGTATCCACTGACCCAGACGTGACAGAGGAGAATGCCGAAACCGCATTGCCCAACTTTCTTGATCTTGCATCGGAGAATCTTGGGGCACCCGACATCCTTTCTGATCAAGACCTAAATGCGCTAGATCCTGCCGAAGACTCGTGGATCTCAGCCCTGAATCTAGCTGTGAGCCCTTCACTTCAGCTAAACAGACACGGCTTCTTCAACCTCTATCGACAACCATCAATCCGAGACAACAGCCCAGAGAGCATCGCCATGCTCTACGACAATCGCATATGCGAAATCCTTTACATCAAGGAAGACCCGACCGGGAACCCATGGCGCAAAGTGGTATGGCCCCTGGCAAAGGATCATCCTGCGCTGTACCACGCCATCGCCGCCATGACATGCTTCAACGGAGCCAAGTGCCTTCCTCGACTACGCGCTGAGGGAGTGAGGCATTTGGAGAATAGCATGGGAAAACTCTCGGTCGAGGCCAACAGTAACATGCGCCTCGAGGTGGCCCTCATCGTCACGCTTGCTCTGAGCATCGCCCAGACTTGGTACTACCCTCGAGCATCAAACGGCATCAGCCACATCAACAAGGCGAAAGACCTTCTTCGGCAAGGCCTCTCCAAGGATCTCGCGTCACGACCTCTAGAGGGTAATCTCCGTTTGAGCTTTCTCGCCAACCTCTGGCTCTACATGGATGTCCTCACGAGAATCACCTGCTCAAACGTCCAGGCTATGGACTTTGACCTCATGACTGCCTGCATCTCGACAGGTCCTTTTCCTGAGCCTCAGGTCGATCCCCTCATGGGATGTGCCGAGACACTGTTCCCGTTGATTGGCCGTGTCGCTGATCTTGTCCGGCGTGTTCGCAAGACGCAGGATAGACTCAACTCCCCCGCGATTGTCACCCAGGCTGTGGAACTCAAGATGTCCATCGAATGTTGGACTCCTTCTACGAGCTTGGAGATGGCCGGGGACGCCGATTCCCTAACCCCAAATGCTTCAGACCTAGTGCAGACGGCGAACTCGTACAAATGGGCCACCCTGCTTCTACTGTACCAGGCAGTACCCGAGCTCCCCATCCGCTTCTCTTTTTCGGAAATGGCTCGCAAGGTGCTTGTGCTCATCGCCACAGTTCCACTTCACTCCCGGGCAGTCATCTTCCACATCCTACCTCTCATGATAGCCGGCTGCGAGGCGACAGAGGCAGAAGATAGAGATTGGATCCGTGACAGATGGGAATCGATGACCACTGGAAATTCATCTGGGATCGTGGAGAGGTGCTTGGAGTTGACGTTGGAGGTATGGAGGAGACGGGACAGTTATGGGAAGCATCGTCAGTCATGTGAGGGATCCAACCACGGGAGGATGGGCAACTCTCTTTTCTCAGCAGGATTTCGAGATGCTGGATTGGACTTTGAGCAAGGTATGATTGGCCTTGAAGATGACTGTGCATGTATGCAACAAGAATGGGAACCTCCCACATCTTTTCTCTTGTTTGACTCAACTGCTCTAACTCAACAAGACCATCCAGGGCTCAAGACGGACGCTAAGAACTACACGGTAAAAAGCAGGCTGCATTGGTTAACCGTAATGGAAGAATGGGGCTGGGAAGGTAAGTCGAGTGATCAACTAACTTCTTTTTCATCGCTAAGTTGTTGCAGTAATGCTGGGCTGAGCTATCAAGGGTTCTCTTGTTATCTAGAATGATGTGCATGGAAAATTGTGGTGTTTAGGGATGAGACTGTCTTTCCTTAACCTAGAGATCCTCTCCATTTCTTGTTTTATTGTAGCGTTTTGTTATTTCTAGTCCAATCTGATTTCCAACTATGAGTCCAATGGATACGTCCAGAGATCAAAGTTGTCCTCGAGGCCAAAGTCACCTATCCCTGCGAATTGATTCAAATCATGGCTGAACCCGAACCCTTCAAACTCGGATGCCGGTCCAAACGTGCCATCAGCTTGAGCTAGGATAGATGATGCAATGTCCAACTCCGGGAGATGAATCACATCCAGTTGGCTGGGAGCTTTGGAAATGTCGGCTGAACACTCCTCGGCCGGGTTGATCGTAAACTCTTTCAAACCGCGTACAACGGCACTGGTCTTGTGTGAAAGGTTCTTGATGACGACCGCCGCGCTCGCTGCCACCCCAAAGAAGCTGCCCATTCGCTCCAGGACGTTGATGCTGCTGGAAAGGGCCTCGCAGGCGGCGGGAACTATGGAACTGGTCTTGGAGTAAGCCAGGATAAATCCGACCAACGTTATGGCGGCGTTCCATTGGTAGTTGAACGGCTCGTACCAGCCGTCAAGGATATCATGGTCCCTGTAGATCTGGTGTAACAGATTTGTTATCGATATCGCGTGCCGAGCGGCAGATTCAGCCACAAGAAGCGTCATGGGAAATTTTGAGAGTTTTTCGTCAATATGAACCCCTTGATGATAAGGCTCCCTCACTGTCTTGAGCGAGAAGGCTATGCATGAACGGCCAAGTGTCAGAAGGGAGTCGTGATATCCAAGCTCCAGCATGAGGCGCTGTCGACGCAACCAAAGTGGTGCAAAAGGCTCAATCTCAACTTCAGTAAGATCTGTTGAGAAGGGGATACCATTTCCACGGCGCTCTGTCTTCAGCGCTGCAGGTATTGTATCAACCCATGCGTGTATATCGTCGATCTCAGTTTGAAGGGTCTTGGAGCATTCCTCAACAACGATACTTGAGTTTCCCTTCTTAATGGAAGCGCACTTTTGGTGAAACTTGTCAAAAGCGGCTCGAACTAACATCATGAGCCTAGCTCTTTGCACCGTATAGCTCCGCCACGCCACATGGCCGGAGTGAGGCTCCTGATTCTCTCCTGGTAAGGAACATGTTGTTCGAGACATGTCAGTACCCCAAGGTCGACCCAGCCGGATGCAGAGCCTGGTTTCAAACACAAACAGTGTCCACCACATCTGCTTCCTCGCCTCTCGTTCCTGGAGGGATAGCTCCGTAGATGGCTCGATGTGCAGCCCAAGTGCGTGTGCAGTGCAGATCGCGGTACCGGTCATGCCCTGAGCCATGTTCTGGTAGGATGCGTTACCGAGATAGACGGCAGACCAGAACTGACACTGAAGGGTTGTGAGAGAAGGTCTCTCCAGCTCGCAGGCCAGTAGGGCTTGGGCGCGTCGGTAAAGCCAGCGGCCCGCGATAGTGGCATCGCGAATGTCAATCTCGGCTTTGGTCTCTACTTGTCGAGGAAGAGATGTGACACCAAACTGCATGCACAAGGCCAAGACGATGTCGACCAGGGCAGATGGTTTCCTGGTGGTTTGGCCTGGGTCACTCCAAAGGGACGTGTAGTGCGCCTTGAATTCAGTCTGATCAAGGATTTGATAGCAACAGTGCCAAGAATCCCAGAAGAGGTCAAGAAAGAAGGCCTCCTGAGTTGCTGTCAAATTCTTTCCAGATAAGGTGCTCTCTGTCAACCGCGGATGGTGTTCCGGAACCGCCTCTGAACCAACCTCTGCTTCCGGCTCTGCTTCTTGGGAGAATACCGCATGAACGAAGGATCGGCTTGCAGAGTTAGGGATGAGTTTCTGGGGGCTTTGAGCTTCTGAGGACTCTTGGTGGTGAGATTGAAGATGGAGGTTTATGCGGTGGATGAAGTAATATGCCGACGACTGTCCATAAAACTGAGCATGGGAGGCAGATGGCCCCGTGGGTTGTGTAGTGTCTAGGTGAATTCCGTCTTCGTTGCAAGGGCATGGACTTGAAGTCGGGTCATCTTTGTCGTCGAATGCATGATGTTTGTGTGAATCTTTTAACTCAGTATTGGCACCCTCAAGTTGAGCTTCGAGTTCCTTCACACGCCTTCGCAATGTTTCTATTTCCCTATACAGTCCGAGTCAACCCTGCAAATCAACATACTGCTTTCTTCGTTCGGTCCTCATACCTCATGGCCCGCGGGAGGTTCCATCCTTGGTCAAGCCTCCCACGACTACTACATTGCCACCCCTTGACCTGGCAGTTCCGGCACGGATGATTCGTATCGCACTTGACTCTGTGTATTCGGCATAGATCGCAAGCCCGAGCGACCTGACCCCTTTTTCGTTTGGGCGAGGTATTTGAAGCAGATAAAGACCCTGTGGGTTTTGGCGAGGCAGAGAAAGATCCAAACATGCCTGCTGTCATGGTCTGGTTAAGAAGGATGACGGTTCCATGTTGCAGACCAAAGAAGTAGAATTCCAATTGTCAGCGCTAAACCACGGATGTTGACAGCTTATTAATTGCTCACCGTAAGTCCGTAAGCCCTATTTCCGACACGAGATGTTGCCTACTTATTTCTGAGTTATAGATTTGAAGGTCCAAGTAAACTTGACTTGTATTGATTATTGTCACTCTTCTAGTAATCCTAAGCTATAGGGTAATAAAACCATCACTGCTTAGGTTACACTCCCAGGGCTTTGGCAATCTTCTCGGCCACTCCCTTGGATGACGCCGGATTCTGTCCTGTGATAATCTTGCCATCTACCACAACCTTTTCCGCAAGGGGACCCTCGGCAGCCTTGACGTAGTTGCCGCCACTGACTTGACCCAGCTTATCCTCGAGGCTAAAGTCCATGTCCTCAGTGAACTGAAACATTTCCTCGCCCACATTGTCAAATCCAGTGACCTGCACGCCCTTGAGCAACGGCTCGCCTGCAGCAGTGGTGGCGTTGACAAGAGCTGCAGGTCCGTGACACACCGCCGAGATGACTTTGCCTTGCGAGTGAAAGTCGCGGAGTAGGTCCTTTGAATGCTGGTCATCTGCGAGATCTACCATGGGACCATGTCCACCTGGATAGAAGATGGCATCAAATTCCGAGGCTCGGCCAGCAAAATCAGACAGCTTTGCCGTATTCTCCCAGACTGACGTTTGGTTTGCGAGGAAATCCTTGCACACCGGATCCTCCTTGAAGAGATCAACAGATACCGGGTCAAGAGGTGACACTCCACCCTTGGGCGAAGCATATACCAGCTCAGCAAGAGGGTTGAGGACGTGGAAAGGGTGTGCGAGCTCAGGCTTTGTAGTGTTAGCATGGACACTTATCACAATGCATGATTTGTGATTGAAAGTATGCTCAAATCAGGACGACGACTTACCAAATACCAGCCAATCTGTTTGCCAGTCTTGGGGACCTTGTCGGCCGAGGTAAGGACAACAAGAACCTTGGGCTTTTGAGTCGTCATTGTGTGCGAAAGATATGGAATCCCAAACAGCTGACTAGGATGTGTGATTTGTAGAATTAGAAAACGGACGAGATGCGATACAAGAGCTTGAGTATGTTGAATTGAAAGATCGACAGGTTTCCATCGACTTCTTATACATGACTTCCTGACGAGGATACTCTTACTTACTAGAAGGAGCGCCGGAGCATAGTATCGACTCTTCACAACTCTTTCTCACGTAACCTATCATCATTCCATGACCCTTGTAAGGATTCATTGACGTGGTTGGCTTCTCACTTTCTTTCCGCTCAACTCCGGCGCTCCTTTGGGTATTATGGGGCCACACTCCTTGGCCCTGGGCACCTGGCTCGGACATAGCATCAGGTACGGTCCGTGTTGACCCTTAGAAGAGCCCCCGACCCTTTTCGGGGAGTTCTTTATATGGGATAAGTACAGTAGCAAAAAATGAAGTAGTGTCCAACATGTGAGGGCCAGTCGAGTGATTGTGAGAACATGAAGCTTGGAGCTCTATGTGACCAATTAGATTGCTCAAACATGGGTCATAATCCATGTGGTTACAGTTAAAAGATACTTGAGTCAATGCGGGGGTATCACATTATTGGAAGTACTTTTTAACTTGGTCGATTTTCTTATCTGATTGACTGTCCATTCCCCACAGTTTGTTTCAGACAGAACAGCAAGCCGAGCCCTGGAGGAATTGTTGGACAAAGTGCCGAGTGCCAAAGCCCAGGTGCAAGCCTTGAGAGCACGGCGTGATCGCCTCTGAAACATGCCAGACACCCGTGACGGAGTCAGGAGAAAGGGAAAGATGGAGATATGGACCTACAGTACTCCGTAATATCCGCAATATCCCGTCGCACACCAGGGAAGATCTGCTTCGGCCACTAGCGCTCGCTCTGGCCAAATTTTGGATGTTGTAGGAGGGAAGTTTGAGACTTGAGGGAAATTCCAGAAAGTGATCAGGTCGATAGCGGAGCACGTGGACAGGGACATGGTGTCACCCAGGGGCCGACCAACAGGTAGGTAATGTTCAACACCAACATGGCCGTTTTTTACCTTGACCAGGGGCCGAAAATGAACACCCTCCTCTACGTATCACCAGACAAGGGGGTCTGAAAACCGTTTCTTGCACCATCAATGACCAACAACCAGAAAAGGCCTCTCAAGTGCTCAGTAGTTTATAAAATGCGTGACAGGACTCATGTTCCTCATCTTGTGCCATCCCATCTCAATTATCTTCATTTTGCAATACATTGAAAGTCCACCATGAACAACACCAACATGCCCCAGTCTTATCAGTCTTCTCTGGTCTCTGGTATCTCCCAGCAGCCGAGGCAGTCACAGCCCCCAACCGCCACTGCGCATTATTCGTCAGCGCGTCCGGCCACCGTCAACAACACCGTCACGACGTATCAAAGGCCTGCCAGCCAGGCCCAGCAAAGGCGGCAGCTATATCAGCAGCAGCAAGTGGTGATTCGCCAGCAAACCACCACCGTCGTCCAAACCCGGACGCTAGCCCCAGCTCAAGTGACAGCTCCAGCCACTCGACGAGCCGCACCAACCCCAGCCTTAGCGCCCCAGGCCCGCAACAATGGCTGGGCTCGCGCCGTCAACCGCCGTGTGCACTTGGACAGAAGATCAACCATCCCCGCTGCTTTGCGTGCCAGGCTTGCCTGGTTAAACGTTAATGTCACACTCCATTATGATCGCGATGGGATCGTTCGCAGCTATTCCTACCCCCATGACGAGTCTATCCTCGGGCCCGTCAATGTCTGGGGAGGACATGGGCTATTTACAATCTGAGGTCCCTAAACGAGAGAGGTGCCCGGAGGGCATGGGATATGGCGGGGTTCTTTTTCCTTCTCTTGCTTTTTCTTCACCTGCAACACACTGAAAAAAGCGGAAAAGAAAGCAAAAAAAAAAAGATCTCTTTCACAAGTAGATAGGACTTATTGAATGAACATTTGTTACTAGGAACGACCTGCTCGATCAGCTACCCTTGCGCATTTCTCTGTTCCTATTGGCTGTGGTGATGTGAATGACCTGCGGCCTGTTGGTTGACCACCCTCCACGCCATTTGAACGAGAAAAAGAGCCAGAACCATTGTCATAAAAGGCCACCAGCAACTGGCACGCGCAACATTTTTCAAAAATAAAAAAATTGGCAAAAAACATACAACAGCGGGGATTCGCTGGTCGTCACCGACCCAACTACTAATCCGCCCCTCACTGGCTTATCTATGGGAGAGCGGACGGGATCCCGAGTTCTCCAGTGGGTATGGTCGTATGTGCTAGAGGGAGGTGGAGTTAAGGCTTATACCAGGAAGAAGCCCAGTTTCCCTCCTTGGCAACTTAACTATGGCACAAATATCATATACCAACCCAATATTGGTGCCATGAAGTACTTCATCTATAACCAACAACTTTTCGCCCAACATATTTTAACGATTGGCCGGAGTGTCGGAAAGTGGTCGTCCCATCGATACACAATGTCCTTGGCCACAACGCCTTAACATGTTGGTGGTGCAAGTAATATTTTGTTTAGTCATGACGGGCGACACATATCGTGCCATGTTTCTATTGTATTACAACTCCACGACTGTGGCCATTAGCTTCCGAAGTCGCCGATGGATGATACAATTGCCACAACTTACAAACCAAAGTAGGCGTTCAACGTTTGCATAAAGATATTCGCCACCAATCAATAAGACGGAGGGTAGCATCTCAGAACAAGGTTTCAATACATATTCACATGTCTAATACATTTTTCGGTGTTAGGCGATAAAGTTGGTGACATGTTGCATAAGCGATGGTGTGTATTTGTGATCACCATCAAGTGTGGGCGTATTGGCGTATCCGCCGGGATTAACGGAGACCAAGATAATAAGTCCGCATCATAATGATTAATAAATAAAGGGAAGACATCCTCTTTTTTGATGCGCGAAAAAAGGGTAAATTCCACTCATCACACTTGAATCGTTATCAAAATGGCAGCACCTGTTTGGTTCATCACCGGAAGCTCCAACGGCTTTGGCCTGTTGCTGAGCTTGCGTGCTCTGCAAGCCGGCCATCGAGTCATCGCCACAGTGAGAGATCCAGTGCGATCCTCTGAGGCCGTCAAATCTATCGAGGAAGCTGGGGGCAAGGTTATTCAGCTCGACATGACAGAATCCAAGGCGAGCATAACCAAGAAAATTCAGGAGGCAGAAAAGATATTCGGAAAGATTGACTATCTTGTCAACAACGCCGGATACTCTGTCTTGGGCGTGATAGAGCTGTTTACGTGAGTCATCGAGGTCTTGCACAATTACATGATTTTAACAAGGTGATTAGAGAGGCGGAAGCCGAACAACAAATCCAAACCAACTTCTTTGGTCCCTTCTATGCCGTCCAGGCTGTTCTACCTGGCATGAGGGCTCGTCGCTCGGGAACCATTGTCAACGTCAGCAGCGTTGCAGGGCAGGACGGGAACCCGAGTTGTGGACTCTACGCGGCCAGCAAGTTCGGCCTCGAGGGCTTCAGCGAGGCGCTATCCAAGGAGGTCAAGGAGTTTGGCATCGACGTCCTCCTGGTCGAGCCTGGCGCCTTCAGGACAAACTTCCTCGGCGCCAGCATCAAGAGCGACACTTCAGCCGAGCGGGCGTACGCGGGGAGCGCCGTGGATGAGGCACTCAAGAAGTTCAGCGCCGCTACGGGGAAGCAGCCCGGGGACCCGAAGAAGGCTGTCAACGTCATATTTGAAGTTGTCACGGGCGAGGGAGAAGCGGGTCATCTAAAGGGCAACATCCTGAGGCTGCCGCTTGGCAGAGACGCCTTTACTCGGATTCAGAACAAGGTTCAGTGGGTGCAACGGGACCTTGATGCGAGCATCGCGGTTGGAGTTGGTACAGACCTGGATGGTGAATGAATTGTAAAAGTTAGGGATTACCAACTGCACCTAGCTGACTAGTCCATCGTTTAAGTCTATGAAGCACAATAGCCGTATCACCATTTTATCTCTTTTGGGAAAGTATAGCCATCCTTGTAGTACCAATTGTGCAGGAATTCAAACCTCATGTTGCTAATTACCTTGGCAGCATCCAGGCTGCCGTCATAGTACCATCCAGGGGGTTTCGCGCAGGGCCGTCGGCGCCTCTTGATGACCCTCCCGTCTGTTTCTCCTCGCTACTATTTCTGTCGTACAATCTTGGATCAACAAGCGAGTAGAGCCTGTTTCGAGATGGGAGACTTCTAAGATTGTACTTCAACCCGTCATCCCCCCCCCAGGCAGCGAGAAGAAGGAGTGTTGATGGCTGGGGTTTTCGCGGTTCCACATCCCCACCATCTGGTCGAATTCTTCATAGTCTTTGCGGCTAAACAGAAGAGTCTTTAGTTCCATAGCAGACACCATTTCGGGCGTGAGGTGTGGGTTCATCTCGGGACTGGTGATGAAGCGCGGGAACGTGATGGCGGTGCTAAAGTCGGCTATCTTGCTGTTGATTAACTTTCTATTAGCGACGTCCAGCTTGATGATGCCAAGCTTCTGCATCTGTATCATGTCCTTGAGAATGCTGCGCAGAGTTCTCATGCTCAGCTCTTTCTCGCGCTGGCCGAACTCCTTGACGATGCCCCGGATTGGCGGTGGCCTCCCATCTTTACCTAGAAACCGGCCTCGCATATACACGCCTCTAGTGAACAAGGTGTTGGTGTTGAACTTGATCCTGTGATCTTTGAACTGACTCATCATGGCCCGTTCGTTCGCCTCTTCCAGCAAAAGATAGCCAAAGCACATGTTGGCTAGGTGTTCGCAATCGGCTTCCCTGAGGCGGCGGTAGGCCCGACATTCACTATTGAACGGCTCCGCGTAGTTGGAAAAGGAGGCGAAAGTGTGCCTATCGTTCGTGTCTCATTTGTTTACAGAGGATGGCCAATCATCGTCGTAGACGAATCTAAACTACACAGGGGTCAGCTGGCATCTGGCTGTTGCAGCTTCAAAGGCACTTGCAAATTTCAAGGCGTAAATCTGGCCCAAGATTCTGACCTTGAAGACATGTGCATGGGCACCTTCCCCAATGTACTTGAGGAATTCCATCTTCTGGGGACCTTGAAAGTCAAGGCTCCAGCTTGGGACCGTCGCAGTGCGGGAGCGGCACCAAGTCGGAGGCAGACTCAGGCCAGTCTGGATACATGGCGAAGTGGGTGAGGCGTGAAATGAGAGTAGAGAGATTAGGTCGTAGCGATTCAAGGAGGGCTTAGTAATCTTGACACGCTGGGCGAAAGATGAAGAGCATGTTCCTGTCTTATATCTATCTCTCTGGTCAGCCAAGGCATCTTGATTATGTACACAAAGAAAAAGATAAGCTGTAAAAAGCTGAGCCACGGAAATAGAATGATTAATACCACAATAAATAAACTAGTTGGCGACTTGGAACAAAGACTCCTTTCATTGCTCACCAGCTGGTTTTGAGCGTGGATGCACGCTTGCCAGCAGGGGAACGAGCCACAGTGACATGGCCTTGTGCGTCTACCTGGTCCGACAGCTCCTTAGCTGTCTCTGTTGCTTCGTTGAGCAATAAAGTACACTGAATTCCATGTAGCGGGCGTCACAGTGACATGTTCAAGGCGGATGAGCCCTTCCAGCGGGTTCCACTCCAAGTGCCGATGCGTCACCGTTGGACGCGTCTCGTGCCAGTCACAACGAATACAGTTCATCATAGGTACAGAGAGGAGCGGTGAGTAAATGAAGCAATGAATTTAACTGTTAACCTCTGCTCTCAGCTCATATGAGAGGCAAATCAGGCATTCATTCTCGTATGAGCATTCGTGACTGCGTTCTTGTCACTGATATTTATCATTAGTGATGCTCTGTTTGGTATAGGTGGTTGCCAGTCTCAGTGAGTGGTAGTCTACAGAGAATCTGAATAGATGGCGACCAAGGTCATGGATATAAAACCAAGTTGTTGATCACATGTTCTAACAAGACGACCAAACACTCTGCTACTGCAAAACATACCATCTAACAACGAATACCGCGAAACTCACATCATGTCTTCCACAACCAATATCACCTTCACCCACATGATTCCCATCACCATGGTTCGCGACGCATCTGCGTTCCGCAAGGCTATCACGACACTGTACGGTGTCGACTGGGTGAGCACCGAACAAAAAGGGTCCGACTTTGCGGTGACAGTATCCCGTGCGACGCCCATTGACCTCATGAAGAAGCTGCAGGAGGACAAGGTCTTGCGCAGCGATCAGGAAACTGCGGCATTCCAAGAAAGACTGCGGAGGGAAGAGGGAAATGGCAGAACATCGATTAATAGCCCGCCCTATTCACGAGATTAACTGTTTTGTCGCTATCAGGCCACAGAGTTGAGAATTAGACAACATCAGAAAGGTTACTATTAAACGATGAGGGGATTTGAGATCTACTTCAGCCTAGTTTAATAATCAAAATATTCTATTGCATCCAAATTCTAACAAATATCCTTCCTGCCCAGTGTTTAAAGTGTTTAAAGTGTACTGATAACTACGTGATGGGTTCGAACTGTCTGCAGTTCAACGTTCTTTCCTTGACTTAAGGGGAGGTATTATGATTGTGCGTTCTTGGTGTGCACAATGCCCATCTCAGTTGTTTGAGACAGATGTACCTGTATCCTGGTATTCGCGGCTGTTGAGACTTTTAGGTCCATAGGCCTACCCACATTACTTCCTTGGAGCCTCCTCCGAATAAGAGTGAATCTAGGTAACCAATTAGTACCAATGAAGCCACATATCGATATGAGGCAAAGGCAAGACTTACCTGACCAGCCACCTGAATCCATTCCTCCATACTCCGAATGTATGGGTCCCCAGCGGCATCAGCGATAGTCTCGTGCCCCCAAATAACCATTTCATCAAACTCAGCCGTGACCTGCATGGTTCCGACCGGCTCCTTTTCAGCCTCGTCGTCGTCGATCACAACGACCGGTTCCTCGACTGCAGGCTGCTCCTCCTTGTCTTGCCTCCTTTCTACCACGACACCGCGACACTGCTCCGGTAGCTTGATAGTCTTGCCATGAAGTTTCCGTCCCCGGAAATATGCTAGCTTAGTGCCATCTATGGAAGCTTGTGAGTTTAGAGCTCGTCGAATTCTCCAGGGGTAGGTACAAACCTTCGGCAGTGGTGGGCGACCAATAGGAGGAAGCGTCAGGAATAGGGCCATCGTGATGGATACGGCAGGGTAGTAGATTTGCCACGGCCTTGGCCTTGTTGCCGTCAGACTTTATCGAGAGAATTGGTTGTGACATTTTGAGTTGGTTGGTTGGGTGGATTGTCGAGGTTCAAGGGAGACGCGCCGAGACGCGTAAAGGGTCGCCCCAGGGACTGCGTTAAGCTTATCTAATCTGATAAGAGATAAACCAAATCGGGCAATCACCTCAGGGACCAAGGGACCACCCTCCAGATCGACCATTGTTACATTGACATTGTCCATCTCAGAAGAGGCCGATTCCCATGCACTCTGTGTGATGGCACAGCGCATCTCGATATTTCAGCATCGGCTCTTGCATTCGCTTACCATTTTCTCTCCTCTGTGGCTTGCTGAAAGAAAACGAGGTCCACCTATCGCATTCGCAATCGGTCTTTTCGGAGTACCGAAGAAAAGTCGATGACATCAAGACTGTTCGATCTGGCATCCACTTCGTGTGCCCTCCATCGGGAACTGGACCCGTCATGGAAGCATTCTTGTATTAGCGCAATGCAGTTGGTGATTTGATCCAGCTGCTGATATTTTGTTCTGCTCTGCAAGGTACTCAAAGTATCCCCGGGCTGTTTGTTACCTCTGTTGATGCCGCGTTGTGGTTGTGAAGCCAAGTCGCAAAGCTTGCTCTCGACGGCAGCCAGACAGCCTCGGCGTACCCGTTGAACATCAACGGCTTCTGCGGTGACGCTTACATCGCTACAAGCCTTTTAAACATACTAATGGCCCTGAACAAAGATACTGCACTAAACCCCTGCTCTCGCCAAGATCATTGCTGCTGCTTGTCCCCGTAAACTAGCCCCGATCTCTGCCGTTCCTACCGGCTGTTCCAACATCTCCCAATGCCGCACGGTTTATCGATGAGCCGCCGACATGCACGATGAGCCCGGACAGCCCGATCCATGTAAGGAGTAGGGGTCCAGGGTTTACCGTCAAGGAACTGATAAACCCACCAAGACCCCTCATAGCCTCGAGGTGGATGTCTTGTCCCTCCGTGCCTGAAGATTGACCTCAACTCTCTCATCCATACTAAACAGTCCGCTTCAGTTCACGGCTCGAGTTCAAACTCACACATAAGCCTCGACTTTTTTCATCTCTTGAGTGCAGGTACAGCTCAAGACCACACAATCCCCCGCAGCCATGGTTCGAATGGGTCTCTCATTACCAACTCTTCCCCCCGCAATCAGCAAGCCCGTCTCCCGTGGTGCTGAAGTTGTCCGTGGTTCAATCGGCAGCCTGACATGGGGTCCCGCGCTGGCCCTCGCAAAGCCAGCCATTCAGTCCGTCCTCTCGCGCATTGAGACGGGAACTCTCCTTCTGGTCGACGAGCCGGCGCAGACGAGATATGTCTATGGCCAAAAGCTCTCGGGCAAGCTGGGAAGTCAGCCTGATGACACTGGCTTGCCGCGACGGGCAGACACTGTTCCACGCGTTGAGATCGTGGTCAAGGATGACGCCTTCTGGATGCGTCTCTTCTTGTTTGCCGATATGGGATTCGCAGAGGCGTATATGCTGGGTGACTTTGAGTGCAAAGATTTGACATCCTTCTTCCAAGTCAGTTGCTCTCAACAGTAGACTCCCACATAAGACTGACACGATCCCAGCTATTCATTGTCAACCGCGAGCAGATGGACAATGGCACAACTTGGATCTCAAGTCTGTCCTCTGCAATTTCCAGCGTGGCTCGTTCAACAAACACCCTCTCGAATGCACTCCTTAACATATCGGCACACTATGACATCAGCAACGACATGTTTGCAGCCTTTCTTTCACCAGACATGACCTACTCATGTCCCATCTGGCAACGTCATCGTGGATTCGACTATGAAGAAGAGTCATTGGAGGAGGCACAGATCACTAAGCTGTGCCGTTTTATTGACGGAGCCAAAATCTTGTCAACCGACCACGTCTTGGAGATTGGTACCGGATGGGGCTCATTCGCCATCGAGGCCGTGAAGAGGACCGGGTGTCGGGTTACCAGCCTCACTCTTTCCAAGGAGCAGAAGATCTTGGCCGAAGAGCGCATCGAGGCCGCGGGATTCAGCGATAGGATCGATGTGAAGCTGATGGATTACCGAGCGCTCCCAATACCCGAAAAGCCATACGATAAGATTGTGTCGATCGAGATGTTGGAGGCAGTCGGTCAGGAATACCTTGCCATATACTTCAGTTGCATCGACAAGCTGCTGAAGCGAGATGGCGGAATAGCCGTATTCCAGTGCATCACAATGCCCGAAGGCCGCCACGAGGCCTACTCCAAGACAGAGGAGTAAGTCCAATGAGGAGAGCATCGACCTGTCTGCTAATGTGCTGCAGCTTCATCAACCACTACATCTTCCCAGGCGGATACCTCCCATCAATTACCCAGCTCTTGAATCACATCAGTGAGCAATCTCAAGGCACACTCATCGTCGAGAATGTTGAGAACATTGGCGGCCACTACGCCAAGACGCTGAGGTTGTGGAAGGAGAACTTTATGGAGAGCTTTGACGATAAGATCCGACCAGCTCTGATGAGAGAGCACCCCGATATGACCCCTGAAGGAGTTGAAGTCTTTCGCAAGAAGTGGGAGGTGAGATATCGCCAAGACCTTTGTGCATTTATGGAAACTAATTTGTTGCCAGTACTACTTCACGTACTGCGAGGCTGGTTTTGTGACCAAGACTCTGGGTGATGTGATCATTACTGTCGGTCGAGAGGGGTCACTCCAATTGATGGATGGTATTCCTCTATGAGAGTACGAAGAAGGAGGAGGACAAATAGTAAGGTAAAGGGCCTCTTCGGGAGGTAATGAATAATGCTGCATGGGTATCTAGACAATCTCATAGCGTGGTGTTGGCGGGTGATACAGCATTGATCATCCCCTTCGTTTCTTCTTGGATTTGTTCCCCTTTGGTCCTCCTGATGCTGGTTTCGGCGCAAATCGATTGGCATGGTCCATGTCGAAAGCTGACTTGTGTTTTCGGAAGAGCAGCATTGTCGCTCGGGCATCTTCAATGCTGGAGTGTGCCCCTTCTTGTATCTCAACCCCCAACAACTGCTGTGCGAGGAGTCGTAGTGCAGGTTTCCTCCCATTTCCATACTTTTTGAAGCCTGGAAACTTGGCCGTGTCCCGAATATCTCGGGCTGGATGGCTCAGGATGAGTGCTTCGAGGTCGTGTTTGAGGTCATGTCCGATCAAGATGCGGTCCTTGAGGAGCTTATCGATGTCGGCTTGGACCTCTTCAAAGTCTCTAGCAAATCTCATACTCTTCGGACTGATCCCACTCACAGCCGTGCGCCAGTTTGTGACTTTCTCCTTCGGTTTCACATACGAATCGTAGACTTGACGTCCGTGAAAGTCGACTATACTGACGCGAGCGAGAGCTGACTCGTAACCACCAGGTCCAACACCAACCATTTCACAGTCGATGGCAATATATTTGCCAATGTCAATCCCTTCTGTAAGGCCATGATTGATCTTGTCCTTTGCTGATGCGAGCATCATTGAGTTGTCCTTGGCTCCGAGGTTATACGCCTCTGCCAAGGCTTCGGCAGATATGTCGTGGTCTTCCGCCCATAATGCGAGGGATGTTGAAGTCCCAGGTTGTGAATCTTCAATCTTTGAGCTGTGAACGCCACCCATTTGCCCTTTAGCCGTCGCACGTGGTCCCTTAGTCTTTTTCTGTAGCTTTTCGGGGGCTTTGTCGACCTTGGGCTTTTTTGATGCTGGTTTTGCCGCTGTTGTATCCGATTTCCGCTTCAGGGACGGCTTTGAGGCTGATTCTGTCTTGAGTTTTGCCTGGAGCTTTTTCCAGTTAGATGACAGTTCGGCCATCCTCTCAACGAGTAAGGCGATCGAGGTTAAGTACCACAGTAAGCTGGTTGCGTTGGTGTAAGTGGTTGATGAGAGGCGGCTTTCAAGAAAGGCAGGCTTTGCAGGTGATGAGGCTAACGGGATTTATGCAGCTGACGAAGAATTGATAAGCCCGACTTATGCTCACCGCCTTTGCGATAAGCGCTCAGTTCCATATTCTGCCATGCCCCTCCAGAAATAATTCCTCCCGCTCCATCATCGCGACAAGCTACCACGCGACAGCGCGACAATCATCAAAAAGGCCACCACATAATCCCTTTCCATCATGGCTGGTGGTACCCCTGGCGGAGAGGCCACCGTAGGGTCCGGCGAACCTCGACTAAAAGGCCACGCGACACCCGAGACGATAGCAACAGGATGCATCGCCTGGGTCGAAAAAGAAGGCCAACCGCGACGAGCCGAGATCCTTAGTATCAAGACAACAAAGAGCGGCAAGCAATTTTACTGCAACTTCGACAACTTTAACAAGCGACTGGACGAATGGGTGCCTGTGGCGAGGATCGATTTCGCCAGAGAAGTCGAGTGGCCAAACCCGGACAAGGACAAGCCCAAGGACCCCAAGACCAAGAAGGCGTCAGCAGCTCAATCAAAGAAGCAATCCAAGAAGGCGCAGAAGCGCCTTAGCAAGAGAGAGCAGTCTGTGGCTTCAGAGGCGAACACGCCGCATCCTTGGACAGGTAGGTAACCCTGGTCTTCATCAATACATGCGACTGACAATTGGTTGTTTTGAGACTTTGTAGATTCCCAAGGTCGACAAAAGTCTTCCTCCCTTGGCCCCGATGGCGACAGTCAAACGAGACCCAGCGTCGAAGGTGGCGCGACACCCGCGGTCGACGATATGGATATGGACGAGAAAGAGACGGAAGTCAAGAGGGAGCCAGCAGAGTTCAGTCGCGAGGTCGAAATCGAGAAGCTACGAACATCTGGATCAATGACGCAAAACCCAACCGAAGTGTCGCGAATTCGAAACATTTCCAAGGTGCAATTCGGAAAACACGATCTATACCCATGGTACTTTTCACCATACCCCGAAGTCTTTAACCAAGAGGATGTCATTTTCATCTGCGAGTTTTGCCTGAGCTACTACGGAGACGAAAAGGCGTTTACGCGACATCGACGAAAGTGCACGCTTCAACACCCTCCAGGAAACGAGATCTACCGAGATGAAGCCATTTCCTTCTTCGAGATTGACGGCCGACGACAACGGACATGGTGTCGCAACCTGTGTCTGCTGTCCAAGATGTTCCTGGACCACAAGACACTCTACTATGACGTAGATCCGTTCTTGTTTTACGTGATGACCACGCGGACGGAGAAGGGATGCCATCTAGTTGGATACTTTTCCAAGGAGAAGGAGAGTGCAGACGGGTACAATGTGGCCTGTATTCTGACTCTGCCACAATACCAGCGCAAAGGCTACGGACGACTCTTGATTCAATTTTCATACGAGCTCTCCAAGATTGAAGGGAAGCTTGGGTCTCCTGAGAAGCCATTGTCGGATTTGGGTCTTTTGAGTTATCGACAATACTGGTCAGAAAATATCCTCGAGCTTCTCATGGGGTTCAACGAGCGGGAGGAAAAGGTGACGATCGAGACCATTTCCACATCGCTAGCCATGACGACCCAGGATGTGGAGCATACTCTCCAGGCGATGCGGATGCAAGTGTATCACAAGAGCGACCACAAGATTGTGATACCAGACAAGCTGATTCAGCAACGGGAAAAGTCAAAGCTGAAGCGCAAGCGGATAGTTGATCCTACCAAGATTCAATGGAAGCCGCCAGTGTTTACGGCGTCCAGCCGGACATGGGGATGGTGATGTTTTATTGGTGTTGGGTTTAGGTAGATTATGGCGAATTAGCATTGTCGGTAGTTTCTGAATGATACCCCTTGTCGATTAATTGTGCTCGAATTAAAGGATTTCGAAGTAGAAGAAACAATCATTCGTGAGGTTGCGATAGTGAGTGCTCCCAAGATAGAGCTACCCCAGCTCCCGTGCAAGCCCCACGTCGCCCCTACCTCAGGAGCTGTCTCATCCTACGTAATCAGTCAAGGGATGCGACAACACCAGATCAACCAGTCAACTCAACCTCTTGACACATTTTCCCTAATCCTCACGACCTCTGTCGCGCCGACCCGACTCAGACCTGTCTTGTCCTAATCGCACCTACAACCCGAACCTAGATTCTTCACAGAAACGCTCCCCAAGCCATGACGCTCCGGCTGCTGGCGTCGAGCTTGCTGGGCTTGAGCGCATCGCTCGCCAGCGCCAGCACCGACGGCAACCAGAGACCTCTCTCCGACTATGCGCATCCATGTCCTGACTATACACGATACGCTACATATATTCAGTATGCACCCATGCTGGCTCTACCGGCGCTGCAAGCTGACATTGCTTCCTCAGTCGACCTTTGAGCACCGGCCCTAGAGCTTTACCCTACCAACGACCGAGCCCCAAATGTCGGACCTTTCAATCACCAGCGATCGAAAAGGTCATCGAAGATGTCACGTCGCGTATGACAGACCCAGATCTGGCCCGCCTCTTTGAGAATGCGTTCCCTTCGACGACGGACACGACGGTCAAGTTCCATACCAAGGGCAAGTCGGAGACTGGCTTCTTCCGCATGGGAAACTTTGGAGGATTCCACGACGATGAGGCTTGGCAAGGACCGCAGTCCTTCATTATTACTGGCGACATTATTGCTGAATGGCTACGAGACTCGACAAATCAGCTGAGACCCTACCAACCCTTGGCCAACAAGGACACGGCTGTCCATACACTACTCCTAGGCGCCATCAACACGCAGGCCGAGTATGTTATCGAGTCGCCTTACTGCAATGCCTTCCAGCCGCCGCCCATCAGCGAACTACCCATCTCGTCTAATGGCCAGGATGATGTCGTGCACCCTGCCTACGAGCCACAGGCCGTCTTTGAGTGCAAGTACGAGCTGGATTCCCTCGCGCACTTCCTCGCTCTTGGCAATGATTTTTACGAACACACGGATTCGACCGAGTTTCTGAACAAGAGGTGGTATCGTGCTGTTGACACGCTGCTGGGCGTGCTGGAGCAGCAGTCCAAGTCCACATTTGACCCTGAGACGGGCAAATACCGGCGCAACGAGTATACCTTCCAGCGTCGCACTGATCTCGGAACAGAGACGCTGAATCTGAGAGGTGAGGGAAACCCTCTCAATTGGGGAACTGGATTGGTTCGATCGGCTTTCCGTCCCAGTGACGATGCTACGATCCTTGGCTTCTTCATCCCCGCCAACGCCCAGATGTCGGTGGAATTGAAGCGAACGGCTGCGCTCCTCACTAAAGCTGGCAAGACAACGCTGGCCAAGACACTGGAGGAATGGAGCCAGAAGATCCGGGACGGCGTGATGGAGCATGGTGTAGTCAAGCACAAGAAGTACGGCGATGTATTCGCGTACGAAGTCGACGGGTACGGATCGACAATCCTGATGGATGATGCCAACTATCCATCGCTGTTGGCGCTTCCCCTGATGGGATTCTGCGACGTGGATGACCCGATATACCAAAACACAAGAAAGATGCTACTGGACAAGGGTGGGAACCCTTACTACTTGGAAGGAAAGGCCTTCAAGGGTATTGGAGGTAAGACACCAATAGTCTCGCAAACGATGGCATACAGTCACTGACATTTTAGGCCCTCATATTGGTTTGAGGAACGCATGGCCAATGAGTCTCCTCATCCAAGCCCGAACCACAAGCAACGAGACCGAGATTAAAGAGTGCTTGGAGCTAGTGTTAGATTCAGCCAAGCTGGGTCTGGTCCACGAGAGTATTGATGTGCAGCATATTTCGCAGTACACGAGAAGCTGGTTCGCATGGGCCAATGGTGTTTTTGCATCAACGGTTCTGGATCTCGCAAAGAGAAAGCCGCACTTGATATTTGGCGAGGGCGCCGAACCGTATGAGATATGATGGGCAACGAATGGGTGCTGTACAGCAGATGTATTGAATGGCATTATACATCCATTGAATGGGTGGATTGGGCGTACTTGGCATACGAAGAAAAGCATGAATAAATGAGGCCGGCTACCTCCTGACAAAAGAGGGCTACTGTTGAAGCCTGCAATGCAGGCCGAGATTTTGAACATGTTCGTGGTCCGGACCGGCTAGCTATCACCGGCTTGTCTCGAAACAGAAAGTACTGGCGAACAGCCCCATTGCAACAAAGACCAATGACCTTGTAGGATTCAATTATCGCCATTATGTGTCACAAGCAACTAATTCACTTTCCCCCCCACGAAGGTTTGTGTAGTACCCCAGATTTCGACCTGCGTAATTGGTGCCCCTCGACAATTGGCAAGCAACTCCGAGACAATCAATCATGGACACGGAAGAGGTCCACAGTTATCCGCCCTTTACCATCCATCCGCTCGGTTATTCAAGACACTTGAAAGAAGGGGAAGGGCAATGAACCTCTTCCAGCCGGTCCGACATCGCTCTTACTGCTGGATGGGCAAAACCTGTACAACGAGGAGATTAGAGACATATATGACGTTGGGCCGCAGCCCTCCCTTTCTCAGACCTTGTTACTACTCCTCAACACCATCTTCAAGCATCGTGACCACCATGGCCCCCGCGACCCACGCCTCCGAGTTCCCCTCGAATCCCGACGCGGGCAAGCACCAGATCAACCTCATCCGCGGCTGGCCCAACCCCTCCCTCCTCCCCACCGACCTCCTCTCCTCGGCCGCCCAGCGCAACCTCGCCGACCCCTCCGTCTACATCCCCGCGTTGCAGTACGGCGCCGACGCCGGCTACCAGCCCCTGCGCGAGGCCCTGGCCACATGGCTGTCGGAGCACTACCGCGTCGAGCGGGACCCGGAGCGCATCTGCATCTCGGGCGGCGCCAGCCAGAACGTCGCCTGCATCCTGCAGAGCTTCACCGATCCCAACGTCACCCAGGCCGTGTGGTGCGTCGCGCCGTGCTACCACCTCGTCTTTCAGATCTTTCGCGATGCTGGCTTCGAGGGCCGGTTGAAGGCGTTTCCCGAGGATGAGGAGGGTGTCGATATTGAGGCGTTGGAGGAGAAGCTCGCCAAGTTTGAGGAGAACCCACCAGAGGCCAAGGTAATGATGACATCGAGAGTTTGTAGAGAGTTGCACTAACATGCGCGACAGCCTCGCTTTAGTGATCCAGGAGAGTATCGCAAGCATTACCGCCACATCATCTACGTCGTGCCGACATGCTCAAACCCATCCGGCAAGACAATGTCCCTGCGTCGTCGTGAGGCCCTCGTGCGGGTAGCGCGCAAGTACGACGCCCTCATCATCTGTGACGACGTATACGACTTTCTCCAGTGGCGCATCGACAGCGACCCGGCCAAGATCGCTGAACACCTGGGTCCGAACGAGCACCCGGATATGCTGCTCCCGCGGCTGTGCGACATTGACCTCGCCATGGGTCAGGCGGAGAATGATCCCCAGGGATTCGGGCACGCTGTGAGCAATGGTTCCTTCAGTAAACTTGTCGGACCTGGTGTGAGGACTGGCTGGCTTGAGGGTTCGCCTGCGTTTGCTCGGGGTCTGTCACAGACGGGAGCGACTCAATCAGGAGGCTCACCGAGCCAGTTCTGCGCCTCCATGATGGCCGACTTGGTCCAGTCTGGTGCTCTCCAGGAGCGCCTCGCCACAACACTACGACCCAGACTGCAGCATCGACACCGTGTTCTGATGCAGGCGATTCACAAATACCTAGCTCCTCTTGGTGTTGGGATCCGTGAGGCTGGACTTGTCGATGGGAGTGTATACGGCGGCTACTTTGTATGGCTAACGCTCGGTCCTGGCGTGTCTTCAAAGTTGGTAGCTGATGCTGCCATTGCCGAGGAGAACCTGGTTGTCGGAAACGGCACCATGTTCCAAATACGTGGCGAAGAAACCTGTGCGAACCTGAACAGCGCCGTCCGGTTAACGTTTTCCTACGTGCCTGAAGAAGACCTGGTTGAAGGCGTCGAAAGGCTGGCGGCAGTGCTGCAGAGGGTAAAGGCTGATCCAGCCAAGTACGAGCGGTTGAACGGAGAAAGCGATGCTGTGAAAGCCAATAAATATGTGTAATATATTATCCGTCATGTTGTCTATTTCATGTCTTGCCCCTGACTCTTCGCCTCCTATTTCTTGGAGAAGAAAGACATGATGTTTCCTTGTCCCTTTGGAGCAGGCTTCTTTGCCTTGGATCCTGATGATGACGGGGTTGGAGTTGGCGCAGGCTTCTTTGCCGGCTTCGGAGCTTCCTCCTCTGAGAATGATTCCCAGCCTTCCTCTTGAATCGTGACTTGAAAAAATGTTAGTATTTAAGCCTGTGATCCGGTCACTTGGTGATAACTTACCCATGTACCCCTGGTCATCGAGGATGCGCTTCTTCTTCATCACTCGTCTCTTTCCTCTTCTGCGTCCATCTCCGCTGCTCGATATCACTTCCGAGGGCTTCTTCTCCTTGGGCTCCTCAGGTTCCGGTTCAGGTTCGGGTGCCTCTTCCATCTCTTCATCTTCCTGCTCCTCTTCCTTGTCTGAGTCTTCCTTGTTGTCGTCCTCGTCGTCATCCTCCATCATTTTCCGCAAGGCGTCTTCGCGTTCTTGACGCTTTCTCCTGACTTCCTCAGCATCCACTGCAGGCTTTGACTTGGAGGCGACAATATCAGAGTCATCAGCTTCGCCGTCATCCGAGAGGGCCATGGAAGTATCTTCCTCCTTGGGAGCCGGCTTCGGCTTGGGTGGTCGTGCAGCTGCCTTGGCGAATGATTGCATAATGCTCCCTGCCATGCCCTTCTTCGCGGCTGGCTTCTTCGAGCCACTGGGAGTCGGCGTGGCCTCCTTGGATGAGGGAGCTGATGCTTCCTTCTTGGTCGGTTTGGCCTCCGTTGCCTCTGTCTTGGCTGTTGACGACTCTTCCTTGACCTTTGCAGCTGGCGCCGGCTTAGATGAAGCGGATTCTCGCTTGACAGCTTGTGAGGTAGCTGGTGCAGGAACCTGCGGGCGACCCTTGCGATCTCTTTTGCGAGCTTGAGAGTTGCTGATGAATCCATACTTCTTCGATGCCGCGGAAGCATCTTCCCCTTTCGGGTACTCCGATAGTTGTGCTGAAACATCCGACAAGAGGGAGAGGTCCTTTTGGGGATGAGGTGCAAGGCTGTAGACATGAATTGAGGCGACTTGTTTATAGTCAGCCAGGATATCTTTGATGAAGTTAGTGGATGATCATTTGGTCATGGTCAAAGATTAAGCTACCGCTGAGCTCTTCCTCTCTAGCAAGGGTCAAGGTCGTGACGGGCACCGTCTCCGATAATGCCTCGTTCTCGGGGGCTGAGCTTGCCATCTTAACATCTCCATCAGGCTCTTGATTGTCCGAGCTCCTGATGCCATAGACAAGGTAGGTTGCGTAGACCGAGTTGGCCTTGGAAGCATTCTGATACTTGTGAAAGTCATAGAGCATCCTAAGAACCCGTCAGAAATGTGAACCAGCTTGTTCTTCTTCTGAGCTTACTCCTTTGCAGTGTTGACATGAACATCCAAGGCTCTGCTCAGGACGCGATATGTGATCTGCATCATGTTAACCCTGCCATCAGCCGCAGAAAAGGGACTCTCTCAAGAGCATACCGGTCGCTCCTCACTGAGCAGGCGATCTGCCAAAAATTTCCTGTGCTCGTCCATGATTTCGTGAATTCGAGTGTAAGACTTCTTCTCTTCGACCGGCCCAAGCGATATAAAGAAAAGGGAGGAATTTGGACAAGATCCGTGTTGTGGCTTGACCATGGAAATCGTGGTATCCCAAGAGACGCCAATTGCAGGACGCGTAGAGTGGACGCGCTCTCACGTGCAATCTGGCCAAGAGTGGAAGGTGAGACCCCCTTTAGCTCATATTTATGCCTCAATCAGATGTGTTCCAACGCCACAAAAGGGGTTTATCCAAATAACGGTTTTCTCTGGCTTGCAGGCGTCATTCTAGGCATCGCGTCTAAGCGCGACAACCTGATTTGAACCAAGAACTTCTTCCCCGGGCAACCCCTCCTCGTATACGAAATTCCTTGTCACCTCATAGCATTGATGCATAAAACATCCAGGGGCTCCAAACACTCGATCGATTCACCAGACCAGCCGTACAGCCAGGCTTCATGGCCAACCACGATGTCCCCGATTCGACAGACTGGCTGTCAACGCCGCTCGCAGGTATCGCCGCTGTTGAAAACGCCCTTCGCTGTCAGGTGTGCAAGGACTTTTTCAAGACGCCCATGATCACGTCTTGCTCCCACACTTTCTGTTCGCTATGCATTCGGAGAGCCTTGTCCAACGACAGCAAGTGTCCGCTCTGTCGTGCATCAGAGCAGGAGCTAAAGCTGCGGAGCAACTGGTCAATGGAGGAGGCCGTGGAGGCCTTTGTCAAGACCAGAACAGCAGCTTTGGAGTTGGCGCGGAATGGGGGAGCAGCGAATGCTGGGCCTAAACGAAAAGCCGAGAACGATCACCACGAGTCGGACGATGCGCCAGAGGGCAAGCGGCCACGGACATCAACTCGACCAAGAAGATCTCAAACCAATACACCTTCTTACGCAGTACCTACAGAAGAGGACGAGGTGGTGGAAGTGCCAGATGATGATGACGACTACGTACCAGAGCCTGGTAAGATCAATATTTTTTCAGAGGAGGCAAGATGGGACACTAATCATGTCATCAGGAGACGGTCTTGTGGCTTGTCCCGTCTGTCAAAGTCGGATGAAGGAGTGGCAAGTATTCAAGCATCTCGAAACTTGCACAGGCTCGAAACCTCCACAAAGAAAAGTCGGAAGCAGCTCAACCTCGTTTAGCAACCAACAACGCCAAACGAAGGCCCCCGAACGATTACCGACGATGAGTTATTCGATGTACAAAGACCAAGCGCTGCGCAAGAAGCTAGGAGACCTTGGCATCTCAAACCAGGGCCCTCGCATGCTACTCGAGCGCCGGCACAAGGAGTGGGTGACACTGTGGAACGCCAACTGCGACGCAGCAAAACCAAAGAAGCGCAGCGAATTGCTGCACGATTTAGATATTTGGGAGCGAACACAGGGAGGACGAGCACCGACGACTGGCCGGGCGGCGCAGAATGCCGCCATCATCAAGGACAAAGACTTTGACGGTGCGGCCTGGGCAGCGAAGCATGATGACTCGTTCAAGGATTTGATTGCGAGCGCAAGGAAGAGCAGGCTCGAGGCGAAAAAGAAGGCCGAAGAGGCTGCGAAGGAGTCGAATTCTGAGCCTTCTTCGACAAGCCAGGAGAAGCCGTCGAGTTCAGAACAAACACCCTCGCAAGCGCCGTCATATGACCAACCTGCGGTATCATCAAACACAGACCCAATAATTGATCCAAGCCTGGCACCAACTGTCACTCAGCAAGAGTACCCAAACGCGGTCAATTCGACGACTGCTTATCTGCCGCCTCCAACGACAGTCGCGGCGGTGACACAGGCGCCTTCAGGGGTTCCGGAGCCATACTACGCACAGAACCCGTACCCTTACCACACCAACATTCACCCGCATATCCCCTATTCTGCATCCCAACCTTACCATACTACTCCCTCATACCACCAAGACGCGGGAATGGGGAATCAACCCTTATACTACAACCCAGATGGGCCAGCCCAACCTTATACATGGCCCCAGCACCCAAGCAGCCAGCCTTGACAGATGGGCAGTACGGCAGCGCAGTGAGCTTGGGCGAAACATAGAAGAAGGACGGTGCATCGAGATACCATTTGATGATATAAAGACGTGGGATAAAAACAAGGCATAGACTCTAATGAACAATTGGCCCCCGTGGCTTTACATAATAACCCAGAACGCCCCGGATATCCTAGATGCAGTGATCATATACGCACGTGAATAGTTGGGCTCGCAATGAGTCCCTCCCCCCTTCTTCCTGGCTTCCCTTATATCGCCAGGTTTGCGATTCCAGTTTCCGACGTTGGTGTCCGAGCCTTTTCGCGGATCTCGTCGGTATCTGCTGGTACCGCCGGCAGTGCGTCGAGCTTCTTCTGTACCTCGGCCGCTTCCTTCTCCTCCCTCGCCTTCTGCTCTTCTGCCTCCTTGAGCTGTGTCTCCTTGTCCTCCTTCTCGAGCTCCTGTGCTTGCATCGCCTCCAGCTCGTCGTTGAGCTCGCCCTCGTCCACGACTGCGCCTGTCGACTCGGCCAAGATGGCGCCCACCTCGTCCGTTGAGGTCATCTGCTCCCGCAGACGATCCATAACGGTATCGACCCGGTCCGCGCTGCCAACTTGGGCATTGAGGCTTGCCAGCGCATCAGTGGATGTCTCCATGACCTTGACGAGCTGGATGTTATCAGCGGCCTGCTCGAGCTTGGCAGCCACTTGTTCGAGTTGGTTGAGGGTGGCGTAGCGAGTGGCGAGGGACGACTCGGCGAGTTTCTTGGACTTGAGGGCTGCAAGGGCTGCGATGCGGTTCTTGCGGGTGACGGCGTCCTTGGCGGTTTGTGCGAGCTCGTCGATGCGTGTGTTAAGAAGATCAGTCTGATGCTTTAGACTTTCTGTCACTTCCTTGAGGGAAGCAATAGCGGCGTCTTCCTCTGTGATACCGCCTTGCTCGCCGGATCCCTTGATCCGGATTGTCTTACCGTCATATTCAATAACTCCCTTGTCGCGCGAGAGGAACCTAAGCAGCACATCCAAGTCGGTATCTGTCAAGCGCTGGTCCTTAACCAGAGCTGTTGAGAAGGCCTTTTGGAATTGTGCTTTGCTAAAGACGCGATCGAACCTCGAGCTTCTCTCCGCCATGAGGTCGCCCAGCTCCTTTGCCGCGGCCTCGACGTTCTTGACCACCACGTACTTGCCAGTCGGCAGCTTATCATCTCCCCTAGATGGATCCACCACTCCGAGCTGGCGCAGCGTCCAACCCATGAGGCTCCACGGCAAACTTGACCAGCTGCTTTGATATATGCTCTGTTGTGATTTGTCAAAGTCGTTGAGGGGCATGAAATCTCGTCCAGCGGTCGCCTCGCGCACGACGGTACCCAAGGCCAGCGGTTGACCAAACTCCTTGGACTCGAGGGATCGCAGCACTCCATCGTCGAGATTCAGGACAAAGTGATCGGGTTCTGAGCCGCGGTGGGAGATGAGGCCTCGAGCGACGAGGTCGGAGAGGGCCTGGCGCCAGGCGGAGATGTTTGCTTGGTAGCCATCTGGGTTCAGTGTGCGTTGGGATCGAAAGTCCGAGTATCGTGCGGGCAATCTCGACCTAAGGGGAGTACACGATTAGCAAATAGATTACATTTATAGCATGTAGGACAAGTAAAAAGGGCGGCTGCTACCTTGCGAAGCTGGGGTCATTTTTAATGAGGTAGTCGGCGAGCTCGCCCATGATGGAGTCGGGCACGCTCAGCTGCGCCAGCGATAACGTTTGACAGAGTTGAAATCGCAAAAAGAGAAGGGTGGCGTTTCTAGAAAGCTCTGTTCATTAAAATCGCGGTCCCTAAGTGTTGAAGAAAAAAGTCGAGGTTGCAATCAAAGGGTGAAAGATGACGACACATGTGACGCCGTGAATGGGAGACGGATCATTTGTTGGTGGTGGGATGAAAGTGGCTTGCTTGTCGTCAGGGACGATGGCTGATGGGGTTTAGTGGCTTGATAGCGAGCCAGCGCTTATCGGTTAGTGGCCAGGGACCAACTACAACACCAAATTCAGCATCACGACTTACAGCACAACACATTCACATAGAGGCAATCGATTAGCTAGCATGGTTGAAATTTGATTGAATTCGTTTTCGAGTTTTCAACACGATGTAGAAGAAGCACAATCAACTCAAACTTTGATCCATAAAAACGCCGGTCACTCTGACAACACCATCCAAACCCCAAACACCGACGCCATGGTCTGTATGGGACAATGCCCTCAGACAGGTTTTAGAGAAATCCTCAGATCAACTCTAGAGAATCCATAACATGAGTTTTCGAGAAAGAAACAGACTCAGAAAGATTCCCGTGCTTTCCCTCTGTTCCAGTTCCATCTAGGAAACCTCCGAGAACTGAGTGAATTGGATCTGGCCGTCATTCTCAGCAGCGTCCATGCGCTGTTTGTACAAAGCCTTTGCAAGCTTGTACTCCTCCTCGGCTTCTTTCATCTCCGTCTCGGCAAATGCCTTCGCGTCAGCCATGAGGCGGTCATTGCTGACTAGGCCACCGGCGGCGGCACTTCGACCAACCCGCTTCAGGGTGTTCTCGGAAGCAGGAGTGGGAGTGGGAGCGGGCGCAGAGCTAACCATTGTGGCGGCAGCAGCGAGGATTAGAGTGAAACAGTTGATGATTCGGACCATTGTTGTGGTTTTTTGTTGGCCTCTAGTTGTGAATAGAGAGTAGAGTTGGGTAGTGGTTGTGAAGAGTCAAAGATGAAGTTGTGGTGAAGTGGTAGTGAAGTTTTGATGAAGTTGGTGAACTTGATAAAGTCGATGACTGGTGATTGATGATTGATGTGGTGAGAGAAGTTGTAAAGAAGAAGTGAACTGCACTCCTAGGGGGATGGATGGGAAGATATATATACACGAGGCTCCATGTTTAAGCTCTAGGCGACAGTGTTTTCCCATACCTTGATTGAATTCGTTGGGAATCGTTTGAGCCAAACCTTAGTGTTGATAATGGACTTTAACTTAGATCTGAGTGCCTCCGCTCTCCCCGGACGTGATGCTATCGCCACGAGGAAGCCAATGCGTCTATCTCGTAATTTTATTCCCTATGCAAATATATTCCCTATTCTCTAAAACGTAACATTTGCTCACTCAAGACTCCATTCCAGACTCTCTAGGGATCAAGGCTCATGGATCAAAAAGACAAGAGATATCCCACTAGGATAGCCTCAGACGTTGTATAGACACAGGTCCGCCATTACTCGGGCAACCAGGTCCCTAACTCAAAAATAACTCCTTCTCGATTATTCGATAAGAGCCCATACGAGACTGGCTTTTCCCAATCAAGGTCGCATTCACATGGCCAGCCATTGAGGCTATGCAAATCATCAAGGGAACTTGGCAACACCTTTTTACCAACTCTCCGAAAGCCTAAACTATGTTTAATCCGCAATCCGGAACTCAATAAAGAAGCCTGATGTTTTTCTACCCGTCAAAAGTCTCACGCGGATCTGATGCATTTGACAGCCCAAGCAGTGATGGAGCTGATTCATCTCCCAGGAAGTTGACTGCGGTAAACCCTCACATCCCAGATTACATGGGAGAAGAAATGGTCCAGTTCGCGATTCTTTCCATCGAATTCTCATGAATGACTCGAAAACTATGCATCAAACAGGCAAAGAATCACGATGCCCGTAATAGTTAAAGCCTATTCCACTCGGTGTGCCATGCGGCCGTTGAACAACAGTTTGAACAGTCGAGGTATCATTAAGTTTCGGGATCATATGGGGCTTAGACATTCTTTTCCCCTTCTAGAAACTACTATACCTTCCCAACTACCTTGGTAGGCGTGATCTGGCTGAACAGTTGTGCAGGGAGGGCTCAGTGGAGGTTAGCAGCACCCCCAAACCATCGACTTGGGGGGCGCGTTATAGAGTCTGCCAGATCACCACAACAGCAGTTCTATACACCATTAAATGAAAACATATCAATCCCTTAACCGCAAGCACGATAGAAACATTGTGAATCGTTATTCCAGGCTCCAACTGAAGTCCCTCAAATTCACACCCCAACAACCCCAATATACCCCCAACCCCACACCTACAGTAGCTGCCTCAATGACGTCTGCAGCAGCGCAACTGAACCATGTCCATCAAAGGAGGGGCTGAGGGGTCCCTTCTCCTCACCAAGCGGCTTCTTCGTCACTTTGGCCGGGGATAAGGCAACCTACACAACAAGTGATAGGCCAGAAATCCCTGTCGAGCAACCCCGATAGCCAAGGTTCAGAGGTCATGATTCGCGGGGTAAGAAAAGTGCGCCCTCTCAGTCAAACTTCAACGAACGTGTAACTCGAGTTCGTTATCAAAGTACCGTCACTAACAATTCCCCCTCCACTATTCCGTGTGTATCCTTCCAGAGCCGAGGGACGGCTTTGCTAAGATAGCGACCCGTAGATACCTGCTAGCCTCAGCAAGGATCTAAATACCTTGACAACCTCGTCCTGTTCCTCTCTTGACTCAGCGTTTCTCTGACTCCTTGTCACGTTTATCCCAATCAATTGAACCCATTTGCGGCTCTCTCCCTCATCTCCATCAAATCACATCATCCTCAGTCTTCTCCACCTCCTCACTTCGGCCCTAGCCCGTCCGAATGAACACCACCCGTCGTCTCTTCACCACCGCATTCACAACCCTCAACCTCTCGCTCTCACGCCCGACTTCGCTCTCACCTCTTATCCGTCCCCTCTTCACCCGTCGTACAATGGCCTCCTCCACAGCTGCTAAGCGCCTCGCCGGCAAGACCGTTGTCATCACCGGCGCCTCCTCCGGCATCGGCCGCTCCACGGCTCTCGAGTTTGCCCGGACCGCGCCCAGCAATGACCTCCGGCTCATTCTCACGGCTCGCCGTATTGATTCACTCAAGGAGCTCGCTGACCAGATCAAGAGCGAGGTTGGTGATGGTGTCAAGGTGCTGCCCTTTAAGCTCGACGTGAGCAACCCCGCCGAGATCAAGGGCTTTGTGAGCAACCTGCCCGAGGAGTGGAGGAACATTGACGTCCTCGTTAACAATGCGTAAGTCTCCTTTCCCGCTCATTGCTCGGATGAGTAACTCATGCACCATAGCGGTCTCGTGAAGGGCGTCGCTCGGGCTCCCGAGATCGCCGAGGAGGACATTGGCATCATGTTCAACACCAACGTCACCGGCCTCATCAACATGACTCAGGCCGTTCTTCCCATCTTCCTTGCCCGCCCCGACGGAGGTCACGGCGATATCATCAACGTCGGCTCCATTGCCGGCCGGGAGCCCTACCCCGGTGGTTCCATCTACTGCGCCACCAAGGCCGCAGTCCGCAGCTTCTCTGAGAGCTTGCGAAAGGAGCTGATCGCCAGCCGTGTTCGTGTTATTGAGATTGATCCTGGTCAAGTTGAGACTGTGAGTCGAGCTTCCATTCATCAAGTTCCCAATGTGTTTCTGACAGACTTCTAGGAGTTCTCTGTTGTGCGATTCTACGGAGACAAGTCCAAGGCCGATGCTGTGTATGCGTAAGTCAACTCTCACCAGTCCCTCACAAGATATCATCTTCAGAGAGTATTAAGAGCTAACCGTTCTTCCAGGGGATGTGAGCCCCTCACGCCCGACGATATTGCCGAGATTATCGTCTTCACTGCCACCCGTCGGGAAAACGTGGTTGTCGCCGACACCCTCGTCTTCCCCAACCACCAGGTAAGAGACCTCGTATCTCAAAGTATCGCACAATGGCTGACACATTTTAGGCTGGCGCAGGTACTCTTCACCGAAAGGGTGTTTAAGTTAGATAGACAAAACAATACAATAGAATTCATGTATAAAAGTATATCAGATAAGTCCCATGTCATGTCAAGGACGGAATATCAAGGTATATTCATATTCGTAAGTTTAAATCAAGGACTACCACTATCGGACCATCTACTCGTCCCAAGTGTATCCTGAGAATGGCATGCCACAAGGCAGTGGTCAAACAGTCAAGCCCTCTACATCTCGCCGGAGCTCACATGAATGTTCGAAAAGTTCTCTTGCCCAAAACCCATTTGCCCCCGAAGGAACAAAAGAGACCACGAATGGTCTTGGGTCACAGGCCTTCTAAGGTCGATAAAGTTTCATCTTCCAACGTTCCGTTAAGAACCCATTCTGGGGTGAATCGGGCCCTTGCCGTCAACAAGTGACAGCACCGCTGGGTGAGCATGTAGCTCGGTTTCATTCACATCAGCACAACTAAAGGCGGACACTGTCACGCGCGAGAGGCTCCTGCACCAAAAAGACCGGAAAATAGTAGTCGTGATTCGTCACCTACTTTGCTTTTGTAAGCCCTCAAGGAATGAAGTCCTGCTCAGGGCACCATCGGTTCCTTTCCCCAGACGCCTCGCTAAGTAAAACACCAAAAGAATGGCCCTAAGAATATCGTCAAAGAAGTATGCCATTACCCGCCTCATATTGTGCAGTCGCATCATGGCGCGAGACAAGAGGGCAAGAGTATAGCAGGTTCCATCTGTCTAGTCCCCAGAATGTTGGAACAAAGGCGAGATGGACTCGCCGTAGTGGTTGCGTCGAATGGCCTCGGCCAACAGGAACGAGAGATCGAGTACCACGAGCTTGCTGATGTTGCGTGCCCTGTCCTTATCAATGGGGAAGCTGTTGGTGACAACAATCTGGTGGATGCACTCGCATGCTTGCAGTTGTTCAAGACTGTCTCCGCCAAAGATGCCATGAGTCGCCATGCAGTACACCTTCTTAGCCCCGCCCTTCTTAATCACGGTCTCAGCGGCAGCAATCCAAGAGCCGGCCTTGTCGATCATGTCATCAACGATGAAGACGGTCCGGTTCTTGACGTTTCCAACCAAGGTGATCATGTGCTCGGCGTTGGGGTTTTCAAACGCATTGTCCTCCTCATCAGAGCTTGCTGCCGCATCACCGGATCCTCCAAGAGATTGAGGCTCGGGGGCGAAGAACGATGACGCATGGGACATGGTCATGGGATCCTCGTCATGTAGACTGACATCGGCGGCGGATCGATCAGGGGAGGGGAAATCGTCCTCAACAATACGGCCCTGGACCAGGCGGCCATGTGTGACCTCGGATGCCTTGTGGTCATCATAGTCGGCCTCGCCATTCACTGATGGCTCAGGAGACCGAGCTGGGGGTGTAACATTGTCATCCGCGGACTCGGCGAGACTGAGGTTAGAAGTGCGGGCCGACGAGCCATTAACTCGCTTAGGGGAGCCCTGCAGATCCGTCACAATCCGCGAGGTTCGTGGAGGAGTAACATCTCTCTTAGGGGTCTTCTCACGCTCGGGTGCTGGCTCACGGGCGCCCCGGTTGGGGATGGGCCGGCTCGATTCCAACGCTGGTTGGTTATCGACACTATGATCGAAGTGTCTCATGATCATACTAGCCGTCATGTTGCTGACACGCTTCCGATCTGTGGTGACGATTCCAAAGTTGAGCTTGAGGGCATCGGCGAGCGACGTGACTCGCTTGGTTCCTCCCGCATTCTTGGAAACAACAACCGCTTCGCGCCAGTTAGGAACGTTGTGGCGGATCCATTTGGCGAGGATGGGCTCGGCATGGAGGTTGTCGACGGGGCATTTGAAGAATCCCTGCATCTGGGATGCATGAAGGTCGACGGTGATGACATGCTTGACACCAGCAACACCCATCAGGTTGGCAAGCATGCGAGCCGTGATAGCGCCTCGATGGGACTTCTTCTTGGACTGACGGCTGTAGGGGAAGTAAGGGAGGACGGCTGTTGGGCAGCGATGCCAAGTCAGCCTACGGGATCTCAAACAGGAAGAGATAACCACGAACCAGTGACCTTGTTGGCAGAGCCGCCCTTGCATGCCGAGATCATGATGAGAAGCTCCATGATGGAGTCATTGATGCTAGAGCTTCCAGACTGGACGACAAAGACATCCTTCTCACGGACGCTTGTCAAGATTCTGACACTCGTCTCGCCCTTGGGAATTAGTTAGCCTCGAGAGCGTGGATTGGAACGCCATTGATTGATCGGAGACACCAGCGCCCTAGAAGGTGACAAAGGAATGCGGCCCAGGGATGGTGACTCCAAATAACAATGGCGATAACGGCGAGGGGAAGCTCACATTGGAGAACTGAGTAAGCTCGGCGCTGGCAGGTTGCATACCCAGATTCTCACAGATCTGGCCTGTGAGAACTGGGCATGAATTGCCGGCAAAGATCAGCGTGTTGCGCATCCTGGGCAGCCCATCAATCGATGCGTGAGGATGAAGCGTGGAAAGATTGAGAGTGAAAGAAGGTTGGGAAAAAGCTGCGTTGCTCAGGTGGGAAGCTTTTTTTTTCATGGACGCGGTACAGAGCACCGTGCGAGCCGAGCCAAGCCACTTCTGCGCACGGGACCCAGTGTACGCCGTATTGCTTTTTTTTAGCGGCCGCACGGCAGCAGGTTGGGTTACGCAAAGGGTTATCGGCAGCTCTCAGCCAGTCGTTATCTGCGGTGTCATACAGTGCCAAGCACTGTTCTTGCAGTTTGCAGTCCCCGCCGTCGGTCACCAAGCGGGGCATTTCGGAAAGTGCGTCACAGCCTCGCAACCGGAGACCGGGATCTTTGCGAACGCATCTCGCCGGTCGCCTCTGTCGCGTGTGTTACCTTTAACGGGCCGCTCAATGCGTGACAACGTCTGACTTGGTTGTTTTCTAGAAACGGCCAGCTTTGAATCCTTCCCTTGAGGACGACCTTTTGTTTTAGATCCTCAGCTTCAATGAGAGTGGCGCAGCTGGTCCCTTAACCACTCTCGCAATGGGCATCCCTCATCTCATCTCTACCCTAGAACCCTATGCGGTTCATGGAGTTCTTGACAACGACCGAGTGGTCATTGATGGCCCTGCCTTGGCCTATCACATTCTTCACATCTGCAATAGAAATGGCATAGTCCAGCCTTCATACCAGCTCCTTGGGGATACCACCATCGCATGGCTAGATGAACTCGTCAGTCGTGGTGTAAGTGTGTGAGTCGCCATTCCTTCTAAGGGAGTCCAAGCTAACTCTAGCAAACCAGTGAAGCTATTTACTTCGACGGCCATCTTCCGCGAGCAAAGCGACTAGTCCGGATGGAGAGAATGGTGAAAAGCCTCAATCAGCTTAAAGCATCGCACTCCAAAGACCCAAGTGGCTTCTCTCCGGCCTACTTTTCAACTGCCAAGGAGACTCCCCCAGCACTGTTCTCCTCCACGCAACCCCTGGGGAAACCAGTTCTACCACCTAGTTTCCATGTGCCAGCAATTATCGATGCGCTTCGGCTTTGCTCCCGCTACACAAAATTAGTACATCTCGTCCCTGGCGAGGCTGATGCATACTGTGCCCAGCATCTTTCAAAATCTGGAGGCACAGTTCTCACCTCGGATTCAGACCTGCTGGTACATGACCTAGGCCATGGCCGTGTCGTGTTTCTACGCGATATCTATCTTGATGGTCAATCGAGGCTGGCGTGTGCAAGCTTCTCCCCTGCGCATATCTGCGAGAAGGTGAAGCTCTCGCCTACATCAGAGATCTGCCGGCTAGCTTACGAGCGTAAGCGCTCGCCTCACCTAACGCTTCTTCAGCTCTTGCGAGATTGTGCTCAGCCAGTTGTTGATACAGCAGGCTACACCAGGTTCTGTCGTGAGTATCTTGACCATGAGACAGCACCGTTGCCTGTGTCAACGACGTATGGAGAGATCCAAATCGAGTCATTGGATCCCCGGATATCAGAGCTGATTCTACAGCTGGGCAACCAAGATGTCCAGCCGAATGATCCAAATGGCGACATGATCTTTCTACCCATCCTCTTTGAGAACCCCTCCCGCGGAAGTGCCTGGGAGCAGAGTACTCCAATTCGCCAACTGGCCTACACCGTTGCTCGATGGATCATCCCTGGCTCAGCATCCATCATCCAGGAGTATCGACGTGTTAACACGAGCGTGCAAAAAGGCCGACCAGTGTACATGCTACCCAAAGAAGCTGCAAAGGCGTGGGCTCAAGACCTCACGAGCCTGATATCCCAGGTCAATGTGGAATCAGAGGGTGATGCAGTTCAGGCGTGGGAGATGCTCTGCCTAACCTTGGACATTAGGCATTGTCGCGAGGAAGGCAAGAAATCCCACACACTTCAGATTCTTGAGGAATGCTCGCAGCAAACAAACCTCAAACGAGTCTCTTGGGACATCATCCACTTCGTTGCTCAGCTGCAGGCGGCATATTACTCGTTCCGCCTTCTTAAACAGGCCATGTCTCTTGCATCAGCCGAGGAAACCATGCCGGAGCTACATAGCATGCTTTCCTCCCTCCCGTCCCTGATTGAGTTTCCAACTATCGAGAGTACCCTAGAGTTTCTTCGAAAGAGCGGCGAAGCGAAGATCTTGAGAACCATCACTAGGCTGGTGCCGTTACCAGGAACAGATTCTGAAGAGCAACCTGGGAGAGCTTCGACACCAAAGAAGCGGAAGGCAGTCAAGCAGCATGGCCGCGGCAAGAAGGCTGGATCTGGAAACACAGCCACACTCAATCCGTTTGATATCTTGTCTCACGACACATGAATATGGTCGTAGTCACATAATGTACATGATTCACTCATTTGCTCTGTTTCCCATGCCACCCGACAATCAAAGCTCAACTATTCCCAAAAACATATCCCCGACCGTTTATCTTGAAGGCCTATGTGCCACCCCCGTTACGCCACCGCCATGACCATCCTCCCTATGTGTACATCAGTCGTCTCAGCATGATTCTCATCTATTCATCCATTTCGTGTCTGTCCGAGTCCGTGAATGTCATCGAGCAGCTTCGACAAGGGGCTTTCCTCTTCCTGAACATCATTCACGTCCCGAAGGAGCTCTTCCTGCGAGCTACCATTCCCGGCCGATCGGATGATTCTCCATGCACGACGGAATTCATCTCGGATCGATACAATGCCATTGTGTGTGACAGTTCGAGCGACGTTGTGGTCCAATTCGAAGGGATCCTCAATAGCAAATAGATACCGGTGCCGGATTTCCTTGAACTCGGTGGCCTTGCTGGCCGTGTTCACTTGCTTAGACTGCACGCCTTCGTCAGATGTGACTTGCCCTTTGGGGGCAACCACCGGTGTAGGCGTTTGTTCGGTTTGCAGTGGAGGATGAGGACCAGCCCCTTGCGCATCTAGGACTATGACAGTCTTTGCTCCTGTCCAGCCCTTATTTTGCTTGGTCAGTAGCCCGCCTGGTGTACGCAGACTGAGCACGTCTCTGCCCCAGTCGAAGCCTCGGCTTGATAAGGTGCTTAGCATCGTACTATGAGCATAGTACTCAAAGAAGCCACGGAGAAGATGACCGATTGTTGCGTTGTTGTGATTTAGTTGATCTGCTTGAGCAAGACTCAGGATTTCCTCTTCGTTGCGCCAGAATCGGATGTCATGACCACGACATAGTGTTGCCTTCTCCCGTTCGGCAGGCGACAACCCTCGTGGGAGTGGAGGAGCTAATTGTTGGAGATTGGGACTGACAAAGGGCTCTGCGACGTTGACTAGGTAGTGAAGTACCATCAACACATAGCCGTAGCTGCTTAGAGTTCCACGGTACCCAGAGTTGATCCCGCGCATTTTCGCCCAATGCTTGACAAACAGCACCATGGGTCGCACTCGTGGGTCCGTGAGAGAGTAACATCGCAAGAGTGCTGTGTTGTGCAGGGCCAAGTGTGCCGAAAAGTTGATATCGCATTGGACGCCTGCGCCCGTCTTAGGAAACTCCAGGCGATCCCGGTATCGGTCACGCGGCTGATTGGGGGCCAACTTGTGAGGGTCGGGGAGGGCCCTGATTCTTGCTACCAGACCGGAGGTTGCAGCTGTAAGAGGAATGATGAAGTCGGTTTCCGCAGATGATTCGTCTGACTGTTGGAAGGGAGCTCGGAGTAGGGCGATGTACTCTTTGATATCCGGAATCACGGACTCATCGTAAAGATCCTTCTCTATCGCTCGCTCGAATTCCCATGCCAGATGAATGGCCTTGTGCATACGGATGACGGCTCTGATTGGGACGTCTCCGCCCTGTGAAGCGATGTGACCCGTTATCGTCTTTCGGATTTCCTCTTGATGGATGCCATCCAAGTACTGAGTGACCACCAGACGCGTCCAGTCTGATGCTTCGAGCTCGTTCGTTGGCCGTAGAGCATTGATTATATTCAGGGCTCGGGTAGAGTAGACAATGGGTGCCTCGTGTTGCGCTTGCTCCAGGGTCACAAACTGCACTGAAGGCGCCCTCTTCATCTTGTCAAGAGCTAGCTGAAGTTCCTTGGTGTAGAAGACAGGGTCCACGCCGAAGTTCACCTTGTTTTGAGCCTCTTCCCAGATTTTCATCGCTTGCTCAGCGAGAAGACGAGGTTGTTGGGCTCGCTCTTGGACACCTCTCTCCTCCCAAAGTTGCCGGATCTGCTCACCCTCGATTTGCGTATAAACACCGAGAAGCGACCGGTTGGATTGCCCATTGTCGGTGGATTCAAATGTGAGAGATGGGTATCTGGCCAAGCGACCTCGAAGTTGCGGATCCGAGAGGCCAGAGACGAAGGCCTGGCAAACCCGGTTCAGAATGTCCCAGTCTTGATCTGTAAGATCGCGATAGTTGGACACAGTGGCATCGCGACCACCCGCTCTACGGAGAACGCGCTTTGCCAAACCGTAGTATGAGGCGAGTGTATTCTTGGGACCCTGTTTGATATCGAAACTTTGAGGTTCTGCTGTCAAGGAGGTTGGCGACGTGACCTCAAGAGATGTCGACGTCTTGGTTTCAGGACTAGGAAGACAAGTCTGGTCATTGTCGTGGTCATGCTCGTCATCTTCATGAGTCTCGTCAAGTCCGTTTTCCCATTTGAAGCGCTCTTCGAGAAGATCTTGTCGTAGCTTCTTGGGCGGATCCGAGCAGAGCTTGATAATAGGGACTCGAGTGCGGGTTAATAATCTGGCACCCAGGCCGGCATCCAAGAAGGCTTTCTCTAGTAAGCGGGGGATCTGAGAACCGGAAGCATCAGGCTGGATGGGGGACATTGGGGACAACAGCCCAAGGTCCATGTCGGAGGCCTTCGTAGCAAACCCTGAGGATAGACTGCCAAAGCATTTAAGCTGGACCGAGAGTGGATCGAACTCTGCTTCTGGGTTTTGCTCTTTCTCACAACGGGCAATGACCTCTTGGCTGATGGCTTCGATACGGCAACGAAAGGCCTCCTTCTCCGCAATCTCGGATCTCTCGATCTCAGAGTTAGAAACCACCTCAAAACAAAGCCGGTCAAGGAGAGAAGCCTGGGCACTGATTTCCTCGGGGGAGAACTGAGGGTCGCGTCTGGAGTTGTAGAGATGCATGCCACCGCGACTCAGCTGCAGGGGTATGGTATCCGCAGGAATGCCTGGCTGTTGGCCATGAGCGGGACCATGTGGTGGTCCAATACCCTGCTGAGGGCCGTTCCATGAACGCTGACCATACGAACCGTTTTGGCGACCATCGTAATGTGTTGTTCTTGGATGAGAATTGGTGTGCATGTGGCGCTGGTAAGACTGAGAAGGTCGTGAGTAGTGTGAAGTCGGACTCTGATAGGACCTTGCAGGCGGGGCTTGCTGGGGTCGGGGGTCAATGGGAATAGACAATTGAGAGCTCATCTGGCGTCTTTGTGCCTGGTTCATCCGCTTGCGCGATGGCTTGGATGGGGGAGGCCTTGCCGAGGGCTCACTCGGAACGTTGCTACCCATGCCATTTTGAGACTTGGCGGCCAACCCAGGAGCCGTAGTACCTGAGTTCCGAGGACCTCGCGGGGGGATGCCCGAAGAAGATTTGCCGGTAGAGGAATCCTGCGATGGCCCATTGTTGGAGAGGATTAGGTTGCGAAGGTGATTCTCAAGGCCGGTCTGCTGGCCGCCGTTGGGCGCGCCAGGCGGCGGTTCTGGACGGTTGGATAGCATCGAGACCTGTCGAATGCAGCACGCTGAACAAACGAGTATCGCGAGAGCTTGACAGGATAATAGCTGTCTTGAGTCGGCAGTAGTGGGTAGCTTCGAGGCCGGCTTAGATGGTTGACCAGGGTATGGCTAGTCGCTTCTTAAGCAAAAGAACGTCGACACAAAGGAATTGAAAGTTCGAGGGCTTTTAGCTCCTTAGGAAGAGAAGAAAAGTGAAAGAGATGAAAAAGGGCGGCGCGGCAGCCTGTAGTGATAATTGAGTGTCCAGGGAGCCATCCAACTTGAGGGAGGGATCTGGATGGTGGGTGTAAAGATACAGCCGGCTCTCTTTGGCCCATCACCTCGCTTGAGCGGGAAGGGACAGCCTGTGGCAGGTCAAAGAGGGAGGGGTAGGAAGTGACAGGGAGGGACTCGATGCGGCACAGTCGACGACGCAAGGACGGATGCGCGAAATGTTTTGAAAGAAATTGGCAATGAGGCGACAAAGCGATGCTGGATGATGTTCAGCAGCCGTCCCTGTTTGTAGGTAGAGGCTCTGCAACCCCACAAAATGCCCAGACAATTGCCCTTGCCAGTGGACACGGCCGAATACAGTGCCAGGCCCTGCGCGCCAACTGTGTATCATGCGCCTCTTATCAGAGCTCCGCAGCGCACGCCGGTATATCACGAGCCGTGTTGGAATATTCACAAACACTGTGCTCACCTGCAGTTCCAATGCTCCACTCAATTGAAATAAAAGACCTGATTCTGATACTGGAAAGAAGAAGCGCAAGCAGATTGACTAGGTAGAGTGAAACGTACAAAGAAAATCGTATCGCCGTGGATAGGTACCTAGGTTCCCAAGTCATGGTGGGTCGCCTGATGAGCTTCCCAGAACAAAGACCTTGCCAGTTTGCCAAGGCCAGTGGAAGTCGGTGCTCCCTCGGTACCTGGTTCCCAGCTGGCGCGCACAGCCACCCATCCATTGTGGCTTGCTCGCTTGCTTCGCGCCTTTGTCATCGTCATACCAGCAGCAAGCAACACGACCTAGCGCTCCTCCTGCACCAACATCCACTTGTCAATAGAAATAACTTCCTCCGCCCCCTTCCTGACCCTCGTCTCTCAATCACCAGCAGATCGAGACGACCGTGACTTGCTCTTCTGTCGACATCTTTAGCACAGTCACCCAAATCCCGACGTGTTTGCTCTGTTGTTTGCGCCCGGCGCAACGCTAGGCTCCAGGCCCAGCCTGACCTGCTGCCTTGGTAGCACCCTCTGCAGAATCTATCATTCAAATCACCAGTAGATCACCGTCAAGATGAGCGCGCCACCACCCGGAGGCCCGTCTGGCAGCGCGCCTGGCCACCCGAACGGTGCCCCGAAGCAGAAGGCAAATCCTCTCCGACCGATGCGGAAGAAGCCACGCGCGAATCCCCTTGTTTCGCGAAAGGCCGGCCCCAAACCTGGGGCGCAACCGAATGCTGGGTCACAGAATGGAATGAAGCCGAGTACTGAAGAGCGACGGAAGCTCTATGATGGATGGTCGGAGCCACCACCTGCCCAGTTTACCGACATCGCCATCATGACGACCAAGAAAGCTCTTCTCGACGGCATTCGCTACCATATGATGAAGTTCTCCCAAGCAAAGATGGGTGACAAGCCCATCGACCCATCCGATCAGGACGACTTCGCACGACCCGTCACGCTGCACCGACGAGACGCCCGTCAACCCCCTCCAGGAAGAGCCCCCAAGATAGAAGCTCCCGAAGTGCCACAGGTGGACGAGCAGGAGGCGGAGAGATTGGCTCAGATGAAGGCCGAGCGAGAGGCCCAGCGCGCCGTCGACCAGGCCAAGATTGCGCCTGTCGCCAAAGAGGTCAACCCCAAGCGACCCAAGAAGCAAAAAGAGGAGAAGACAAACTTCAACAGGGCCCCGAAAACACAAGCTGCCAAAAAGGAATCTGAGCTGCGATACGAAGAGGCCCTTCCATGGCATCTTGAAGATGCGGAGGGGAAGAATGTCTGGGTCGGTAGCTACGTCGCTGCTCTTTCCGAGTCAAATGTGGCTTTCATGATCGATCAGTCTGTCTTCCGTATGGTACCTCTTGAGAAGTGGTACAGGTTCACTTCAAAGCCACCTTTCCAGCCATTCACAATCGATGAGGCCGAGGCGTTGATGGGCAAGAAGGTGGACGTTGGCCGTTGGGTCATGAAAGACGAGGAGAAGAGGGCAGGCCGGCAGGATCTTGAGGCTACTCGACAGCTTCTCTACGGACGCGGCCCGATGGTCAAGACAGAGAGTGCCACTTTCAAGGCAGCTTCAAGGTCGGAAAAGCTTGAGCATGACGAAATCGACATGTCAGGCGATGAGTTCCAAGACGATGACGAGGCCCCTCTCTTTGAAAAGAACGATGATGAAGACACCAAGGACTCCAAGGATCGCATTCGACGCGAGCAACTCGGCGCCAACCTCTTTGGTGATGGTGACGAGCAAGAAGTTGACAGAGAGCTGGCCGAGGAGTTGAAGGAGGAGATTGAGCGACAAAAGCTTGGTAAGGCGACCAGAAAGGCGCTTATCAAGCGAGACCGAGAGGACATATATGAGAGTGATAACTCTGAGGACAACCCCTGGAGCAGCTCGGTAAGCACACCATGTGTACTTGTTTATGGACGAAGCAACGCTAACACGTGGATTAGTCTGATGAATCCGACTCCGATGAAGAGGAGGAAGTGGAAGAGGACAAGAAGGATGAAGATAAGAAGGAGGATGACGATAAGAAGGCAGGCGAAAAGCCAAAGGGGTCTGGTACCAAGGGCACCAATACTCCATCCGGAAAGAAGCCTGAGGGTTCAAAGAAGGGTAAATCCCGTAAACGCCCCGGTTCGCCAACTCTCTCTGAATCCAGTGGGAACGAATCCTCTCGGAAGAAGCTCAAGAAGACTGCCACGCCTGCTGCGGGAAGCAGGGCTGGCACTCCTTTGCCCCAGCGTACAGCCGCTCAGCGAATGGGCGCCGGATCCGGTAGCGACGGAGAAGCGACAGGTGGTGAGATGTCGGATGGCGCTGTTTCCAGGAAGAAGAAGTTGAAGCTTGTCAGCGGTAGTGCCCGAGGCACGCCGTCGGCATCCAGGGCTGGTAGCCCCATCCCGACACAAGGTGGTAAGCATCACTTAACCTTTGCAGCAAGTTAAAGCTGGGCTAACATGAATCTTTCAGGCGCCTCTCCTTCCGCTGGAGGCTCCATCATCGAGCCATCCGAAATTCTGGAAAAGATCCCCAACGAAGGCATCGTTATCGGCGATCTGATCAAGCTGTTCCAGCATCGTCTCGGTGACAGGCCTGGCCAGATGCCCAAGAGCGAATGGATCCAGCTTGTCAAGAAGCTGTGTGATTATGGTCCGGACAAGCGACTCCGCCGCAGGACTTAGGAACAGGAGAAGCACTGATTCCAAGTCTGGACGGACAGACATGCGATGTGGATTTCGTTTCTCTTCATAATTCGTACCAGCCTCAGGATGTCCCAGCTGAGAAGATATGTTGAACCGTCAGCGGGGGATGGATGCCACATGAGACTGAAACCCTACCAGCGTCCTGGGACGAGATGTAAAGCGCTCAGATATGGGTATATAATAGAATCCGTGTATCAAAAATTATGCCTCTACTCGTCCATTTGCCATGCGTAATCCAGCCCCTTATTTCGTTCTCTCCGGTTGATAGCCTTGAACCTCTCCCCCTCAAACCCGTTGCTACGATCGACTCCATCCCACCGATAGCCCGGCTTGATGCCGTAGCGGTTCGGAGGTGCTGCACCAGTGTAGACAGGCTTCCGTTTTGACTTTTTGCCCTTGCCTGGAGCGTCCTTCTTTTCTGCCATGAACTGCATCATGGGATCGTTCCAGCGCTCCTGCTCTTTCAGCTCCTGGTTCATCTCCTCGTCGTCGGCCGTGCGAGCAAACGACATGAGCTTAGCATCTTCTAGCTTTTCGCGCCTCTTCCGCGCCTCCTCAAGCTGGACCTCGCCCTTGAGCGCCTCCTTGGCGAGTCGTTCCTTCTCCTCCGCCTCGGCGGCTGCGCGTCGCGCTTCGGCGCGTTTCATGGAGATGTCGATTCGTCGGCCGGTGGCATCGCGATAAACTGTTTCTTCCTCCTTTGCTGATTTGCGGTGTCGTTCAAAGTCCTCGCGTTCCTCTCTTTGGCGTCTCTTGAGTTGCGCCGAGACGGCTGCTGCGCTCTGTAGACCTGCGTGGGTTCCGTCGCTCATCTTGACAACACTCCCACCCTCCTCCACGATTGGCATTTCGTCGTCTTCATCTCTGGCGGCGTCCTGCTCTGCAGCTGCTGATGCGAGGATGGCGTCCGCAGCGGCCGCAGAATCATGCTTCGGAGTTCCTTCCCCTTCCCCAACCGACTTCCAATTGCTTTTCTTGGTTTTTCGAAATTCGGCAGATCTCCCCGTTACCGTCACGGGGGCATCCGTACCCTCGTCATCTTGCTGGGCGCTGGAGTTGCCCCAGCCCGAGTCGTCGTCGTCTTGTATAAGAAGGCCACCACTGGCGTTGTCGCCACGCTTGCGCTTTTTCTTCTTCGATGGTTTCGGGTCGGCGACTAGATATCTAGAGGCTAGATAGTCTGCTAGGTCTGAGGGCATCGTGTGTCGGAATGTGGCAAAGATGAGGTTCAAGTGTTGTTCCCAAGCAACGGCAACCTTGAAGTTGCACATGCAGCTTATGCAGGTACTGAAATCACCTTGGCCCCGCTAGAGTGATCTGGAGCTCCCACCTGGACCTGGACGGCCCACGTCCGCGGTACTAATGAGGTAAGAAGGTACGTACCCCGTTCATATCCAGAGTTTCCACATCGTCGCCCGACCTTCACGGACCAAAAAGATCCATGTCCTTTCAAGCTTAAAGACCCCTTCAGTTTTCACTATTCGCCAAATGTCCCCTTGCTCTCAGCGATAAGATCATGCCGAGCCGACTCTTGGCCTTGTCAGCTTGCGATTCACCACCCTCCTTCTCGAGCGTCTCTTGAACCCCCCCTCCCTCCGAATTCCGGCCCCGTTTCCTCGACTCCCTGTCTCTTACTCGATAACGTCAGAGCAAGTCGCTGTACGCCGTCGCCTTCATGCCACAACCTTTCGAAGATGATGTCTCGCCGACGGAACCACTCCAGGCTTTGCCGGTGGCAGCATCGGCCATGAAATTTCCTAAAGCGCGACATTCTACCCCTATCCTCGAGTCGCTGCCGTTGTCGCAATCCGAGACCAACCTGGCCTTTCGACGATCCAACCCCTCTGCCGCCTCACTCTACGCTTCTACGCTATCACCACCGGGGTCAAGATCTATATCACCAGCTGGCCGAGGTTCTCCTTCTCGAGTCCTTTCGCACACCGTTTTCGACTCCCGGTCCAACCGAATACTCGCCGAGAATGCGGGAGACAGTCCGGCTGAGCCACTAAGTCTGGTTTTGCGGGCATTCGTTCCCCATGTCTCCATTTACACTTCAGAGGATACGGAGGCTTTGATGACGGAGAAGGGGTTCCGTCATGGCCTCTGGGAACTTCTGCGACCGTTTGGCGAGGACGTCCAAGGCAAGATCACGATTAGGGATAGTAATGGGATGAGCCGAGGAGTCGAGGGCTTTTCGATCCGATTTACAAGATTCGGCGACAATGTTGAGCATCCAGACCCCACGGTGTCTGGCCTCAAGAACCCGACACCGTCGCAAGGGCAAAATGGTAGCCAGGCGAGCACTTCGCGAGACAAGCAACTCCTGGCAGATGTGGAAGCCGTCGTGGAGAGGCACTTGTCCTATGCAGAAGAATCCTTCGCGGCACCACCACAGCACGGCGTGTTTGCGAATCAAGACATGTCAGAAGAGACATCACCATACTACGCCCTATATCTGCGACGGTTGCTGTCTGGTCTCCCCATATCACCCCATGAGACTTTCTCACATCCAGTAGCGTGTGTTATCGCAATTAGCTCGCGGAATCCAAACCCGATTGAAGAGCTGAGGCGGCTATACACGGAGACAAACCAGGGTAGCCAAAGGCTGCCATTGTGGGTGGACAGTGACTATCTACGATACTACGTTCTGGTGCACGACGAGGAGAAGGATGACATCACAAGGTCTATGGGACTTTTTGAGCAGATGAAGCGTCATCTGGGCATACACTGCCATCTTCTACGTCTGCGAAGCAGCCAGAGCGCCGAAACCGACGATGACAGCATCCCGCTTCCTCGCAGCGACTGGATGTCTGCTCGCGAGGAACTTGAGGACATCCGGCGAAGTGAAGATGATGAGGACTTTGAAGACCCCACGCGATACATCTTCGAGTCGGACGCCACCGCTATTCGCACCTTTGTACGGGAGATGGTGGCACAGTCTATCGTACCTACAATGGAGCGACATGTTTCCATCTGGAATGATCAGGTTGCCTCACGGCGGAGAGGCATCACAGGACGTTTCATGAATTTGTCAAGGAAATGGGCGTTTGGTGGCAGCTCAAGGTCCTCATCGGGCACCAGTAACTCAAGGGATAATTATAACATGGCTGGGTTCTACTCGGCAGAAGCACCCGAAGCCATCATGCGAAAACTGGCCGATTATGCTTTCATGTTGCGAGACTGGAAGCTGGCGCAGTCAACATATGATCTTTTGCGATCCGACTTTAGCGATTCCAAAGCCTGGAAACACCATGCTGCAGCCAACGAAATGGCTGCCCTGAGTCTCCTTATCATGCCAGTGCAGATGTCATCGAAAAATAGGGCTGAGACGATTGATCAAATGCTGGAGGCTGCCTTTTACTCTTACAACACCCGGTGCAGCTCTCCCTACGGAGCCTTGCGAAGTCTAACACTTGGTCTCGAGCTGCTTCGCCTTCGAGGCGGGACCAATATTGACGATGCGGGGCGATGGGGAGTCCGACTCCTTGAATCCAAGATCCTTGGCAGTGTTGGAGATGCTCTCATGAAGGAACGCCTCGCCATCTGCTACGGGTCCAAAGAAGGCGTGGGGAGCTGGCACTGGGGATCACGCCGTCGCAAATCCGCGACATGGAGTGTGCTCAGTGCAGATGCTTGGCTTCAACAGTCGAAGCACATCCAGGCGCGGCGATGTCTGGACGAGGCACACAGGATGTACTCGACGCTACCGCACAAGTCGGGGATAACCAAGTTTGGTGCGGCTGGCGACTTTATGGCCTCGCTGCAGCACAGCCTTGCCGAGTCTCCTGACGCGTCGGATAATGAGAATGAGGAGGGAGACGACGATGATATTGATGAGGAGAGCGAGGCGCTGAATGACATGCGTTCGAGGAGGCCGAGTGCTGTATCGGGAGATATGTTTAGAGATACGACGGCTAAGGAAGGGATGGATGGTGGGACATAGACGGAATCTAATGACTATCAATCTTCTAAATGACCTTGGGTTTGATCTTGACATGTTTCATAAGATGATAACTTTAACATGTCTTCTCTTCAAGGCATTCGAAGCCCTTGGACCACGATTTGTCACGGCAGTAGTGATGAACTAGAGCAAGTATTCACATGGTGAAATTAGTTTTAGTTAATGTCTAATCTTAACTACCCGTAATTACAGGCTTGACATATCATAGTCTCGTTAGTTCATGATCAACCCCCTTTTGCCTAGAACAATTACTGTTGGCCGGCTTGGGCTCGGCGGCGAGCCGCCTCCTCTCGCACAAGAGCAGCTCGCTGCTCCGCGACGAGCAGTCGGTGCTTTCGAAAAGCGCCGATGGTCGAGATGACACCGAGGGCCGAAATGCCAGCTGCCACCTTCATGTCCACTCGGAAAGCCTCCGAGTAGGTGTAGCGGACGGATGACCACTGCGAGTCCGAGAGGTGAGAGTCGGGTCCTCCGATGGTTGCTTTCTCGAAGGGAGTCAGGATACCAGAGAGGTACTCCACGATTCTCTGGTTGAGAAGGGCTGACGAGGTTGCGATGCCCAAACTGCCACCGAGGAGGCGCATCTGGGAGAGGATACCTTGCGCAGGTGCTTAACGAATGGTTAGCGTGATACGTTCAAGTCACACGATGAATCAACAACGTACCAAAGTCTCGGATAGGCGCCTCAATTGTCGATAGCATGGTGGATGAAGCAACCGTCAAGCCAAAGCCCAGACCGCAGAATGTGATGAAACCAAGCAACTTGGCGTCGTCAGGGGCATGGTCAAGAGTAACCAGCAGCCCGCAGCCCAATGTCATCAAGCAAGAGCCAACGAAGAGGGTTTCAAAGGTGTAGTTCTTGACAGAGTTGAACTTGCCAGCCAAGATGCTTCCAAGGGCCGACGCTCCGAGCATTGGGAGCAACATGACGCCTCCAACGAGAGCAGACTTGCCACTAACCACTTGGATTCGCAGAGGGATCGCGTATATGAGTAGCAGATAGGGGAAGCCGATGAAAAGGGTGTTGAGGGCGGCGGTCGTGTACACTCGATTGCGGAAGAGGTTGATCGGGAAGGCGGGTGCAAAGCGTTCACTCAATCGGTGCTGAATGAAGACCTGCCAGCCGACAAGCAGACCCCAGGCGAGTAGTCCACACAGAAGGGGCGCGATGAACATGGCCGTCTTCCATCCACCGTTGGACGAGGTGCCAGCTGTCTGGAAGGCAAAGACAACCAGGACGGCGGCGGCGATGGCGAGAAAGGATCCAAAGTAGTCGAGCTCCTTCCAGGCACGCCGTTCGATCGTGGGCAAGTGTTCAGCCTTGGGCCAAGTGAAGATGAAGATGACCAGAGACACAAAGCCTACAGGGCCGCTGGTAAGTGTTAAAAGCGTTGCGCAAAGGGAAAGGGGGGAGAACATACTTGATCCAAAAGACCCATCTCCAGGTGGTGTAGTGAGTAAGGATACCGCCGAGAACAGGTCCCAGGACACCGGAGAGAGCAACAATCATGCCGACCAGCGCTCCTATGTGCTGGGCCAGGTGAGGGGGGCTCAACTCTGGGAGGATGATCATGGTGAGAGCATACAAGCCTGGGCGAGTTAGACTAAGGAGCACGGAGAGGAGAGTATAAAACATACCGGAGCCACCGATACCCTGAAGAGCGCGAAAAGCGATGAGCTGCTCGAGGTTCCGAGAGAAACCGCAGGCCAGGGAGAAAGCGAAGAAGATGATGTACGCAGCAATGAAGGCATCGCGTCTTCCAATGATGTCGGAGATGCGGGCGAAAACGACGGCGCAGCCAAGGTAGGCGAGAGTATAGGCGAGGGCCACCCAGTTGACCTCCTCCAGGGCCTCAAAGTCGATGCCGATGCTGTAGAGGCTCGTGGCGACGATGGAGGTGTCGATCATGGAAAGGAACAGGCCAAGCAGAACTCTTTCACAGGGGTTAGTTCGAGCAGGAAGGATGATTCGAAGGGAATGCCAAGCTCACCCGAGACTCAAGGTCCAGAAGCGAGCCGGTGGGATCGCGGCCTCAATACGGTGCTCATCCTTTGGAGTTGAAGGAGGAGCAGAAGGACTCTCGGCGGGAAGCACCGCTCCAGACTCGCCCTGGTCCTGGGCAGAGTCACTCTCCTTGAGATCGGTATCCGTAGACATTGCGTCGAAGAGCTGAAGAGTCGATGTCTTCGTTCAAGTTGGGACTGAAGAGAAGGTGACAGTGCCACTGCAAGGCAGCCGAGAAAATGCTGCCGTGATGTAAAGTTCAGTTCTCAAGGTAGTGTAGAAGAGCAGATTAGCAGTGTTGGTCCAGGTGAATAATATGTAAACGGGGAGTCATTGGTATAAGTGCCCAAACAAAGCAGTGAATAGGTAGATTTCGGCAATCATGTGCTCCGCGTTCGACCGTCCAACCCGAGCGTTTGTCATCTAAAGCCGGTTCGTCGAAGAGGGCGATGTCAATCAACAGGTCCCATTTTGATCACGGAAGGGGCATGGGCAGTAGGAGATCGCATTTGAAGGAGACAGCGTTCGCCTCCATTGTCGTTCACGATCCCCGAGGCAGTCAAGAAGGGAAGGGGACGGTATCCAGCTAATTTCTATTGGCCAGCTCACGCGATCTCGAACATGGAGGTGCGTTAAATGAGGCCTTTGTTGTGGAGTGAGACGTCCGCACTCGCATTCGCCTGACCTGACGCCATGCGGCGGCGACAGCGACCAACACCCACTTTCCACGGAGCAATGCCGGAAATATGGGCAAACGGCCGTCTAATAGCGAGATTCTGGGGGGGCTGCGCTAGATAGAAACTAGTAATTCATTCGATTCGATCAAAGGACCCTGAGTTGGGAGCCGTTTAGGAGGAAATCGGGATGTGAAAGGGGAGCGAGATGGTATCGTGGCGCTGCTAACTTTACCAGTTTGGGTTCATGAAAGGGAGGCAGTGACCAAGTCTATAGTTTTCAACAAAGTATAGAGCAGATATATCTATTGAGTTCACACAGTGATTCGCTATAGTATTCGGCCAAAGATATCGATAACTTTTGACGTGCATGAGCATAGGAGTATCGTCTCTTGATGCCAAGCAACGGGACGGACCTCCGTGTCTGCCCCAGACGAAAGCTCGCACTCGCTTGGCACGGACCATGTCCCCCATTAAAAAGCTGCTTCAACAGGCTTAGCGTGTTTGTTTTTCTCATCAACAACACAATACGCTAAGCGATTTGAGGAAACAACCCAGCAGGCACCAACCACCACGCCCCAGTTATTCCCACTCACTCACGTCGGCCACGCCAGAACTACAAGCTATCGTCAGCCCGTTGCTCGCACTTGAGCCTCATCCCGAGACCGAACGGTACTTCTGTTCTTTTCGTATCAACCATCATATCATTCCTTGTCGCCAAGGCGCGTTCGGTAGTTGAACAAGCCACACGGCATCTCGGCAGCCCAGAGTCCATCTTTCATCCACCTAGACAGCGACGCAACCACATCCTTAACCATGGCCGACGTCATGACCCAGACTCCCCCAGTCCTTCACGGTCCCTCGGAGAAGGAACGAAAGTATGATCGTCAGCTCCGCTTGTGGGCAGCCTCTGGTCAGGCCGCTCTCGAGTCGGCCAACATCCTCCTCGTCAACTCGGGTGCTGGCACCGTTGGTGTTGAGACACTCAAGAACCTGGTGCTTCCTGGTATCGGCCGCTTCACCATCGCTGACCCAGCTGCCGTGAGTCACGAAGATCTCGGCGTCAACTTCTTCGTCGATGACAGCTGGTTGGGCAAGTCAAGAGCTGAAGCATGCACCAACTTTCTCCTTGAGCTCAACCCAGAGGTCCAGGGCGAGTGGTACCCCAAGTCTCAGGTAAGCTTCTGCCTTGGAATCATTTTCATAACTAACCTTGCGCAGAATGACTCCTTCAGCCTTCAAGATCTTCTCACCAACGCACCCAAGTTCACCATGATCCTATATGCTTTGCCCTTGCCACAAGACCAGGTGCAACTCATTCATGAATATGCCAGTCACCACAAGACGCCTACCATCGCCGTTCACTCTGTTGGCTACTACTCCTACTTCAAGACCACCTTGCCCGGCACCTTTCCCATCGTCGATACTCATCCCGACGAGGCCGCCACTACGGATTTGAGGTTGCTGGCTCCTTGGCCCGAGTTGACGGAATTCTCCAGGGAAATGACCAAGGATATTGACAACCTTGATAACCATGAACATGGGCACCTACCTCTGGTGGTTATTCTCCTTCATTATCTCGAACAGTGGCAGCAGGGCCACGATGGCGCTTATCCTACCAGTTACGCTGACAAGACGGCGTTCCGCAAGACAGTCTCTGAAGCAACGCGAAGAGACAATCCCGAGGGCGGTGAAGAGAACTTTGAAGAGGCCGTTGCTGCTGTTATGAAGCACGTCGTGGTGCCATCTCTTCCCGGTTCCCTTCAGCAAGTATTTGACTACATCCACGAGCCTGTAAGTCCAAGTCACATCCATCTATAACAGCTCACTAACACATTCATCAGCACGAAGTTAAGTCTGGCTTTTGGATCATTGCCGAGGCTGTCAAGCGCTTCTACTCCGAGCAAGGTCGTTTGCCCGTCCCTGGTGGACTCCCTGACATGAAGGCACAGTCCAGTGTCTACATCAAGCTTCAAAACATCTACAAGAATCAGGCTCGTAAGGACGTTGAACATGTCCTCGACACGGTCCGAAGTATCCCTGGTGGCGAGGAAATAGACCCAGCTCAGGTTGAGCTCTTTTGCAAGAATGCTCGCTTCATCAAGCTTATTAATGGGCTCGAGGATAAGACAGTCAAGCTTGATCAAGTTGTCGGTAAGTTCTATCAGGTCCAACGCCCTGTGACGTAGATAGCTAACGTGCCTAACTTTATAGAACAACAACTCGCCAACGATGAGATTGCCGCCGTCGCTGGCCCTGAAATGCCGCTCTCTCTTCTCCCCCTATACCTTGCTCTCTCGGCGACCTCTAACGTCACCACCGCTTCTGCCGATGACATCATGGCATTCATTAGAGAGAATGCACCTCAGGCCGCCAGTAATGAGCGATACCAGAAGACGGCCCAGGAGGTGGATCGAGCTGCGGGTGGTGAGCTTCACAACATCTCCGCCGTCACTGGTGGCATGGCCGCGCAGGAGATGATCAAGATTATCACAAAACAGTACGTGCCGATTGACAACACGTGCATCTTCGACGGTATCGACAGTCGATGCCAAGTCCTACGCCTTTGAGGCACGCCATGAGCACCATGTTAAACAGGGTGATGGATGGCCATGAGGTTCTCCCAAGGAGAGCAAAGCCAAGGGTTATGATCAACGAGTCGGTGCAATGAACACTGAGGAGAGGTGCCCCCCACTACCCAACGGGCTCATGTGTAAGATCGGTATGTGACACTTACAGCACAGGAAAGGCCAGAGTCGGGACACCATGATGAATAACGATGAGATAGAGTCACGGCGAATGCTGTGTGAAAGAATGATAAGACGTAAAAATATGTTTTATGGTAATGCGCATTGTTCTAGTGACCCTCCACCTAGTTGTCCACATCATAGTGAGTAGAAACCCCAACCGCTTGGGTAACAACAACCAACAGCTCCCCCATTACCGTATCACCCGCCAAATCGACCGCTGAAGATGGGATCTCAACGCAACAAAAAGAGACACCAAAAAATGAATCCACAAGCAAAAGACATACAAGAGCGGGGATTCGCTGGTCGTCACCGACCCAACTACTAATCCGCCCCTCACCGGCTTATCTATGGGAGAGCGGACGGGATCCCGAGTTCTCCGGTGGGTATGGTCGTATGTAATAGCCTAGCCAGTGCAATGAGTTCATATTCCCCCGTAGGCGCAAGCCGATATCAGATAGACTTGGACCACAGCGTATTGCCATTGTCATTGCTAGCGGCCGCAGCAGTATCTCATGAGGATCTTGTCACTATTCACATGAGGCTTTGCAACCATACCAAGTCAACTCAGGGTCCGGGCCTGAGCGAAACCAACTCAAGATGTCGTTCAAAGGCACATACCATCATATCACCCTGTGCCATGGAAGACATCTCATCAGCGGTACGTCGCCTACGCCGTAACTCCATCTCCCATTTTGCCTCTAGCCACCGAAGCGGTCCTTGGTGACATACACGAGCCCAGATCTCAACCAGCGCGGTCGTGTCATCGACCTCAATTCGCTCCCGAGCAACAATGCAAATATTTGATAAGAGGCTTGGCTTAGGGGAGACCAGTAATTTAACAGATTCCAACCTCGAATTAAGATACCATCAGCTATTTAAGATTCGCTCTTGAAAAAGACACTAATGAAAAGATCACACCCGAATTACAGCCCACCTGGAAAAGACAAAGGAGATAGGTGCTGCCGATACCCAATGCTATACTATCAAGTCCAAAACCACTTGTCAGAACCCCCTTAGGACATCTCATTGATCGGCAAGCTCCAATCAGTGGGAAGCTTCCACTTGGTCTCTATCTTCTCGCCGCTCAAAGCCAAATCCGAAATGTCATGGCCATCAAGGTGATCGCTGGTCTTGTGCAGCAACGACTCATAGAACACCTCTCCCTCATCGTCGCCCTCTTGGTGATTGTGGTACGCCCACTTCAGCCTCTTGGCCTGGTCACTCGCAACACCATGCAGATGTTCCTGGTCAAGCATCGAGTCGTTCCGGTCAATCTTGCCAATCTGCTCGAGCAGGTGAACGTGGATATCCTTGGCAGCTTGGTGATCGCCGCAAGTATTGTGGAAGCTGGCCCTGAGGGTCTCACACTCGACGGTCAAGCGATGCAGCGATCCATACACGTCGCGCAAGTTGTAACAGATGCTCTCGAGCAGGACCAGAGCCGAGGTCTGGTGGCCGGCGGCGAACTTGACTTCACACAGACGACGACCTGTGGCGACGGTGGTGGCGCTGGACCAGTTGCGGCTCATGCGGGTGTCCCAGAGATACTGGAGGATCTGTTCCAGCATGGAGAAATTCTTGCGTTCGCCGAGGAGACGAATGATGACGTTGAGCTGGCCAAGAGGGATGGTGCCGAAGTCCATGTCCAGATGACCAACCTTGAGCACCTCGACGAGGATCTCCGAGGAGATGGTTTGAAGCTCAAGGAAGATCACGTCGGTCTTGCTGACCTGGCATCGTGTGAAGGATTCCGAGATTCGGAAAGCAAGAGCGACGATCTTGGAGTGGTGCGTCTTTGTGAGCTGCTTGAAGTAGATCTGGGACCAGCGCAGAAGTTGGAGAGATACAGTGTAGTCTTTGACCTTGGTGAAGATGCCCAAAGATACGTCTACCAAGCACTCAAGAAGGGTGATTGAGACCGTCTTCTTGTGAATGTTTGCGAGAGTGAGCTCGAATAGCTGCCACAAGGACTCGGTGCTGATGGATGCAGGAGCAAAGGATTTGAACATCTCCCACATCTCTGTCCTCAACTGTCTCATCTCTCCGTTTCGACCCTTCTGCTCCAGGAACGCGACCAATCTGGCGCCAGCAGCCAGACGGACGTGAATATCCCGGCTGGTCTGACGAACAGAGACGGACCACGCTTCGTACAGGCAGGTCTCGGTGTAGATGTCACGAATAATGTCATCCAACATCTTCTCCCGTCCATAACCGCAGAGAAGCTGCTCGAAAGCATGGATGAAAACGAAGCAGCGTCGGTCAAGCTCAGCAATCTGGCCATGACCGAATCCGCAGTGCCCTTCGATGACGGTGCGCTCGCCACATACTACTTGCTCTTTGACGTGCTGGATGAACTTGATGCCAAGCTCGACGGAAGAGAGCTCGCGATACATCTTGGATAAGGTACGTGCTATGTTGAAGAGGACCTCTTCCCTGCGCTCTTCAACCAAAAGACCAAGGATGTATTCCTCGATGACTTTGATTGCTGCTGAAGTACTGCCATGGCGCTTCTGCTTGCGGTGGTATTCGACGACGCGAGTCAGCGCGATGATGACTTTCTCGTCCGAGTAGCACAGCTTCAACTTGAGAGACATGAAGGCATCAATGAGAAGGACTTCGGCGCGATGGCTCATATCCGGGTGGCTCTCGAACAGGAGGGAAAGGCGGTACTTGGTGACCTCAATCAAGGCTAGAAACTCCTCGCGACATTCCTCAAAGCCGTGGAGGTCGCAGTGGCTCAACTCCTCATAAATCGAGACTGCCTCGGTGTAGCGAACCTCGTGCAATTCGAGCATCTTGGCAAACTCGATGCGGGAGCGAATGTAGATCAGGTGCTTTGAGCCAAGCTCCGCGAGCACCAGTGCCTGGAACTCCTCGGCCAGGAGAAGGCGCTCCCTGTACTCGTTGTGCAGACCAAGAACAACAAGATACTCTTGGTAGACAGCGAAGTACTGCTCGTAGGAGATCTCGCACTCATGACGGTGCATCTCCAAGGAGGTCCAGAGGAAGCGGAACCACTTCAGAGACTCGACGTTCTCGCCGTGAGATTCAAGAGAAAGGCAGACCTTGATGAGAATGTGGAGGTAGGCCGGAGGGCAGGTCTCGAGGCCAAAGTCTTCGAAGCCTTGCAGCAGGAGGAGCAACGTTTCGGTGGACGAGACATCACCATCGCACCAGTGAACCAGGGTCTGCAGGTAGAGTTCTGCGCGCAGCTGGGTGAGTCTGACCATGATGACTTCGAACCTCGACTCAAACTGCGTCACGACAGTCTTCTCATTCACTCCAGTCTTGGAGACACCAAAAGAGGCAGTGATGTCAATGACAACATCCACCATCATGGCCAGCGCGGCCTGGAAAATGTTGTGAATCCTGGGCTGGGAGTGGTGATGCTCCGTGTCCAACTTCTTGGACATGGTGACAATCAAGGCTGCCGCTTCGTCCATGGCGGTGAAGAACCTCTCGACAGCGTAAGAGTATCTGCCAGCGAACCCCAACAGACTCTTGCATGATGACAAGACAAGAGAGGAGCTCTCAAAGGTGGGCATTTCGATCATCTTCATAGCCGCCATGACCTTGCCGAACTTGACACCAAAGGACTCGGCCTTCTTGAGTGTCTCGTCAAGGCGGCTTCCCTTGTCGGGCATGTACCGCAGTCTCTCATTGGTGACCATGCTCAAGAAGTCCTTGGACGTGACGGAGCGTTTGAACTCCAGGGAGCAGCCGACGGAGCGGCCGTATCGCTCTAGGGCACGTTGCATGTGAGAGTCGAGCTCGACCGTCAAGGATGATTGCTCAACATGATCCTTGTTCAGCTTCCACAAGGCTGATGTATCATAAAGAGGGTGGTTGTCAAAGGTGTGGCGGTGGTTATGACCACCAGCTGTGGAGAAGCCGCTGACGGTCTCACGCCTGGAGACGATTGACATGGCCTGGGAAACATGGCGGCTGCTCCTGACACCACCAGAGGTTTCGCGGCGGGAAAAGATGGTCGTTCCACCCAGACCAGGATAGGATGCTTTGCGGATATGGCTCTCTTCGGAGCCCCCGTCCAAGGCAAGCATGCCGATGTTGTGTCGAATGACGGTCTCATCCTGCTGCTCGTCGTCGGAGAAGACGGATCTAGAGGGAACGGGTTTGGCGTGGACGGTAGGGAGCCAGGTTGTTTTGAGATCAGGGGTGGCTAACTCTTGCTCATGCACTGAGGGATGATCGTGTTCGTCAATGACTTTCGTTTTTCCATTGACCAGGGGAAACCTACGTCCGGAGTGACCGAGCATCTTGACTGTTGGCTGGCGAGGGTACAGAGGTAGGAGGAGGTTATGTGAAAGTCAGTGGTCCTGTTCGCACAGATTTGGTTGGCCAAGCGGATTCTGGAAAGCGCAGTTGGAAGGGAAAAGAGATAGTGTAGCCCCTGCAGTTCACGGCGACTTTGGGGAATTCTGCAGAGGAGAGGGTTTGAAGTTTAATACTACGCGTGTGGCAAAGGGCGGAGTGTCTCTTATTGGGGAAGAGAATCACTCGAAATGGGCACCCGGGTCGCCTCTCTAATATCGAAGCCACCAACTGCGGACCTCAGCTCCAGGATAGGGGCTAAGCTGGAGCTAAGGACGGGCTATCACCGTTCAATAGAGCAGACATGGGAATCCAGACAAATCTACCATCTCCTGCAGGGCAAGCTGAAACTCGGTGAGGTCGCCACTAGGATAAGCGCCTTGGAGGCGTGGGTAGTAACCGGAGACGTCGTTGTATCCTGTATAGACATGTTGTAGTTCTAGACGAGAGCGCTTAAAGAGGGATGGGACCCAGCGTGCATGGTAGATTGGTCTAGGTCAACCTCGAACAGTGTCGTCTGAGACAGGGGAAGCCACACTGCCCTTAGTTGTCCTAATGCGAGTAGAGGCGTTGCCAAACACAAGCTGACAAGTCCCGATTTGGAACTTCGGCACGGGGAGTGCGATTTTAGAAGCGAATAGGGTGAACTATGTATCGATACTTGCAATGGGCTGAGATAGATCCAAGACTCTAGTTCCCGCGCGGGTGCAGATCACCGGCGCGGCGAACCCTACACTATCCCTAGTCCCAGCCTCATAACTAGTGCGAGGGCGGCAGAGGGTCTAGATGCGGGGAGTTCCATGGCTGTCAGCATTCCGAGCTGATGAGGCTTCAGCCAATATTGAACACGACCATTTAGTTGCATATAAGCCGTCGCATCTAAAGAGGAGTCGCAGAGTCAGGTTTGATCACGGGGAATACGCCCAGACTCCTTCTCGACCACTCCCACGCGTTCAGCCTTTTGGACTATTGGACATGGCTGAACCCCAAAGGGATCCTTTCGCCTGGCCTGGAATGGATTCAGCCACGTTCAGGTCGCCACAGAAGGAGATTAGAGCGGCAAGTTGCCAGGCTCTCCAGAGATGTCTTACTTTGTGGAAGCGATCCGTGCAAAGGTAGGAGGAGGCGATCGTGGTGGTTGAGCAGCCCCCCACTATTCCGTGGCATCTTTATGGGTGCAGCTGCAGTCGAGCAAATCTTCTACGCACTACAGCCCAAGCAATTGATGAAAGATGTCGGCATCTGATTAAGTAGGATATGCCACTCTGGTTTATGCAGTAGCAGTGTATTGAAGATTGCCAAGATAAATAGCCCCTGGTGCGTCCCAAGGATAAATATTAGCCATGGGCAGCAGGAAACTCGCGTCCAGAGTATCCTTGATGTGAACATCAGGGCGATCGGACGGCTGTTGTTGCAAGGGATGAAGCCATCCTGCTGTCGGCCGATCGGGAAGAGCCCAATGTTGAAGATGGGTTGGTCTGTTGGGTGAACTGGAATGTCAAGGCTGGGAGGCGGCATCTTGATTCGGCTGTTCAAGGCTGGCTGGTGTACAACGGCGAAACTTTCTTTGGCGTCATCACTCATAGCAGTGACAGTATTGATGATTGAAGGCTTTTCAACTAGCTTTAAACGGGTAACGTTCAAAGGCTTGTTTGGCCGATACTTGTCCATGGGAAAGGCAGCCGTGGCTCATGCAGAACCATCCACGACTCGAGATCGTCCAAAGTTGTCTTGGGAGGCGGCTGAGGATTATCGGCAGTCACGCTTAGCGTAACATGATTGTCAATCGCCGAGCAGAGCAGACCCGGCTATCAAAGTCATAGCAGCATTGCCCGGAACAGCCTAGAGAAAGAGGCGCACTTCCCACCGAGACCGAGTGCTTATCTTCTATCGACTTTTGAGGGAGACTTAATAGGGCGAATATGGCCAGAAGAATTCAGATAAAATATTTGAAGAGTTTCTATGTACTTGGACTGTATTTAATACCAATGATACTGTTCTTGTATCTTTATTTGCTTACGTATGTGATAATCTTCCATCCACAAACAGCTTATGCTCCCCCGCAAACTCATACTGGCATCATTTTCCAGGATCGCCATGACGGCTCCTCAAGACCCCTGTCCGCCAAAATACACTTGCCCGGTAAACGTTGCGCCAGAAAACTGATAACCGCTGCCTGTGTTGTTGTTCTGGATCCCTCCTGATGTGCTGAAATGGTTGACAGGGGCTGTGTTAGTGGGAGCCGGGTTTCGAGGCACATCATGGCCTGGAGACTGGTTTCCCGACCCCCAGGATGAATAGTCGTAGGAGGGGTTGCTTCCAGAAGTCTGGCACCCGTAGGTCTGTAGACCAGCGTCGTAGTCTCTAGAGGAATAGTCGCTAACAGACGAGCCAGGCAGCTCAATCCGCGGCTCCACCAGTGTCGGTTGTGTTAACTGCGAGGGGATGGACGGCCTGATCTGCGATTCCCATCTCGACAGCTCGCCGAGCAGCCTCTTGAAGCCATTGTCCTCGGCGGAACCGAATTTTACCATGTCTCGGTGGTTGGCGTGGATGGTTGCAGAGTTGTACCCTTCTAATGTTGCTGATTCCTTGGATACGACTTTGCCAACTACAGGCAGAGGCAACTCTTCGTAGAAACACATAATCTCAAGAGACCTGCCGCTCTCTCGCAAATCTCGTATCATGGACCAAAATTCTACTTGAATAGACTCGAGGAGCTGGTTGTCTCTCTGCAAGAGGTCCAACAGGGTGACACTGGTAGACTTGATGAGGCCGAGGGCAGAAGCTGGCATCTTGGCCCAGTCCGCCATCCATGACCCCTTGTGAGGTGTTCCCATGAAGACGATGCCTTTAGTGTGTTCAAAGATACCACGAAGATGTCGGTCCGGGTTGTTTCGTGAACGGAGGATGGCGGCTTTGAGGACAAGTCCTCCAAGACTGTGGACGACAAAGATGAGCGGACGAGACGATGCGCCGCTTAATGCTCTGTCTGTCGTCAAGTCGTTCAACAAATTTGTTGCATGGTCAATGAGCCGATTTGTTGATGCTGGGCCGGACTTTGCGACGACATAGGCGTCGTAGCCATAAGTAAGGATGCGAGCTCTGGTGAGTTTGGATGGAAGAAGTGTTTTCGGCCAGGGCTCAGAATGACCGTGGCCTCTCCATGTCTTTTCCCGATTTCCACTTAAGCCGTGGATAAAACAGATGTCGACGGTCGCGTCGGGACAATCCCTCAGCACCTTGACTCCATCAGGAAACGACTCTGAAAATGATGGTTGATCCTCCCGGGTAAGGCTGCGGCGGGAGATCTGGAGCTGGTCAGGGACCAGGGTTGGGTTCTTTCGCAGACTCTTGTCAGGGCTGAACATGTTTCTGAATTTCCCCATGGTTTACGTTGCGTTGGTTGGGGGCCAGAGGGGAATTGGGGGTCAATAATAAGATGGTGTTTCAAGCCAGGAAGGGCTCTTATTAACGGCAAAGACTTGATGAACAGGCCGAGGCTCGGCAGTAGGTATGCTTAAAAATGCCTAGGTAGTCGTCATGATCCGAGGAGACGACTGAGTCAAATATGAGCAAGACGACGAGTTCGTAACCAGGCTCCATTCCCCGGTTCATTGCCGCGTTGGCAAACAGGGCTGAGCGCTTATTCAAGCGATGCAAAGGGCGGCAAGGCAGCTTCCCGTAGCACAGCCACGCTCCAAAGTACAGACATGACTCCCAATAAGGGGCGCCTGAAGACACACCAGCAAGACCCTTGAAAGCGGCTGGGTCAGATGGTTTTGAGAGGGAGGGTGCTTGTTGGGTGATGGATGGTGCCGCTAACAGACCAAGAACGGGAGCGGGAGCGGGAGGATGGACTGGACCATTAGAATGCTTAAAACGACGAGGTTAAAACGACGATTTGAACAATAAAGGAATCAAATACAAAAGAAGACAGAATAGTAGCAAGGATAACTACAAGGTTCCCGCTCCCATTATTCTCAAGACTCGTAATTGCCCAGGTTACGAGGGTGGGTGGTCAGCCCCCAAACCTGGTGTTCAGCCCAACACCAAAGCCACAGCTGAAAAAAAGAGATACATTTAGATCCCACCAGCTGACTCGCTTCTCAAAAGTACCGGCTGCTTCTCCCAGGGTCGTGATTTGCTTATTTCAACGTTCAGCCTCAGGATGGGCTCGCCCATTTATAATCGCAGTCCCAGTGCAAGAGAAGTGCACATTGAGCAGGCAGGCTTTGGCCTTGGACGTGTGTTGCCACGTTTTGTTGATTAACGAGCGTCTATCCTCGACTCAAAGAAACCTTCTCGGTCCCCTGTAAGGACCGTTTTCATCTTCTCCAACTGGCGACATCCCAGTAGCCAGCGGCAACTCGCGAGCCCCTCCGATAATCAAGTTCAGCTCCCAAGAACCACCACCAACTGAGCGGTTAAATGGAATACCAGGCCTGGGCTTCCGGGGACGCGCCCTCCCATACAAACGGCGATACTTCCCATTTCAATACATATGGGGGATACCAGTACAACAATACAGGCAGCGGCAATCAATTTCCCGGGGCCAGCTTCAACGGCCCCGTGTATTTCGGCGACGATGCAAATACCCGACAAGACCAGACTAGAAGGAGTAGAGAAAACGCATTGTTAAAGCGTCTCCACGTTTCACCTTATCAAGATCGAAAAGAACGAAATCCGGATCGAGTCCCTGAAACTTGTGAATGGTTCGTCTCTCATCGTCTGTTTCGAGAATGGAAAGAGAGTCAAACGTCAAGAATCCTCTGGGTTTCTGCAGACCCTGGTTGTGGAAAGTCGGTTCTGGCAAAATATCTTGTCGACCAAGTTCTTCCGACTACACAGTCAAGGACAGTATGTTACTTTTTCTTCAAAGACGACTTTGAGGATCAGAAGAGTGTGGTCAGCGCTCTCAGTTGCATCCTACGCCAACTCTTTCTTCAGAAACGCAGCCTACTTTCCGATAGCGTCTTGGATCAATTCGATACAAATGGCGAATTGTTCACTAGTTCATTCAGTGAGCTCTGGAAGATCCTTCTCAAGGTCGCGGAAGACGAACGAGCAGGCGAGATTGTCTGTCTTCTAGATGCCATTGACGAATGCGAGGATCTAGGGCGGTCTCAGCTCACTCAGGCTCTGGTCAAACTCTATGGTACGAGAAGGAACTTTAACTTGAAGTTTCTCATCACTAGCCGACCTTATGGCTCTATTCGCCGTGGCTTTCAACCACTAGAGCTCCCAGAACTACCCATGATCCACCTGAGTGGTGAAAGCGAGGTCGAGATGTTAAAGATTTCCCACGAGATTGACATCTTCATCGAGGCCAAGATACGGGACGTCGGAGCACGGCTTAGGCTGACAGAAAGAGAACAACATCAATTATTGGGCGGCCTTAAGCGAGTTCCCAACAGGACGTATCTATGGGTACATCTGACACTGGACCTGATCGAGAACGAGGTCGACCTCAACAAGACTGGACTAGATCAAATCACTTCTCAGATTCCCGAATCAGTCGAAGCCGCTTATAACAGGATTCTTGCAAAGAGCCGAGACCCCGAGACGGCAAAGAAGCTGCTTCACATTGTCGTGGCAGCAGCACGACCTCTCACCCTCGAGGAGATGACCCTGGCCTTGACTATCCAACAGGAGCACAAGTCTTACAGCGACATCGAGCTTGAGCCTGAAAAGCGCTTCCGCGAGAAGATCCGAGACATCTGCGGGCTTTTCGTAACCGTCATCGACTCGAGGATCTACCTGCTTCATCAAACCGCCAAAGAGTTCCTGGTCCGCAATCAGGCTGTGGGTGGCAATCATGCTGACCTCCCGTGGAAACACTCCCTTCTCCCCGAAGAATCACACCGCCTCCTCGCCGAGATTTGTACTCGGCACCTCCTTTTCGCAGACTTTGAGTCGCCTCCCGCCGGCAGGGAAAGGAACTCCCTCTTCCTTGATTACTCTGCGAAGCATTGGGCTTCCCACGTTCGCGAGCTGTCAATCGAGATGCAAGAACGCATGACGCCCCGGGTATTGGAGCTTTGTACTGTAAAGACGGGCCGTGGCTCTTTCTGGTTTGGAATATACTGGAGTAACACTCACTCAGGCGCTCCCCGTGGGTTCACTAGTCTCATGCTCGCCTCCTACTTTGGTCTAGAGAGGGCTGTCAAGTGCTTACTCGAGGCGGGAGACGAGGATCTAAACACCCGAGATTATACACATCAACGGACAGCCCTCTCCTGGGCCGCAGGGAACGGTTTCGGCGGCGTCGTCAAGCTGCTGATCAAGGACCCTTGGCTTGACTTTAAGCATTACAAGCGTCTGTTCAAGACGAGGACAAAGATCGACCTTCAGGACGTATTCGGTAGGACCCCATTGACGTACGCTATTTGGAGTGGCAATGCAGCGGTAGTCAGGCTGCTACTCAAGGCAGGGGCGCGGAAGAGGCTGGAGGACAAGATCGGGGGAACGCCCTTGTCGTATGCCTTTTGCTCTGGACGCAAGGATATAGCCGACCTGCTACTGAAGGGGAGGAATCAGGACGATCTCAACGAGGACATCAAGGCACTCCTCTTCTCAGCCGTGAGGATGGGCGACGCAGACGCAGTTGCGCGACTTCTCGAGACGGATAAAGTCAACGCCAGCGCAAACGACAATTTCGGCAACACGCCACTCGACTTTGCCGTCGAGGGTGGTATTGACGCCATAGTCAAGCTGCTCCTCGACACGGGCAACGTCGAGGTTGGCGCAGATATCCTCCCCTTGGCGGCCCGGAAGGGCAAGTCGTCCATCGTCCAGATGCTCCTCGAGTCAGGCAAGGTTGACGTCAACGTCAAAGACTCACGGCTCGATCAAGCGCCGCTGTTGCTGGCCGCCAGATCGGGCTTCACGTACATGGTCCAGCTGCTGCTAGACACGGGCAAGGCCGACGTAGACACCAAGGACAGCTGGGGTAGGACACCACTATTATGGGCCGCGGCAAACGGCCACGGGGATATTGTCGAGAAGCTCCTCAAGACGGGCAAGGCCGATGTGAACGCGAGGGACAAGGCGGGTCGGACGCCGCTGGCTGTGGCATGCGAGGTTGGTCACAGCGGCATTGTCAAGCAGCTCCTCGCAATAGGCAACGTCTTCCTCGACACCAAGGACCACGAGCACAGAACGCCGTTGTGGTGGGCCGCCCACGAGGGCCACGAAGAGGTCGTCTGGCTGCTTGTGGCCACAGGAAAGGTTGACCTCGGCATCAAGGACAGGAGCGGCATGACACTGAGGGGGATGACCAACAGCCCCTGGATCAGTAACTACATAGGTTCTTAGAGCTCATGAAGTCTATGATGACAACTTTTGGGCTCAAGGGCAATTCGATATGGGATCGACCTGAAACCATGAAGGAGTAATCTGGTTTCCAACTCAATCATCCCTCGTGGCATGGCATCGCTCGCATCAAGTTGTGTTTACCTGAACATCCGGCAATTTCCTCAAGATTCACATCGGATACATGTCATTCTCTTGAAAACCGGGTACGGCACCACCGGGACGCAGAAGTCTGCTATATTGCTCATGGTGTGTGAAGCAATCGACCTGATCCGGCCGGGAGAGACACGTCAGTCAATAGCGTAGCGCAGTTGCAAGCGCTTCACCTCGCGGTCGTCACAAAGGTCTTCGGAATGGCGTCCTATACATCCGCACGCAAGTCTTCGGCTCGCAGATACCGACTTCCAGTCGGCGGCAAGGCTGACACGAAGATGACGGATCAATGGTTTATGCTCTTGATGTGGTAGTCTTGGTTGGGCAAACAAGATTAACCCTCATGCAAAGCTTGGCCCACAGCCTTCACATTTCTTGTTCGTGCAAAAGCTTGGGGGTTGGGGCCCTCTGAGGGCAGATCACCTTCCCGAGCGGGCAGGTCAAGTGATTGGAGGAGAAAAGCTGGGGTGCAGATCCAGGGGGTCATGGTACGGGCCGAGCATCCCAGACCCTTGACTGCCGGACGGTCTTGTGAGGGCATTGACGAGAGGGACAAGTCTGCACAATTCCCCGATGAGCCGATCAATCATGACATGCGGGTTGCTGCTCCCCCCTCGGAGCCCAGTTACCGGCGAAGAGCGAGGGAGAAACAAGTCAAGTCCGGGATCCGTTGGCAGGGCGTTTCATGTAAGTGAGATGCGTCCATGTGGTTTGTGACCTTGGGGAGCAAGGGAATGGCGGGTTTGGGTGACAAAGGGCGAGCCGACGGTAGTATCGGATGGTCGTCTGGATCGGTATAGCTTCCGCACAATAAGGTAGGACAGGGCTCGCCTGGGCCCTCCTGGCCTTGGTCTTAGTTGGGGGGCGTTAATGGATCTTGGTACGCTGATCGGACGAAAAGGAAGAGAACGTCTCTGAGAGCTGGACGAAGCTCTCCTTTATACGACCAAACGCCTACAAGCCCTCACAACGCCTCGATCCTACAGTAGGCATGTTGGTTCTCACCCAGGTACCCGCAGAGCAATCGATCCTTCCCGTCTTGAACAGCCCACGGCGAAATAGGCAGTTCGAGTGACGGTTCCTGGATAATTGCGTGCAGGACAGGGGTGTCGAGGCTGGCGGGATGTGATAGGGCAGGCCATCACAGTTTATTGCAACCTTCTCCCCTTCATCTCGTGGCCCGAAAGCCGCTCCAGTCATTTTAGCTTTTAGCAAGTATTCCCTCATCAAGACAAATGACCGTACGACTTTGATGTCTCTCGGAATTTAGGGACCAGCCGCCTTGGGCCTGGGCAAGAGGTCAAGATCTCGGTCTCGTGGAACCGCCCAGCCGCCCGCTGCCCTGCCCTCTTGTTCGGGCCGTCAAGTCCATCATGCTCGACATTGACTGGGGTGGATGGATATTGGATGGAGAGATGGCCGCTTTTCAGGTCTCTCTGCATGCATGTTGCATGTGCCTATGTCTGTACTTTTGCCACGTTTCTCCCATGCCTCGCCTCCATACCGCCTCTTTCATCCCAATTTCCTGAGGGGGTGTTTACCGAACCCGAGGCATGGCATGAACGGATAGTCATTCGTCCGAACGTATCGACTTCACGAGCCTCGAGGAGGGGAAGTCCAAAGTGACAGAGTTCCGTATTCGGTTCCTGGCAGGTCGAGCAAGCAACTAGACAAGTCCGTACGAGCCGTGTGCATCCTCTACGCCTAGCCTCGAGGCCCTAATGTCGGCCAACCTCATCTCACAGCCCTCCATCTCGGTCGATTGCCGCCCTTTGCCCATCCCTCGGCGAACGGGTCATCAGTCAACGAGCACAACCCGACCCCATGTTCTTCCGGATCGTCCTCTTTCTCATGCGGTCATTAGACTCCTCGCATGATCCCACGAATGATGAAACCCTTTCATTTGCCCCACGATGCCTTCCCGTTTCTCCGCAGCTCTCTCCGCATTTGTGACGGTTCATGGCTGCCCACTCTCAAGGTAACATGGCGGTTGCTGCTCCGGATGCCCTGCCTCAACTATCGGCACTACTTAACTCGGATCGCCAGCCTTACGTCGCCGTTGGGGGCCCTTTTCTCACCCTCGTGAGCTCATGCAAGACACCTTTTTTATGCTTGAATGAATGAAAATCCTTTTAAGCTTTTCATAAACTTAGCATTGCGTCTTTGCTGCAACAATGTCGCCCTCGAATCCCAAACTCGCCGCTGGCGGTGCGTTTCACACGTGTAAGTCGACGGCACCTCCAGAACCATAGCCTCGGTACCATCTCAGGCCATCCCGTCTAACAGAACTCGCAAAAAGTCCAAGGGGTCATCCCCAAGAAGCAGCCCGCTCCTTCGAGTAGCACAAGGCCCAGGGTTGCCGGTGCCAGACGAATAACCACTCCCCATGCCTGCACCGAGTGCAAGAGACGCAAAATCCGCTGCGATGGCAAGCTGCCATGTGGTCAATGCATCACCAGCCGAGCTCCCAAGAGTTGCTCATACGACAAGCACCGACAGCGACTGATTCCGTCCAGGAAGTGAGTTGACCCTTATCAGTCACTTGCAGCACCTCTTTCTGACATGTTATCAGAGCCCTCGACACCTTGTCTCAGTCCCTGGAGGAGTGCCGCTCAGTCCTTCGACGCCTCTATCCGAATCACGAGGTGTCTACTCTCCTGCCATTGACCACGCAGGAGCTTATCGAGCTCTTGGCCCAACCGCAAAGCAGAAGTGACGCTGCTCTACCGTCACCGCCCCTCGAAACCGCCTTTCTGAAGCAAGAGACATCGCCCACGCAGTCTGAGCCAATGCTACCACTGCCATCGTCTCTAGAGGCCGATCTTGACACACTGATTGGAGAGCTCGAGTTTGAGATACCATCCGAGCACTTCGAGGGGGAAGGGATGGCCAGCCTTCTCGCCCAACAATCATGGTGGGACTTCAATGCGAAGCAATGGGACTCTGTGCAAGCACCGTCCTTCGGTGAAGGTCAGGTATACGGTGCTGGGGTTGCTGGGCCCTCAATTCCAACTCAGAACTCGGTATTCAAGGACGAGCACAGCATCTACAGCTCCCTTGGCTTGAGGTAGCTGCATTCTGGAAGATGCCAGATCCATCTTCGCCATACGTTCTGATTGAGCTTGAGTTACAATGACCCCTGGGATGCAGGCCATACCCCTCAGTTCGACAGGTTCAACTTACTAGATTTGAACGAGTAATAACATTCAATTGCGATTTCCTTTCTCGATAGGTAGTTCGCACGCTTTCCCCATCATGAGCCTTGATTCTGTCTATCATTCCCACTGATGGAGGAGTGTTCCGAGGGATCGCTCCTTCCTCCTCTACCAACGCCTTCCTCCCAGCGAACCAGCAGCATTACTCATCCACCGACTGCAGGTTTCCTCCAGAGAATGAGTGACCATCACTTCGATAAATCATCTTCGCTGTTCTAACATCTCCCGCGGCCTTTTGCTACTACTCACGGAACAAGAACACACTGCCTCCTTGTCGGCTTGGGCGACATGGACCATACTCTCATCTGCAACAACCTCAAGTGCCGGCAGGAGCTCGGGGAGAGCGCTCTAGCAACAACATGCAGGTTCGCTTCCAGATTCTATGGCCTCCCTAGCACCTTGCTGACCTCGCTGCCAGTCACATATTCTGCATGGAGTGCGCTGAGCGACTGGGGATGACCGGACAAGAAACGGAACGCCGCAACACATGCCCTGCTTGTCACTCACAGCTCAACAACGCCTACGATGCCGTCATTACGAACCTCAACCCCAGCGAAGAATATAAGACGACCATTTTGAGCGGCCTTGGTCCCAACGTCGTCATGGAGTGTGCTCGTCGAGCCCTCGGCTTCTGGGCCTACCAAACTTCCCAAGACATGTACTACCAACAGCAGCTCTACAAGACACTTGCAGACAAGTACTCTGCCCTCAACATTCAATTCGAGAAGACTATGAGCGACGCAAACACGGAAATTGACGGGCTCCAGAACAGGCTGGCGGGTTAGTCGCCATGGTAGATGCTCCAAACGCCAACAACTAACAAAGAATAGGCATGGAGGCGGAGCAGGACGCCTTGCGACGCAAGAACGAAGAGATCGGCCAGGCATTCAAAGAAAAGGCTCGCAAGGTCCTTCAGTTACAAGAGCTCTACGATAAAGTCAAGAGAAGGGCTGAACTCGGCCAAATCCGGCAGGCCGCCTCAGATGCTATCGACTTGACTCTCGAGGTACCATCCCAACTTAACCCAGGCATTGCAGGAAATAACCGAGGACCCGAAAGCGATAATACTCCTGCGTTCAACCAGCGTCGAGCCGACGGCTCGGGTATGAACACCAGCATGCCTCGAAGCTACCCAGCCGTCACGAGGGAGAGCACTCTTTGGCCGCGAGTGGGGGGCGCATTACGCTGTAAGTGCTATCGGGCCATGAGCACTTGACGTATACTAATATAGTGAAGCTGAGTCCACGGCGACACCGCCTGGGGGCTTTCGTCGTCCAGGAATGGGAGGGGTGCCATCAGGGACTTCAACGCCAGTACCTGTCGTTGGAAATATTAGACCATCAATGGCAACTGATTTTACGCCCCCTCGCAATCATTACCCTGGAATTGGTATAACTTCTGGTATTAGAGTTAGTCAACCGGACAACATGGCAGGGCTGAACATGCAGGGAGGGCATTTATAAGCAGACATTTCTGCAGGGAGAGAAAGATGGTGGTTATATGGAAGCAATTATTTCTTTGATGTATTACTCTCTTATTCCTCGAATAGGGGTCTCGGTCCGGACCGAGAGCCTGACTGAACAAAGGAACTTCCGGGCAGAGCATTGACCTTGTCATGGGAGAGGTGGTGAATGTTCTACCATTAGTCTTTGTTGCCCACTGGATGGAATGATGTTCGAGGGCCATATCTGCAACGAACGAGGACGATAATAGATGTCCTGGAGATGTTTAGCTTTTGTGATATTCACTAAGGAACTACGGTCTTTAAAACGGCCACCCGTTCTCACGCTCGAGTCACTGTGCCTTTTCTTTCTGTACTTATAAATTAAGCTTATTCTGTGGTCCTCTCTTTGCAAACACATACCATGAATGCCAACTACACCGAGTGCTCGGGGCAACAAAGCCAGCACGTACCCGAGACTGAACTTCTACTCCATCCACCGTGTGCTCAACCTAGATCGCACCGAGAAATCAGAAGCATTTTTGTACCCGGAAATACTTCTAGGGACATCAAGCTTGGGCAGTATAAACCCATGCGCAAGCTCAAGCGCCGCCGAAAGGCCGCAGGAAGCGACCTACGAGCGGAGTTCATGGTCAACCAACCCAATAACGAACCCCTCGAGCAACTCCTCGAGTCAAGCCTGTTTGCAGGACTCAGAAAGCAAACCAGCAAACAAGGATGGTCCACAACATCTATGGGAGAGCCACAGCCTAAGGGTCTGGGGATTCATCAGCCCAGAGAGCGAGATTCGCTGCCAACACCAGCCTCGGCATCACAGCATGCCACTCGAGGGATGCGGCGCGCCGGTCCTCTGGCATCAATCCAGGAGCCATCTTTTCGGCAGAGGATTGAAGATGTCATGTATGAATGGTTAATCGAAAGATCCCTGTCTCCTTCCGCCCAAACTTGTAACGCCCCATACGACGAGGTCTTGCACTGGAACAAGCGCGGCATTCGACGGCACGCCGAACTGGGGAACCAAATCGATCGTAAATCAGAATGTAACAAGGCACAACGGGAAGCACTCTTCCCACTGCCTCTTGTAATTCTCTCCACGACGTCGAATTCTCGGACCTCATTCGTGGAAGACGAAGTGGTTCGACGATCCGAAAATCGCATCCCCATCGGCTGCAAAATTTGCGGAAAACTCAGCGAACATCATGAGGCAAACAGAGCCTCTATAACGGGACTCACAGAGTGGAACGAAACCCTCGACCATATGCATACACACTGCAGAAACAACGGGAGATGGGCCAAAGCCTCGATCAAGGGGCTGTGGTCCTTGTTGCGATATCCCAGCAAGTTACACCGCAGGCTTAATTCAATCCTGCAGGTACTTCACGAAGATGCACAGCCTCTCCTCTTGGGTAAATTCCGGGGTCGCTATCAGCTCAGGCCGACCGATGGCCAGAAGCAGAGACGGAGGAAGAAAGACCAAGATCACGGGATAAAGAAGGAACGAGTTTGCTTTTGATCCGCATTTTGTTTATGAAGAGGCGATTGGAGAATGGCAGGTTTGCTTTTTAGTTTATACTTGCTTTATGAATGGGTACTTACAGACGGGATGAAAGTATGATAACGAAGATACGGAGCTATGCGACCAAGATAGAGTTAGAGCTTAACGAAATGTCACGATGTAACGACAAATAACGGCATGTTGGATGACAAACCCAATATAGTTTACGATATAATGCGATAAAAGATTCGATGGTGCATGAGGCTGTCACGGGCAACGTGGTTGTCGGGCATCAGTCATCCATCACTCGTTGCCATCGATCACGGACTGGCTTCGTATTTGAAAGTCGTGTGGTTGCTAAGAATAGACGCAGACGGGAGCTGCAAGATGCGTGTGAGCCACGTGACTGATGGACGCGACTTTTTTGGCAGCTTGGAGCTTATCGTCAGCCAAGACCAGGGGGGCCGCGTATGCACTATTGGACGCCACTCTTAATGGAATGGGTTGCCAAAGGAAAGGGAAAGGGGACAAATCATTGTTTTTTTTTTTCACCCTGGACAACAGACAATCTGGCTTATCTATCGTCTTATCGTGACAACAAGAGGCCTTGTCCCCATTTCCCTTCCGCGTGCGACAATCTATTCGACACCAATTATCCACCCCCATCTCGTGTCCTTGCTCAATCCCTGTCACTTTCATCATCCTGGCTAATCCTCTTCTGGCCTGTGACTGAGACCACAGGCCCCTCTCTTCCCTCTCTCTCCCCGTTTCTTGGAACGGGAAGTCCTGTTTGCTTTCTTCCTCTCGTTTTCCAGCTTCAGACTCGAACTCCTCCCCCTTCCTCTCGCTTTTCAAACCCGCTCGCGCATCTCGCATGATGCTCTACACTCGCTTCAACTACTAAACACCTAATAATATCTGGTCTCTTGTTTGACCAGCACCTAATTAATCTTTGTCTCATCCCCCTTGTGGGACTCCCGTTCGCTCCAAACCTCAAACATCAAAGGTATCGATCCCCAGTTTCGGCCTCGTCGACTCGAACTCCTTGGATCCACCCGTCGTCGTAACACCTCGAAGCGTTCGCCCAAAAGATCGAAACGGGCCCGTCTGACGTCCCTTCGCGAACCTCGAGTCGACCTTCATCCTCTTTCGCGTTAGAAGAAGCACCCCCTAATCAAACCTTGAGACGCCTTATCACTGTCGCAATCGCTATAAGCTACCCCAGCGCTGACCCTCATGGGTAAATCATGTTGGTATTTCCATCTCTACTTCTAGCTTCTAACTGACGGCATTGTGTCGCGCAGCGCAATATGGCGTCGTCCTCGACGCCGGTTCCTCAGGAACCCGTGTGTACATTTACAAGTGGAAGAACCACGCCGCCGCCGTGAAGGACGCCTCCGTCACCCAGCTCAAGACCCTCCCCAAGATCAAGCTCAAGGAGAGCAAGAAGATCCACCCCGGTGTCTCGACCTTTGCCGACAAACCCTCCGAAATTGGTGTCAACCATCTCGCCGAACTGATCAAGATCGCCCTCGCCGAAGTCCCCGCCGATAAGGTCTCCGAGACGCCCATCTACCTCATGGCCACAGCTGGCATGCGTCTGCTACCGAAGCCGAAGCAAACTGCCCTTCTCCAGTCCATGTGCACATACCTGCAAGCGAGCACCAAGTTCATCCTCCCCGACTGCAATGCCCATATTCAGGTCATCTCCGGCGAAACCGAGGGTCTATACGGCTGGATTGCCGCCAACTACCTTCTCGGCGGCTTCGATCATCCCGAAGAACATAACCATGGCAAGAATCACCATACCTATGGCTTCCTCGACATGGGTGGCGCGTCCGCCCAGATTGCCTTTGCACCGAACGCGACCGAATCCGAAAAGCACTCGAACGATCTGAAGCTCGTACGCATGCGGACACTTGATGGCTCTCCTGCCGAGTACAAGGTCTTTACTGCGACTTGGCTCGGCTTTGGAGCCAACGAGGCTCGCAACCGTTATGTCGAGAGTCTGTGGGATCAGTACGGAGGAAAGACGATCCAGGAAGTTCCTGATCCGTGTATGCCTGTTGGTCTAACAACTACCTTGAGAGGTGATTACGTTGAGGGCAAGGTCGACGAGCCAGTACTGGTCGGCACGGGAAAATTCGACGAATGCCTGAGCGTCACATACCCTCTCCTCGGCAAGGACAAGCCATGCCCGGATCAGCCCTGCTTGGTTAACGGCCAACACGTACCGGGCATTGATTTCGATATCAACCACTTTGTTGGAGTTTCTGAGTACTGGCACACGACACATGGCGTTTTTGGTGGAAAGCATACGGCGTATGACCTCGCCTCGTACCAGTCCATTGTCCACGACTTTTGCACCAGTGATTGGTCGGATATCGAGAGTGAGCTGGAAAAGCGCAAGAAGTCGCCAGAGAAGAAGGCCGAGGAGGCTCGCGCCGCATGCTTCAAGGCGTCTTGGCTCATCAACATGCTGTACGACGGCATTGGTATTCCTCGAGTTGGTTTGGAGGGTGGACATGGAAACAGCACTGCCAAGGAGACCGACAAGATGGAGGATCCCTTCAAGCCGGTAGACAAGATTGATGGCATCGAACTGAGCTGGACACTGGGAAAGATGGTCCTGTACGCTGCTGGTCAGGTCCCTCCTCAGGGCACAGCGTTGCCTGTTGGTTTCGGTACCAATGTGGAAAAGGGAACGCCTGATGATTTCGAGCACGCTGGTTCTGTTCCGATTGGCTCTCATTCTGGCGACGACGACGATGATGATCTGGACGACATCTTGAAGAAGCCAGGATCCTCCACCACCGGGATTATTGCATTCGTGTTTGTTCTTCTTTTGGTGGCCTATCTTCTCCGCAAGCCTGAACGGAGAAGAAAGATCTTCAGCATGGTGCACCGTCGCCGGCGTTCTGGAAGGCCTGGTCGCTCTCTGGCCAGCAAGCTTTTCGGAAGGAATTCGTTGGGATCATATGAGAGGGTCATGGAGGAGGGTGATCTTTCCGACTTTGAGCTTGGCGATGTCGACTCGGACGAAAACGACCACTCCGATAGCAGCAGCAACGGGTCCCGGAAAGGACGGGCGTCTGGTCTATCAACCCCCAGCATCGGCCTAGGACAACCGGGGGATCTCCTGCGACCTCCCTTGGCAATGGACCGCGCTGGGCTTGTGATACGAACTGAGAGCCGGGAAAGACTATCGCCCTCCTTGTTGAGCGCCGGGCGAAAGAGTCGGAATGTTAGCCCAACACGGACCAAGAGCCCATTTATGACACCGTTACAAGAAGACTGAATGGCTTGACATGAAAAAATGGCCGGGTTGAGCGTTGGGCACAACTGCATGTTATTGGTAGGACTTGGAGATCAACTTTACGGCGTTTGGGGAAACTGCTGGTACAGGCATGGATCTGGCGTTTGAGGAACTCGCATTCTAAAACTCGTCTTGAGGGCGTTGCGGAATATGTCAATCCTTGGTCGCGAGACGAGTGGTAAAGAGATGGACCTCGTTTGGATATTGGGCAGTCTGCTTTTCAGAGACATCTTTGTCAGGGGCTTGCAGTAGGCATGGGCAGCACTTTCAGTACATGGTTAACGACAATAATTAAGTCAAGTGCAAATACATGTTGATTAAGAGCAAACATCGCTTAAAACATGGCGCCTTATCGTTACAACAGGTTCCCGTTATGTGCATCTCTGAGGATATCCATATAATTCCCACCCCAACATCCAACTCTTTCACCAAGGCCAACGTAAAATACCCAGGTCTCATCAAGCATGACCCAGCATGCAAAATCAATTCGATTGCTTCTCGAGGAAACTAGGATCTGCGCGAACTCTTGACTCGAATTTGCGCCACCAGTCCTCAAACGCTTTCAGCGGCACAACCTCGACGCCGCCAGGGCCTGCTGTCCCGCTGAAGCTCGATAGGAAGTTGAAGGCGTTCTGGATAATTCGTTGCGCCAGTACAGTGGTGCTGGGCTGGCCCCCTGATGAGTTGTTGCTGGCCTTGTTGGCGGCAAGCTCCTGTAGCCGCTGGCCAACCGACTCCTCAGGTTCAACAGAGACTCCAACCATAAGGCCGCTCGCGTCACCACCTCCGCTGACCTTGAACATGGCGCTCTCCTTGCCTGGGCCAATGCCGCCGAGGAAGCGGAAGTTGGGGGTCCCGCCGGACTGGGCGGCAGCGGCAACGTCCTGGGCGGTGGCGAGGTAGATGGCGGCGGCGGTGTTGGGCGGGAGGGAGACGCCGGGGAGCATAAAGACGACAATGTGTGAGAAGGACTTGGAGGTAGGGAGGGAGTAGAGGAATGAGGTTGGTGAGGGGGCTGAGGCTGGTTCAGTGATCAATGGCTGTCCCGCGGGGACGATGCCGAAGAGAGGACCCGACATTGTGAGATTATGTGAATTGAGAATCAGGCGCGTTCAATTGAGCAGGTTTGGACGGTCCAGGTACGCGTGGGGTGGTGTCGTCTTGTTATCTGGGGGGGGCTATGTATGGTGTTGAGTTTGTAAGTTTCTTTGCCCTTCTATGGCTGGGTGGTGTGAGACGATTGGTGCGCGTCTTCCAGGGCTCTCCAGAAGGAAGTGGAACTGTTTGGTGACCTCATACCGGATTCTGCTCGCGATGGTCTAGGGTAGGTGTGTCTGAGGGGATTGTCTCGGACACCTTGGGCTTTGGAGGTGTAACAACTGACACACGGGAGTAATTCATCCGTATTCACTATTGTTTATAGTTCTCATATGTGAAGTGTGACTAGCCTAGTTTCTGCATGCGACGTCGTTGGTATTCACCTTGCCAGATGAAGATTCACCGAAGACGTGGGTCTTGGCCGTGGTCACGAGTGCCCGCTCATAGACACCATGAATGCCTGTGGACTTCCTGATTCAGCCTCACCGAGTAAGATAACTCGCTGGTACATGAATTGGGCGACAAAACTCGACACTGTCATCAATATTCCTGGTCTCATTGGAGATCCGTTCCATGAGAGCAGTAGTCACCAGGCCAGGCTTCATCTATAAAAGAGCATCACAAAAAGCCCGCAGGATCCTCGACTTTTCATCACTTCATCAACTCTTCTCTGCATATCAACCACTGCAAGCACACCGAAGCTATCCACGGTTTCACTTGAAAGAGAAAGAGCCTCTACTCGAACTATACTATTCGGCTTATAGCCCCTCGACTAGTCATTCCAAGCGTTTGAGACCTTGCATCAAAATGGCTAAAACTAGCATCGACTTGATCGACGATGTCGACATGTAAGTCATTCAGCTTTGGCCCAGGAAGGTAACTAACACCATCAGGTTCCCGTATGCCGATACGGACCCTGATGCGTTCACCAAGATGAACGCTGGTCTCTACACTCTCATATGGGAAGATGCCCAGGGCACTTATCCCATCGGCTATATCCTCGACCGTGTCTTTCAAGAGCTCCTCAAGGTGCCCGAGCATGTCCGAGGCAAGATGGAGTATGACACAGAGAAGCGAACCGTTGTGCTATTCCGGGAGGGCACAGAGCAGGAGCGCACTCGTCGTGTTGCGGCTCTAGGGGACTACTGGCGCCAGAACAAGACATTCCCCTTGCTCCGTGGCTGGCGCAACGAGCTCTGGCCTGTCTACGGCCGCATTGGCGAGCTTCTGTTTAGCATGGAGCGTGCGGCGATGGGTTTGATCGGCACTATGCGATATGGCGTCCACATGATTGCCTACGTTCGGGATGAGAGTGCACCGTATCGCCTTCGGCTCTGGGTGCCTACACGTGCCAAGAACAAGTCAACCTTTCCTAGCATGCTCGACAACACGGTAGCTGGCGGTCTCATGACAGGCGAGGATCCCTTTGAGTGTGTCATCCGAGAAGCCGACGAAGAGGCCAGCCTCCCTGATGAGACTGTCCGCAAGGGCGCCAAGTTTGTCGGCAACGTCACATACATCTACATCACAGACGCAGGGCAGGTCGGTGAGGGCGGCTTTATTTATCCTGAATGCCAATGGGTCTACCACCTCGAGCTCCCCAGCGACGTGGTGCCCCAGCCCAAGGACGGCGAGGCCGAGAGGTTCGACCTGTGCGACGTCGACCAGGTCAAGGCGGACCTGGCCAAGGGGCGCTTCAAGCCAAACTGCGCGCTCGTCACACTCGACTTTTTCATCCGACACGGAATCCTCACCGAGGAAAATGAGCCCGAGATTGAACAGATCAAACGGAGGGTGCGCCGTGACATTCCATTCCCAGGTCCACACCAGAGCAACTGGCGCCCGGCTTGAGCTTTGCTGGCCGCGCAATGAGAATGAAGAGGCGCAGGGGCATCATCATTGAAAGGCTTGTTGGGGGTCCGAGACGTCGGTTCGTTTTGGGTATCATTACAACATGATCTAGAGCTATTGGAATGCAGATGCCTTCGGGCGGCGGTGTAGAGCTAAAGCCTAGGTAGATGGACGGACAGAAGTATTCGGCCAGACTATTTCTTGACAAGCAGATACACGTTGTCGACGCGAAGGGGCGTCAGCTTCTTGACGGGACCCTGAAGTGACATGAGAAGGCCGCCGAACGAGACATAGGCATTGCTGTGTACCGGGAGCTGCGGTTAGTGCAACTGGTCCTCGACAGTTCAAAGGCATGCCTGTGTCTGAGATCAACTCACATGGTGTTTCCGTCATATGTCTCCTCAAACTTGTAGATCTTGCCGTGGCAAACATAGTCGTAGAGATCCGCAATCGTCGCCGGCGCATCACCATTCTTGCCAACGTCCCTCCAGCCCTTCTCTTCCTCCTTGCTTCCGTCCAGGGATAGTGTCGTCGACAGAACCACGTGCAGAGTATCCGAGACGGCGCAGGGGAAGAGCTCGATGTTGATGTCGAGCGTCATGACCGTCTGCGAGTCGCTCGACGTGCACGAGATGCGAGCGACGCGATCGTACTTGGACTGGTCATAGTCGGTCACCGTGAAGGATTCCTCAAAGAGGGTGGCGTCGCCGCTGGCCATTGTGGGCAGGTCGGGGATAGATCTCGAGACTGAAGGGAACAATGAGAGTTCGACTCTGTAGAATTAGGAGGGAGGTCGGAGAGGTTGGCTTTGTCGTCGTTGTCGTCGGCGCAGGGAAGTGAAAAGGTTTGGAGTGGCCGAAAAAAGCTGGTGGGGTTAGGCGCATAAAATCGAGAACTGACGTCGGACCGGATACCTACCAAGCGGGGCGCACACACAAACACTTTGAAGCTGTTGAAAGCTCAAGGTTCCATATAAGCCTTGTCGTTTTTCTCTTCACAGTCAAAACTACTCTATCACATCTGAAACGAGACAGATCAGTCCAGAAGTCATGTCCTTTCGAAAGCGAAATGTCGTGATAGGATCTTCAGGACCAGCTTCACCTGCTGCCCGACAAGAGAAGTCTCTTGCACCGGGAACAAGACCATCTCCGCTAGATGGACGCCTCACAACGTCGACCGGCACACAGTCTCTGGACCAACTCCTGGCTGGTCATGCCGGAATGCCGATGGGAACATCTCTGCTCATTGAAGAGACCGGGACCACCGATTTCGGAGGCGTGCTGTTGCGATACTACACTGCAGAAGGACTTGTACAGGGGCATCACGTCCACCTGCTAGGCTTTGGTGACGCCTGGCGCAGGGAACTTCCTGGACTCGGAAGTCTGGATGGCTCCAAGAGCAGTGGGAAATCTACGTCGTCCTCGGATGACAAGATGAAGATCGCTTGGCGTTATGAGACACTTGGGCAGCGCGGCGTGCCGGCCAGAGGCATGTTCTCCTTAGTCTTGTTACTCTTTTCTTTCCGACATTCCTCTAACAGGTCGATTCAGATCCTCAAGTGACCCAAGGGCCCGGTCAGACTGCGAGTGTCTTCTGCCATGGATTCAACCTGACCAAGCGGCTGGAGAGCAGCGCCATCAAAGGCCAACTTTTCGCGACACCAGTCGATGGTCCTCTGGCTTCACCAACGCAAACTCCATTTCACAAGTTCATTGCGGATGTAACTTCCAAAATCAAGAACTCACCTCCTTCGACCATCCACAGGATTGTGGTTCCTAGCCTGCTCTCACCCACGCTCTACAACTCCGCTGCCAGCCAGCCTCGTGAGATTCTCAAATTCCTGCACGCGCTGCGAGCTCTTCTCCGACAGTTCTCAACCCAGGTTACAGCGATAGTGACCATTCCTATTACACTCTTTCCGCGGTCAACTGGACTTACGCGGTGGATGGAGCTCTTGTCTGACGGAGTCCTCGAGCTCATTCCTCTGCAGCACCAAGCCCCAATTACCCGAGAGCCAGGAAGCGAGGATAAAGGCCAAGGTCTCTTGCGCGCCCACAGTCTCCCCGTGTTCCACGAGAAGGGCGGCGGCTTGGAGGGCACGTGGAACCGGGAGAACCTCTCGTTCAAACTCAGCAGCTCCAGTGGACTGGTCATTACGCCCTTCAGTCTTCCCCCGATCGGAGATGAGGAAGAGGCCCCGAAGCCTTCCAAGCAAAACGAACCGAAGAAGGAGAGTCTCGACTTTTGAGCTCAAAGCATCGTCTTTGTTGAAGCAACTCTTGGCTGTCGCTAACGTGGAGCTCCTTTGGGAGGCTGGAGCTTGCCGCCTTATCTTATCGCAAATGCCCCCCAAGCTCCACAGCCTAAAAAATTCTTCCCCTTCAAAAGAGCTCCGAGCTGCAACTCTGCTTCCTTCTTCTTTCTCCTGATCAACATCTCTACTCCAACAGGTATGTACAAACAATTTTCTTTGCTGCGCGCGAAACCATGGACACAATGATTATACACTTATATCTGTCAATCCCCTGATTTTCTGTGACGACACACTATAAAATTACGAAGACGACTTATGATGTTGTCCTTTTCACATTCTTGCGCTTGTCTATCACCGCAATCAGAGCGTCCGCTAACCCGCGATGCTTCATAGGTACCATGGCTATACCTTCAGACCCGGCTCCTGTCCGGATCTCCAAGATCGCAGGGCGCTACCTCATCTTCGACTCGGACGCTGCTGCCCTTCTACGTCGGAACGAGAACGTCAACGGGACGCTGGCCGGAACAGCGCCTCAGCAGCCGACCCAGAATATCTTTCTCGGTCTACCTGTCGAGCTCCGGCCAGAGGAGGCCGAGTCGTTGGTGCAGAAGAAGGTGGCTTTTCTCGTAGATGACGTAGCTGCCCATCAGGCTGCGCTGCGCAGCCCCAACCCTGAGACGAAGAGGCTATACCTCGACTCGCTCAAGACAAGGAAGCAAACTGCCCAGCAGGTTTTTGCAGAGAAGAATGCCAAGAGAGCCATCGAAGTGGCAGAAAAGCATGGAAGGCCCCGCCCGACCGCCTCTCGAACCACCCCTAGCAATGCAGATGACGATGCTCTCTTCTCAAGTGACCAGCCTGAACCCAACCCGCGTCAAACGGATGCTGCAATCAAGTCCCTCGGTGTCACGCCGACCTCCAGTGGGCCGATGATCTCTCCTGAAGCCGAAAGGACATACCTTGCCGAGAAGCCGACGACAGGCCCACTATGTGGCTTCCTCTTGACCTCTGGTTACTACATGACCCCTGGTCTACGGTTCGGTGCCAAGTACAGTGTCTATCCCGGTGACCCTCTGAGATTCCATGCACACTTCATGGCGAATCAGTACGGATGGGAAGAAGAGATTCCTGTCCTGGACATCGTAGCAGGAGGCCGCCTTGCCACGGCAGTCAAGAAGGCTTTCCTGATAGGAAGCAAGCAACCAGGGGATGAAGATCTGCCAGACGGCAAGATGCGAACCTTCAGTATTGAATGGGCAGCGATGTAAACCTCGTTAATTTAAATGCTATCAATAATGCGTCAAGAGAAGTGACCGCGAAACAAACATGATCTTGCCCTAATTCTCGCGGGACTATGCCACCAACTCCGCTGAAGATGTAAACGAATCGAGTTGTAAAGAAAACTCCTGGCAATTGTTCCCTTCCTATAGTATAATGCACTACTCAAAGTCAACCACTTCATACCAATCCTGCCATGATGCAGCGTAATGGTGACCAACCAACCAAGCTCAAGGAACAAATATCCGGCTGAAACTAATCACCTCCCGACGACAACAGACACACTTGTCAAAATTGTTCATAGCTAGGGAGACACGGCAGTCGTCGCAGAGGCTCAGGCATCGGCAGGGCCAGACGATGATTGTTCGTGGTGAGCTCTGGCACACGACACATTGAGGCCCATCGCTCCCAAAGCCAGAACCGCCCTCTTCCCACGGTGTCGATGCAAATGGCTCGGCAGAGCCGGGTTGTCGCCGTGAGAGTAAAAGCTGCTCAAGTAGTCTTTCTTCTTCGTCAGGGCTGAGCTTGGTGTGGCGGCCTGATGGCACGGCAGCAGCTCCAGGGTGTAACAAGCTAGCCCCGGGCGCCGTGAGGATACGCGTTCGCTGCAGCTGCTCCATTCGGCGATACTTGGATCGTGTCATGATGCCGTCAGTCTGAAGATGGGCTGAGAGCGTCCTTGCCTCCTCTCGCTCTTCTGCGTTTGTCGGATGAAGCAGGCGCGCAAGATCGGAAATCTGCATAGGGCTGTCGACGAAAGGGGTGCTTTCTCGAGTAAATCGAGGTGACCGCTGGGTAGGTGTTCTCTGGCCGTCATCATCATCCGACTCCCATTGCTGATAATCATCGACTCCCTCGCCTGTGGTCGATAATGAGATAACACTCGTAGTGTCGAAATCATCGTCATCCGAACGTGGTTCGAAATCACCGCTTGTGTCGGTTGATCCCCACCAACCACCCTTGAGCCAGTATTTGTACAAATCCGTGTCCAGGCTGTCCTCGTCTTGGGGACTCGTACGCCTAAACTCGGCTTCCACATCTGTCGCCTCGTTTCTAGGGATGCGACCGTCGTTATAGGCCGATGGCCCCTTGTTTCGTGCTTGGCTGCGGTGAGAGCTCTTCGTCTGACTCTTAATGCTTTTGGGATGGCGAGCAAGCCGTAGAAGCCAGCCAGGCTGGTATCGGATGCGAAGGGTCCCAAGACACCACAGGACAGACTTTGCTCCTATCCTTGCGATGAGCTTGTTGATGCTGAGTAGAAACTCCAGGGCCATAAGCCAACGGGAACTTCTTTCAGCTGCTCCAATGCCGACTCGCAGACTTCGTTCACCCCGGCTCTTCGGTACCTTCTGTGCGGCACGTTCTCTGGCATACCCATTTGACGCAATCACCGGTGCTGCTTTCACTGGGATCAAGCCGATGGCACCAATTTGGTCATACCGAGAGTCTGGCAGGCCACTGGCGATGAGCTTTCTCTGCAACTCTTCTGCCTCCTTGAAGCGCTCCTCTTCCAGCCAAGTGTGTCGCTTAAGATTAACCCCTCGATCCTCGTTGAGGTAGACAGCTTCACTAGCCATGGTGATGGCTCCGAAGCCGGTGCGAAGAAGCGCCGTGTAAAAGTCCATTTCTCGAGTGATGCGAATTTCTGACAGGGAAACGTTGGCTTGCATGTTGCCGTGGGCATGGCTGAGGCGCTGGCGAAATGTCATGGAAGCCATATCGGGGCTCGACGGGGGAGACAATGCTGATAGCAGCAAGGCCAACGAATAGATGAACACGCACATGACGATGCCTATGAGGACAAGAACATGCGGAACGAAGCCAACGATGCAGACTGTCGGGAATCTGAGCAAGCCCTGGGAGGATGGGTCATCAAGGTCAAAGGATATGGCACTCCATACGATACTTCCCATGAAACATAGGCCCCAAAAACCTGTGCTAACGAGGCGGTATCTCGCTTGCAAGTTGAAGATGCCCAACACATGGCTCGTGATGTGAGTCATGGACGACAAGAAGGCAACTAGGAGCACCTCTGGGGGAGTATTGACACGCTTCATAATCATCGATCGGCTCAAAGCTATGGCACTTCCGAGAGTAGAGGAAGGAGCATCAACGGGGCGAGCTTTGGCAAACAATCCCCAGCCAAGCTGATTGCTAATAGCAGCGTCGGCTTCGGCGAAAGCAAGAGACTGTTCGAAGAGGGTCATGCCAGTCTCGGGAGCAACTGGGCGACCTTGCACAGCACATGAGACAGTCTCGAGGAATTGGCTCAGACAGAATGTCCCAAAGAGGGGCCAGAGTAACGACAAAGACCCAGCGAGGTCGCGAGCAGAGCCGGATTCGTCCGAGGGTATCATTCGTACGGCAACACATGCCTCTTCGTCAGAACTTGAGAACAACAGAGTCGAGCTCAGAGAATTGAGAAACGAGTTGGCATGTGAGAACATGAGGTCGGAGCTCTTGCTTGCATTTCCCCAACGCAACTCTGAAAAATCGGAGGATGTCTGACACTGGATGGACTGGAGTAATTGGCGAGCCTGATAAACGAGCAAGACGACTGGTAGAAATCGCAGTAGGAGCCTCGTCGGCCATCGGAGCCGTAAACGTCTTCGAGTGGCAGCAAAGATGTGTGTCCGGTTTAGTATGACGGCCATGGCAATGCAGCAAAGGGCCCATTTGCTTGTAGCATAGCCAAAGACGCTGCCCAGGCCTCGAGCGCCATCAACTGATAGACGCGCGGTGGGAGCGATAGCCTCCGCCTCCGCTCCGAGGGCTTCTGAGGCTCCCGCAGCAGCTACGAGAGGTTCCACGAGAGGTTCCATTATGTCTTGAATAGTCGGATCGGCGTCGGCCAGAATGGCGCTCGCATCGGCAGCCGCTGGCACGTATCGTGGAGCGTCCGGGACGGCTTGGAGGGTATCGGGAATAGAGATATATGTCCCAAGCTTCTTCACGATTCGGGGACCGGCCCAGACCAGATCCTCAAGGATGGGCGCATATCGGGTTACGTTGACAGTCCAGGCTGCAGGATTATACCATGAACTGGGGATGCTGCTGATATTTGGGCCTGTGCCAGCACTCGAGAAGCTCGTGAGGGGTGATGGCGTGGATGGCACGAGCTCTGCGGCCATGGCCTGTAGCGAGGTAATTGGGGGCGAGGTCGGCGATATCGAGATAGCGGGAGGGACGGGTTCAAATGGTGGATGGTCGAGTTCGGTGTTTTTTTACAAGAGCGGATTGATGGGTCTCGTCCAAGACATTGTGAAGCGTCCTGTCGCCAAGGTGCCCACTCGAGGTCTCTGGATGGACGAAGTAAAGCGTGCTTCGGCGGCTTTGACTGCTTTGGTCTGGGGTAATGATGAGGCTAGGTACCTCAATGTTGACATTCGAAGCGGAGGTTCGCTGGCAACCAGGGACCCTCGCGAGTGTACCTGCCAGGTAGCGCGACTGTTGCTAAGCCAGAAGCGGAAAGGCCCGGTGCATTTGCTGATGAGTCTCTTTGCCCCTTAGAGTTAGCGCCCAGTGGACTCGAGCCAAGCGTGAGAACCAATTTCAATCCTGCACACAGTGCACAGTGCAGGGAAGCAGAGCTGGCGCAAGTGGTACTTACACAATGCCCTCTCAACACCTGGTTGACACCCAAGCACTCTTCACGATGGGCCACCAGCTAGAGATCAGGTTGGGTAATAAATGGAGTGATATTAATTAAAATTCATTTCCAGAGGTGACTGTCTGTGATTCTCCTCTTATTTCTATGCCCAGATAAGTACTGCTGCTTCTGACTTCTTGATTTTTTGTGCACAACTGTAGAACTGGTTATGGTCGGAGAAACTGGCCCATTCAGTGTTCCAGTTCCTAGAGGAGCCCAGTAGGATATCAGCCGCAGAAGGCTGATCAATCTCCTACCACGGAACGACGCATCATGATAGCTCAGTGATACACCCACCTGATCTCTCCGTGTTGCCTAAGTGGTGAAACGAAGCTGACTCTTTTCTCGCTGGGTGGCGGCTCTTCGCTGGCGCTGGTGAGGGATTCAGGGTTTTCCAAACCTGCCACACGTAAAGAATCCATCTGTCAACCCGCAAGTACAGATTCACAGAGAGATGCTGCCACTGCTTCATTGGCTGCCTTGCTTGCATGCACTGCGCGTGCGACAAGATCCCGATGGAGGTTGGCGTCGGATGATGGGAGGCTGCCCTTCAGCCATAGGTTTGTGATCTCGTCCCGCGCGGGGAGGTATGCAACGCAACAGGCCGCTAGAATCTCCTTGTGCTCTGATGGGACCGGGTCCAGCACCAGAAGAGGCTCTTTGTCGTCTTGGCCGGGTACCAGCGCTGCAACTCCTCCCGAAACTGTATCAACACAGTCGATACCAGCATCAGCGAGAGCTGCCGCCGCAACTGTGATGCATCCACTCAGTACGTTCATCATATCCCACTCCTCGCTTCCTTGCTCGACGGCTACTTGTCGGGCCTGGTCTCCTTCGATGATGGTGACGATGACGTCCACTCCGCTCTTTGGCCATCGATCCGCAATGAGGGCTCCGCGAAGGGCTGCCTCGAGATGAGAGCTCAGATCACGCTCACTGGCATCGCGCAGATATCCTCTCCTTTGGCGTGTGGCGAAGGGGGCATATTTGACGTGAGTGGACAGGACCATGTGAGGAGAGAAGGGAGCTGATCGTGGTAGAGATCTGGGCCCATGAACCGTACATGTGAGCTTCATGCCTTTGCTACCAGATGCATCTTGAGACTCGATCTCCAAGTATGCTGACCCAGATGCTGAAGCAGTTACCCCAGTCCTCAAGTCTGATTCGGATGTTAGTCCCCTGCAGCAGTAAAAGTTATGAGGCATGCAGGCACTCACATTGCGACCGAACACTATTCGGAGGTCGTGCCCGACTCGTGACGGAAGATTCATCTGCCTCATATACCGGAGGTATCGTGACACCTCCAGGACCGTTGATGCGTCGTCGATCAGCCATTTTCTAATGAATCAATTTTGACCTTCACAGCTTTCATCGATGCGAGCATGGATTTTGGTCGCTCTCAAGTGAGGCTCTTTATGCAACAAAGCGAAGTGGGTAACACTATCGCGTAGATTAGTCATCCGAGGACCCATCTCTGAAGCCTTCAAATTTTCTCGCCGACCTCCATTCAAGCTTGCTCTTCTTCTTTCTCTTCATCACATTCGAGAGCCTGTCTACTCTCCAACGCACACTGCTGACGAGCAAGATCGATCAAAATTCTGTCGACCTGCCGAAATATGTCACGGTGCTGATTTGGATTCTACTCAGGCTCTCTTTCGTTGCCAATCGCAAAAGGTATGTCACGATTTCACGCGTTTTCTTTGCGCCCAAATGATGATCTTTCACACCACTGTTCCCGCGACACCTGAGCGTCTGAACAACATGCACTACCATCTGACCACTACAACATTGCCTACTTCTCATGATCAAACCGACATTTGGCCAACTTCTTACTGACTGGTTTGAAAAGCTTTAGGCAAACTTGCTATACTCTATCCCAGTCTCGAATGGACTCGACTGCCTGCAAGGTTCGTACACTTTTCCCTTCCAGCCCCCACCTGCCCCCAGTCGATGATGAGAAACCTTTCATTCAGTTCTGCTTCTGAAGCGCTGTGATGACTCCTAAATTACCAAACCAAGATCTCTGATACTTGACTTTACTTCTACCCTTTGCTTCATTTTTATTCTGTAGCTTGAAGCTAACCCCACACAAGTGCTAGGAACGCCTGAGTCCCCAAACAGATCCGACCCGCCTCATTTGCCAATCTGTTCAGTAAGTCTATCGCGTGAACTTGAGGTGCAAAGGGGATTGTGTTTCATGATGACACAAGTTCTATCCATTCAACGACTTCATCTTGGCCAAGTCGCCCTCCCGCACCATAGGCTCTTCTCGGAGGGCTGATGACCGGTTGTGGAGTTTCTCTTGGGTGTCATGCCGACTCCAGTGTCCGGGGTGCTGGTGGCTCGTTCTGGGTTGTTAGTAGTCAGGGCCGGCTGAGATGACTGAGTAAACTGGCTTGTCTGAATTATCACACTCTTCCTTGATTCCAAATGTGTTCTCTACTTGTTCCACAAACATTTGACATTCGCTAACGAATGCAAAAAGATTCAGAGAAACTTGACGCCAGTCCGAGCCGCTTAACGTAGACACCCATAGGTAAGTAGGGGTATTCTGTTCTAGCCTCAGGTAGATGATGAAAAATACAATTCATGGGCCTCTTGTCCTACTCTCAGACCTTAATTTCGTCCACTTTGCTATGATGTGAACAACAGACAGCAGTCTATATGCAACCTGATGGCCTCCTTAGGTAAAGATCGCGATCTCACCTCCCATCTCGGAGTACATTTCTCCATGCCCCTAGGAGTCCCCATCCCATTCAATAATGACCTGGCCGTTTGTGACGTCTGTTGGGTAGAAGTGACATCTTAGCATCCCTGTCCAGCGCGTATAAAGGAGATTGCCGTGTAAAGTCTAGATATAATCCTCCACTGTCTAGAGTTTTAGAGCACCCCTGCAAGTAGCCATCTCCTGAAGTCATCATGCGCATGTAGTTGAAGAACAAGCACTTTGTCTATTTACGTAACGTGCACTCTTCCACTCACCTCTCCGAATTGAACCATCTCACGCACCGCCAAGTATCATCTTGGGACAAACTTCGCCCAGGGTGGATCGTACAGGTGTTCTTGTCAGGGCCTAGTCTCGGATAAGCTGATGTCGAGGGATCCAATCAGAAACTGCCCCACGACCCCTTCCCTCGACTAAAGGGACCAGAACACATGCATTTCAGCGGCCGACTCGCCCTGGCACGCAGCACTTCGTATCCCATTCCCCAAGAGAAACGGTTGGCTTTGTAGCCACATTGCCCTTGCGCAACGACACTCGTTCGACGAAGACTACGACAACGCAACGCGATCGAAGACGGTCGAAGGCTATTTCGAGGCTACAAGGAGATCAGGAATACGAGAGCCCACCGTGCGCCGTTGAGAACCACCCGCTGTGCTTGGTAGTCTCTTGGGCATCGCATCCCCTGCGTCGCCCTCCTAACATCAACCACTTTTCTGGGCTTTCCATCAACCATCACCTCGCACCGCCGGTCTTTTGTCAGCGCACGACAATCTTGCGTTCGAGTTCGAGTGCGATCTAGGGACGCGACGCCCAGCGTCTCCGCGCAAAGGTCGTTCAATGCCCTCCTATGCCTTGCCAACGGCCAACTCCAAGATGATGCCCCGGCACAACGCCGCCGCCTATTCCAACGGCTACCCACGCGGCAACACTTTTGACATCTCTCCACACAAGTAGGTGCCCCTCCTCTCGGCTCATACAAGCTGCAAGCTACGTCTCTGGGGCGTCGCATGCGCATGATTCTGGGAGTCTATTGCTGACCGTTGGATGCTCACCAGATTCCAACCACGAACATTGACACCAGCTCAACGCCGTCGCAAGAAGCTTCTTGTTCGCCTCGTCGTCGTCGGCCTTATTCTCTTCGTCTTTAGCCTGTGGCTATGGCCGTCCAGCTCTGTCGCCTCCCTCGTTTCCTTCGGCCTTCTCTCGACGAGCGGCACTCCTGAGCTTGAGACAGTTCGATACTACGACTTGACCACAGTCCAGGGCACCGCTCGTGGATGGGAACGTGAGGAGCGCATTCTTCTGTGTGTGCCGCTCCGAGATGCTGAACCTCATCTCACCATGTTCTTTTCCCATCTTCGCAACTTCACCTATCCTCATCACTTGATCGACCTTGCTTTCCTCGTCTCCGACTCCAAAGACCGAACGCTTGAGGTATTGTCAGAAAACCTTGAGGCGATCCAGGCCGATGAGGACCCAAAGCAACCTTATGGCGAGATATCTATCATTGAGAAGGATTTTGGTCAGAAGGTCAACCAGGATGTCGAGAGTCGCCACGGTTTCGCTGCGCAGGCCAGTCGAAGAAAGCTGATGGCACAGGCTCGCAACTGGCTGCTCAGCGCCGCGTTGCGACCATATCACTCCTGGGTTTACTGGCGTGACGTCGATGTGGAAACTGCCCCCTTTACGATTCTCGAGGATCTTATGCGCCATAACAAGGATGTCATTGTTCCCAGTAAGTCAATCATCACCATGGCTTTGCGCAAAGTTTCGCGACACTAACCCATTCCAGACGTTTGGCGGCCGTTGCCTGACTGGCTTGGTGGAGAGCAGCCCTATGATCTGAACTCTTGGCAGGAGTCTGAGACGGCCTTGGCGCTCGCCGATACGCTTGATGAGGATGCTGTTATCGTCGAAGGTTACGCCGAGTATGCTACATGGAGACCTCACTTGGCGTATCTCCGCGATCCATTCGGCGACCCAGACATGGAAATGGAGATCGATGGCGTTGGAGGAGTCAGTATCTTGGCAAAGGCCAAGGTTTTCCGATCTGGTGTCCATTTCCCTGCTTTCAGCTTCGAGAAACATGCTGAGACAGAAGGATTTGGCAAGGTGAGTAACTCGCTCGTCGCAATTCACAGTTTCCGAGATACTAACGAGACTGGCTAGATGTCCAAGAGGATGAAGTACTCTGTTGTAGGCCTGCCACACTACACCATTTGGCATTTGTATGAGCCTAGCGTGGATGATATCCGTCATATGGAGGTTTGTTTTCCCTTCTTCCTTGCACCTACTGGGTCATCTCGATCTAACACTTGCCGCAGGAAATGGAGCGAGAGCGACTTGCTCGTGAAAAGGAGGAAGAAGAGAAGAAGAAGAACCAACAAAAGATTAAGGAGGAGTACAGTGACACCCGGAATGAGTGGGAGAAGGATAAGCAAGAGATGCAGGATCTGGTGGCGCAGCAGAAGCCCATCAAGGAACCAGCCAACGCCCCCAGCCGAGACGGTTTGGCCAAACCTCATAAGGGCCAGGGTGATTCTGCCGACTCTGCGAAGGATGCAAGCATACCAAAGGCGGCCAATGAAGAGGTCCAGGTGGTCAAGGGAGAGGAGAAGGCGGTCAAGGAAGCAGGAAAGCCGGCCGGACAAGAGGCGAAGGTGGCCGAGGGGGCTGCAGCCAATGCAGCTGGCGATGCCGCCCAGAAGGAGAAGGTGGTCAAAGCAGCTGCTTAAGCAGCATCTGGCCAACGGAGGCTATGTGTTGTACAATATATGACTTTATGGGCGGCCTTGGGGTTGATTCGGAGGACGCTTCCAGTTGGGCATGCAGGATGTGCGAGGGTAACTACCCTCGAGGAAGTTGTAGAAGGCGTTTGGTTGGGAAATGGTTACTGGTTACAAGCCAACGAAAAGATACAAGATTAATCATTTGGACATTGCCATATTACGGGACTTGAGAGCAACGTCAGCATGGCCTGGTTGGGACACTTGATCCAACTCTCCCCCTTTCTCAGATATGACCAGCTACCCTGTCGCTCATAAGGCAAGGTCCCCACTAAAAAAGGATACGATGAGCTTCATGAACCATGAGCTAAATACTCTGTCGTGAATGGACAACCTGTGAACAGTTTGAAGAGCCAGAGTCAAGGAAGGCGATGAACCAAAAATAAAAAAAGCAACCTGCAGACTGACTTCGTCCGCACCTATCGGATCGTCAAGGTGGACAGTGAGACTGACATGATATTTTGCGTTTGTTGAGCCTTACAGTACTCAAAACTGTTCAGACTGTACCAAATAAGGGGGTCAGTGAAGTCCCTGGACTTGTGACAGTTAGCCAATCAGCGACATCGCTGGACGACACCTTGGAGAAAGACAGAGCGCAACTTCCACGCGACGTTGTTAGTGGTGCCTTAGCTAGCAGTGCGCTACGTAGCGATTTGATCTTCCATCATCCACCCTCACAACTGTCCAGGCAGCGCCCGACCTTCTACCAGCGGTCCCCAAGATTCCCTAGAGAGGACGCGGTCTTCGTGTCTTCTGGGAACACTTGTCTTCTTTTTCCCGCTGTGCGATACTGAATCCAGCCAGTTGGCAGCTCCTACAGAACCTCCGATTCTAACGTTCTCGGCCGCCCCGAACCTGAGCGAATCGCTTGGTCGCACATTTCGACGACCGTTCTCGAGCGCAGAAGATCATGAACCGCGATGAACAGCAACCCGTAACGATGGAGAGCCCTCGGCCCTCTGGGGTTTCCAGCTTTGAGCACCGCACCCTCCCTCCTCGGATGCAGTACCGAAGCCGGCCCGTCTCTGTCGCAGTCGACCCTGTTTCGTTGGTTATTTCAGAATGCATCTCTATAACTTCCGCCATCCAGAAGCATGCGCGCTCGCCGCACTCGTCCGTTTCCGCCATTCTTGGAGGAAGCCCCAATCCCGTTCATCTTGGGCCTCCTAGCCCGTCTCCGCGCGGGAGGAGTAAGAGCCCCGCGGCGAGGCTCAGCGACGATGCCTCCCATGATGGCCTCACCAATCGTTGGGGACTGCGCGGCCAGAGAGGCAAGAGCATGCAGGACAACCCCATGATCACTGGTTTTGGAAAGTTGAGGCATGAGCTCGCTGGTGTCAAAGGTGCGTCGATCCTCGCAGCTCGCTCCTCCGTCATGATGGGTTGTTGTAGCTAACATTCTGCGTCCAGATATCCGGTCATTTGATGCTCCTGCGATCCTCGCACCGTTCCTGCACGTCATCCAAGCCAAAGGCACCGCCGCCCCCATTACGATTCTGGCCCTCGGCGCACTGAGGAAGTTTCTGGCATATGGCTTCATCTGCCCAGAGTCGCCCCGATTTGCCCTCGCGATGCAGTCCCTCTCAGCCGCTGTTACACACTGCCAATTCGATATTAGCGACTCGGGACAGGTCGAGGTGGTACTTCTTATGATTCTAAACCTTATGGAGGACATGATGTCAGGCCCTGGCGGAGATATCTTGAGCGACGAGAGCGTCTGCGACATGATGGGCCGTGGCCTTGCCATCTGCTCCCAACCACGATTTTCTCCCGTGCTGCGCAGAACCGCTGAGGCTTCCATGGTTAGGATGTGTCAAATCATATTCGAAGACATCAAGCACCTCGAGTTTGAGGCTGGCGAGGATGCTGATGCATTGGAGCAACAAGTGGACGACGACCTCGACAGCGTCAGAATGGAGGCACCTGCCCCTGAAGCTGAAGGTTTGTCCGCTGAGCCCACGAGTTTGGGACTGTCTGGAACAGCGACCCCGGACCCTGAGCGGAGTAGCAGGGAGACAGCGCCAAACTCGGAGACACCTCAAGCCACTGCGAGCGAACCAACTGAAGAGACGGAGTCTGTTGACCTCAGACCCTATTCTCTGCCTTCTGTTCGCGAGCTTTTCCGGGTTCTGGTCAATTTCCTGGACCCTCAGGAGCGGCAGCACACTGATAATATGAGGGTCATGGCTTTGCGCATCATTCACGTCGCTCTCGAGGTTTCTGGGCCCTTTATCTCTCGGCACCCTGCATTGGCTGTTATCGCCGAGGACCGCTTGTGCTGCTACCTCTTTCAGCTGGTGAGATCCGACAACATGGCTATCCTTCAAGAATCTCTCACTGTTGCTGGCACACTACTCGCGACCTGCCGTGGTGTTCTCAAGCTGCAGCAAGAGCTTTTCTTGTCTTACCTGGTCACATGTCTTCACCCCAAAATTGAGATTCCTCGGGAACCTGGAATTGAGCCATCTCTGTACTCTGGCATCCCACTAAACCCCAAGCCCAACAGTGGGCGAGCGACCCCCGTTCCAGTCGGGGAACAACAAAGACTTGGCTTGGAAGGGGGTGCCCGCAAACCGGATGCTCGCCAGGCCATGGTTGAGAGTTTAGGAGTGTTGTCGAGAATGCCAACGTTCATGGCAGAGCTTTTCATCAACTACGATTGCGACGTTGACCGAGCGGATCTTTGTGAGGATATGATTGGGCTTCTCTCGAGAAATGCTTTGCCAGACTCAGCAACATGGAGCACGACAAGCGTCCCCCCTCTCTGCCTCGATGCCCTGCTGCGATATATCCAGTTCATCGCCGAACGGCTGGTTGATGACCCTGTTACTGATGGTTATCCCGATCCGGCCACTTTGCGGGAGCAGAGGCGGAGAAAGAAGATCATCATCAAGGGAGCAGGCAAATTCAACGAGAAGCCTAAAGCAGGTCTGGGCTACCTGGAGGCTCAAGGCATTATCGAGAATGCTAGCGATCCTGTGGCTGTGGCCAAGTTCCTCAAGGGAACTTCCCGTATCAACAAGAAGGTGCTCGGTGACTTCCTCTCCAAGAGAGGCAATGAGGCTATCCTTGAGGCTTTCCTCGATGCCTTTGACTTCTCTGGAAAGAGAGTGGACGAGGCCTTGAGACAGTTTCTCGAGTCATTCCGCCTGCCTGGAGAAGCGCCTTTGATTTCCACCATCGTCGAGTCCTTCTCGGACAAGTATTGCTCCAATGACACCACAGAAGAAGTTGCGGATAAGGATGCGGTCTACATTCTGACGTATGCCATCATCTTGCTCAACACCGACCAGCACAACCCGAACCTGGACGCCAAGAAGCGCATGACGTTGGAAGACTTTTCTAAGAACCTCAGGGGAACAAACAATGGCAAGAACTTTTCTCCAGAATACCTTCAGGTCATCTACGAGTCCATCAAGTCTAACGAAATCATTCTTCCTGACGAACATGACAACAAGCACGCCTTCGACTATGCCTGGAGAGAGTTACTCCTTAAGACCGAGTCTTCTGGAAGCCTGATCATTTGCGATACAAATATTTATGATGCTGACATGTTCGCTACGACCTGGAAGCCAATTGTTTCTACCCTGTCTTATGTTTTCATGTCTGCCACGGACGATGCTGTCTTTGCGCGAATCGTCACTGGATTTGATGAATGCGCACGCATCGCCACCAAGTACAGGAACACCGAAGCCCTCGACCAAATTGTCTACGTCCTGAGCCACATGTCTACTCTGGCAACCGAATCTCCCTTCAACACCTCGCTTAATACCGAAGTCCAAGCTGGGGACGGCAGTGTTATGGTTAGCGAGCTCGCTGTCAAGCTTGGCAGGGACTTTAGAGCCCAGCTTGCGACTCTGGTGCTTTTCCGTGTCGTCACTGATAGCGAAGAGTTGATCCGCAAGAGCTGGAAATATGTATGTTTTCCATCTATGGACTTGCGAAACGTTGCTAATCATCCCCTAGATCATTCGCATATGGCTCAATCTGTTCACCAACTCCCTGATACCATCCTTCTCCCCGAGCAGTTTGACAGCCATGCCTCTACCACCCATCCCCTTGCAAACCCCCTCACAGGTCATTGATCGAGTGGCACGAAACGCAGAGACGGGCTTCTTTTCTGCTTTCACTTCGTACATCTCGAGCTATGCCGCCGATGACCCGCCAGAGCCATCGGATGAGGAATTGGAGAGCACGCTTTGCACTATCGATTGCATCAAGTCTTGCAAGATGAATGCGGTATTCGACAACCTTGCGTAAGCTTGCCTTTCTCCTTCCCAGTGCCTTGATGCTAACAATCATGTAGTAAACTTGATGCGTCGGTTGCCAAGGCAGTGGTTGAGGCCCTCATCGATCAACTTCCAGAGGACTCTACAACGACAGTGATCAGTGTCAAGCATGAGAGCATGCCTGGATCTCCCACAAACGGTCACGTTCCTCCATCAGAACACCTCAGATATGACCCCAGTGTTACCTACCTCCTGGAATTCTGCACTTTGTTGGCAACCAGGGACGAGGAGTCTATCGAGGATATGGGCAAGGTAGTTTTCGACACGCTCCAAGGTGTCCTTCGTGACTCGGGACAATACCACGCGATCACGGTGTCCCGAGCTGCGTTCTACGCTCTCAAGCTTCTCAAGACAGGCTACGTAAGTGTTGTTGCAGGCGTGCCCCAATCCCACACTGACACCTTCCAGGATCATGACTTTGTCAATGTTCCTTTCTTGCTCCATACCATCTCAAGCCTACCACAAGATGCACTGGGAAAGAACTCGGATCTGGTCTTGCAAGGCCTTGCACTTTGCATCGATGAATCTGGTCCCTTGAGGCGTGAAATGATGACATCACCCGACTTTTGGGCCATCCTTCGCTCCCTGGCTAAACGGCCTGAAGCAGCCGCGCTGGTATTCGAGATCCTTGAAAAGGGAACTACTGGAACACCGCCCGCGATCATGGCCGACAACTATGAGGCGGCAATCTCGTTGCTCAACGATTTTGCTTCAGCTGCCAGCCCCAAGCACTCTGTCATTCAGACACGAAGCACTCGACCTCAGAGGTCGAACCCACCTAAGCAGGACAAGAAACGGTACGTGTCTTCGTCTGGTAGGGAAGCTAGTTCACTAACATGGGATGATAGCCAAGCGGAAGCTGTTGCGAGAGGGTCCAAGGCCGTCAATATGCTGTACAACATGACGGATCGCATTCCTCATCTTATGCAGCAATCTCAGCTTGAGAGCAGTGAAGGTTCGTCATGACTTTCAATATCACTACGAAATGAATTTTGCTAATAATTTTGCCTAGCTTGGTCGGCGTATTGGTTGCCAATCTTCCAGGCCTTGACAACACAATGTGCAAACCCTTGCAGAGATGTTCGACAACTGGCCTTCTCCGCCCTGCAGCGATCTCTGCTTTCACCAGAGTTGACTTGCAGTGACCCGAAGGAATGGACTGCTATCTTTGGCAAGGTTTTATTTCCCTTGATCATCCAACTCCTCAAGCCAGAGGTTTTCTCATCTGACCGAGATGGAATGAGCGAGATGAGAGTCCAGTCCGCCTCCCTTCTTTGCAAAGTGTTCCTCCAGTATATGGTGCTCCTTTCCGAATGGGATGGCATGCTGGATCTCTGGATTAAGATCATCGAGATTATGGATCGCCTCATGAACAGTGGCCAGGGAGACAGCCTTGTAAGTCGAATGAGAATCTCACTGGTCGGATAGTCACTGACATTGCATCGCACAGGAGGAGGCAGTCCGAGAAAACCTTAAGAACGTGTTGTTGTTCATGGCCAGCAGTGGATACCTGGTTTCACCAAACAAGGATCCCTCCAAGGAGGAGCTATGGTCGGAGACTTGGAAGCGCATCGATCGTTTCCTGCCCGACCTTCGTGGCGACCTTGCTCTAGATGAGCCTGCAGTCGAGGAAAAGGCCGAGAGGAAGAGTGCGGAAAAGAAAGAAGAGCACCAGGAGCAGGCTGAAGAGGGCAGTGACAAGGTTGAGGAGAAGGGTGAAGGGGCCGAGGAAGTGGAGAAGAAAGAAGAGAAGAAAGAGGAGGCAAGCGAGGAGCAGTAAATAATGACGACTGGCGGATAGAAGAGGGTGATGATGGTATTACCACTATGGTGCTGAGGCGTCTGGATGATGATATGTTGTGATATTAGAATGGCTTAACAGAAGCACGCTGTATAAAACGCATAATAGAACAGCTCTGTTGACAGATAGAATCTGGAGACCTGACCCCCCCTTGTGAACTGAAGTCGTGGAGGCGCTCTGGGTGTTCATGTGACGCGGCTCTTGCCAAGACAAGTGGCTGGTCCCTGAGGTCGCTACGCAACGACGTCATCTGAACTGTGGGGTTCTTGCAACATAGCACAGAGCTCGCGATAAGGAAGTTAAAGGTAACCACCGACCATCGGGTACCTTGACGTGAGAAGTTGCTTGCTTGCTTGCTTGGAAGATATCAGTTTACTTGCACAATTTACGACTCTCTTGGAACCAGGCGGCTCACGCTTAGGCTCGAAAAGCCCAAAGCTCCCTCCCACCTTCGACATTTCCTCTCGAGCTCCCATTTCCTGACATTGCATGCAACGAACTCGGATACTTTGGCTATAACAGTCCGGCTTTGGCTGTGGGACATACCACACGCCTGTCAGGATGTCTGAGTATGGTGTCCCCGACTCGCTCAGCTCAGGGCCCTCGGATGCCCTGCCGCCCGTCAGCGACGCGAGCGGTGACGCGCCCGTTTTCCCTTTGCTCCAGAACAATGGCGCCGGGAGCCCTTTATCCTCGGAGGCACCCGGCGGTCCAAACCGGGTCGGGGAAGACGACAACGATGACGAACCTGCGGTAGCGAAGCCCTTCATGCGGACGACGAGTCCCGACCCTTCTGCACGAGCAGTCCCCGATACCTTTGACGACCGAGTGCCCGACCGATTGATATACAAGATGCACAAGTTTAGTCTGTATGAGACGGCGAGCCGGTATTATATCGTTGGCGTCGATGTCAGCGAGAAACGGTACAGGATTCTTAAGATCGACCGAACGACCGAGGGTGCCGAGTTGAATATGACAGACGACAAAATTGTGTACAGTCTCAAGGAGATGAATCAACTGTTGGACACCATCGACGACGGCAACCGAGGAACGGGTGGGATCAAGCTACGCTGCACCACATGGGGGCTGCTGGGCTTCATAAAATTCACTGGGCCATATTATATGCTCCTCATCACCAAGAAGAGCACCGTCGCCATGGTGGGAGGACACTACATATACCAGATCGAGGGCACAGAACTAGTTCCCCTAACACCAGCCAAGTTCAAGCCGGACACGCGCAACACTGAGGAGCAGCGGTTTCTCGGCATTCTGAACAATCTCGATTTGACCAGGTCCTTTTACTACAGTTACTCCTACGATGTCACGCGCACTCTACAGCACAATGTCATTCGGGAGCGCGAGGCACTGGCCCAGGGCATCTTGCCACCATCGGATGAAGACTTCAACTCGATGTTTGTGTGGAATGACTACCTATTGCAACCGGCTGTCAAGGCTCTCCGGGATCCTTACGACTGGTGTCGGCCAATTATCCACGGATATATCGACCAGGCTGGTGAGTGTACCATGGAATGCAATATGATGGTTATAAAAGAAGGGCTTACTGATAGTTGGAGGTAGCTTTGTCCATATACGGGCGTACTGCTCATATTACGGTTATCGCAAGACGATCACGATACTTTGCTGGTGCTAGATTCCTAAAACGAGGAGCTAATGATCTTGTATGTGACCCCTTCCTCGCCCATAGCATCAAAGGCTTGAAGCAATCGGTCGGCAGTATGCTCACCACGTTATCTAGGGCTATGTCGCCAACGACGTTGAGACAGAGCAAATCGTTGCTGAGTCACTGACAACATCCTTTCACGCACCTGGTCCTCAACTCTACTGCAGCCCACAGTATACATCCTATGTCCAGCATAGAGGAAGCATTCCACTCTACTGGACCCAAGATAATACTGGAGTCACACCCAAACCTCCAATCGAGCTCAACTTAGTTGACCCTTTTTATGGCGCGGCTGCCCTGCATTTTGACAACCTCTTCGAGCGTTATGGTGCACCAATCTATGTTGTGAACCTGATCAAGGCCAAGGAACGTCAGCCCCGTGAATCTAAACTACTGGAGGAGTACACGCATGCCATCGACTATCTGAACCAGTTTCTACCCGAGGGAAAGAAAATCATCCACAAGGCGTGGGACATGAGCCGGGCTTCAAAAGTGCGTGGCGGTGATGTGATCGGTAATCTCGAACTCATCGCCGAGTCGGTAGTCACTACGACGGGCTTTTTCCAAAATGGTGACGGTATCACGAGCCCTATGACGGCACAGAATGGTGTTGCCAGGACCAACTGCATCGACTGCTTGGATCGTACAAACGCAGCACAATTCGTCATCGGAAAGCGGGCGTTGGGCCACCAGCTACACGCGCTGGGCATCCTGGAAAACACTGCGGTCGAGTACGACACAGATGCGGTGAATCTTTTTACACATATGTGGCACGACCATGGTGACACCATCGCCGTTCAGTACGGTGGTTCGCAACTCGTCAACACCATGGAGACATATCGCAAGATCAACCAGTGGACGAGTCACTCGCGAGACATGATTGAGAGCTTCAAGCGCTATTACAACAACTCTTTCCTTGACAGTCAGCGTCAAGAGGCTTATAATCTGTTCCTCGGTAACTACATCTTCACCCAGGGTCAGCCGATGCTATGGGACTTGGCCACCGATTATTACCTCCACCATGCCGACCCGAGAGACTGGTCTCTTAGAATGAGACATGACTACATTAACTGGTTTACCCCGGCATATCTTGAAGAGAGGAAGGTCCCACCATATGTGCGCAAGCGGGACATTGCCCGCACTCACCCGGTCGAATTCTTTGACGATTATTGGCTCGAGTACTATAGACCATCAACCCTCTCGTCCTTCCCCAAGATGTTTGCCTACAAGATGAACTCGACCATCAAGTATATTCCCCTCAAGTCGACGCAGGATGGCCGATACGATCTCAGTCCCTTCCGAGTCCGCACAGAGGGTGATGTTGACCACGGTGACAAGAAGAAACACAAGAAGGAGGCGAGTAAAGGCAGCGCGCCAACTCCGGTGCCAGGAGACACTAGGGGGGCAGCTAAGAACGGTGCCCCTGAGCCGGCTGCAGGCCAGTCACCAGCGAAGGTCATCTCGCTCCAACGTTGGTTGCAGCCAGCTCAGGACAAGACTGCTCACCAAAACGGTATACGACTGGATACGACACAGGCCTTGCAAAGACCTGATTCGCCTGAAAAGACGAAGCAAACAGCTTTGGAAAAGTCCAAGGCTGCACAGTGGACTTTCACCAAAGCTGTCCACGACTCTCTGAATCCATCCGTGGCAGAACAAGAATATGAGGACTACGAGCGGTACATCAAGCACCCGCAAAATCTCCCTCTCGTTGTCTCCAGCGATACTCCTGTCGATATTGATTCATCCGAGTATCAAGAATATGTCAGTGGTGGCTGGCAAGATGAGGGTTTGATGGTCAAAGGGACTGAGGAAGAAATTGACGTCTATGCTGAGTTGCTCAAGGTGGGTGAGAACCCACTCACAGTGACTGAAGAGGATGGCCCAAAGAAGAGATACAAGGCCTATAGGAAATGGCTACGTGGAAAATCCTTCTTTAAGCAGCAACCTCTGGACTAGACGTACAAGCACCTCCTCAGTCACTAAGCCAGGGCCGGGGTAAACAATCCTGCCAGTCGAGGCTCCTTCTCCAACACTTCATCGAGTCGAGAAGGACGCTTGGAATCGTCCTCAGCCCAAAGTGCTTGCAAGATCGTGGATGTGCGTATCAATTCTTGAGACAGGGCTTCAGCATCAGCTTTGGAGACCTGCGTTGAGCTGCTGTCACTCTCCTCGGTGACGTTGAGCCAGCACAAGGAAAGGATCCGGATGATCTGCTCAGCGTGCTCAGTTTGCTGAATTCGAGGCCAGCAATTGGCAATGATGGCGTTTAATGCTTGTGTCGCAGCGACAACAGTAGGCGGATGCGCGGTCGCGAAAGGATCTGTCATGATCGACGAGATCATTGAGAGGAGGTTCTTTGTTTAAGTTAGTACGATCCGGTGGCGTTTTCTTGACATTGTACAGGCGCCTTACCTTTAGGTGTTTGATTGAATAGATACCCAGGCAATTTACTATCGACGCTGTTTTCTGCATCAGAACTTGAACAATCCGGGAGTATTGAGAGGCATGGAAATGTCCGGCGAAGATGCCATCTCTGAGGGCCTTGTCAAGTAGTCGACGACGTTCAGGGTTTTGAAATCCCTCTGAAGACTCGGCCAGTTTGGTGAGCACATCGTAGGCCGGGCTCAGGACTGCTGTGGACTGCTCTTCGGGCGTGACACTGGGAAGGTAGAGAAGCATGGGGAATGTGGCATCCTCGAAGACTCGGCCGATTCCTGTATTCTGAAGCACTTGGCCTGGACATTTGGCAACGAAAGAAGCCAGAATCTCCAGCCCTCTTGACTTAACGTCTATCGACTCGTTCTCTACGAGCGCAAGAAGAACAGGCGTGAATAGTGGCCAGTGTTGTTGGATGAGAGCCGGCTGACAATCCCCAATAATCAGTAAAGCCAACGAGGAGATGTGGAAACAGACTAACCGTAGACATATTCACAGCCCATTGTATCGCAGTCTCAGCCCATGGAGCCTCATCTTTCCATGTTTGGACTTCCTCAAACATTCGAGATCGATCTCCGGCCGTGGAGTACTGGGACGGCCGCCCGGAAGCCGTGATCCTGGAGGAGTGTCTGGTAAAGAGAGGCTTTAGGGTCTTCTGGAGGACTGGTCCGACGATGAAATCCGACATTTCCTCGCCAGTCAGTTGTTGGGCAAGCAGTTCCGTCGCAGTGGTTGCAGAGATCGACGTAGCCCAAGGATCCCGGGCATCCGTGACACGGATGAGCTTGAGGCGAGTATATTCGTCCAGAACGAAAGAGTATTTTGATGAGAGAACACTCAAGCAAGATAAACCCGCTTCCACAAGAAGGGCAGAGTCTTCTACATGGGATTAGCGACGGACAAAATGAGATGCGAGCACTTGGGCCGATGGACTTACCTGTGCTATTCTTCGCTGATAGCACCTTGCTATTGATAGCTTCGACGAGCTTCTCGGCTTGTCCATCTTGCAGATCACAAGTTTCCTTTGCCGATAGTTGACCAGCCACACGAAGAATTGCTTCGTGAAGATCCTGAACCTCCATCTTATTAGCAATGGCATGCTTAAGACCTGAGCCTGACACTTGACGGGTATACGCACCGATGCGTGCTCGCAAGTACTTAATCGGTCAATCGTGTCTCCCAAATCCCCATTATCTAGAAGACCTGAGCGAAGTGCAACAAATGATTAGCTCTGCTTTGCTCCTCAGGCTCCCGCTCGGAGCCTAGAGAGGCTTACCCGATAGTGCATTGAGACGTTCAATATTCGCAGGACCTATCAGGCCATCTAGCTCGCTAAAGGCGGAATTGAGAGGAAGCCCAGACATTTCCAGAAGCTTAGAAGAATTAAGATTAGGGAAATGGCGCGGAGGCTTTGTTGGCGTTGTAGATGATTAATTACCCAGAGGTGTAAGTTAGGAACTTGGATGTGAATCCCATTAGGATTTCTGGTGAAGGAAGCACAGTGTCAAACCAGAGCTCTATAAACTGTACGTGAATGGTCCAACCTCGTTCGCAACAGAACATTCCTAACTATGGCTTCACATATTTGACCTGCTTTTCTACTTATGAGACCATAAGATAATTGTGCCGCCCCTTACTTTTTAGCTTACAATGTATCGACGGACAGCGATCGGTTCTGCACCGCAAACAAGCAGTTGGATTCTACACAACGTTATGCACCCTCAATATGAAGTACGAGTTGGTAGATCCATCTCAAACATTAAGAGAGGAGGTATTTCTAGCATTTTGGATGATAGTGCTGCTACTATTTCTACCGTATCCCCAACTCCTCGCGCCTCTTCCGCACTTCCTCAATAGCACCTGCTGGGTCAGTCTCGCCAGGATTACGGAGCTGCCATGCGACGCAAATGTCAAGGGCTTGCCCAGTCCATTTCCCTGGCTTGGTCCCTAGAGCTTGAGCCAGTTGGCGCCCGTCGAGAAGGCGCTTTAGCGATGGGGCATCGTAGACATCTAGCTTAGCCAGATGGTCGAGGAAAGCCACCCAGCTTGCGAGGAGCTCTTCTTGTTCTAACCGCGTTATTAGCATCTGTCCCACTGAGAAGCCATTCAACGCCGGGTTTTACTCACTCTGCGAATTTTCTTGGCTCCATTCCGGAAGAGTTTTCATGACTTCAACCAGTAGGGCGTTCAAGACCTGTAGTCGCCATGACCCTGCTGGCATATCCCATTTTCGAATAGCCATGCCAAATCGATCACGCTCCTGGATGAACGACTCTCCATCGCAAACACCCTTCTTCAATGTCATGATCTCCTCGAGGTGTCGATGTGAAGCCGCAATAATGTCTGACAACTTGTTTGGGGCCTTGAAGCCTTCACGGGCGACCACTGCCACAAGTGGGAGGGAATTTGCTTTCTTTCGAAAATTCGGGGGCTCTTCCACCGTCATCCAGGGGCAGATAGCAGCGAGATTCCAGGCGGTATAGGTAGCGTCGTCGGTTTGGACCAATCGATTAGCAATGGAGGATGGACTTTGGTCTTGCAACAAGTCTTGAAGGCAGCTGTAGGCAACTCTCCACTGGGAGTCATCCGGTACAGGGAGGTCTTCCCGAGTGGGGTCTGTGAAGATGGCAGGGAAAAGTTGCAGCTCATCAATGAACTGGAGGCTTTGATAAGGATGGGCACCTATTAATGTGTCAGTTGGTGCCACAGACCGACCAAATCAGGGCTTGAGTGTTGTCGAACCTTTCAACATCTTCTCCAGCTCCACACCGACTCGTTCTCGACTGATCTTGAGGCGTAGTGCTTCAAGAACCTTAGGATTCGCCATGAACTGGCGTGTGTTGGGGTCAATCGTGAATTGAAGTCGGCTAGCAAAACGGACAAGACGAAGGACCCGTAGAGGATCATCCATGAAGGTTTGGAAAGGCTCCAGGGGAGTCTTGATGATCTTGGAATCCATATCTGACAGTCCACCCGTGAAATCCTCAATGCGATCGTCATGCAGGTTGTAGAATAGAGCGTTGACCGTTGCATCGCGACGGCGAGCATCCTCTTCAGCCGTACCAAACTCCATCTGTGGATTACGACTGTCCTCGGTGTACGTTTCTTTGCGAAGGTTGACAAAGTCGAGATCAAGACCAAAAATCTTGACCATGGCTGTCTCCAAGTGCTTGGACTTCTCAGGGTTGCGAGCAACGTTGTGCAGGCTGCCAATGTCGTCGGGACCAATTCCATGCTTGGCGATGGCGTCTGGCTGTTCGCAGTAGTCGCACATGTGTTGAGCAAACGGAACACCTGTCATGGCATTGATAGCGACATCAATATCGTGGCTCTGGATGTTAAGAAGCTTGTCGCGAACCCAACCACCAGCCCATCGAAGGACAATAGGCTCAGGCGCGGTGCCGGCCTCGTCTATTGACTTGGCGACATCGAGAAGAAGACGACGAAGTTGCTGCTCCCGAGGAGTAAGCTGAATTGTAGTTGTAGCCATGGCGGGGCCTGAGGCTCGGATAGATGGCCGAGTTGGAGATGAGGACGAAGCGACTGAGAGTGCTGCTATTTTATAGCTCGAGTGTGTATGCTTGTCCTTGAGGAATGAGTCAAGCTTCCTCTTCATGGCAGAACCCGGAACAGCCAGGCGCCTGAGCATAGAACAGGGCCAAGTCAGCAGGATTCTCAGCCACACATGCGGCAGCCTGAGTAATTCTCTTGTGGATAGACTTTCTATGCCGTTGAGATGAAGGATCTTGACAATCTGTTCGGGGCAAGACTTACCTCTCTACTCTGCTTAGAGAGGCACGTGATAGAGAATACGCAGGAAATATTTGAGGAGTGGCCTGCGATTAGCGTAAGTCTAAATCCTCCTGAATGAATGGCGATGCTGAACAGCGATCTTTTGGTGTTTCTAAAACAAGCATCCAATATGCTCAGGCAAAGCAGGCTAGGCTGCCTTGCTGCTGATTGGCCAAGAGAGCTTTGCCCGCACAGTGTGAGTCAGATTCGCCGGATGACTAAGCTTCCGTGAAGATGTTCCATGTGCTCCATTGAAGGTTTGAGCTAAGGTATTTGCCAACGGCAGCGAATCACGACTCGCTTCAAGAACGCGAGCCCATCAACCGGTTACTCTTTCGGTGCTTAACCAACCCTTCATTAGACAGTTTTGACCAATAAGCCATAGCATACTCGGTCTGGATGTGCCGGACCTTGGACCGTGAACTAGGGAAACGACACTAGGGTGAGAGCAAGGATGGAGTGAGTGAATGATCTGGACCGGGCTGAGCGCGATGCCTCGGCAGTTTCGTAGATCTGCCAAGGAAAGCTTAAAAGGGAAGCTTGACCTTCTGAAGAGACGCTGGGAGATGTACGCTATCACTCAGCCACATCTTACGTCGGCCTGTTGATGACCTCACCTTGTTCCCCCAAGTCCCTCTCTTCCCGTTTTGCCTTCTGGTATCCGCAACACTTACTACCATTGCAACTTTGTAGCCATTGCCGCACGCTTGGATAAGTTTGCGAGGCAAGGTTGTCCAAATCTCAACGCGCTGCTGTCGTGACTGCTGGTAAGTTGGCAAAGAGCTGAGCTCTTAGTGGTGTCTCCTACCAAGGCGGCTGTCCAATCGCCGTCTGAAGACGGTCACCACTTCGTATGAGAACGTCCCATTCCGCAGCCATCCGTTGCTTGAGCTCGTGGGCAACTTGCCTGACAGTTCTGTTACCCGGCTGCCCCGTCAAATGGCCGTTTGAGGAGCAAGCGAGATATGGTCACGGTACCTCTGTTTAGCTTGCCCCTTTGTCCTTGTAGTGTTACACGGCCACCACCATCTTGCTGCCTCGCCATCATCAAGGGCCCCTCACCCAATCGCCGAGCTCCCTCGTAGTTGGAGGTTGCTGATCTTTCACCATCTCGTAGCTGTAGGTGTACAGGAGATTGGATAGCGGCAACCTCTCAACTTGATGCTTGTCCATTCACCACAAGTCTTCTCCGTTCGTGACCATCACCGTGACGTCAATGGCCACGGTGATCCGGACTTTGCGCCACGCCCGCCTGCCCCCTTACGTACGGTTGGCTGTCTCCGTATCTCGACGAACCAAGGACCGATCCAATTCCATTGCAAATCACAATCTGGTTGATCTTTGATGAAGCGAGGACATGGTAGAGACGTACAAGCTTTGCGGGGTAAACCCTCCCTCTTGACCTTCCCGTGAAGCATATAAACACCCAGGCATCGAACATCCCAGACCTTCTTTCTGATTGTGTAATTCTGGCCAGCAAGGAGAGCCTACAACTGAACACAAACCACTTCTGATATCGTTTCTGAAATCACACGACATACGTACCATTAATCGATCTCCAATCACTTAAACCATGGAGCAACCCATCAACAACCCGCAGGGCACTGAACAGCCCGTCGTAGACCAGTCTCCCGTCGTTGGTTCCCCCCCACAGGATCGCCGAGCGAGCGATGCACAGGACCGCCGGATGAGTGACGAATGGGGTCAGAATCACTTGTCACACTGCCTTGAGGCATCATTTGTTCTCCAATGCTGACAACGAATACAGACGCTTCCAAGGTCCCCCCTAGCCGGTTCCAAAAACGAAAGGGTTCCATCTATGCCACGCCCGGATCCCGCGATGGCCACGTCGACAGGAACTACCTCGACAAGTACTGGTCCAAGATGACCGAAAAGAACTGGATCGGCAAATGAGCATAATCTTTTGAGTAGGAACTGCGCCCTTGGGCGATATATATTGGATGTATAACAAAGAAATGTTGGGATGAAGAAGTGAAAGGAACAAGTCGTTGAGAAACCATCTGTACATTAAACCTATTGCGACCTACCCAAACCAGAAAACCTTCCGAAATCGCCGTATCAATCATCAAGACCGTCAATCTCGATCGCGTCAGGGTTCGAGGTAACGGCTGCCGGCACCGGTTTACTCCCTGTTGGGCCCGTGCTTGCTGCCACGAATCCTTGTGGTGCCCTTGACTGTCTCTCTAATGCTGCCATTGCGTCCACAACTTCAGCATCTTCTGCACCACCGGGTCGGCGTTGGCTACGTGCCAATGCTTGTGATGCGATGAAATTGACATCCGTGTTGTACTGGGCCTGCACACTTCGCTTGATCCGCAACATCTCTTTGAAGGTGTCCTCGTTGCCGTGCTGAACTTCGAATTGCTCCCATTTCGTCCAGAAATCCGGGTTGGTTCGAGGGTCGCAGAACTGGGAAGCGTGTCCATAGATTGCGCGGGCTCGATCGATTTCGCCCAGCCTCTTTTCCATGTCTGCAAACTTGAGGCACATGTCCTTGGCTTCAGCATCAGGAAGAGCTGCGATGGCCCTCTCATAAATTGGCCTGGTCGATGTGAGGCCAAAGTTGGAAGCGGATTTCGTGATGTAAAAGTTGAACATGTCGGCACGATCCTCGTCTGCGACAGCTCGGGTGGCTCGCTCGTAAATGCGCATTGCGTGTCGAGCCAGTCCACGCTCCTCTTCGAGGTTACCATACATCAGATAGATGGTTTTCGCGAATTTGGGAGGGCAGTCTTCGACAGCCTGCTCAAAGAGATCGCGTAGCCGTTCAATCCCAATCTTCCGGTCAACGGCTTTGGTTAGATACAGGTTCCAGAGCTCAAAGGCAACGGGATAGCTGAAGAGATCCAGGCCTCGTTCGTAGATCTTGAACGACTCCTCGTAGTACTTGTGTTCCTCCAGCAGGTTGGCGTAGTTGACCACGGTCTGAGGTGTTGCAATGCGAAGCTCGAATATTCGTTCGTACACCTTCTTAGTCTCCTCCAGGGTTGAGACGCTCTCCACAAGATCGACATAGAAGCTCCAGAGCTTCCAGCTCTTGTGAACTCTTTGCTGCGGTGACAAGGTCTCATCGAAATAGTCGACGGTAGATCGTTTGGGCGCCTGTACGGCCTTTGCCATGATCCGGACGGCATCATCAAAGTTTTCGTTCCGCAACTCCATCTCTGCCCATTCAATCCACATGTCAGCGAGCTCAGCCACGGACTTGAAGGGGACCTTGACAGCCTTTTCCATGATGATGCGAGCATTTCGCAAATCACCACCACGCTCGTAAAACTTGGCGTAGTTGGCCCAAAGTTGATGAAAGGCGCCAACAGCCCGTTTTGGCTGAATGGCCGCAATCGCATCGGTATAAGTCTGCGCAACTTCTTTCTTGTTATCACCCCAAAGGGCCACCCTCTTCTCCCATTCGGGTACACTGTTGGGGTTTTGTCGCAAAAGAACGTCGTTGAGAAGGAAAGGTCGGCGATCCATGAGTTGTTCGAAACGCATCATTCTGATATCCAACTCGAAATCCGCATTCTCGTCCTCGATCCCCTTTTCAGCCCGCGAAGATGCTACTTCCATGAGAGCGCCAATGATGGACTCTTCGAACTCGGTGTAGGCCTCGAAGATGAGGGTGAAATCTCGGACGGTCATGACGGTGGTGATGCCCTCCTCGAAAACATCACGGGCCCGTTCAAAGCTTCCTCGTCGGATCCAGTAGGTCGCTAACCCTGACCAGAGCTTTCCTCTTTGGTCAGCAAATCGAGTGATGCCACTTCTAATGATGCGTTCGGCGTCGATCCCCGTCTCGTATCCAGTCTCGATTTCGGCTGCGTGTTCGACTAGCAGGTCAACCATCTCGCTCCAGAGTTCGTAATGACCCTTCCCATGCTTGCTGTTGAAACGGGTATTGTTGAGAATGTCGATGAATTTCAGGGCAGCCTCGGTATAAAGGCCTGTCTGCACAAGAAGTTCGATGAAGTCCTCGGCATCCTCGGGATGAACTTGCATATACCGTCGCCAGATCTTTACGGCCGTCGTTCCTGCAGCGGAGTTGGCGAAAGGCCGATAGACAGCCCAGATGCGGTTATGTTGAGTGATTGGAAGGGCTCTTAGGGCGCGATCGAAGGTTCGCCGGGTCAAGGTCACGAGCGGCTGCTTGGTGAGGAACTTTAGATACATTTCCCAAATCCTTGGCATCTTGTTTAGCAGGATTAGAGCTCTTTCGAAGAGGGCATTAACCTTGCGGTACTCGGCGGCGAAAATCGCTGGGTTTAGTTTGGCCACATGCTTTACTCGGAATACAAGATACTAATTCATGTTAGCTATGATGTGAACCGCGAAAAGGAGGCAAGAATAATGGGATCAAGACGTACTAGCTTCCAGAGCTTGTAAGAACGAGGCAGCTGGGCGCATGCCCGCTCCATCACGAATGCTTGCTCAACCACAGTGCCATGGCGGGTCTTGAATTCAATGTATGCTAGCCAAGGCTTAACACTAGCGGAGTTGCGGAGGATATCTTGCTCGTAGACGGAATCTTCGTTGGACTGGTCGCAGTGAGGGTCAGTTTTGGCTTGGTTACGGACACGCGTTGGGGATGGGCGTACCACAAGGTGCAGTTGCGGCTGCCTGCGCGCCCCATTCGGGGTTGCGATAATGGGGGCCATAATGATCGAAATGGCCTTTTAAGCAAGAAAGGTGACGGACAGGGTTTCGCGAAGAGAGCGGGCGGGAGAGATCAGTGTGAGCCGTACATCGTCGAGGCCAGTCGAGAAAGGTAAAGAGGGTCTGCCTGGACGCAGCAACGCTGCGACTTTTATGCTCCTCAAAAGCCGATCCGTGACCAAGTGATCGGTATCGTGACCGTCCGGGTCGTCGTCGACGCTTCGAATGCAACGCGATCCAACGGAGCGGAGGCGAATGATGGCGACAGACGCTCGTGAGGTTGGTCGCGTAACTTTTGTTGTATTTTTCCTTTGGGCTCGCGCTGGTCAGCGACGGACAAGACGGGCGGGTCCAGCGGCCTCTGACAGAGCTCCACCGAGAGTGCTGCAGAGTGGAGAGGTTGCCCGCTTATAGCGATATGTGCTGGCTGTTTGTGTTCTGTGTACCAGCTGCCCAGCAACTGCGCCCGACCGCACTTTGGCAGGGTGGCAGGCAAGGCAAGCTACTGGCTTACCAGTTGACGTTAGTGCACGTGTGACGAAGGTGCCTTGATACAACTTGAAGCTCCGCCAACCCTCAACCAATTTGACATTCTGGACGGAATCTGCCCCGAACACACCTATAATCGTTGATCAAGATGTCGGGAGCTGCAGTGAGTTATCAAAATTGGGATACTACCATGGAGATGGAGATACTGATGACCTCAGGATCGCGAGGCCGTCTTCCCAACCCGGCAGTCGCTGGGTATCATGAAGGCGAAGCTCAAGGGGGCGGAGACTGGGCACAGCTTGTTGAAGAGAAAGAGTGAAGCTCTTACCAAGTATGAATTGTCCTAAAGATTATGCGATTCAGTAACTGACCAAGTACTTCTATCTAGGCGATTCCGAGGTCCGTCATCCCATTCCACGTCCTGCCCGCCGTTCGAAACCATCATCGCATGCTGATACCGCAGTACTACAGAGATCACGAGACGAATCGACGAAGCCAAGCGGAAGATGGGTCGAGTGATGCAAATTGCGGCCTTCTCTTTGGCGGAAGTGACCTACGCCGTGGGCGGTGACATTGGATACCAAGTGCAAGAATCTGCCAAGTCGGCTCGATTCCGCGTCCGCACCAAGCAAGACAATGTTTCCGGTGTCTTGCTGCCAGCTTTTGAGAGCTACCAAACCGAAGGCAATAACGATTTTGGCCTGACAGGTCTGGGCAAGGGAGGACAGCAAGTTCAGCGATGCAGAGAGACTTATGCGCGAGCCGTGGAGGCTCTCGTTGAACTTGCTAGCTTGCAGACGGCTTTCGTCATCCTTGACGAGGTCATCAAGGTCGTCAACCGACGTGGTCAGTCACTTGGACTCCCATATCCTGTCCTAGTACTGACTGACATCTCTAGTGAACGCTATTGAGCACGTCATTATCCCACGAACCGAGAACACGATCAAGTACATCAACTCCGAGCTGGATGAGTTGGATCGTGAGGAGTTCTACAGACTCAAGAAGGCAAGTTTACTTGTTCGCCTGCGAAGACGTATCTAACCAAACTCGTGATAGGTTGCGAACAAGAAGCAACGCGACACTGCCGCTGCCGATGCCGAGATGAAGGCACGACGTGCTGCGCAGGCCGCAGCACAAGGCGGCGAGCAGCCTCAGAAGGAGGAATCAGCACCAGCTGATATTCTCGGCGCTGAAGATGACGAAGATGTCATCTTCTAAGGCTTCGGTGAGAGGACAATCACCTATCATCACAGGGCCGATAGGGGAACAGATGGCAGGATTAACTATTTGACTTGAACACAAGCGAACGGCGAACCTTCATCGGGGCTCGCAATGAGGGAGCAAGGACGTGTGAATTATGACATTAGGAGTCGATAGGATATTATTATTGTTACAAACCACCTCACTGGCGCTGGTACGTGACCTTGATGGGCTTCTCTCCCAGGCTCATGCCCGCGGTGTTCTCCTTTGCGGTAATAGCACCTTGCTCTGCCTCGTACTCGACGAAAGCAATACCCCGACGACCGGGTACCAGTCTGACCTCGCGGAAGCCCTCGAAGCGTCCGAAGACGCTGGTCAGAGCCTCGATGTCGTAGTCTTCGGGAAGGTTCTGAACGAACAGAATCTTGTTGGGAGGGAGGAACTCGTCCAGGACACCGCCTGCTGCCGCAGCGCTTGTTGACTTGAGACCTGATGGTCTGGCCGTCTTTGCTGGTCGGCTGTCTGGTGCGGCACCAGGACCCCGTTTGTTGAGCTGCCTCTGTTCTTCCGCAGCCTCGAGGGCCTTGCGCTTGTCTGGGATCGGGAGTCAGTAGCTAGTCGATTAAACGCGGATGAGTTGATGTCGCATACCCTTTTCTGCCTGCCTGTGTCTCTTGTGAGATTCAAATTCTTCTTGGCTGCAGTTCATCTCGACAGTCTTGTCGCTTCTGCTGCGCGCCAATGCGACCTTGATGGGCTTGTCGAAGAGCTCGAACCCATCAACCTCCTCAATAGCGCTTCGTGCGCTTTCGGGATCATCGAAGACGACGAAGGCCTGGCCCTTGGCCTTCAGGTTCTTCTTAGCCACGACATCGACGACGTTGCCAAACTCAGAGAACACTGCCCTCAAGGCTTCCGTCAAAGTCTCGAGCTTGACGCGCTCTTCCAGGTTCTGTACATAGACACTACAGATCAGTCAGCAAATGATCTTCACGTAGCGTGTCGGGTGTGCAATGACACGCACGTGGAGATAGGGGTTTCTGAAGCCATCTTGAGTGCGCTGTAGAAACAAGTGAGCGCTGGCGCATTGATGTGAAGAGCAGCAGAAGGTGAGGTGAAAGCCACCAGGCCCACTTTCTGCGACCAGGCAGGCAAAGTGAGTGCACGTGTTAAGACCGCGTTTATGTACTTACACGTCTCATATGCTTTTAACGGGCTGCCATGGACCTTGTCCGCCCATACTGGGACGCCATCGCGTTGCTAGACCTCATTCTTTCCCGGCAAAACTTTGCAAAAGTTCGCAAAGGTCTTTTCTTAGAGAAACATTGTTGGCATTCGACCTTGATCTGTTGATGTCATAGGTATGCTGAGTCTCATGAACATGAACGCGGCTCTTTATCCTCTTCCCGTCCCTCGGCGCATCCACCATGAAACGCGTCCACTGTAAAACAGTGCTTCCCTTCAGACGAACGATGTTCCCGGGTACTGGGGATAGGAGCGCTTCTCTGAGGGCTCAGACTTGCCATTTCCGGCTTCACCGTATTGTGAATAGGGTAGCAAGTCGATCTAGCTGTTTGGCGCTCAAAGATCACCTTGTGCCTTACGCATTTCATAGGGGTCACCCTCATCTCACCAGCCTCTCTCGCCTCATTTCCAGGACCGCAATGCTCTATTGTCCGACGAGGCGCCGACTTGCCCACTTGGAGTTTCGGTCTGTACTGGATCCGAGCTGTCGATCGCACGTCTGCTCGATCTCTTGGCCTGGCCCGATGTGAACAGGTTGTCGTGGTAGGCATGGATCTTCATGTGAGCTCCCTCTCGTGGTGATGGCCTGTTTATCTTGCGATAGCCCTATATCTGTACTGCGACAATTCGGTGCTTCTCTGGCGATAATGTATGAATTGCCATTCCAATCTTGCCCAGGGGTAGGATTCCCGTTAATGTGGGACTATCCTTCCGTCCAGCCGCCGGCTCCGAACAGACCCAGGAACCCGGTGCGGGCGACCGACAGACCCGATTTTGCGGAGTGAGTGGCTAAAAATGTACTTGATAGCTGTGCCCTTGGCTTATGATACTAAAGACCAGTGCGGTTTATCATCTTGCGTGGGGCTGGGCAGACAGTTCGCAAGTTGTCATACTCTCTGATATAACCTCCTTGCTGTGTTCCGCTTCTGTACCAGTAGTTGGGAACTCTAGTCTCCTATGTCCCTTCCAAGCTCGCGTATACGGCACATCTCTGAGAGTAAGATAACCTGTCTCAACATCTTCCCGAGATGCAAGGTGGGTCGAGGGGCCATTTTGAGGCTCTCGGCTCAACCCTTCAGTTCTCCCACTGGGTGGTTTCGGAACCTGGGTCGTTAATTGTGAGCTTGTTCCAACAGATGTCTTAGTTGTGCTCGAGGTTTCTGACGCCACGTCGTCAGTGTCGACTGCAGTGTGCTCAGTGCCGCGTTGAAGCTCAAGGCATTTCTAGACATTGTCCTGATCATCAGGATCGGCGTTTGACAAGCGTCCCGAGTGAAACGGCTTTCTGCTTGATGTTGGCAAAGTTTCCACATGTCATTCTTGGTAATGGCAAAGTAGAGAAATAGAAGGACTAGGGAGATGAAGTCTCCCGTCAATGACTGGCATGTGTTGCGTTATCTCGATCGTTGAATCGACGATTCGATCACGACAGAACTATGCATTTGCTTGATGAGCCTGGATGGGTATTTAACTATCATATGCCGACCACTATTCAATACCGAATATCCATATCATCACAGCTTTGTGACAAGTCTTGACACATCTTGCCTAGAGATCTTGAAAACGACCTGTCAACGCTTACCATGATTCAACAACACCCCCCTCCGGGCATCTCGGCTATCTTGATGGAGTTATACGACTTATCGCCAGCAGAAGTCAAGCAGAGCCGACAGTTCCAGGCCCTACAAAAGCCAGACTTGGACAAGGCCCGCCTTCTGGCCTCGATTCCCAGTACACCCAGGCCATCCATCCGACCCCTTCATCTTCTCTATCTCTTCTTGACCGAAATCCCTGGAGAGTGGCCGACGTTCGATCTCATCAAGTGCCATACGCGACTCTATAAACTCCTCCCTGAGGAGGTCAAGGCACATGATGATGGGGACTCAGCTTGGCTAGTGGAAGCCAGCAAAGAGCTCGTGAAGAAGTCATACACTTCTTTTTCCCAGTTCATCGGATCTGGCAACGAACCCGCTCTACGAGCTACAACTGCCGACAACTACATCACTTACCGAGGCCTGAACCATTTCGTCAACAACTTTCAACTGCCGATTGACCCATCTAAGACAAAACCCGTTGTCGCCATTGCACTACCCAACGGCCCAATCCTTGCAGCCACTTGTATCGCAGTCACCACCTACTATACTGCGGCACCCATCAATCCAGCAGCCGGCGCTGAACAGTTCCAAGCAGACATTTTGCAATCCAGAGCAAAGTGTATTCTGACTACAAGCGATGACTACAAGAAGCTCTGTCTTGACGCCCAGTGGGTTGCGGAGAACAATATCCAGATCTTCTTTGTGAACTGGAGTCGTGGCGATGACATCCGTGTCACCACAGTGGAGGGAGCAGGAATACCGACAAACAATACTACCCCCGAGCCCAACAAGGCAGACGACATCGGCTTGATCCTCTTCACAAGTGGGACATCGGGAACCAAGAAGGTTGTGCCCCTGACAACGCATTCGATCATTGCTGGCATTGTCTTCGTGATGGAGTCATGGGGCCTGACTTCTCAGGACATCTGCCTCAACATGATGCCTCTATACCATGTGTAAGTGACTCTCGATGTCCTTGGAAACGTCCGATTACCTAATATGAAATAGTGGTGGCCTGGTAAGAAACATCTTTGCGCCAATCTTCTCTGGTGGCTCGACTGTTTGTTGCTCTGCGTTCGATCCCAACCTCTTCTGGGATGTTGCCGAGGATATACAGCCAACTTGGTACTACGCGTCACCGTCAATGCACTCTGTCATCCTGGCCGAGGCAACGGTCCGTACCAAAGCCTTGGAGAACAGTCGCATTCGCCTGACTTGCAATGCCGCGGGTGGTCTCCTGCCGTCTCTGGCCTGTCAGCTGCGTGATACCTTCAACTGCGTTGTACTTCCTAGTTATGGAATGACTGAGTAAGTACTGTGACTGAAGTCGTGGTCAAATACTAACGGGTGCAGGTGCATGCCCATCTCTACACCTCCTCTTGACTATCGCCTGGATCGCGAGGGCACATCTGGTATCAGTACTGGACCAGATCTCGCGATTCTGGACTGGTCAGAGGTCGGGGTTTCGAATGGGACAGTGGGAAGAATTTGTGTTCGTGGTGAACCAGTCTTCCCTGGGTACCTGAAGCCAGACGGCACGTACGACAAGTCTCCCTTTAATAAGGATGGCTGGTTTGATACGGGCGACCTTGGATACATGGACAATGACGGATATCTTTACATCACGGGCCGAAGTAAAGAAGTCATCAACCGCGGCGGAGAGCTGATCTCCCCGTTCGAGGTTGAGAATGCCATCATGTCAGCTTCTATGTCAGACGACTCCCCGATCAGTGGAAGGGTCAGCCAGGCTTTGGCATTCTCGGCATGCCACGACGTCCTCCAGGAGGTTGTTGCAATCGCCGTGGTGACGCCCCCCAATGTCCCGCGCGTTGATCTCAAGATCCTACACAGCTCTTTGAAGTCGTCTCTCCAGCAAGCCAAATGGCCTGTTTTGATCACCTATATGGATGATCTTCCCAAGAAGAACAACAAAGTTCTCCGAATCAAGCTTGGACAGCGATTGGGGCTGCCTGATGTGACAGACGACACTCCATACCTGGAAAGACATTGGCAAGCGTCATGCCCACCCCCTGACACGGCTCTGTCTGTTCCAATCGAATGCTCTGCCTGTTCAGTCGATTACGCCAATCTGTCGAGGCAGATACAAGGTCTTCTTCCTCGAAGCACGGAGGTCTTCTGTCGCCAGGACCCGAAGGACGGTGGACCTGAGGCCGTCTTAGCCCCAAGACAAGCCGGTATCGACGTGATCGGGGCCGAACTGGTCAACGACATCCGGCGAGGTCTGAGCACCGCGATCGACAACTACATGATACCTAACCAAATACACACATTGGCTAAGCCACTCCCAAGAAGCAGCTCAGGGATTGTTGATGTCGCTGAGCTGCACATGGAGGTAGAGCGATACCTGAACGACTCTATCAAGAAGTTGAGCGCGACCACAGAGGGACTGGTCACAAAAGCATTCGCGGAAACCCTGTCGATTCCTTCGGGTGACATACCTCCTGATGTTGACTTTTTTAGCCTGGGAGGAGATTCCCTGGGAGCTGGCCGTCTCATGTCGGCGCTACGTGCCCAGTTCAACGTGCATCTGCCCATCAGTCTCGTATTCAACGAGGGAACTGTTATGGCCATTGCGACACACATCGACAAAGTTTCGAGCTCGGATCAATCCGATGACGAAAAGGTGGATAACACTGCAGGCTGCACAAAGACCTGCAGCTCCACCAACCCTTTCCTGATGTTCTTGCAGTTGATCCCCCTGATGGTCATCTACCCCCTGAGGCGAGCCTTCCAATGGACTGTCTTCATGGTGGCTCTGGCATACAGTCAGATGCTCCCTACACACAACTCGGTTCCCGGAAGACTCTTGAATTTGACTGTCTCCATCTTTATCTCACGAATCGTTGTTCGCTGTGTCGCGCCCTTTGTCGGTATCGCCGCAAAGTGGCTCATCATCGGTCGTTATCGGGAAGGTCTCTATCCCATGTGGGGAGTCTACCATACCCGGTGGTGGATGGTTCAGAAGATCACCAGTATCTGCGGCAAAGGCTTCTTTAACACGAATGAAACCATGGAGCGTCTGTACTACCGACTCATGGGAGCTAAGATTGGAAAGAATGTCAAGCTCACCGGGGCCGCTCTTGGAGAATGGGATCTTCTCGATGTTGGGGACAACACTATTCTTTCGAGGTGCGTCTGCCGCCCGTTCGCAGCGGAAGGCAACACAAGCATGTACCTGGGCCGTATCAAGATTGGAGCGGGCTGCTCGGTCGGTGTCGCTTCAATTGTTGCTCCAGGATCCGATTTGCCGCCCAACACTTGTCTCGGCTTCAACTCGTCCAGTTGGGAAATGGAGGATGCGGACGAAGCATACCGGGACCAGTTGCCGGGTCAAGCCCGGAAGCCTCATTGGCTACTGCAATGCCTTTTTACGATGCCGCTCAAGCTTGTCGCGTGGTTCTTGACTCTCGTCCCCTGGATGGCAGGTCTCATTGGCATGGTCATACAAAAACCCTCGGAGAGTGATTCGCCGCTACGAGGCATTATTAGTTGGTTTGCTGAACCGGACCGAGTTGGATACCATTACCTTGCACTCGTCTTGAAAGCTCTCTTCGGACCGTTCTTCTTATTTGGGTTCACAGTTATTGTGAAGGGCATCCTCGACGCAGTGTTTGGCAAGGCTGGTCCAGATTCTGCCCAATCCCAAGGTGCCGTCACTACTTGGAGAGTAAACCTCACCAAAGCTCTTTGTCCTGTTCCTCGACTCCACGACGTAACCTCTATGTTCGGCCAACATTACGAAGCAACATCAGTTGCCTTGAGAATGTTGGGGGCGAAAGTCGGCGAGCGTGTATACTGGCCGGGAACCGGTCCCAGCATCAGTGACTACCACCTGCTGGAGGTTGGAAATGATGTTGTTTTCGGCTCTCGCGCTCACTTGGTGACCTCTGACGGCCTCGGATCCGAGAAAATCGCAATCAAAGACCGCGCCATGATTGCTGATCGTGTTTGTCTTTTACCTGGCGTTGAGGTTGGAGAGCGAGTGACTATGGGATCTGGTGCCTTGACACGACGAGGCAAGACTTATTCCCCAGGAGGGACATATGTCGGTTCCAAAGCTGGCGACGCTGTGTGCTTGTCGACAGGTCGAGATGTCAAGGAGAAGGGGAACCCTCGAGTCCGGGTCCAGCACATGAGTAGCGACGAAACTCTGACCGGAGCTAGGCGCCAAACAGGGAAGTCACAAGTGCGCACCCAGATCTCGCATATGAGCAGCGATGATACCTTGGCAGAGTCGGGCAAGGGCTCAAAGAAGGCAAACTACACCGTCACGGCTGACCCCTTCATGACATCCGAGAGCGAGACAGACGACAGCTCCGATGACGATGCCCCCAAGCAGGACTTATCGCCGTTTGGGCGTGCCTTTTATCTCAATCTTGCCCCGTACCATGTCCTTGGACCCTTTGCAATCTTCTGTTACTCGGCATTCCTCACTGTGTTCACTGCGTTTTACTGGAACATTCCCAGCATATCATCGGTTCAGGTTGTGGACTTGGTTGTCAAACGGTATCTTCGAGAGGGCCTGAGCGTGTGGTACGATTTGGCAGCGGTCTTCATTCTGACTTTGATCATGATCGCTATCCTGACCACGTTTCAAGCTGTCTTCGCCCTCGCCATCGTCATTTGTTCAAAGTGGTCTTTATTGGGACGACGCATGCCTGGAAACTATGACTGGGATAAGTCTTCATACTGTCAGCGTTGGCAAATCTTCCTCGGCATTGAGCGCATTCGACGACAGTGCTATCAGGGCAACGGTGTCTTGGGCCTTCTCACAGGAACCAGCTGGATTGTGTTCTACTTCAGAGCTCTGGGCGCCGACATTGGAAAGGATTGTGCACTGTTCGCCAATGGAACCCCTAGTTTGATGTTTACCGAGCCAGACTTGATCACTCTAGGTAATAGGGTTGCCGTCGATGATGCGAGCGTTGTTGCGCACATCAATACACGTGGAAAGTTCGATTTGAACAGACTCGACATCGGGGATGGATGTGTGTTGCGAACTGGAAGCAGGCTGCTGAGCGGTGCGCAGATGAAGAAGGAGAGTTGCTTGTTAGAGCATACGCTTGTTATGGGAGGTGATGTTGTTGAAGCAAAGTGGACTATGCAGGGCTGGCCGGCTGAGCGGTTTACGCAGGGACGAGTTAGGGAGTAGTCTTAGGTATAGAGGTTACGGGTTAGTTGGCGTCTTGAATTGGTGGATAATCTAGGTAGTAATAAGAGATTCTTAGGCATGAAATTGTATGAATGCAGAGCTAAAACTGTTCGTTGATAGACGTGCCCAACTAGACGAAAGGAAATTGCCATGCATGTCAACTCGAAATGGATGAACAACCTCATTCCCCTCTTCATCATAGTCAACCGCCCTCAACACACCACATGCACCAACCGACAAGCTCAAAGACGGCATGGCAACATGGTCCTGTGAATTAGCTCGTAACTACAATCGAGCACCTCAACAGGTCATTTCGTGCACGGAATATTTTGTCTGTTCGCCATTGAGACGCAAATGCCAAGTACCCCAGTGAGAAGCCCTGCCGCACCCAGTGACAGCTCCGCTTGCGTAAAGACAGTTGGCATACTTCTTGACGCCGGCAAAGATGGCTTTGTACTCAGTCGTGGTCCTACAACCGTGGCCGATTGGCGACGCATCGAGGGCATAACCTTCGAAGTATCTGCCGTCGCCATCGGTGGCCCAAGTCAAGGCACAAGACTTCGCATCAGCTTTACTCTTGATTACATCTGCAACAACACTGTAGAGGGTGGCAGCCGCTCCACTGGCGGATACTCACACTAGTTCTTGCGCTGACAACCTGGGTCGATTCGAGCATACCAAGCCTGCGGCGTGTGGCGAGCATAATGGTCATTGTCGTAAAGGTGCGTATACACTTGGCTGACACGTTCGAGATTCATAGTTAGCATTAAACCAAAGCGGATATATATATATATATATATAAGAATATATAAAGCATTTCGTAATGCATTTTACTTAAATAAACCGCAGGATTAATTAAAGTAAAATTATATAATAAGATATATCTTAAATAAAAATAATATAAAGTATTTACTTAAAAGAAAAAGAAAAATTAATTAAAAATAATATAATTTATTTATTTATTTATTTATAAATTTAATAATTAAGAGTTTTAAATAAGATTATAATTTAATTATTTTAATCTTAGTTAAGCTTTTAAATGATTTATTTTAATTTAATTTTATTATTAAAATTATTATTATTTATATATTTAATTCTTCCATGAGCAGCTCACCTGGGCAGGGAACACCACAATCTCCGTCTCGCCATATCCACTATCGCCCCCCTTCTTAATGACCAGTGGGAAGAGAACTACACGGACAGTAGCACCTCTCGCCTCGAGATCTTCATTCGTTATAGCGCTGCCACTTCGCTCGTTCATGACTGCCGCGTTGAACGAGATAGTTGAGACAAGCTCGCCGTCTGCGTCGTACTCGGGCCGCAAGGGTGGCAACATCATATACACAGCCTTTTGAGTGCGCATCTCTATCGAGAGATGCACAGCCCCTCTTATAATGTTCCTTAGCTGAGTCTCGAGCTGGTCCTCCTGTGTCGGCGGAGGAAGGATCGTGCACAAGGTCTTGAAGATATGTTGGACGACAACCTCGGCGTCTTGGTCGCGCTGGCTCTTGAATGACGTGCGCTTCGAAAGTAGCGTGTAGGTGACGGCACTCCATTGGCGTACAGCTTCTGGTAGGCCAGCTTCGTGCAACACTATTTCGAGCGACTTGAGTTTCTGTCTCTGCTCCCGATCCAGGCCGAATAGACTCCGGGTGAAGATCCAATCCCAGATCATATGCATCATGACAGACATCAAGATATCTTGTCGGTTGGCATGATGTCTGAGACGGACGTCAACATCAGATCCGTCGAGGACAGCATTGTCTAGTCGGTTAATGATCTTTTCGTCGTTGATCTCGCTGGTCAAGCGACAGCTTCGCGTATCGGACGTGTTGGAGAAGCGCAGCACCCATTGTTGAACTTGGGAGCAGAGCTGCTGGCAACGCTGGACGAAGTGGTCCTCCTTCTGAATGTCGAGAAAGTGCTCGACCTTGCTGGCGCTCAGAAGCAGCTTGACAACCGTGTCGTGCCCATTCTCTGCTGCGAGCCACAGCGATGTCCGTCCGACTTGATCCTCGGCCTCTGGATCAACCTTGCCGAGTAGCAGCTTGACGACTGCCTCATGCCCGTTCTTTGCCGCCCATAGCAGCGGCGTTCGTCCATACTTGTCCCTGACGTTTGGATCGACCTGGTCCGTGTCGAGTAGTAGCTTGACGACTGTATCGTATCCGCTGTTCGCCGCCAGCAACAGAGGCGTCTGCCCTCCTTTGTCTTGGGCATCTAGGTCAACCTTTCCAGTGCTCAGAAGTAGCTTGACAACTGCCTCGCGTCCGTTCTCGGCCGCTAACCATAACGGTGTCCGCCCGTCATTGTCTCCGGCGTCTGGATCAGCTTTGTCAAGTAACAGTTTAACTACAGCTTCGTGTCCATTCTTTGCTGCCCATCCCAGTGCTGTCCCTCCGTGCTCATCACAGGTGTCGATATCGACCTTGCCGGTATCCAGAAGCAACTTGATAACTGCCTCATGCCCATTTCCTGCTGCCAATGACAGCGGCGTCCGTCCGCTCATATCTTTGACATCCAGGTCGGCCTTGCTCGTGTCGAGCAACAACCTGATGACTTCTTCATATCCGTTGGCTGCCGCCCACAGGATTGGCGTTTGTCCATTTTCATTTTTAGCGTCTGGGTTGGCCTTTTCGAGCAACAGCTTCTTCACTGCCTCATGCCCGTCTTCTGCTGCCCACTGCAGCACCGGCCATCCGCCCTCAACCTTGAGAAGCAGATCAACCACCGCCTCTAGCTTCGCTTCATAGCCCTTTCCCTGTGCTTGATTTTCGTAAGTCGCGTTTGACTTGTCCATGCTTTTCAACGCCTTTTCCAAAACTTCGACTGCTTTTCGGAGATTCTTCTCTGCCTCTTCATATCTTTCGATATCTCGTAATACCAATCCGATGTTACCAAATCTGGCGGCGCTGTGTACGTGATCTCTTGCCTCTGAACTCTCTGGCAGCTGGCTATCCAAGTTGTCGGGAGACGTATTCCAGTCCCAGATAAGTTGGAGGTCACGCGGGAAACTTGTTATCGATGACGAGACCTCCGACCACTTCACGTCTCTGCTCGTGGCCCGCGGATCATCTGCAGGAGAGACTGTCATCATCACGACGACCCAAAAGTTATTGTGTAGCCTGATAATCATGGGCCTCGCTGCTCCTTGGAAAAGGCAGACAATGTCTCCCACCTTGATGGACTTTGCCGAAGCCTGGACATTCCAACGAGAGTGTCCATTCCGTTTCTGATTCAAATTCCTCCAACTAATGTCCACATTCTGTCTGTCCTCCCAAGCAGCGTCTCTTTGGACCGAAATCACTTGTCCAAGAACACGGCCCTTGCCTTTGACAATAGCCATCTCCCTATCATCCCAAGTGTCCACAGAGACCCTCTCAGAGAGAAGAAAGTTGATGAGCTGCTGGAATAGTCGCCCCATGGAATCTCGTAGTCGATGGATAACCCTGCTGCGCCGGGATTGTCAGAACTCATGCCAAGTAATGCATAGACCATATCGTGACGCTGGGTGGCTTTTCGGGTGTGGTACATCTCCACTAGCTCACCCAGAGGGCTAATATCAAGGGAGAACCTAGGCGATCGGCTGGGGGCACACCTAGACCGGAAGATTGCCCCCCTTATGAGATATATCACTGGGCGTACTAGCGCTTGCAGGTCTGGGTAGGTTTCGTAAGAAAGCTCTAATGCACTTAAGCCTGAGCAAAAGGCATGTCCGTCAATTTCGGTAGGACCACACTTGACGAGAACATATCGAGCGGCGGCAACCTCCTGAAGTACCTTTGACTCTGTTAGTGACCACCGTCTCGTGTCATTCAACGTCTGTTCCCTTACCCAGATGCGCTGGAACCAAGGTCTCCGAAGCAGTGCAGGAATCATTTGCTGCTTCGTCTCTTCTATCGGAAACTCGGTGGACTGCCCAGCTGCAGCGTTGCGTATCTCTTCAAGTGCTTGGCGGTCAACGGACGCCGCATCTCCAAGCCAAACAACCACGCAACTTGCTTTGGCATATATCTTGGGCATGGACTGAACCTGCCGTCCCTTTTCGTTTGGGTCCTGCTGGTTAATGCAGATAGCATCTACCCATAGGATCCGCCCTAAAAAGCCATGTCGAAGATGTGACAGGGCTATATGGAGATTTCTCCCGACGGGTAGGTCATGCCCGTCTACCGAAATGGATTGAGGCTTGTTTTCAGAGCCCCATACGTATGACAGAGACTCATACGGGCAAATCCCTTCCGAGTCCAACAGTGCAAAGTCAAACAGCTGGCCTTTTATGGGAGAATTCTTATCCTGATCTGGGAGAAGACGAAATAGGCGAATGCTGCCCTCTGGCAATGGAGAGTAACAGTATGGAGGCATGGCGTAGCAAAGGTTGAATGTTGGAGGAGGAGTTTTTGCGGCTGACACATTGCCTGATTCCCCAAGTCGCGTCATCTTCTGGGAGCCTCCTCAAGAGCCAATAAAGAGGCATCTCAAATCCTCGTTAAAGTGGTCTGATCTCTGAATTTCATTTCGGGGTTGACTCATCTCAAATAAGCTAGTCACAAAAGGGGAACTTGACCTGCGAGATGTGAGTATTGGCCAAGTGCTTAGCAATATTGCGGGAATTACCTGCACAAGGCCTTGGCAGCTGAAATACCCCTGTGCTTTATACTTTATGACTAGATAAATATATAATTGCCTACTATTAAACCGAAGCTATTATATATATATAAGTATATATAGAGTATTTTATAATATATTTTACTTAAATATATCTTAGAATTAATTAAGGTAAAGTTATATAATATAAATAAATTTTAAATAAAATTAATATAAGATATTAATTTAATAAAAAAAGTTTAATTAAATATAATTAATTAATTAATTAATTTAATTATAAGTTTAATAATTAAGAGTTTTAAAATTATTTTTTAAGGTAATTATAATTATTAAAAAAATATTATATTAATAATATTAATCTTAAAATTAATATTTAAGTTATAATAATATATTTTTTATAAATATAAAAAAATTTATTTTTTAAATAAATTAAATAATTAAGATTTTTTTTAAATAATCTTATATTATAAAATTAATTATTATTATATAGCTTTCTTTTACTTAAAATAAAAATTAAAGTATTTTAATTAGTTTTTAATAATATTAATAATAAAAGCTTTATACTTAAAGCCTAAGGTCTTAATAAGCTTAAATTAATAAGGTTTATTTATATAATTATTAATAGCTTTAATAATATATTAAAATTAGCTTTATTTATAATAAATAAATTACTTTTTAATTATTTAAAAGATTAAAATCTGCTTTATATAATAACTTTCCCTTTTAATATTAATCTCTTAATTATTTTTATAACTCTTAATTACTTAAAGAAACTAAAATTACTTTTATTATTTTTATTAAAAGAGATTTAATTATAATTATTTATAAAGTAATAGGCCTTAATAGCTAAATTAAGGTAAAATTATAAATAAAAGGTAAGTCTCTTATTATATATAAGACTTTAACTTACTAAGCTTTTTACTATAACTTAGCTATAAAGATTTTAGGAGTCCCTAATATATATAATATATAACTAGACTTTTCCTAATTAATTAATAATATTAATAGCTACCTTATATCCTTATAATTACTTCCCTTTTAATAATCTTAGCCCCTAAGATCTTTAAGTAAATAAAATAGCTTTAAAGAATATTTCTTATATTTTTTAATCTATAAATAATACTTTAATAAAAGCTTTTTAATATATTATTTTTTATAATTAAGTTATATTTTAATTTCCCTTTATTATAATATAAATAATTAAAAAATACTTTATTAATTCCTAATATTATTTAATATTAATAAATAATTATTTTTATTTTAGCTAAATAATACTTATTAATATAAGATATTTTTATCTCTTAATATATTTTATTTTATTTTTTTTTTTATTATAATAATATTTTTTTTTTTTTAGAGATCTCTTTAGCTTTTTTTATTTTAATATAATTTTAGCTTTTATTTTATAATATTTACTTTTAATATTATTATTTATATCCTTAGGCCTTATTATATTTTTAATTTTATTATTAGCTTTAAAGAAATATAGCTAAGGGATTATTTTTATTTTATTTATATTACTAAGGTTTATTTTAATAAATATCTAACTTATATAGCTAATATTAACTTAGTAATTTATTATTTTTATTAATATTATACTTAATAATATAATATTATAAATATATAAAATTAAGTTATTAGCTTTATATTATTAACCTTATACTTAGATCCTTAATAAGTTATTAGGTATTACCTAATAATATTAAAACTTTATTATTTCTTTTTAGTATTAATACCTTATTAATAATATTAATTTAATAAAAGCTAATTAATTTACTTCTTATATTAAGCTTTAATATATTATTATTACCCTTAATAATTATAATATTATATAAAATAATATTAAAGATTAATATATTAATTTAGCTAAATATATTAATAATAAAATTATAGCTAATTATTAGCTTATTAAGTTAATTTTTATATAAAAATTATAATTTATTTATATCTTTATTTTTATAAATCTTTTTTTTTTATTATATAATTATTATTAACTTAGCTTATAGGCTTAGGTTTATATTAACCTTATTAAGATTTATACCTTAATAAATATTACTTAGCTTATATATACTTATAATAATATTAAGTTTTATATTTTTTTTTATATTTTTATTTATTTTATATTTATTAAGGATATATTTATTAAAAATAAAAAGTTATTTTATATTTTTTATTATAACTTTTAAAACTATTAATTAACCTTATAGATATTAATATTAAGGCTAATATTTTTATTTTAACTTATTTTATAGCTTATATTAATACTTTTTTTATTCTTTACTTTAATAAATATAATACTAATAATAATAATAATAAGTTATTATTAGCTCTTTTTCTTAAGAAAAAAGCTAAGATTACTTAAAAGTCTATAATTAATAAAAGTAAAAATAAAATAAAGGCTAGGCTTATTATTATTAAATTATTTAGCGCTAATAATATATAAATAGTTTTATTTATAGTTATTTTTATAGTTTTTTATAGTCCTTAATTATAATATTTAGCTTATATTAATTAATAATTTAATATAATTATTTTTTATAATTTTATTATTTTTATTATTATTTTTTTTATTTTTTTTATTTAAGTTTTTTTTATAATTAATATTTATTACTTATATTAATAATTAGCTATTATATTAGCTATATATTATCTTATTTTTTATAATTTTTCTTTATAATCTTATAATATTTTTTAATTATTATTTTTATATTTTCTAAGTATTAATTAAGCTCTTAAGTATTATATTTTATTAATTAGCCTTTTTATTTAACTAAGTAAAATAATATATTACTAATAAGCTTATAATTTATTACTTCTTTTACTTTTTATTTATTAAGCTTAGCCTTAAGCTTTAATAATAATTTTAATATTTAGGTATTATTTTATTTATTATTTTATAATTTAAAAAATAATATATAAAATATATTATATATATATTTATAAATTTTAAAGAGTTTTATAATATATATTTATTTATTATATTTCTCAAGGATTTTAATTTTAATAAATCTTAGAGCTAATTTAAAATATTTAAATTTCTAATTCTTTATAAATATTTTAATAAATTATCCTTATTAATATACTTATAGCTTATACTTTATATTATAATATTTTAATTAAGACTTTAAAATATAATATTAATAATCTTTTATTTATTTATATATTTAGCTAAATATCTCTAATTACTTAGCTATACCTTAAATATTAATTTTAGTCTCTATTAATATATATTTTATATACCTTAGGTAATAATTATATAATACCTTATAAGGTAAGACTTTAATATTAGAGTATTAATTATTATTATAAATAAAAATAGCCTTTAATAATTATATTATTTAATAATTAGGCTTATCCTTAATATATACCCTTAGATATTTCTTAAAGTTTAATATATTTATTTTATTTATTTATTTATTTATAAATAATAAATAATTAATAATTAATAATATATTATTTTCTCTTTTATTAAGTTTATTTAGAATTTATTAATAATTAATTTATTTTTATTATTTATAATACCCTTAGGTATATTAAAATAGCTTTTTATATATTTATAAAATAATATTATTAATTTTATAGCCTTAAGTTTTTTTATAATTAAAATAAATATTATATATTTTATTATATAATATATAATAATTAAAATTATATTATAAGTCTCGCTAAGACTATAAGTATTTTTTAATAACCTAATAATAAAGTTAAGATTAATCTCTTAGAATAAATATAATAATAATAATAATAATTAAAGCTTATTATATAATTTATACCTAAGTATTTTAATACCTTAATATATTAAGTAACTCTTAATATATTTATAGATATTATTTATTATACTTAATTAATAAAATTTCCTTTTTATTAAGTTTAATATCCTTTATAAGCTTATATATCTTACCCTTAAGTTATTATAATAATAATAAAATATTTTTAATTTTAAGGCTTTTTATTTTAAAATAATTAATTAATTTTTATATTATAATAAATTAAGTTTATTAATAATATAACCCTTATATTTATTAATAGTTTTTAATACCTTTTTTTTTATTTTTTTATATTATTAATCTTAGCTTTATAGTTTTTTAATTAATACTTTAAGCTTTTTAGAAGGTATTAAGAAAAATATTATTTTACCCTTTATAAATTATCTTATAATAAGGTATAAGATATATTACTTTAAAATAATAACCTTAGCTATAAGTAATTCCTTAGAGACTTAGCTTAAACTTTTTACCTCTTAAGTAATTTATAATATAATAATCTCTTTTTACTTAGCCCTTTAGCGCTTAATAATAATTATAAATATAATATAATAAGTATTATTTTTTAATATATACTTATTAAAGGGGATAAAGCCCTTTAATATAGCTTTAATAAATTAAATATAAGCTAATATTACTAAGGTCTTATTTTTTAATTTAATAATTATATTTTAAAGCTTTAATAAAAGCTTATATATAATAATTAGCTTTTTTATTAAAATAAAAAATATATCTCTATATAATATTTTTTTTATTATATAATTTAATTACCTTAATAAATTATTAGCTAAGTTTTTATTTTTAAGTTAATATTAAATATTAAAATTAAAAATAAAAAGTTTATATATTTATTTTATTAATTAGCTTTTTAGTTTTTTTAATAATATTTTTATAATACTTATAAGGGCCTAATAATTAATAAGGATTAAAAACTTATTTAAAAGGCCTTAAAAGTAATATCTTTAATACTCTAGGCTCTTAATAATAACTAAAAGCTTTTATTATTTTATAGCTTATTATTATTTTATATCTTAGAGCTTTTATAATTAATAAGTAATAAGTTATTATTAGGAATTAATTAATTAAATTAAAATACTTAATATAGCTTTAATAAAAGTATTTATTTTAATTTTTATTAGCCTTAATAAGTCTTAATATTAAAGAATTATTATTAAATAAAAGGCTTATTTTAGGCTTTTAAAGGCTTATTTTATTTTTATTATCTAAGATAATTATTTTATTTTTTTTTTATTAATATTATTTTTTAGTTATTTTATTAAAGGGCTTATTATTACTAAGTAATAAATAATAAACTTTTAGTAAAAATTATAAAAATCTAAGAAAACCTATATATCTCTAAAAAAAATAAGCCTTAATTATTCCTTAATAAACTTAATATATAAGGGTTTTATTTAAATATTTTCTTATATAATAATATAGCTAAGGAATTTAATATTTTATTAATAAAAATTATATTTAAAGAGCTTTTTATAGAGTTATACCTTAACGAGGTATTAAAAAACCTTTTATAAATACTTAATATATTTCTTTTTTATCTAATAATATATTAAGATATTATTTATATAAGAGATATAATATATATTAAATAAATTAATAAGTAAATAATAGATATATACTTAAAATATAATTAAAATATTAATAAACCTAAAAGGTATAATTATATATTTAAAATAGCTATATCTTATATAAAAAGTAATTTTTTAATAATTTTTTTTATTAACCTTAATTTAATAATAAGTATTATAAATATTAATCTTAAAGATATATTTAGCTTTATAGAGCCTATTTAATAAGTTATTAATAAATAAGAAAATATAATAATTTTTAATTATTATTTTATTTAAGCCTTTATAATTTATATAAAGTTTTAATTTTTTATTTTTCTTAAGGATAAAAAAAATTAATATTCTTATTTTATTTATAAAATATTATATTTATTTATTTTTTAGGTTTTTTATAATATATTCTTAAAGGGCCTAATATTAGGCCTTATTTATAAGGTATAATAAGCTATAAAAAAGCTCTTTTTCTTTAATTAGGTTAATCTTATAAATTATCTTAGCGAAAATTAATATTTTTTTTATTACTTATTTATTAAAAAACCCTTTAAGCCCTTTAAGTTCTAAAAGTAATTTTTTTAATATTTCCTTAATTAGGTTTATAACCTTATTAATAGCTTATTATATTACCTCGCTTAATATAAAAAAGGCTATAATATATAATATATATATATTTTTTTTTTATTTTTAATAATCTCTTATATAAAAAATATTAAATTAGCTTTAATAATTATAATATAATATTATTAATTTATAATATAATTTATTATAATTCTTTTTTATTTTATAAAAGGCTATAATAATATAATATTATATAAGTTATTTTTATATTTTAATTTAATTAATATTTTTTATATTTTTTATAGTTTTTTATATAAATTAATAAAAAAAAAATTAATTAATAAATATTTTTTAGGTTTAATTTTTTTCCCTTAAAAGACTTAAGCCTAGGGGCTATATAATTTTTTATAAGCTTAAGGCTAAGTTTATATATAAGCTTTATATCTATAATATTAATTTTTATATTTATATTTATAAAAACCTTAATTTTTTTTTAATAAGCCTATAAAGAATTAATATAAAGGTTATAATTATTTTTTTTATTAATATTTATTTTTTTTTAAATAAAAATAAATATTTAGCTTTAATCTTTATTTTTTTTAATTTTCTAAAAAATTAAATTCTTAGGTATTAATTTTAAACTTTTTTTATAAATTTATTTTTACCCCTAAGAGGAATTTAATTAAAATTAATAAAATTTTAATTATTTTTATATATTTTTATATAATATACTTAAGTCTTATAACCTAGGTATTTATACTTTTTATACTTTAATAATATTAATTAGCTTTTATTTTATTCTTAATATAATATTAATAAAGATATATTTTATTTATTAATATTATAATATCTTTACTTTAATAGTATATATATATTATATTTATTAAAAAAAGCTTTTTTAAGGGCTTTTTTAAAATTTCCCTTATAGCTTTTATCTCTAAAGAAATAAGACCTTTTAATTAACTATTTATTATTATTTAAGAGGTATTTTCTTTTAATTTAATTATTTTTTTTTAAAAGCTAAAATAAAAAATATTTTATTTTTTAAGTAATATAATAAGTCTTTTTTATTAGGTATTTTTAATATTTAAGCTTTTTTTTTAGCTTAACTTATAGGTTATAAAAAAAGTAATAAGTTATAGCCTTATTATTTTTTAGTTTTTTAATAATACCTTATAAAAAATATATTAATATATAAAATATTATATTAAGGCTTTATTTTATTTTTAGGCTATAATTATAAGTTAATTTTTAATTTATTTTTCTTAAAGCTTTAAATTAATATATTACTTATATATAAATACCTTAAATTCTTTTTATATAAGTTTATTTATTAAGCTAATAATATAATAATATTAATTAATTTATAATAAATAAGCTAATTTATTTATTATTTATTTAATTTATTATTTTAATATAATTTTTATATAAAAATAATTTTTTATATTAATTATTATAAGCTAATTATTAATATTAATAATTATAGCTTTTTTAATTAATAACTTATAATTATATCTAAGTAATTTTTTATAGTCTTTTATTTAAATATTAATTAAATAATTTATAAAATAATCTAAGATTTTTAAAAAAAATATTTTTTATTTTTTTTTCTTAGCTTATTTTTATTATTTTTATTTTTTTTATTTATAGCTTTTTTTTAATTCTTTTAATAAAATTAAAAATAAAAATAAAAATAAAAAAATTAAATTTAAATATTATCTAAGCTATAATAAAATATTTACCTAAGGAGGTATACTTATTAATAATATTATCTTTAATATCTATATATTATATAACTTAAGAAAATCTATAAGGTTCCCCTTAGCTATTAGGGATAATTTACTATATAATAGGCCTATAGATAGCGATATATTATAATATCCTTTAATCTCTTAAATTAATTCTTTAAGATTTTCTAAGGTATAATAAATAAATAAAATTTAACTTAGATTATTACTAATAATTAATTGCGGTATTATTAATATATCTTCTAAGTAATAAAATTCTTTAAATTTATTTATTTTAATTTTATATTAATTATCTATAAAAAAGAAATTAAAAAATTATAAGGTAATAGGCCTTAATAATTAAATTAAGGTAAAATTATAAATAAAAAGTAAGTCTTTTATTATATATAAGACTTTAATTTATTAAGCCTTTTATTATAGATTAGCTATAGAGATTTTAGGAGTCCTTAATATATATAATATATAGCTAGACTTTTCCTAATTAGTTAGTAATATTAATAGCTACCTTATATCCTTATATTATTAATAATTATTAATTAATAATATATTAATATAATTATAATAATTACTTTTTAAAAATACTTTTAATTAATAAATTAAAATAATATAATTAATACTTATTAATAGGCCTTTTTATATAATTAAAATAATTTTATTAAAAACTTTATAAGCTTTATAAAAATATTAAAAATACTTATAATTAGCTATAAGAAATAATATTATATAAAGTTATTTAAAGTATTATAATAAATATATAGCTTATTTAAATAAAGGTTTAAGTTAAATATATAATCTTTAAATATATTTTTTTTTATTTATTTAATTTCTATTTACTTAATTCTAATATTAATAAAAAGATTAATTTTATTAAAAAAGAGCTTTTTTTATTAAAAGCCCTTAAAATAAAGCTTAAGATATATAAATATTAAATTTAAAAAGTAATTATATTTCTTAAAAGCTTAAAACTTAAAAAAAAAAATAAGCCTATATAAGGCATAGCTTATAACTTTTATTATAAATATTAATACTTTTTAAAATATTAAATAAAAAAATTAAAAAAAACTTATTATAACTAGCTAGGATTTAGCTATATAGCTATAAGTATAATATTAAGAAATAAAAATTATTAATATTATAGGTTTACTTAGAGATATTAATACTTAGAATTAATATTAGAATTTTATAAACTTAAAAAATATTAATATTAAAGCTTAGTACTAAACTTAATATTAGACTTAATAATAAATAAAAGTTTATAGGTTTAATTAATTAAACTTATTTAATTAAATATATAATATATTTTATTTATTATTAAAATTATTATTAAAATTACTATTATTTATATATTTATATAAACTAAGATATATATATTATATATTTAATTAAATAAGTTTAATTAATTAAATTTATTAACTTTTATTTATTATTAAGTCTAATATTAAGCCTTAATACTAATACTTTTTAAGTTTATAAAACTCTAATATTAACTCTAAGTACTAATACCTCTAAGTAAACTTATAATATTAATAACTTTTATTTTTTAATATAATTATATTTATAGCTATATAGCTAAATCTTAGCTAATTATAATAAGTTTTTTTTAATTTTTTTATTTAATATTATAAAAAATATTAATATTTATAAAAAAGGTTATAAATTATATTTTAAATTAATTATTACCTTATAAGTCTTAAAAAAATTAATTATCTTTATTAATAAGATTTTTTTTTAAAATTTTTATTTAAAAGCTTTTAATAAAAAAAACTTTTTTTATTTTTTTTATTAATATAATAATAAAATAAAAAAAAACTAAGTAAAAAAAAAAATATTATATTTAAAGATTATAAGCTTAATTTTTATTAAATAATTTAATAATATATTTAAATTAATACTTTAAAAAGCCTTATTTAAAATTATTTCTTATAGTTTATTATAAATACTTTTAATATTTTTTTTTAAAGCTTATAAATAATTTCTATAAGGTTATTTTAATTATATTAAAAGCTATATTAATAAGTATAAATTATATTATTTTAATTATTAGATTAAAAATCTCTATAAAAAGTAATTATTATAATCTTATTATTAATATATTATTAATTAATTAATTAATAATTATTATTAATTATAATTAATCTTTTTTAATAAAAATAATAAAAATAATTTTAATTTCTTTAAGTAATTAAAAATTATAAAGATAATGAAAAGATTAATATAAGAGAGAAGAGTTATTATATAAAGGGGATTTTAACCTCTTTAAATAATTAAGAGGTAACCTATTTATTATAAATAGAGTTAATTTTAATATATTATTAAAGCTATTAATAATTATATAAATAAACCTTATTAATTTAAGCCTATTAAGACCTTAGGCTTTAGGTATAGAACTTTTATTATTAATATTATTAAGAATTAATTAAGATATTTTAATCTTTATTTTAAGTAAAATAAAGCTATATATTAAATAATATATTTTATTAAAAAAATAAAATATATTAAATTATATAATTAAAAAAGACCTTATATAATATATTTCTTTTAAAGACTTTCTAAAAAAAGATTTTATATATTAATTTATAAAGTAAATATAATATAAAATAATAAAAGTAATTAATTAATTAATAATAATAATAATATAACTTATAAAAAAGCCTAAAAGTTTTTTTATTTTTATTAAGCCTTTTATAAAAGTAATAATAAGGTTAAGTTTATAATTATTACCTCTTTTTTTATATATATAAAATTACTTTATAGCTTAAAATAGCTTAATATATTTTTTCTTTAATTTATAGCTTCTTATAAAGCTTTAATATTTAATTTTATAGCTCTTAAGAAGCCTTATTAAAAAAAAATATTTAATTTATATTTTAGCCCTTATTTTTTATATAATATATTTATTTTTTATCTAAGTATTATAACTTATTTAATTATTTATCTTAGCTTTTTTATTATTTTTTTATTTTTTTATTTTTATTTTTTTTTATTATAATTCTTAATATTTATAATTAAGTTATTATAGCTAAAATCTTATTTTATTATAATAGCTTTATTATTTTAATTAAAAAATTATTAATATAATTTTTAATTAAAAGATATTATATAGGCTAATATTTAACCTCTTTAAGCTAATTTTTTACCCCTAGGTTAATTAATATAATTTTTATATCTAATTTAACCCTTTTTTTAATTATAATTAAGTTTTTATTATTATTATAATTTAAATAATTAAAGTCCTTAGCTCTTTAAATCTTTAGCCTTTTTTTTAAAATATATAAATAATTATTTTTTAATTTATTTTAATTATAATTTCTTATTATTTAATTAAATATTATAAATATAATTTATTTTTATTATTATTTTTTAATATAAAAAAAAATTTAAATTTTAATTTATTAATTAATAAAAAATAGCCTTATCTTAAGATATTTAAAAATAATAAATTTATAAGCTATAATAAGTTTATTAATTAATTAATTAATTAAAAAAGCCTTAGGGTTATAAATTTATTTTTATTATTTTTAGAGATAAAATTTATTAATTTTATAATAGGTTTTTTTTTTCTTAGAATTATTAAAATTAGGTATTATCTTTTTATTAATATAAATTAATAAATTATTTTTATTTTTATTTTTATTATAAATATATTATTTAATTATATTTTTAGGGAGGTTAAGGAAAATATCCTTAATTAATATAATTATAAAAGGCTTAATACTTAAAGGAATTTTTATTTTTATATTAGCTAAGATTAAAGGGGAATAAATTAAGTAATTATCTCGCTAATTATTAATATAATTAATCTCTTTAATATTAATTATTATATACCCTCCTTAGTTAATATAAAACTAATTTATAAAAATTAGGCTATTAAGCTTAAAAGGTATATAATTAATTAAATAAGTATAAGAAAATTCTTATATTTTAACTTTAATATATAAGACTTATTTTTTAAAATACTTATTTTTAATTTTAAGCTTATTAATAATAATAATCTTATAAATACCTTTAAGGCTATTTAAATTAATATTATATTTAATACTTTTAAGCTTCTTTTTTATAATTTAATTATTTAATAATTAATTTCTAATTAATAAATTAAATAAAAATATTAATTTTTATTTTTTATTATTAATTTTTAAGATCTTAGGGAAATTAATTATTTTAAGCTTAATATATATTACTTTAATTAAGCCTCTAAGGGTTTAAAAGAGGCTAAAGAAATAAATAAGCTTATATTTCTATTTACTTTATTATAAAATTAAAAGAATTATATAAAAATTAAACTTAAAGGGTTATCTTAATTTTATAAGGTATTTTTATTAAGTAAAGGTTATATTTTTTACTTTAATTATTTAATTATATATTAAGGAGTTAAAATAATAAAAATTATTTTTTTATTAATTTTAATTAAAAAATATAAAATATTTATTATATATATAAAAAATAAATTAATATAAAACCTTTATTTATAATAAACTTTATATTATTTTTAAAAAATTTTAAATCTTTAATTTATATTATATTTAATATTTTTATAATTATTAAAAAGGAAATATATAAGTTTAAGGCACTTAGAGTTTAATTTTATTTATTTTTTATAGATTTAAACCTTAAAGTATATAATAATAATTTTTTTTAATTTATTTCTTAATATTTATAATATAATTAAAAATAAATTATTATAAAGTATTTTTTTATTTTATTTTTTTTAGGTTATTTTAAAAATAATTTATATATTTTCCTTAGATTATATTATAAACTAAGTCTATAAAATAATCTTAGGTAAATTTCTTTAATTTAAGTTTTAATTTAATTAAATTATTAATATTATTAAAATAAAAATAATTAAAGGTATTAAGGTCTTAATAGCTTTATTTATCTTAAAGTTAAAAAAGAAATAATTATTTATTATTATATAAGCTTTCTATTATATCTATAAATAATTTATATTTCTTAAGAAAATACCTTATACCTTTAATTTAATTAATTTTAATAATTAAATAAATTATTTTTTTTTTTATAAATTAAGAAAAGTTTATTAAGATATAAAATATAAATAATATTATCTTAAGGGTTTTAATATATTTATAGGTCTTTAATTATTTTAATACTTAATAATATAATATATATATAAGAGAAATATAATATAATAATTAATTAAATAAATAAGATTTTGTTAATATTTATAGGTATTAATTTAAAAATAAAAAAATACTTAAAAAAGAATAATTATAAAAGTTTTATTACTTAGGTTATTTATTAATAAAAAAGATTTATGTTTAATATATATAAAAAGAATTTTATAAAAATACTAAGAGAGATATTTTATAATATAATTAAATAATCTATAAAGTAATTATAAAAAAAAATTATTTTATATTTAAAATATAAAAAAAAATTTTTGTTTTATATAAAGCTTATTAATTTTTTTTAATATATAAATAATAATTATAAATTAGATTTTATTATAAAAAACCCTTTTAAATATTTTATTTTTTTTTATATTTTTCTTATTTTTTTATATATATAATCTTAATATATTTTTTATTTTTATATATATATATATTATTTATTTTTAGATTATATCTTTTATTTATTTTTAGATTATATTTTTTAATTAATTAATTTATTATATTTATATAAATTCTTCTTAAGATTTTTATTATTAAGTAATAAAATATTTTCTTTAATATTAAAAAAGTCTTTTATTCTTAGTTTTTTTATTTTAATTTTTAAAAAAGAATTTCTTTTTAATAAAATTATTATAATAAATTTAAGGTAATTTTTATTAAAGCTAAGGCTATTAATCTCTATAAGGCTAATATTTATATTTTTATTATTTTTAATTTTTTTTTAATTAATTAATTAAATAAATATATAAATACCTTAAGGTTTAAATTTATTTTTATTATATTTTAATTTAAAATAAATATTTATTATATATTAAGCTTATTTTTAAGAATATTAATAAAAAAAACTTAAAAATTATTATAAGGTATTTTTTTTAAAAATTATAATTAGCTTAATATTATTATAAAAATATATATTTTATTAATTTTAAATTATATTTTTTAATTTATTTATATTTTTATAAATTTTATTTATTTTTATAAATAAATCTTTAAGTAATTAATTATTTATTTTAAGTATTAAAAAACTTTTAAAATTATTTTTTTAATTATTATAATTTTATTTATTTATTATTAAAATTATTATTAAAATTATTATTATTTATATATTTATATAAGGTAAGATATATATATTATATATTTAATTAAATAGATTTAATTAATTAAACCTATAAACCTTTATTTACCGCTAAGTCTAATATTAAGCCTTAGCGCTAATATTTTTTAGGTTTATAAAACTCTAATGCTAATACTAGGCACTAATACCTCTAAGTAAACCTATAATACTAATAACCTTTATTTCCTAATATTATGCCTATAGCTATATAGCTAGATCTTAGCTAGCTATAAGTTTTCTTTAATCTTCTTATTTAGCCTAATAAAAGATAATAATACTTTTAATAAGGGTTATAAGTTATACTTAGTATTAATTAATACCTTATAAGTCTTAGAGGAATTAATTATTTTTATTAATAAAATCTTTTTTTTTAAGCTTTTATTTAAGAGCTTTTAATAAAAAAAGCTCTTTTTTAATAAAATTAATCCTTTTATTAATATAATAATAAAATAAAAAAAAGCTTAATAAAAAAAAGATATTATATTTAAAAATTATAAGCTTAACTTATACTAAATAATCTAATAATATATTTAAGTTAATACTTTAAAGGGCCCTATTTAAGATTATTTCTTATAGCCTATTATAAGTACTTTTAGTACCCTTTTAAAGCTTATAAATAGCTTTTATAAGGTTATCTTAGTTATATTAAAAGCTATATTAATAGGTATTAGTTATATTACTTTAATTATTAAGTTAAAGGTCTCTATAGAAAGCTATTATAATCTTATTATTAATATATTATTAATTATAATTAAATCTCCTCTAATAAAGATAATAAAAGTAATTTTAGCCTTTTTAAGTAATTAAGAATTATAGGGATAATTAAAAGGTTAATATTAGAGGGGAAAGTGTAAGGAAGTGGGTCACGTGCTTGATCACGTGACCACGGAAGAGCCTTATATACAGTGGTGTGGCTCAGATGTGGCACGAAGTGCCACAACTGCTTGATCTTTTGATCATTGGCTCAATTGGCAAGCCACCCAATTATGTTACAGAAAGTTATTATATAAAGGGGATTTTAATCTCTTTAGATAATTAAGAAGTAACCTATTTATTATAAATAGAGCCGATTTTAGTATATTATTAAAGCTATTAATAATTATATAAATAAACCTTATTAATTTAAGCTTATTAAGATTTTAGGCTTTAGGCATAAAGTTTTTATTATTAATATTATTAAGAATTAATTAAGATACTTTAATCTCTATTTTGGGTAAAATAAAGCTATATAATAATAAAAATTAATTATAAATAAAATAGCCCTAATTAAAAAAAAAGCTAATTATTAAACCTTAGGACTATATAATTATTATCTTTTAAATTTTTTCTTATAGATAAATTATCTATATAGGTTAATAAAAAAAATTAATATTAAGGTATTCTCTTAATATATTTTATATAATAATATTAAGGATATAATTAATATAGTAAATATTATAATTAAATTCTTATTTAGAGCTTTATTAAAAAATAGCTTTAAAGGTATTTAAAAAATAATTATTATTTATTATATTATCTTAAGTAATATTAATAAGTATTAATTATAACCTTTTATATTTAAAAAAAAAATTAATTTATTACTTATTATTATTATAATAATAAGAAATTCCTTTAAGGTATTTTTAAATTAATTATATATATATAACCCTATATAAGCCTCTTTTAGCTTATTAAACCTTATTAATTATTAATATTTTTATTAAATTAAATAAGGGTTATTTAATTTACTAGTAATCTTATATTTATATATAAAATTAAAAGAAATATAAGCTAAAATAATACCTAAGAAGGAATTTTACTTATTAGAAGACTAAGTATTAAAAATAAAAGAAAAAGTCCTAAGACTTTAAATATTTTCTTTTAATTATAAATTAAGCTAAAATAAAGCTATTTTAAAGGTATTTTTTAAAAAACTTTTAAAATTTTACTTATTAATAATAAAAAAATAATTAAAAATAATTAATTAATAAAGTTCTAATTATAAAAAATAAAATAAAAATACTTCTTATAATAATATAATAGCGCTTAGAATAATTTATTATTAATAACCTAAAAAGATAAGTTATTTTTAAGTATAAAATATAAAACTTTCTTTAAATAGGTCTATTAAGAGAATATTATTTTAAGGTATTTTTCTTAAATTAACGGATTAAAAAAATCCTCCCTTAATATAAAGGTATATTCTAAGTTACCTTTTGTTAATAAGTAAATTAATATATATAAATATATAAAGTAAGCTAAATAATATATTTCTTTTTTAAGTTTTTTCGCTTTTATTATTATAAGTAATAATAAGATATTTTTACTTATAATAATATAAAAAATTAGAGGCTTAAAAGCTAATTATTTTTATTTTCTTTTTTTAAGGTACCTAAAATAATTTAATAAATAACCCTATTATAAGAAAAATAACCCTAATATAATATATTTAATAATTATTTACCTTAATTTATTCTTATTTATAGGTAAAAGTAATTAAATAAAAAGCCTATATTTAATAATATAAATTTTAGTCTTTTTAGGGGAAAGAAATTAAAAATAAGGCTTATTTTCTTTTTCTTTTTAATAAGGATTAAAAGTAAATAAAAAAATAAAAAAAAATAATATTAAAATTAAATAATTAAGATTAGCTTTAGTCTTAAGAGCTAATATAGCTTAATAATATTATTATAAAAATAAAGAAATAAGGTTAATATAATAAATAAGGGTTATATTATATATAAGATAAGATATTATAATAATAATAAAAAAAGTAATTAAAAAGGGGTCTTTTTTTTCTTATTATAAAAGAAATTAAATTAGAAATTAGAAATAAATTAAAAATCTAAAAAATAAGATTTAAAATTATTAAGAACCTTTTTAGCTAATAATAAGTAAAATAATTATTAAATTAGCCTATTAACCCTCTATAATGATATAAAAATTAATTATAATTATTAATTAAAAAAGCCTTATTATATAGGGTAAGTAAATAATTAATCTTAAAAGGTAACTTAATTATTATTTCCTAGGTATATATTTAAGTTATATATTATCTAGCCTTAAGCTAAGGTTTTCTTACTAAAAGGGCTAAAAGCTAAAAAGAGGGGTAAAACGGGGTAGGGGTTATTAAGGTAAAAATCTTATTATTATTTTAAAATTATATAAAACCTATTTAATTTTAATTTTACTAATTAATATATATTATATATAAAAATACTATATTATAGTTTTTTTTTAATCTAAAATAGGATTTTTTTATATAAATTAAGGCCTTTTTATAATATTTATACTCTAAAGAGCCTAATTAAAGTATTTTAAGATTCTTATTTTTAATTAAGTTATATAGGGTTAGGGTTAGCTATTAAAACTCTAATAAGCTATATCTAAGGTAAGGATATAAGTCTAGCTTATAGTAATAAGCTTTATATTACGTAAGAAGAGCTATTAGAGGCTATAAAAAATAAATAAGTAATTTTTCCTAATAGAATACTAGAAAGTACCTAATTTTAGCTTTTAAGAAATAAAATCTAAATTAATTAATATAGGGTTAAGGTTAGCTATTAAAATTCTAATAAATTATATATAGGGTAAGGGCATAGGTTTAATTTATAGTAATAAACTTTATACTATATAATAAAAGCTATTATAAGCTATAAAAAATAAATAAGTAACTTTTTTTTAATAAAATACTATAAAATACTTAATTTTAGCTTTTAAAAAATAGAATCTAAATTAATTAATATAAGGTTAAGGTTAATTATTAAAATTCTTATATATTATATATAACATAGGTATATAGGTATAGTCTATAATAAAAAACATTATATTATATAATTAAAGCTATTAAAGGCTATAAAAATATATAAGTAAATTTTTATAATATAATTAGGTGGCTTACTAATTAAGCTAATAATTAAAAGATCAAGTAGTTATGGCACTTCGTGCTATATCTGAGCTATACTATTATATATAAGGCTCTTCTATGGTTATATAATTAGGCATATAACCTACTTCCTTATAATTACCCCCTTTCTTATAGCGGCGCGCCCCGAGTCGCATAATAATAAGGCCTTAGACCTACTCTTTTAGTAGCGCCGGTCTTATATAATTAGCTAGTATTATAACTATAGGGGTAATTAATCCCTGGCCCGGATGTATATGCCTATATAACCATGTGACCTAAAACCGCAGGTTAGAGGCAATAGCTATAGAGGTTAACCCCTAAGGGTAGCTTTATAGCGCCTTATAAGCCTAATATAAGCCGAGGCGTAGCTGATCCTTTGCCGCTACTTTGCGCGTATATATATTAAGAATTAAACCTATAACCTCGATTAGGAGACCTATAAAGTGCTATAATAATTATAATATAATTAGGTGGCTTATTAATTAAGCTAATAATTAAAAGATTAAGTAATTATAGTACTTTATGTTATATCTGAGCTATATTACTATATATAAGGCTCTTCTATGGTTATGTGATTAGGCACATAACCTACTTCCTTATAATTTTTCTATTAAAATATTAAAAAGTGCCTAATTTTAGCTTCTAAGAAATAAAGTCTAAAATAATTAATATAAGGTTAAGATTAGCTATTAAAATTCTATTAAATTCTATATAAGGTAAAATAATTAATTAGGTTTATAATAATAATTTTAATAATATAAAAAATAACTTAATAAAGAATTAAAAAGTAATTTAAAAATAAATAATTAAATATATTTTTTATCTTTTTAAAGCTAATTATATAATAAATAAAACTCTAACTTTTTAGTTATTTTTAATTAGACTAAAAAGTCTTAATTAAAATTATATTTTAAATTAATTAGATTAAATTTCTTAAATTAAATTTTTAAAGTAATTTAATTAAATTAAGATTAAAAAATTATTAACTTTTTAGTTATAATTTTTTAATTACTTTTAGCTAGTAAGTTAATTACTAACTAAATCATAGCTATGCCCTTATATAAAGAACTTTCTTAATATTTTTATAAAAATATAAAATATATCTATTAAAAAAAAATATCTTTTTAATAGAAAATAATAATAATTAAGAAATTATATTTTATTTATAATACCTTATTAAGAGTTTATTTTATTAATATAGTATTAAAAAAAATTTATTATTTAAGTGTTTTTTTTATTTTTTTATTTTTAAAGAAATAAAAAAAATCTTAAATATAAAAATAATAATATTATTTATAAAATAAATAAAAATAAAAATAAGATATTTTATATAAATTAATTTAATAAATTTTAATATTAATAAAACTTATTAATAAATTAATTATTAATAAAATTATTATTAAAATTATTATTATTTATATATTTATATAAGCTAGGATATATATATTATATATTTTATTATTAAAATTATTATTAAGATTATTAATATTAAATATTTATATAAACTAAGATATATATATTATATATTTAATTAAATAGGTTTAATAAATTAAATCTATAAATTTCTTTTTATTATTTAATATAGCGCTATTAATTAGCGCTAAATCTTTAAGTTTATAAAACTTTAATATTAACCTCTAAGATTTATAATATTAATAACCCTTATAACTTAATATTTTTTTAAGCTTTATAGCTAGATTATAGTTATAATAATAGCCCTTAATTAGTTTATTATATTTATTATAAAAGATTAATAATCATTTGATTAAAAATTAATATAAATTGATTATAATATAAATAGCTTAATTTTTTATTATTAAGAGCTTAAAAAAATAACTTTTTAAGCTAATTATATATTCTATTTTATTAAATTTTATATTAAAGGCTATTTAGCCTAAAAAGCTTTATTTTAATTTAATTTATTTAATTATTATTATTAGTTTAATTAAAAAAAAAGCTACGCAAAAAAAGATTTTATAATTAAAAATTATTAATATAGTCTTTTAGTTATTATTTTATAATTATTCTTATTATTTAATACCTTAAAAGGCTTTATTAAAATTCTTTTTTATTTTAGCTTTAAATAAAATTAATTATTAAGGCTTATAATTATAAAAATAAAAAAAAGCTTATTATAATTAGATTTATCTCTATAAGTAATTATTATAATATTTTAATTACTTAATTAAAGGCTATTATAAAAAGCTATTTTTTATAATTATTAAATAATTAGCTTTATATTATAAATAATACTTATAATTATTAAATTTTTATAAAAGGTATTAATAATAAAATATAAAGTTTTATTAATTTAAGCCTCTTAGCTTTAATTATAAAACTTTTATTATTAAGATTATTAAGACTTTATTTATATTATTTTAATTCTTACTCTAAGTAATATAAAATTAATATATAATAATAATACTAAGATTATTTATTATTTATTATTAAAATTACTATTAAGATTATTAAAATTATTTATTTATATAAGCTTAGATATATATATTATATATTTAATTAAATAAATTTCTATTGTTTAAATTATTATTAAAATTACTATTATTTATATTTATATAAGCTAAGATATATATATTATATATTTATATAAGCTAATATATATATATATTATATTTAATTAGATAAATTTAATTAATTAAACCTATTAACCTCTATCTACCGCTAAGTTTAGCGCTAAGCCTTAGCGCTAATATTTTTTAGGTTTAAACTCTAACGCTGACTCTAGGCACTAATGCCTCTAAGTAAACCTATAACGCCGATAACCTCTATTTCCTAATATTACGCCTATAGCTAGATCTTAGCTAGCTATTTTCTTTAATCTTCTTATTTAATATTCTAAAAAGTATTAATTTTTATAATAAGAGTTATAAGCTATGCCTTATATAGGCTTATATTTTTATTAATATTAACTCTTAAGCCTAAGAGGAATATAATTTCCTTTAAGGTAATATAATTATATTTTTTAAGTTTTATTTTAAGGGTTTTTAATAAAAAAAGCTTTTTCTTAATAAAAATAAATTTTTTATTAATATTATAATTAAATAAAAAAAATTAAATATATTTAAAAAAAATTATATTTAAAAATAATAAATTTAATTTAAATTTTTAATTAAGTAAGTTATATAATTATTATAATACTTTAAATAGCTTTATATAGTATTATCTCTTATAATTAATTATAAATACCTTTAATATTTTTATAAAGCTTATAAAGCTTTTTAATAGGGTTATCTTAGCTATATAAGAAGGCCTATTAATAAGTATTAATTATATTATTTTAATTTATTAATTAAAGGTTATTTTAGAAAATAATTATTATAGATATATTAATATATTATTAATTAATTAGCTAATTTTTAATTAATTAATTAATTAATAATTATTATTAGTTATAATTAAACCTTTTTTAATAAAGATAATAAAAATAATTTTAGTCTCTTTAAGTAATTAAGAGTTATAAAGATAATTAAAAGGTTAATATTAGAGGGAAGAGCTATTATATAAAGGGGTTAGATTTTAATCTCTTTAGATAGTTAAGAGGTAACTTATTTATTATAAATAGAGCTAATTTTAATATATTATTAAAGCTATTAATAATTATATAAATAAACCTTATTAATTTAAGCCTATTAAGACTTTAGGCTTTAGGTATAGAGCCTTTATTATTAATATTATTAAGAATTAATTAAGATACTTTAATCCCTATTTTAGGTAAAATAAAGCTATATAATAATTAATTAAAATATTATTTATTTTTTATAATAAATATAATAAAATTAATTAAAGAAATATTATTATAGCTATAAATTAATTATAAAGCTAAAAAAAAAATATTAAGTTTTATAGGTTATTAATATTATAAATCTTAAAATTTAATATTAAGGTTTTATAAGCCTAAAAATTTAATATTAATTAATAATATTATACTTAGTAATAAAAAAAGTTTTATAAATTTAATTTATTAAATTTATTTAATTAAATATATTTATTATTAAAACTATTATTAAGATTATTAATATTATTTATTTATATAACTTAAGAAATATATATTATATATTTAATTAAATAGGTTTAATAAATTAAACTTATAGATTTTTTTTTAATAAATATAATATTATTAATTAGCGCTAAATTTTTAAGTTTATAATACTCTAATATTAACCTCTAAGATTTATAATATTATTAACCCTTATAACTTAATATTTCTCTTTTAGCTCTATAATTAATTTATAATTATAATAATATCCTCTTAATTAGTTTTATTATATTTATTATAAGAAATAAGATTATATTAATATATTATTAACTAGTCGGCCGGTCTTTAATTAGTTAATTAGTTAATAGTTATTATTAGTTATAGTTAAACCTCCTCTAATAAGGATAACAGAAGTGACTTTGGCCTCTTTGAGTGGTTAAGAGTTATAAGGATAATTAGAAGGTTAATATTAGAAGGGAGAGCTGCTATATAAAGGGGATTTTAACCTCTTTAGATAGTTAAGAGGTAATCTATTTATTATAAATAGAGCCGATTTTAGCGCGTTATTAAAGCTATTAATAATTATATAGATAAACCTTATTAATTTAAGCCTATTAAGACCTTAGGCTTTAGGCATAGAGCCTTTATTATTAAAATTATTAAGACTTAATTAAGATGCTTTAATCCCTATTTTAGGTAAAATAAAGCTATAAAATAATTATAAGAAATAAATAATATTTTAACTAAGAATTAATATTATAAATTATTTATAATATAAATAATTTAATATTTTATTATTAAGAGCTTAAAAAAATAATTCTTTAAGTTAATTAAATATTTTTTTTATTTAACTTTATATTAAAGGCTTTTTAGCCTAAAGAGCTTTATTTTAATTTAATTAAAATAATTATTATAATTAGTTTTATTTAAAAAAAGGCTAAATAAAAAAAAAATCCTATAACTAAAGAGTATTAATATAATCTTTTAATTATTATTTTATAGCTACTTTTATTATTTAATACCTTAAAAGGCTTTATTAAAAGCTTTTTTTTTTAATTTTATATAAAGCTAATTATTAAGGCTAATAAGTATTTAAGTAAAAAAAAGCATATTATAAATAAGTTTATCTTTATAAGTAATTATTATAATATTTTAATTATTTAATTAAAGGTTTTTATAAAAAAGTATTTTTTATAATTATAAAATAATTAGATTTATATTATAAATAATAATTATAATTATTAAACCTTTATTAATAATATTAATAAATATATAATCTTTTAAGATTTTAATTTTTTTAATAAATTAAAAATTATAAAAATAATTAAAAAATTAATATTAATTAAGAGAGCTATTATATAAAAGGACTTAAAGCTTTTTAGCTAATTAAGAGGTAAATTATTTATTATAAATAAGACTAATTTAAGCTTATTATTAAAGCTATTAATAATAAAATATAAAACCTTATTAATTTAAGTATATTAAGCCTCTTAGCTTTAAGTATAAAGCTTTTATTATTAAAATTACTAAGACTTTAATTATAATATTTTAATCCCCGCCCTAGGTAATCTAAAATTAATGTATAATTAATTAAATATATAATATATATATCTTAGCTTATATAAATAAATAATATTAATAATCTTAATAATAAATCTAATAATAATTATAATCTATTATTAATATTTTTAATATTTTTTTAAAGCTTATAAATAATTTTTATAAAATAACTTTTATTATATTAAAAGCTATATTAATAAATATTTATTATATTATTTTGATTATTAAATTAAAAGTCCTTATTAAGAATAATAATTATTAATTATAATTAAATCTATTTTAATAAAAATAATAAAAATATAATTTTCTAAGATTTTAGCTTCTTTAAGTAATTAAGAATTATAAAAATAATTAAAAGGTTAATATTAAAAGAGAAAGTTATTATATAAAAAGGATTTTAATTTTTTTAAATAATTAAAAAATAACTTATTTATAATAAATAAAGCTAATTTTAATGTATTATTAAAGCTATTAATAATTATATAAATAAACCTTATTAATTTAAGCCTATTAAGACCTTAGGCTTTAATTAAAAAGCTTTTATTATTAATATTATTAAGAATTAATTAAGATATTTTAATCTTTATTTTAAGTAAAATAAAGCTATATAATAATAATATTAATAAGAAGATTAAGTTTATTAAAAATAAGCTTTTTTTCTTAAAGGCCTTTAAAATAAAGCTTAAAAACTATAATTATCTTCCCTTAAAGGAAATTATATTTTTTTAGGCTAAAGAATTAATATTAATAAAAATATAAGCCTATATAAAGTATAGCTTATAACTTTTATTATAAATATTAATATTTTTTAAAATATTAAATAAGAAAATTAAAAAAAAACTTATAATTAACTAAGATCTAGCTATATAGCTATAAATATAATATTAAGAAATAAAAGTTATTAATATTATAAGTTTACTTAGAGGTATTAATACCTAGAGTTAATATTAAAGTTTTATAAACCTAAAAAGTATTAATAATAAGGCTTAATATTAAGTCAAAACTTAGTAATAAATAAAGGTCTATAAGTTTAATTAATTAAATATAGTTTATAAAATATATAATATATATATCTTAGTTTATATAAATAATATACTTAATAAGTAAGTAATATAGTTAAGTAAGTAATATATTTTTCCCTCTTATATTTAAGTTTTTATTTAATTAATTAATTCTTAATTATAAAAGATATTATAATTAAATATTAAGGCTAAGACCCTTTTTATCTTTAAGGCCCTTTAAAATAATTTAAATCTAAGTATTTAAAATACTATAAAGGTCTATCAAGTCTCTAAGCTAAGACTATATTAGTATTTAAATAGTATTTAATCTTAATATACTATTATCCCTAACTTATATTAGCTATTTAATTTAGAGGAATAAATTTTTATTTATTTTATTTTTAACTTAGATTATAAGGATTTCCCCCCTAGCTTTATAATATAAAAGATATAACTAATTAATTACTTATTAACCGTGATATATTACTAATTAGTATATATTAGGCTTATAATTTTATTAAATAATACTAAGAGCTTAAGATATATTTCTTTTATATATATAACTATTAGAGAGCTAAGTATAAAAATTTAATTATTATTTATTATTAATTCTAGCTTATAGTAAATATAATTATAAAGTATAATATCTAATTAAATAATATTTATAATTTTAATAAAATTAGCTTTCTTATAGATATAATTATAAGTAGAATAGTTATTATAAGTATAAAAAAGTATTTAAAGCTAAAATTAATATAGCCTAGAAACTAAGAATAAATTATAATTAGTTAAGTAATTAATATAAAAGGCTAAGTAATTTAATTATTTATTATTAATATAAGCTAATATTACCTCGCTAATTAATACTAAGAAAATAACCTCTTAGGTAATTAAGTTATTATAATAACTTAAAATAGCTAAATTAATAATAAAATTAGTCTTAGATAACTTAAATAGTTTAATTAATATATAATTAATTAATTAATTAATTCTTATTATCTTTTAATTCTTAATAATTATAAAAGTTATTATTTTATTAAATTTAAAAAATATTATAAGAAAATCTTTTTTTTTAGCTTAATATATTACTTTATTCTTCTTATTTATTTTAGCCCCTTAATATTAACTATTTTAATATATTAAAGTAAGCTTATAATTAAAAAATAAAGCAATTAATAAAATACTTTATAACTTATATTTTAAAAACTAAGTTTTTTTTAGCCTTTTATATTATATATAAGGCTATTATAATAAAAAAAATATTAAGGGTATATTTAAAGGAGCTAGGCTTATTTCTCTAGACTTAGAAAATATAATCTTAAAGCTTAATATATAGCTATAAACTTTAATACCTACCGAGGAGGTAATTAAATTATTAACCCCTTAGGCTTTAAAGACCTTAAAGATTATATTTAAGGTTAGATTTTAATTTAAATACCTTAAAAAATAAATTAAAAAGTATTAAAATAATTCCTTAGAGTTAATTTTAAAGGCTTTTTAAAGTCTTATAAAAGAAATAAAAGCTATTATATATTAGGTTACCTTATTAATCGCTAAGAATAAAGACCTTTAAGAGGTAAATAAAATATTAAGTTAATATTAAAGGGTAAAAAGGACTAAATTATAATAGAAAAAGTAATAATAATAAAAGAAAAAAGGTAAATAATTAATTAAATAAATATAAAAGTATAAGTAATAATAAAATTATTAAGAGGTAATAATTAAGAAAGGTTAATTAAACTAAGTATTTAGTAATATAATATCTATAATAAGCCTAGGTATAATATAAGGATTTATTAAGTAGTAATTAAAATATCTAGGGAAAAAAATAATAAGTAATTTTAATTAATTAAATAACTTATAGTATTTTTATTATAATTTTTAATCTTAAGGTAAGAAAAAATATATTACTTATTTATTTATATTGCTCGCTTATTAAGTATATTATATAAATAATAACAAATTTAATAATATATTTAATAATAAATTTATCTTAATAATATATTAATTTTTTATAAAAATAAAAATTATAAAATTATAAAAAGATAAGTCTTAATAATATAATTTAAATAATATTATAAATATAAAATAAAATTAATATTATTACTTAACTTTAATTTATTAAAGCCTTTATAATACTTTAGCGATTTCTATTTAATACCTTAAAAGGCTTTATTAAAAGCCTCTTCCTTTAGCTCTATATAAAGCTAATTACTAAGGCTAATAATTATCTAAGTAAAGAGAAGCTTTTATAGATAGGTTTATCCCTATAAGTAATTACTATAGTATTTTAATTACTTAGTTAAAGGTCTCTATAAAAAGATATCTTTTATAGTTATTAAATAATTAGATTTATATTATAGATAATAATTATAATTATTAAATATAGGCCTAAGTATAAAATTAATAATATATTTATATATATATATATTACTCTTATATATAATTATAATAAGCTCTAAGAGATATAAAATATTAATATTTAATATATTTTAATACAAAAAATTAATTATTTATTTATAATTATAATTCAAATTATATAAAAAATAAATAATACTTAGTCCTATAAAGTTAAGTATTATTATTATAATTATGATTTTTTCTTAGTTTTTTTATTTATATTATATATTATTAAAAGATTATTATATAATAAGACCTTTATAAGTCTTTTATAAAAGTTTAAACTCTTTTTCCTTATAAAATTAATTATTATTATATAGCTTTATTTTACTTAAAATAAGGATTAAAGTATCTTAATTAATTCTTAATAATATTAATAATAAAGGCTTTATACCTAAAGCCTAAGGTCTTAATAAGCTTAAATTAGTAAGGTTTATTTATATAATTATGATTAGCTTTAATAATATACTAAAATTAGCTTTATTTATAATAAATAAATTACCTTTTAATTATCTAAAGAGATTAAATCCCCTTTATATAATAGCTCTCCCCTTTAATATTAACCTTTTAATTATCCTTAGAATTTTTAATTATTTAAAGAAGCTAAAATTATTTTTATTATTTTTATTAAAAGAAATTTAATTATAATTAATAATATATTAATAATAAGATTATAATAATTATTTTTTATAAAAATCTTTAATTTAATAATTAAAATAATATAATTAATATTTATTAATATAGCTTTTAATATAATTAAGATAATTTTATAAAAATTATTTATATACTTTAAAAAGGTATTAAAAATATTTATAATAAGCTATAAAAAATAATCTTAAATAAAGCCCTTTAAAGTATTAACTTAAGTATATTTTTAAATAATTTAATATAAATTAAATTTATAATTTTTAAATATAATATTTTTCTTTATTTAGTTTTTTTTATCTTATTATTATATTAATAAAAAAATTAATTTTATTAAAAAAAAGCTTTTTTTATTAAAAGCTTTTGAATAAAAATTATAAAAAAAAGAAAATTTTATTAATAAAAATAATTAATTTTGCTAAGACTTATAAGGTAATAATTAATATTAAATATAATTTATAATTTTTATTAAAAATATTATTATTTTTTATTAAGTTAAATAAAAAAATTAAAAAAGATTTATTATAATTAATTAAAATCTAGCTATATACTTATAGGTATAATTATATTAAGAAATAAAGGTTATTAATATTATAAGTTTACTTAGAGGTATTAATACTTAGAATTAATATTAGAGTTTTATTATTAAACCTAAAAAGTATTAGCGCTAAGGCTTAGCGCTTAACTTAATAGTAAATAAAAGTCTATAAGTTTAATTAATTAAAGAGGTTAGAATTACTTTTATTAATATTATTAATAGAGATTTAATAATTATAATTATTATTTATAATATAAATTTAATTATTTTATAATTATAAAAAATACCTTTTTATAAAGATCTTTAATTAAGTAATTAAAATATTATAATAATTACTTATAGGGATAAACTTATTTATAATAAGTTTCTCTTTACTTAGATAATTATTAGCCTTAGTAATTAGCTTTATATAAAGCTAAAAAAAAAAAGCTTTTAATAAAGCCTTTTAGGGTATTAAATAATAAAAATAGTTATAAAATAATAACTAAAAGATTATATTAGTAATCTTTAGCTATAAGATTTTTCTTTTACTTAGCCTTTTTTTAAATAAAATTAATTATAATAATTATTTTAATTAAATTAAAATAAAGCTTTTTAGGCTAAAAAGCCTTTAATATAAGGTTAAGTAAAATAAGATATTTAATTAGCCTAAAAAGCTATTCCTTTAAGCTCTTAATAATAAAGTATTAAGTTACCTATACTATAGATAACTTATAATAGTAATTCTTAGCTAAAATATTATTTACTCTTTATAATAAATATAATAAAACTAATTAAGGGGATATTATTATAGCTAGAAACTAGCTATAAAGCTAAAAAAGAAATATTAAGTTATAGGGGTTATTAGTATTATAAATCTTAGAGGTTAATATTAAAATTTTATAAACTTAAAAATTTAGCGCTAATTAGCGATATTATATTTAGTAATAAAGAAAAATTTATAGGTTTAATTTATTAAATCTATTTAATTAAATATATAATATATATATCTTAGCTTATATAAATATATTAATAATAATAATAATTTTAATAGTAATAATAATTTTAATAATAATTTTAATAATAAATAATATTAATAATATCTTAAGAGAGTTATTATTATTACTTTTATATTTTATATTAAAAAAATATATATATAATAATTATTAATAGCTATAAAAAACCCCTAAGTAGCCTTATAGCTATATAGGCATAAATTATATTTTTAATATAATATAACCTTAATTTTTATATTTATTATAATATATATTTATATTATAATATATTTAATATATAAAAATATATAATTTATATACTTATAAAAAATAACTTTATAGCTAAGTAATTAAGAATAATTAATATATATAAATTATATTAAAATTATATCTTTTAATATATTTATTATAAATATATATTATAAAAGAAATAATAAACTTATTATCTTCTTTAATATTATTATAATTTTAGCTAATAAGCTAATAGCTTAATTAAAATAATTTATAAAAATATAAAAAGCTTTTTATTTATAAATATAAATGATTTTTTATATCTTTATAATACCTTAATTATAATAATTAAAAAAAAAAATTTTTATAATTATAATATTAACCTATAAATAATAAAATAATATTATAAATATATAAATTAAAAATAACTTAATAATTTTTTTTTATAAATATCTTATATAATTATTAATTTCTTAGCTAAATAATATTATTATATATAAGCTATAATTATTATTAATTATAAAAACTTAATTTTATAGCCTTATAAGGGTATTTTTAAATATTAATATATTTTATTATATAATTATAATATGTTTTAATAAATATAAATAATAATACCTCTTATAAAAGATTTTTATATTAAGAGATAATAGCTTTATAAATTTTTAATAAAAATCTTATTTTTTATTATAAGAAATTATATTTTTAAATATTAATAAAATATTCAAAAGCTATTATTAATAGTTTATAAGCCTCTTATTATAATAAATATTTATAAAAGGCTTTATATTATTATTAATTATAAGTTTAATATCTCTAATAAACTAAAAATAAGCCTTAAGCTTATAAAATAATAAGCCCTAATAATAATTTTTATTATTAAATTAAGCCCTTAGGCTATATAATTACTTATAAAGCTAAGTATATAAAAAATCCTCTTATAATTAAAAATTAAAATATAAATAAGGACTTTTAATCTTTTATATATTTAAGTATTATTTAATTATAATTTTAATCCTTATATAATTATAATAAAAATAAAAATAAAGCTATAAAAAAAAAGATACCTAAGGGTCCTAAGGGGGCTAAGGAAGCTAAGGCAGCTAGGGTAATAAAAAGGCTATAATATCTTTAAGCTAGCTAACCTTAATACTAAAAATAATACTAATTTAAGTTATTTTACTTATATAAATAGCTTTATTTTAATAAGTAAAATTAATTAAGTTATTTTTATATATAATTAAGTCTTTTAAGTATATTTAAATTTACTTTTTTTTACTTTATAATTTATATATAAAAAAATATATAAAAAAATACTTTTTAAAATTATTTTATTTATTAAAAGATCTTAAGGATTAAGATCTTTAAAGGGGAAATAATTATAAAGATATAAAATAATTATTAAAATTATTAATTAATTAAGGAAACCTTAGTTAAATATTATATATATTAAAAGCTTTTAAAATCTTTATAGCTAAATTATTATAAAAAACTTAATAAATTAAAGTTTTATATATAATTAAAACTTATCTTTTATTTATAATTTTACCTTAATTTAATTATTAAGGCTTTTTATATTATATTTTTATAAATAATAAGAGTTTTTTAATTATTATTTTTTTATATTTTAAGGTAATTATAAGCGCTTTATATTATATAATAATCTTAATAATAATTAATAATACTAATTTAAAACCTTTATATAATTTATTTTTATAATTATTGTAACGTGGTGGCCCGGCCGCCACGTGACAGGTCCCGTGACCCCAGCCCGTCGGCCCAGAGTCATGAGCTTCTCGCTAGGGGATAGCCACACTGAAGCCTCAAGCTTCAGTCTTGTTACGCAATAGATCACTACTTTCGTCTTCGCCAAGCTGCCGTATCACGTTACCCACCTTATTACAATTATAACATTTAAAATTTAATTTTTTTATTAATTATTTAATTAATTTCTCTTTAAATTTAAATAAAAAACTTTAATTAAAACTTTTCTTAATATCTATATTCTTAATTTATATAATAATACTTTATTTATATACCCTTTCTTTTAATTACTAGCAAGTACTTCACATTTAAGCTAGCAGACTTGCTATTCCCACCTAGTAATAAACCACAGGTTTCACAATGTCCCCAGGTCGCATGTCGGATAGAGCTTATGCAAAACTCTCTGCCTGACATGATACTTGATCAACAAAGTCCCTCGGCATATACAACATCATAGAAAGATGACTCACAGGGTAAAATTTGATAATTCTCTCTACAGGGAGAATGCCCTGCCGGTGCCATTGTATCAGGCTAGGTATGAACTGTTGATCGTGTCAATCTTGTCTCCGGCCAGAGAAGGGGTTGATGGCGCCTACCTCGGTGGGGATTACACCGCCTTCCACAGATCCAAATACCTGTTTTCCTTACTGTGCATGGGGCCAGTATTTTAGAGACAGGGTTGGCCGAGAGTACATACCCCTAAAAATGAACCGCTGTCGATATCAAGGATTGTTCCTGGCGGCGTGACCCCCAACATGCAAACTCTGCCCAAATTTCTTGTTGCCTCGATCCCCTGTTTAATCACATTCACGTTTCCCGTTGCATCCACTGACACAGAAGCACCCAGGGCATCGGTCAACTCTTTCACGGCCGGAATGAGTTCGTCACCGAGGTTCGAGGAGTTGAGAGTGTGTGTCGCTCCAAATTGTTTTGCCAAATCAAGCCGGCTTTGCACTCTGTCGATGGCGATAACAGTTTTGATTCTTCGAATTTTCGAAGCCTTTCGATGATGTCAGCTTGTATAGAAAGGCGAGCGCGCGCTTGGTTCTTGAGCATACCGCTACTGATGCTAGCCCCACTGCCCCAAGGCCGAAAATTGCAATAGAATCATCCTCGTTCAGGTCCTGAAGTTTCATAATAGCCCCTGCGCCTGTTTGCAGCCCGCAGCCAAGAGGAGATAGTAGCTTGAGATCATCGTCTGTCTGAACGTAACCGGAGACGTTCACGACAGACATTTCAGACACGATCGTCATCTCACAGAAACTTGACTGGCCGAAGAAAAAGCCCTTTACCGGGAGTCCTTCCTTGTCGGTGGCGAAAGTTCTCGGGTGACTGCCGAGGCCCATATTGAGCGGAGTGAACGTGGAACAGTAAGAGGGTTGGCCTTTCTTGCAAAAGGCGCACGACTTGCACGAGCGGAAAGAGAGGAGGACTCTGTCACCAACTTTCGCGACGGTGACCTTTGATCCAACGTCAAGAACAATTCCACATCCTAAAATGATGATGTTGAGCCAATTGTCCTCTACGACAGTGCTGGTGCTCGAGTTTGGAACAAGGATTATGGGAAAGCTCAGGTAACCCCCCTATATCTGCTACGGTTTTCGGTTGTGCTGACCTTCTGAATAGTTGCGCGAGACCAAGTTCCGTGGCGTGGTCTCGACCGCCATGATCTATGATAATTTTCCAATCATTGACAGCTTCCGCTACATTTCTCACAACGTGGTGATTGGTGGAATGGATAATAAGCTTATCTCCAAAGAAGCCGGAACGTACTACTTCTACTTGCGAAGGATCATGGAATAAACGGGAGTCATTAATGATCGAGCGTAGAGGAGAAGTTTTAAATTAAAATACTTTGCGCCTCTCTCAGCTGCTTCCTCCTTCTCCATCTCAAGTACAGCGTGCCATCTCTTACAGAGCGTACCGAGCCTTGCGGGTTAATTCCTCCGCTCATACTCGATTGGCGAAGCTCAGACCCAACCTGTGACCCTTCCATTGCTGAAAAATCTGGAGATTTCCGACGCTTTTTCCTTCAAGAGGAACAAGGACGTTCCAACATCAGTTCCAACGCTTGCCACTGTGAAACGCGCTCTGTTCAACAGTTTCCATTAGATAGAAAACAATGAAGAAGTGGGAAGTTAATATACGAATTGTTGAATATGAAGCTCAATTTCGAGATTGCAATCGCCACCATGAACTTGTTTGCTGCACATCATATCCTTCTACCAGGAGCGACCATTTACGCAAAAACCAAGGCTTCGCCTCCCAGCTGCGAGAGTCCCATGGCGTGCCCTCCCCCCGGCCGTGAAGGGAAACGCCAGGAATGCTGCAACAATACATCCCATCACTCAACAGGTCCAAGCACAATTCGTTCTTATCAATAAGTGGTGGATTCGTGGATGACGCAATGATTGCTCGAGATCGAAAGGAGGGCCAAGGAATTATGTCCAAGTAGGGATGGTGAGGAATGGTCAACTGTTCCAGAGTAGGACGCATATCGTGGGTAAAGTCTCGTGATCTGCCCTCCTGTGTTTCCATTCCGTGGTTGAGATCTGGAACGCGGTAGTCGTGTTTTTCATGTGAAGTATTTTGTGTCTTCCGCACAAAAGGGGACACTGCGTTGTGATCCATTATGGCGCAGGGTTCGAGGCCCAGAAGCCAGCAATTGGCAAGGCTGGCGGTGAAGAACCCGGTTCAGATTGTGATCGTCGGATTTCCGGTGCTTCCGAGGCAGTTCGTCAATATGTATCCATCTTCTTTGGCTAATGCCATGAGTGATAGCTCTCCGGACCAAGTTTTAGGTCCTTCGAGATCAAGTAAATCTTGACTCCTACTTGTATGACTCTTGAGATGAATATCTGACAAGGCTGCGGACAATACCAATAGACTCCAAGAGTAAAAGGCCAGGTCCTCCGTGATGCGGAGAATTTCAGGGTCTGCAGCGTAACCCAGCGTTATCGGGCCATACTTGACGATATCGCGCAAACCGAAATTCTCATTAGCCATTATGAGCGCCACGTTTGACCGCTCGGTGTCAGTAGTGAAGCAATCGAAAATCGCAGAGATGAGCTCGTCTGATAAGCTGGAGGCCTTTCTCGTCACCGTTTGCAAAGGGAGACGCCTGTTTCTCGCGAGAGCTTCTTTCTGCTTTTGGCCTGCCATGTAACCAGAATTTATTATTTAGAGAGGTGAAGAAACAGCAGGGCATTTTACTCACGTCGCCTTCGCTGAGCAGAAGCATTTTGGTACCTCCTTCTTTCAACTTGCCAAGGACGCAAATCGGATGTAGATGCTTTGCCCATGTTGAATCAGGGCCGAAGCAAAGAATAGGGAGTAGATTTGATCGGGTAGAGGGGAATAATAATTTGTGGAAGGTGGTTAAATCAGTTATTTCCAGGTGTGGCTTGCCTGTGGGTAGTAAAAAAAAACAAGACCAATGCGAATAAACCATATTGATTATAGTAATATTAATCACTAATTTGGCTCTATTTACAAAGCAACTATTATTTAAAACTACTATAACTAGAAAAAGAAGTCAATAGAGTATAATATGAATTTTTTTTTTTATTAAATTAAGGCAGTGCCAAGGGTATTATAGCCATCTCAAGGCTTTCGGGCCAGTGTCAAGGTTTTTTTGGTACCCCCTAACTTGCGCAACGAGGCAGATCCACTTTATCTTCTTATCTTATCATGCCCAGAAAAAAAATATGTCTTCGCAATGCGGTGCATCACTTTGAATTCTTTCTTGACCAAAGTTACACCCAACGCTGTTCTTTCGCCCACAACACGCCAATGGCGCCATTAACAACCTCTCGCAAAAGAAAAGGGCTTTCTGAGGCCGCTCCAGTTGATGATGATCTTGCTGGCGTTCAATTAGACGGCGTACTCTCCCAGAGCGAAGACGACTCCGAGGTTGACGAGGACGAGTTTGATGATCTTCACGGCCTGTCTTCTGATGAGGATGTAGAAGACCCCGACGAAGACGAAGACGAAGAGGCGCATAGCGACGATGCCTCCTCCGAGCTTGGCGACAGCGCGCGAGCGCTTCCTGGGCTGGATGACGAGGACGATCAGCCCAACTACCGCGTCGTGAAGGATGCGAATGGAGGCGAGCGCTATGAGTATGCCGAGGTCGACCCTGTTTATGACAGCGACGACTCAGACGCGCAGGGCCCCGCGAACACGATCGGAAATATCCCTCTCTCTTTCTACGACTCGTATCCTCACATTGGATATGATATCAATGGAAAGAAAATTATGCGCCCCGCCACGGGCGAGGCGCTCGATGCCCTCCTCGACAGCATCGAGATTCCCAAGGGTTGGACTGGCTTGACAGATCCAGAGACCGGAAAGCCTCTTAATCTTAGCCAAGATGAGCTTGAACTTCTCAAGCGACTCCAGATGAATGAAGTTCCTGATGAAGGTTACGATCCTTATCCTGTGAGCCTCTAACCCATCCCTGAGTCGTTGTCGAGCTTTGCTAACCTCTTCCAGGACATGGTCCCGTATTTCACTGGCATCGAGGAGAAGATGCCTCTGAGCGCAGCGCCCGAGCCGAAGCGTCGCTTTGTTCCCTCGAAACACGAAGCGAAGCGTGTCGCGAAACTTGTTCGGGCGATCAAGGAGGGAAGAATCCTTCCATACAAGCCTCCGGAGGAACGACAACGAGAAGAGGAGGAAAAGGAGGAAGTCTATTACGATGTGTGGGCCAACGAGGAGCCGCAGGATCCTCATGTCATGAACATTCCCGCGCCCAAGCTGGCCCCTCCTGGATACGATCTCAGCTACAACCCCCCACCGGAATACCTGCCTACTGAGGAAGAGAAGGAGGCTTGGAAGAACCAGGATCCTGAGGAGAGAGAGAAGGAATACCTACCTGAGAAGTTCGATTCCCTCCGGAAGGTCCCTGGCTACGGCGAGTTTGTCAAGGAGAGGTTCGAACGGTGCTTGGACTTGTACCTGGCCCCTCGAATCAGGAAGAACAGGCTCAACATCGACCCCAACTCTCTTCTGCCCAAGCTCCCTCGGCCCGAAGACCTCAAACCTTTCCCTACTCTCAACCAGACAATCTTCCGAGGCCACGAAGGTCGTGTGCGCTCTGTGGCATTCAGCCCTGACGGCGAGTTTGTGGCATCAGGAGGCGACGATGGTACTGTCCGCGTTTGGGGTCTCAACGGCCATCAGGAATGGATGGCCAAGCTGAGCAGCGAGGAGCCTGTCAACGTTGTTCGATGGCGCCCTAACAAGGAGACTTTCATCTTGGCCGCGGCAGCGGGTGAGGATCTCTTCTTCATGATTCCTTCAGTCGCAAGCGACGCCGTGGAAAAGGCGAGCCGCGAAGTCCTTGACGCTGGTTTTGGATACGCAACAAACGGTGCGCAACCCGCCGCGGCCAATGGAGTGAAGAAGGATCCTCCAGCCAAGTGGTCAAGGCCTGGAGCTAAGCTCGAGGATGCCGGTGTACTCCTCAAGGCCACTGTGCGGTCCTTGATCAAGGTGATCAGCTGGCACAGGCGAGGCGAATTCGTCTGCTCCGTGTCTCCCACTGGACAGCGAAGCTCTGTGGCTATCCACACCCTCTCCAAGCACCTCAGTCAGATTCCGTTCCGCAAGCTCCCTGGTCTCGCCCAGACGGCCCAGTTCCATCCCTCAAGACCCCTGTTCTTTGTCGCAACCCAACGAATGATCCGCTGCTACGATCTGCAGCGACAAGAGCTTGTCAAGGTTGTCCAACCTGGTGCCCGATGGATCTCCTCGTTTGATATCCACCCCGGCGGTGACAACCTCATCGTTGGTTCTTACGACCGAAGATTGTTGTGGCATGATCTGGATCTGTCCGCTCGCCCATACAAGACCATGAGATTCCACCCTGAGGCCATCCGAGCCGTCAAGTATCACCGCAGCCTACCGCTCTTCGCTGATGCCAGTGATGACGGTACCCTCCAGATCTTCCACGGCAAGGTTGTCAGCGACCTTATGGAGAACGCCACGATTGTGCCTGTCAAGATGCTCCGAGGCCACAAGGTCATCAACAAGCTTGGTGTTCTGGATGTCGACTGGCACCCCAAGCACCCCTGGTGCCTCAGCGCTGGTGCAGATGGAACTTGCAGGCTTTGGGCGTAATTTGCAGGACATCGTCCAGATAGAAGGGTACCTCGAAGGGCAGTTAGGCCCACGATGGGTTCTACCAGCGATGGCGTTAGGATGTTAAAAAAGATGTCAAATATAGTTGTTCGCTCCATGCTCTGAGTCTTGTTCTGTGACACCTGAGCAAACTGCCCCTGTTCCTCTCCAGGACTTGATCACGCTCCCACCTGTAGACTACTCTCACCATACCTAACTGCTTATGTTTCCATCTAACCATGTCTCTAGTCTCTATTACTACGGACATAGCCGGTGAAGCTCGTGTGTGCGTATCAAAAGCCGTGATTGAGATTAGACTACAATTGTCTAGTTGACACACGATGCTCAGCACCTCATCCAGGTTCTATTATGCAAGAAATACCCTTGTAGGTTCTTCTTCACATTCACTACGCGACAGCCCTATATGTAACACATCTCACATTCGTCAAGAAGCGCCAGGGTCAAGAATTCGTAGGGCAATTCATAATACATGACTACTTGCTAAAGCAAACGAAGCGCAAAATCGCAGCCTGCACGAAACCAGTAATTAAGTGATATCCGATCACTTGGATCTTATCATCATCTTCTTGCCTTTTCTTCACGCTGATAGATGCCGAAACACCGGCCCAGCGTCTTTCGCCCACAACACAATGTTGCTCAGAGGATGTCTTCATTTCATCCAATACGCCATGCCAAACGGCATTACAGCTCCTCACGAATCTTCTCCTTGGCATCCTCTTGCGTCTCAGCAGCCTTCTGCTTGGCAGCCTCACCACCAATCTTGAGTTGGCTGGTGATCCAGTTCCAGGTCTCTCCGATCTTAGCGAAGAAAGTCTCCGCGGGAGAGTTGGTACCGTACTTGAAGTACGTAGACTGCTTTCGGGCCTGAGCCTTCAGATCCTCAATCTTGGAACCCTGGGGGACGGGCACACCATAGCTGTCAAGATACGCCTTGAGGTCGGTCTCAGTCCACTGGTCGAAGGCGCTTTGCTTAGCAGACGCAGTCGCAGCAGTAAGGTAGTTGGTGGCAGAAGCCCAAGTAGATCCGCCAGCGGATGAGGCAGAAGAGTAGGCCGATTGGGCGGCACTGTAAAGCTCATCACGGCTGGCATCCTTCTTGTCGACGACCTTCTTCGCAGTTGCATCGCCTTGGCTGGAGATGTACTTCTTGAGGTTCTCGTAACTGAAGTCATCGAAAGTCCACGCGTTGCCTCCGTGGGCGGCGACGTGCGAGTTCTTGCGAACAAGAGCCTCGAGCTCATTCTTCTTGGATCCCTGGGGAACAGGAACGCCACGGGCATCGAGGTAGGCCTTGAGTCGGCTGTCAGACCACGTGCCAACAGCCTTGTTGAAAGCGTCTTGAGCGGCGAGCGAGGCACTGTCGGTAGCCTTGGCGTACTGGTTCTGCGCGTTGGAAGTGGCCGCACCAAAGGCCGAGGAAGCACTACCAGCAATGTTGTTTCCTAGGATGTCGGCACGGTGCTTGCGAACCAAAGCACGGAGCTCGTTGGACTTGGTACCCTGAGGCACAGCGATGCCATTCTTGTCACAGAACTCCTTGAGCTGAGACTCGCTCCAGGCGTCAATGATCATGTCGGTCAAGGTAGCGTAGGCAGCCTGGGCGCTGGCCGTGGCGCTGGCGGCTTGGTCTTGAGCTCGAAGGTAGGCAAGGCGAGAGTTGCGGCGCACAGAGGCAATGAGCTTGTCGCGGGTCATTGGCTGAGGAGCAGGGAAACCATGAGTGTCGAGCCATTCCTTGAAATCAGACTCAGACCAACTCTCGTACAGCCAGTTTCCAGGGTACGAAACAGCCTCATTGGCCTTCTTAGCAGCAGTCTCGTAACCAGAACGGGCCTTCTGGAGAAGAGTGTCTCGCTGACGAGGCTGCGGGGCTACAAGGGCTTGGTCAGTATCGTCAAAATATTCACGGGACAGGTCATTAGCTAAGAGAGCTGGCTTACCAGGGATACCATTCTTGTCACAGAAAGCCTTCAACTGGCTCTCGGTCCATGTGTCGAGAATCCAGTCTCGAACGTTGAGCCAAGCGGACTGGGCGTTGTCCTCGGTCTCGTACCAGTTGGCCTTGACCTGAGACAGCAAGCTGTCCTTGGTGGCAGCGGCCTCTTCCTGGGTCTCTTTGCCCTTGGCTTGCAAATAGGAGCTCAGCTGAGCGGTGTCCCAGCTGTTGTATGGGGAGACGACATAGGCATCCCAGTTCTTCTCGAGAAGTGTTTCCAGGTCCTTACGATCGGCGGGAGTGGGATAGGGGATGTCGTGATCAGAGAGCCAGCGCTCCAACTCGGTCTCGTGCCATTTGTTGTAGACTATTATTCTGTTAGCTACAAGCAGCTTGTTATAAAGGCCGTTGACTTACCAGGCTTAGAGCCGGGGAACCATGTGCTGGCGGCTACGCCGTTGGCGACCGCCACGACGGAGAGGGCAGTCAAGAACCGCATCGTGGTTGCGTCTGGTTCTGCAGATTAGGGATCGCAGCACTTTGTTGCGAGTAGAAGCACAACAAATTGTCGGGCAATAGGTTAGAGAAGAGTAGGAAGGGGTATCACAGAAAATGGCCGCGACGATGTGGGTGCTTTTTGTTGATGGAGGGGAAAGGAATGAAAACAAATACGCATCAAGGGAGATGAATGTGGGCAGCAAGGAAGGAAGGAAGGAGAGCAAGCCACGAACTGAGGAATCTATCACGTCACTGTGCCGTTGTCGTGGGTGGCTGGAATCTGGCAGCTGTGCACACACGGCAGAAGGTACTGGATACCTATGCATGAGCTCATCAAATCATGAAACAAGGCACCAAATGGTTTCACTGGGTCCTGTATCTGGCTACCTGTCCGTTCGCACAAAGCGAGGGGCTCTTCTGCCTCGTCAGCGTCACCACCGGCATCATCATCGTCCATCGCTCATCATCGCGATGCGGTTTGAACAAACAGACCTTGAATGAGAGCCAATATGGGTGCCACCATGACGTAGTTCACCGATCAGCCCCGCACAAGCTCCAGGCCCAACGGGGCAAAGCGTGAGATTACCTAAGGCCACACTGCGCAAATCGGTACCTTCCGCTGCCAAACATTGATCCGAGCGAGGCACATGCTTGCTCCAACGGTTAATCCGACTGCAATGATGGGCAATCTCGATCCTTGAATGGAACAAAAGCTCCGGGGGTGACCTTTGCTTCCTGCGTGAAGACATCTTTTTGGGTGGTACTATACCTTCAGGCTTCCACTACTTCAATAAATCACTGTCTGCTACCAAAACCCATGTTGACTCTGGCTTCTGACAATTTCCACATCCTTATTACTGACATTCATCACGTATGCGCCTCATCAGGGGGTTTCACCTGTTGAGTATGGGACTTGGTTGCTGGGACAAGTGAACCGAGCAGCTGGGCGTTGCATAATTTCGTGCCTCGAAACAGGCGGGCATTCGCTGCGAGATACTGTTACATTGATCTATGGATGCCGCTGCCTTGTCTATTCCCCAGCGCCCAGGCTTATATGGCCTATATCCCAACCCATGACATCCCCAATCATCAGCACAATTAAGCGTAGAAGTTGACAGTCTGTACCCCTGAGTTAGCGACTTGGCCATGTGAGTTGGGTTTGATGGTGTGTAACTTACGTCCTTCTTCTTGGCCTGGACTTCGGCGATGGCATCAACATAATGCTCGTGTCCAATCTTATTCTTGCCTGACCGCAGGGCGATCATGCCGGCCTCCACACACACAGCCTTCAGCATAGCACCGCCGAACTCGTCCGTGCTTCGCGCAAGTTCGCCCCAGTTCACACCCGGGTCGACCTTCATCTTGCGGGAGTGAATCTTCAAGATCTGAGCACGTGCTTCCTCGTTCGGCAAGGGGAACTCAATCTTGCGATCCAATCGACCAGAACGGAGCAGCGCAGGGTCAAGCACATCGACACGGTTGGTGGCGGCGAGGACCTTGATCCGGTCATCGGATGCGAAACCATCAAGCTGGTTCAGCAACTCCAGCATGGTTCGTTGCACCTCACGATCACCACTCTTCTCACTGTCGAATCGCTTGGTGCCGACGGCGTCCAACTCGTCGATGAAGATGATTGCGGGGGCCTTCTCCTTGGCCAGGGCGAAGCAGTCCCGAACGAGCTTGGCACCATCTCCTATGAACATCTGGACCAGTTGAGGTCCTGCCAGCTTCAGGAATGTAGCATCGGTCTGTGCTGCACAAGCTCGGGCGAGGAGGGTCTTTCCGGTACCGGGGGGGCCATACATCAGTGCACCTGGAACCAGTTAGCAGAGCAAAAAGAGTTGGGGGCCAACATCAGCGTTACCTTTAGGGGCCTTGATGCCAATCTTCTTGAATCGCTCAGCCTCCTTCATAGGCCAAACGATAGCTTCCACAAGCTCCTCAATCTGCTTGTCCAGTCCACCAACATCGGTGTACTGTTCTGTGGGCTTTTCATCCACCTCCATGGCCTTGACACGGCTGTCGTACTCGGCGGGGAGCGTGTCCAGAATGAGGTATGAGTCCTTGTTGACTCCAATGAGGTCACCGGGCTTCAACTTATCCGCATCGACGAGACCGATCAGGGGGAGAAAGATTGTTTGGCGGGTAGATGTCTTGATGACAGCCGACTTTCCGACTCGGGTAGCGTCCAGGTCAATGTTGGCGCCCTCCTCGGACGACTCAGCAGTTGGGTCAAGATCAAGTAGCTCCACGACGTTTCCAACGAGGTAGGGGAGTTGCCTGCCTCAGGTTAGCCATAGCCATTACCAAACCCACAGAGGGTGAGAAACCAACCTGTTGTTGGCAATCTTGTCGACGTTTTCCTTGATCTTCTCCGCCATGGCAGCCTTCTCGTGTGATAATCGGGAATACTCGCTCCTCATAATGCGAGAGTCGTTCTCGAGCAACCGTTTGCGGGTCAGGATGTCTTGTGTGCTCAGTCCAAGAATCTCGTCGTCAAGGATATCATCTTGCTCCTCTTCGGCATCCTTCATGTCTGCATCGCCGTCGGTAGGCTTCTTCTGGTTCTTGTCGCCGCCATCTCTCTTGTCCTCCTCCTTCTCTCTGTGATCAAAATCGTCCAGCTCCTCGAGAGTCGACATGATGGAATGTGGCGTTGGGTATCGGTTTTTGTGAAAGAAAAATGATTTGATTGAGGGATGGGGTCGGCGCGACAGGTGGGAGGTTTATGAATGTCGATGTTGAAAGTCGGCCGTGGGTTGAGGAGGTGAAAGCTATTACTGCACCCGAGTCTCCAAGACGAAGCTGTTGAGGCAGGCAGTCAGGTCGCGCGTAATCAGCCTGGTTGGCACAGAGCCACAGCACAGCTCGGCATTGGCCCCAGTGGCCTTGCAGGTGGCCGGGGAGCGGCGGTGGGTTGATCCGGGTGCACGGCCCACTCTGGCTGTGAGCCGCAATTGGTGATTGATGGCTGTGATGCTCGTGGATTTTTTGATCTGGAGGACGAGCCAGCGACAGTCTCAATTCACGTATGTACAGGCCTTGACTCCAAATATTGGGGTTTCTCATGCTAACCTGCTTCTTTTGCGCTTAGTCATTATGGCCTCCCGGATATCGAGGGCTGCCTCGCCCTGTCTGCGCCAATTGCGCAGAGAGTCCCATCTCCCGCAGCAGTCATGGGCTTTGGCTCTTCGCACCCTCTCGACATCGTCAACCCACTCCGCTGCCGTTTCCGAAGTTCGAAAGCCTATCGACCATGCTCCCGCGACGAAGCCTCCAAGTGCCCGGCCAGTTGAGACAAGGAAGAGTCAGCTGATCCGAACTTACACATCACTTCTCCGCACCACACCCTTGATTCTGTTCTTCCAGCACAGTAACCTCACGGCGGTAGAATGGGCTGCTGTTCGACGAGAGCTGAAGAAGGCCTTGTCCGCCGTTCCTCCGCCCAGCGCTGCTCCTGGTACTGAACCAGTCGATATCACTCCCCTCGTCCAATTGCAGGTCCTCAGGACCAACATGCTACGAGTAGCTCTTAAGCTCGTCGAATTCTATGATCCGGAAGCTGCTGCTGCATCAGCAACGACTGCCCGTACGACCCGTGGCCCAATAGTCCACGATTTGTCTGCAGCTGCGTACGATGCAATTAAGAATGCCGAAATTCCCGAGGATTCGAACTTTGCCCAGATCCAGCCCCTCCTAGTCGGCCCCTTGGCTGCCCTGGTGCTTCCTGCGGTGTCTCCAGCCCATGTGGCTGCCGCACTGAGTGTTCTGGCTCCTGTTCCTGGCCAGTTCCCAGCTCCCACAAGAAAGAAGAGCCCTGGTTACCACGATCCTATTTGCCAGAACGGCCTGGCCAAGCTTCTCCTTGTCGGCGGCCGCGTCGAGGGCAAGATCTTTGATCAGTCAGGCATCAACTGGGTTGGCGGTATCGAGGGTGGCCTGGATGGATTGCGAGCACAGCTTGTGGCTATGCTCCAAGGTGCTGGTCTGGGCATTACCAGCACATTGGAAGGTGGAAGCAGAAGCCTCTGGTTGGCACTGGAGGGCCGAAAGGGCCAACTCGAGGAAGAAGCCAATGGGGGAAAGAAGGAGGGAGAATAAATCTAGCGTGGATTTGTTGGATATGATGTACCACTAAAACGCCCAATGAGGGCAGTGTATGTGTAAATGTACGAACACTATACGGGGCGATCTCACCCGTTGAACATGAAACGCGGCTTAGGATGTTGTATCCGTCTCATAGAGAGTCTGGTAGCATGTATGTAGCTTTCGACCACAGTGATTCTATACACCGCTAACCACACGTCTAAAAAGAGCCGCAGCATCTTCAACTTCATGCCTACAATGGATACATAAGAAGTCTCAACCAAAGGGTTGAAGTTGGCGGTCGAAAGGCTGATTGGCTGGAAGACTCGTTGACAGCCGTTTGGCTGGAACTGTGGCTGGGACTCGTGCGTGTGGCTGGGAGCTACCTATCACGGCGTCGTCGCCTCACATTTACACGAGGAGCTCGAGCAACCTCCATCCATCTCGCGCCCACCCCGCCTCGCTCCTCGACTGATCCCATCTTGCATTTGCATCATCGCCTCCTCCGATAATCGCCCACTACCTCACCTTGGTCTCTTCGTTCATTGGAGCTTCTCGCTTCCAATTGCGACATCTTCTGCCCTCCAAGGCCGCACGTCCACCTTCCACCAGCAACTGTATCCCAAGTTGGCCATCCACCTGTCCCACTCGCAAACGAGATCTCTCTTGCGCCGAACCCCAGCGATCGCTGCTCCGATATATATCTCGCCTGACCCCACAGTCTGTCGATGCCACTCTCCGCCCTTTCATAGAAACCCAACGTATTCTCTCCGACTATGGACTTCGCTCCCTATCAATCCTCTCCGCCCGAGCACTCGCGCGTGACCTCTCCCGAACACGCCTCTCCCCGACCCTCCTACGACGCTAGACGATCCTTCTCCCCGGTCGCTTCCCCTCCGCCCCTACAACACCCCCAGCCACAACGAGGATGGGGAGGGTTTGATGGACAGTCCGCTGGATGGGCTGCCATTAGCCCTGACAACAGGGCCTTTGGAGCTTCAAGTACCATGCCCGGAGCATATCCCGCTGCAGAGGTCAGCGAGTTTGATACAAGTTTGGGAATGCGCCTCGACTATGAAGCTTGCCTGGCATATGTCGCATTCCCTCCGCTTGGAGCAATCATACTCCTCATCCTAGAACGAAACAGCGACTATGTGAGGTATGTTCACGCTTGCCAAAAATCTTGAAGCTGTGCATGATAGAAATGCACAGAAATTATGTCATGTGCTAACCCTCCTTTCAGGTTTCATGCTTGGCAATCAGCGCTGCTCTTCACCGCCATTATGATCTTCCACCTTGTCTTCGCATGGTCAACTTTCCTGAGTTGGCTGTTCTTTCTCTGTGATATTGCCTTAATCGCCGTCCTTACACTAAGGGCGTATAGAGACGCCGAGATACTGGATAGGTATGTGCTGCACAGCCATGCAAGACGGCATCACCACTAACATTGTCTCAGGTTCGAAGTGCCCTTCTTTGGGGCCTTAGCAACCCGATTCCTTGATGATGAGTAGAAAGCGAAGTGTTTCAACAGAGTCGGTGTGTCAACTGGCTGTCTGTTTAGTTATGAACCTAGAATACCCCTTTGCAATTAATGGATGCGAGACATGGACCCCAGTGCGGGAGATGTGATTTTTGGTGCGATCATAGAGAGGCCCTTTTACGTGCCTGGAATAGGTGCAGCTAGAAGCAATACACCGCTCAAAGCAATGACGTTACGATTCAACGATGATTTGGGTAGTGGAAAGCCTTTCTAGTTGTGTTTCGTTCTACAGTCCCAATTGCAACTGCCGAAATTCTACATGACGACGCCGCTACCTTTTTAGATGTCTCCCCAGCCCATGAAATCTGTATTTTCATTTCAACATCTTGCCAGTACGGGTGCAACTGTACCCTTCAGTGCCGGCTTTTCGGTGAAGACGATCTCGCTAATCTTGGTTTCTGGGGAGCTACCCACTTCCAACCATCGGGCAAGTAAATCGTTGCTCTCCTTTGGCTTCACCGTGTCATCTCGAGTTCCAACTGTAATGTGAGCGACACGGTTGACACAATGCCACTGATCATCTTGATCTGACAGGCGGACAACGATGGCCATGATGCGGTCATCGAACACAACCTGCGTAAAGTTAGGGCCTTCATCTAGAATTACCAGTCGTAAGACTTACCCGCTCAAGCATCACTTCGCACTCTCCCAGCTTTCCTTCGGGGTTTCCAGTCGCCTCTACTTGGTTTTGAAGTAGAGTGTACTTGTGCCACAGATCAGGGTGGTCCTTGCTGGCTGCTCGGTGCAGTAGAGTAACATGAAACTTGGACTGCACACGCCGTGTCTGCTTCAGTTGCATGTAGAACCGGGAAGTTGGTGAATCTGCGCCCTTGAAAGCTCGCTCTAGGACAGCATTAACCTCTTGGCTGGAGACAGAAACAGACAAATACTCCATCTTCTTCTTCTTCTCTGCCTTCGTTTGTTGCTGCTGCTGCTTATTGTTCTTTTTGCCACGTTCAGGAATGTCATGTCTGAAGTCAGGCTTGTATCCCAGGGCGAATTCAATGGCATCGTCAAGTGCCTCGGGTGAAGGGACTTCCTTGACCAGGTTCGGGAAGAACTTGTGCAACTGTGTGACAACGGTCTCGAGATTCTGTCGACTGCCCACCGTTGGGTCGAGATCAATAACGACATCAAAACCGTCGTCTGGGCGGGCATGGGGGTTGCAGGGTTCGAATCTGTTGATGAATCCTTCCATCACACCGAGGAACTTGTCCTTGTCGCTTGCGGCATGGATAGTCTGGTGGTTATCTCCTCGAGTAATGATTCTCTCCTGGGTGACTTGGCGGATTGCATCAATCGACTCCTCGTCGTGCTTGAAGTTGAGGCAAACGAGCTTAGCTGTAGCATGCTGAAGCTTGACATCGGTGATGATTTGCTTTCGTTCGTGTCTTTGTGCATTGTTTCGGTCTGCGATCACAGCATCATGTTCGTTAAGCTCATTCAAGACCATCTTCGTAAACCGAGGAGGACGCCCCTTGCCCGAGATGTTGTCGTTCTGAATATGGCCCCATCCGAAGAGGCGCGTCAAGCCCATAGCAATTGTCGTCTTTCCACATCCGATAGTAGCAATGGGGCATAGGATCACGTCACGAGTGACTTCAGTCATGACAAGGGGATCCAACTCATCCATATTGGCTGCATCCGCGCCCTTGAGGTTCTTGAAGTTCAAGAAATCGTTACGCAGGGAGATAATGCCGTGATTGTTGTTGTACTCCGCAGCCAGCTTGGGATCCGCGTGCAGACGTCTCCGAGCGTAAAGCAGGTACTCCTCAGTGATCTTGGTGTGCTTCTTGAACTTGGGTTGTTTTCCAGAGATCAAGGCCTTGGTGCACTCTCGCCACTGGCGGTACATAAGATAAGGCTCTTCAAACTTGTACTTGAAGAACCAGTCACGATAGGGGACCGAAGAGGGGTCGTGGGACATTCTGCAGCGGACGACGAAACCCTCCACATCACGGCCATCGTGGGCTCCCGTTTCGGCCACCTCTTCGAGGAAAGCCTTGACTTGCTGAATGTCGTCCATCATGATGAGACCCGTCTTTCGAAAGGCCCACTCGTCGGCAAACTCTTGGACGAGGGGGCTAGGATATGTGGCAAACTCGGGCATGTTGAGGTTGAGTCCATGGAGGTATAGGCCTGCCTTATCAGGACCGTAGGCCAGAATGTGCTCTTCGAATGTGTCATCGCATAGTTCGGCGACAGCAGTGACATTTCTCTTGCGGAGCTCTCGCGCCAAATCTCTCTTTGTCTTGCCGATGGCAGCCAGTTGCTGCTCAAGACGCTGCTCACCCGCGCTCGCATGGCTAACCTGAATGTCTGACCGATCACCAGTAGAATGCTTGCTGCAAACGATCAGAGTCTCATCCTCGAGGCCAGCAATGAAGATGATGCAGCCGTTCTCCTTGAGAGTCAATTCATAGGGGCCCTGGGTTCGCGTGAAGATGTTCTCCCACTTTGTCTCATGGACCTCGTCGGTATTGAAGAACTTGTCGTAGCCTCTCACGGCGATCTCGGGTCCATCCCTCCTCGTCTTTGTCGTAAAGAGTCCTCGAGCATAAGTAGGCATGTCGCGTCGCTTGTAGTCCCAGTCTTGCATCCTCCAAGAGTCGACCTGGATGCCATCCTGAGATCCCTTGACGTCATATGTCGTCTTCTTGACCGAGAATCCTCCACGTCGCTTCTCTTTCCGAGCGTTCTCTAGGGCATGCAGCAGGCTCGAGACGGCCTGAGGGTCCTGGGGCATGTAGGGAGCAGCCATTTTCTCGATGCCCGTGAACGGGGTGCTGAGGATACGGCGGTTTGTAATGGCTCTACTGACGGATGTGAGAAGAGATCGAAGTGAAAGGAGAAAGTTAGTGGGCATCTGGAGTTGGAAAGCAGTGATACCTCAGGCAAGATGTCGGTCTTGCTCATATGAGGGGCAGGTGTTTGTTTGATTGTGCATCGGGGTTGCCTGAGTAGCTGCAGTTGCCTGGCTGAAGCAAACAAAACACGGCACTGTTTTCCGAGACTTAAAATCTCGGGGAATTTGGATAGGCACCTACCCTTGAGTTATTTGCAAGAATGGTTTGGACAGAGGTCAGAGGATATCTGGGTATCCGCCCTGTGTTGGTGGGATGTGCCTGACGAAGCCGTTTCAGACTGAGGGTGAGAACCTCTGGAGAGACGCGAGATTGAGGTCAAGTAGGGACGGCCAAGTCCGATATGGTCTGCTTGAGTGGATATCAAAGGGCAGCCATAGGGCTCCTTTATATGATCAGCTTGCGGGTTGATGCCCGGGTTCAGACCACTGGGCTCGCAGTAGTGGCGGATGGTTGTGTGGGTTAGGTATTGATTGGAAACTGCCTTGGCGCACCGCCTCAGACCAGTGCTTGCAGTCTTTAAAATGAGTCAGACCGCAGGGAACACAGGCAACAAAGGCCCAGGGTATTGGCTCGTCTTACGGACCTGGTGAGATTACTCGCCTAGTTCGACGGAATAGGAGTGAAAATTGATTGTCAAGGTTGTTTTGGGTAGCATGAGGAACACTTGTCGATACCAGGTGCCCCAGCTGGCTCCAGTCGCCTTACCCTAAAGATCCTGGCCGAGACGGCGGGATGCGTCACGCCGTTTGTGACTAAAGAATTCGGGGTCGTTTTGTGACTCTGAATCTTGTCCTTCAATGGTGGGTGAACGGCGCTCAGGCTAATGCTTTAGATGTGCCTTGTGCTTGAGCTGTTAGACAGTGCTCCGAATTCCCATTTTCATGATCATGGTGATGGACCCCGCGGTCTCATGCGCGACATGGCATGACGCACTACTACCAAGTGCGCAATTCCCACCTACTGAGCTCTCTATGCAGCACCTATGCGTATTAATAAATATTCAATGAGCTAAATATCTTCCACACCCTCTCTTCGTTTCTCCAGTCCATCTCACCCAGTAGGCTGTAACGGATCTATGTCAAGGGCCGGCACACTGTACAGAGACAGAACCCTGTTAAATTCCATTCGCTGAGCCACATGCAAGCTACCCCGCCAAAAATCTTCTACATCACACCAAAGACTTGAGCTGGCGTTGGACGATTTGCGCCTGGAACACCTAGAATCCGATACTTCGCTTTGGTTTTCAGCTACCGTGCGCCATCACAGCATCTTCGACTCGATTTCATATACTCAATTCCATGCCTGCGAACATGTCGAACCCGAACGTGTACCTCTTGGCTGCCGATAACGACCCCGCGTTGTTGCCCCTCCTTCGAGAAAAGCCTGCCCTGGCCGCCTCACAAGATGAACACGGCTACTCTCTTGTTCACGCCGCTGCCAGCTATAATCACCTCAAACTCCTCCGAGCGCTTATTCAAGAGTTCAGCGTGGACGTCGATCTAAAAGATGAGGACAATGAAACCGCACTGTTCGTCGTCGAGACTGTGGCTGCCGCCAAGATTCTTGTCGAGGCTGGTGCAAATGTGAACCACAGGGGCTCGGAAGGTTTCACAGCCCGAGAGAAAATCGAGTCCGAGGGCGATTTCCCTATCGTTGTCGAGTACCTGTCTAGAATTGAAGCAAAGCAAGCCAACGATACTGCATCAACAGCGGCCGCCGTCTTGCCTGAAGCTATTCCCCCGCCTCCGGAAGGCATGAAGGTAACTGTCGGCACGATGGACGAGAGCCAGGACATTCCCGAAGATGTTGATCCCGAATTTCGGAGACGGATCGAAGAGCTGGCCGGACGTGACGACTTCAACACCCCTCAAGGCCAGGCCGAGTTGCGAAAACTGGTCGAAGACGCCATCCTGGGAGAGGGCATTGGCGACGAGCGAAACGTGCGACCGAAGCAAGGCTAGATGCTCATTCAAGGGACTTCGTTTCCCACATGATGTACTTTCCAGCTGCGACAGACGGCCGAAGAATGGTGAGATCATCACTGTTACCCGCGACACTCTTTGAGAAGCGCGTGGCGCTGAGGGAGAACCACATTTCCGAAGGGCACACGGCCAGGACGTCCATAAGCAAACCATGAAGCCACTGCGCTGAAATGAATCCTTGCCAGCTCAACTTGCAGACCTTGCGGTTGTTGTGGGTGTCTCCCGGTACGCTGTATCGCGACAGATAGGAGTCAATGTTGTCTTGGGGTTCAACTCGTGGGCTTCCCAGACGGACCAGCGACAACCATTCGTAGCACTCTGTTGCGAAATGCTCGAGGCCCTCGCGGTCGATGTTGGCAAGGATTTCAGGGTCTACGTCCAGACTTGGTTGAACTACGGCAGAGTCTCGACTAATGCCTGGCGACGAGGTGTAGCCTGTAGGAAAGAACTGTTGTAATGGATCTGGGTTTGGCGCTATGAAACGCGAGATTAATGTGGGAGCATACTTAGGGAGGCTCTGAGTTAGATACTCACTCGTTTCTGTGTTATTACAAAAGAGCCAGGTTGTGGGCTTGTTGAAGACTGTCTTGCAGGCATAGATCAACCGGTCAAACCCCTTCTTCCCACGAAACATCGTTGGGTCTCGAAGGTTGTACGATACAACTGTTTGATTAGCATTTTGAGGAAGAAGAGAAATTTGACACCCAATTTCTTACCCCAGCGTGGCTTTGATCCCCTTCCTCCCTTGGCCCCGTATGGCTTCCCGACCAAGCCGGCACGTTCATATGTTTCCTTGTCAAGATACATGGTGAGAGTGCCTAGGGAGTTACTGTGAGCTCATGCTTGCTAGGATGCCATGTCCAGCGTAGTACCTTCGTGTAAAGTGAAGAGTGTACCGACAGTCGACTTGCCCTCTGAGAGCATAAGAATATTTCCTAGGAAACCGGCTTAGTACACACGGTGGTAGGCGAGACTGACATCCGTACCCTTTTTGATGTACTCATTAAAGAAATCACCCTGTAAGATATCACCAAGAGTCATGTGGACCTTGGAGTATCGAGGGTTCTTCTGCGTGTTGTTGAGCTGCTCAAGGATGACATCGCCAGCCTCTGCGGGAATGATGAGGTCGATCTGAAGTCCATTCAGCTTGTGTACTATTTAGTTTTCGGGGACCACAGACTGTAATATACCTTGTGTATAAAATCTAGTGACATGACTGCCGACCAAGGCTTGCCCTTCTTAGGAGCTTGGTCTTGGTCAACATGACCCATGGTGCCGTATGTGACAAAGCATTTTGGCGACTGGTAAATGGACGGAGCAGCAGCAGGAAACATCACTGAGTGGAAGCTGCAGGTCTCTGCTTATGTGTTTTTTTGCAAGGATGAGCCGCAGATGTTTTCCCCAAGGATGTTGGTTGAGAGCAAGCTGGTGGCACTTGGGAAAGCGCAGAAATGGCACTGATTTCTTAGCCGGGGTTTCGTCGGTGAATTTTTCCCTCTCACAAGATCATGATCCAAAGAGTTTGTGCAAGCGACCGCAGCTTAAAATCGGCACATTCGCCTCGACAAGGGATTTTAAGAATTCTTCTTCTTGAGCTCTGATAAGTGCTTTTTTCTGTCGAGTTTGATCCCGCAAACATCGCTGTAAAAGAAGCCATCTGCCGAAGAAGTCGTTCACGATTTTGGCATTTTCGCTGATCCCCCACCATCATTTTCATCTCATGGATCTAAAGTGAGCCGACTTTTGTTACTCCTCAACCAAATACCCACGAAGAAAAAGTCGAGATGGACTTTCTCATAAAATTTGCGCAGGCGCACGAGTCCTTTCGGGTCGCCGAGATCGAGGCGCTGGCGCTCGTCGAGGGCCTTGACATGAAGATTATCGAGTATAGCGAGGATGTGCGTCCACCCACAAATGTATCTAGACTCCATACTTACCGTGAATAGTCCCCCTTCTGCGTTGTACAGCTGCCTTCGGTGGAGGCAGCGAAGAAGCTGGTCAAGAGATCTATCCTTGCTCAGTCTATCCATGAACTTTGGGGCCGTGGTAGCACTCTGGAAGATGTCCACCATGCCGTCAAGTCAGACACATCGCATCTTTGGGACCAGTACATGGACAAGTCGTTCAGGTTCGAGGTCGAGCCTTTTCAAGGCTCCCGCTCTGCGAAGAAGAGACTTGAACTCATCAACTCTTTCCGGTTCTTGGGCTGGAAGGGGCCTGTCAAAATGTCAAACCCTGACAACTTGTTCACTATCTTTGAGATGTGGCCGTTCAACAGCGTCCCTCTCAACATCCCAGATCCTAGAGCTATTTACCTTGGCCGTTACGTCGCAAGCTCATCTCGAGAAATACTGGTCAGATTTGACTTGAAGAAACGAGGGTACATCTCTACTACGAGCATGGACTCGGAGCTTGCCCTGGTCACTGCCAACATCGCACTCGCTGCTCCAGGCAAACTCTTTTACGACCCCTTTGTTGGAACAGGCTCATTCCCCGTGGCCTGCGCTCACTTTGGCGCTCTGGCTTGGGGTAGTGATATTGATGGCCGGAGCATTCGCGGTGAGGGTGGAAAGAAGAGTCTGCTGGGGAACTTCCAGCAATATGGCCTGACTTCTTGTCTGGGGGATGTATTCTCCTCAGACTTGACCAATTCGCCCATCAGGAGACAACGGAGGACATGGGATGGGATCGTCTGCGACCCCCCGTATGGTGTCCGGGAGGGACTCAGAGTGCTAGGTCTCCGAGATCCTGAGAAAACACCTTGGTTGATAGAGCAAGGGAAGGAAAGAGGAATGTTCGTGGCCCCCAGGACCGTTGTCTCACCTGAAGCTGACTTTGCAGGAATTCTGACTATGTCCCGCCAAAGAAGCCATACAGCTTCCTTATAATGCTCGACGACATTCTTAACTTCGCAGCGGACACACTGGTTGACAACGGCAGACTCTCGTTCTGGATGCCAACTGCCAACGATGAGGAACTCGAGATCCCAGTACCTACCCATCCCTGCCTCGAGATTGTCGTAGTCTGCGTCCAGCCTTTCAACAAGTGTAAGTCTCTTCCCGATGACAACTCCTCGTTTCTGACTCGGGCTGACACCAAACAGGGTCAAGAAGGCTCATCACTTACCGCCGACTGCCCGACTCTGAAGTTTCACAACCCGCTCTCGAAGCCTACGCAAGCCGACAGAAGCTTACGGTCAACGGAACATCAGCAGATGAACTCAACCCATTTCGGCGTGGATATTTCAAAAAGTTCGAGGCTGACGAATAAACCTCAAGTACAGGAATGATCTCGCTCTGCTCCCATCAAACATTTCCCGTGCTCCGCTTTCATATGTGACAGGCTCCCAGAAAACCCAAGCCTTGTGAACCCACTAAAAAAATACTCGCGTAGGCCCGTCAAGACGTCATAACAAAACGGGATCATGCCCAACCCGCTTCCCATCTATGTGTTACTGTATATCAATATGGATATTTCCGACCAAGCCCAGCCAAGACTGAAGTAAGAAACAAGCAGCGTGCCCTAGGCAACACCGCATTCGGAACGTGTTAGGTTCCAAGACATTTGTGCTCAACGGAATTCGGTGGCGGCATAACAGCCCCGATCAGGGACATGCTTAAGCTCCAATTGCTGGAACCTGAAAATGAGGTTAGCAAAGATACGACATTATCTGGCCAAGGATACGGACTTTTCGCTCTTGGAGTGAAAGTAGATGCCGCTGACTTCACCCTTGACTTGGTTGAAGCAGATGTAGTAGAAGCCCTCGAAGCTGGCACCTGTTATGGTGCGGACTCTGTGATCGGGGACCAGGAAGTGCTCCTTCCACCGCATAAAGATGGTTTCCCTCTGAGCGGCATCACGAATCGTGACGGGTCCCTTTCGAGCCTGCTTCTGGAATGGGCGGAAGGCGGCGAACTTGGCCCAGTGGCTCAAGTCAACCTTGCTGTTGGCACCCCAGTTTTCATGCTGGGTGTAAAAGCTGTATTTGGACCCAATGATCTCGCCTTCAAAGTATGTCGTGAGAGTTGGGTGGTCCTCAGTTAAGCCTGTTCAAGAGTCAGTGTTGTGCAACTGGACATGGCATCTATTGCTCCTGACCTTGAATGCGGAGATATCCGCAGAGAAAAGACTCGCGCATGTCGACATGCTTAATCTCAACCTGAACATCGTAGACTTGGCGCTCAGATTGCTGTGTGCCGTGGAAGCGGCTACCCGATCGCAGGTATGATGACGGTGATGAAGGAATTGTCTGCTGTTGTCAGATGGTTGCGCCATGCCAAGAGGGCGCGGTGGTGTAACTCACCCGCATGCACGAGAAGTCGGCTCCCATCGATGGAGCCCAGAGCTCATCTTCTTGCGCATCCGCATCAATCCACTCCAACTCGCGGTTCGGCGAGCCTCTACGGCTGGACGGCGCGCGGGATATGGTTTCGGTTTCGGAGGTCTGTCTTGTGTTGTTTGAGGATTCCTGGCTCAGCTGGCTGCCGATCTCGGCGTCCCGACCCTTGGTGACGTCGGAACTGGGCCCGCTGGATATGGGAGATGTGACTGCAGTGTTGGCAGATTGGGGTCGGGGGGACATGGTAGATGATCTCGTCGATGGGTCATCGGATGAGCGTCCCTCGTACATGATGGTGTCGTCGCTGGCTGGGCCTTCGGGTGCGGGCGGCGCGTCAACGGTGAGAGGCGAAGCGTCAGGCGTGGGTTGAACGCCCATGTCGTCGTTGTGGTCTTGGATGGCCTCGCGCGACTGCCAGGAAGGGCGCTGCTGATGTTGGACATCGTCAGGGCAAGTCGAGAAGCTGTAGGAGCGAGGCGACGACGCCTCGGCGGGCGGATTGGATGATGGAGTTGGCATCGTGTGCGACGTAGGATGAAAGACGAAGCAATTAAAACAAGAATGAGCAGATGAATAAAAGAGCAAACGGTTGTAAAGAAGATGGCCGAAATCCAGGGTATCAAACAGGCCGATAGACGATGCAAGGTGGGAGAAGCTGGCCTGACGTAGAAAGCTCGTAGGGGTCGCGGAGAGGAGAGACAACCGACTTGGTGCCAGTCACCAAAAACGGGTGGCGATCTCGGGGGACGAGACTAGAGTCGAGGAAGTAACGGTAAAAGTTAAAGGCGGAACAACAGCCAGCCAGTTCAGAAAGCAATAGCAAGGGCGCCCATCACACAAGTTGTAGTGATACAAAAATAAATAAAAAAGGCCACAAGAGTTGGGATCGAGCAACTAAGTAAACTCAGGCATTCCAGATCGCAAATGGGTCGATGGCGAGAAAAAGGGTCAAGTCGGTGATGATGGGCTGGCCTCTGGCTTTTCATGGGGAGACCTGGCGAGCCCTGGGAAGCGCACGCGAGCCTGATTTGCTGGCATCCGGGGTCTTGAAGCGGTTGCGTGGAGACCTCCTAGATGGAGCGGGCCTCTAAGGGCTGATGCTGTGTCTTTAGTTAGGGGACTTGCAGGTGCTTTGTCCAAGGATGGACAGCTAAGGTTGCGCTTCGCTGCGTTGCGCTGGATGGAGGCATCCGTTGGTCGTGGTGATGGAGGATGGATTTGTGCTGACGGGCGGGAGGGACCTTAACCAACGCTACACCTTCGTGTCCGTCGCAAAGGTACCTGGGGTACAGCTGTAGCTTTCCCCGGGCGCCATGTACCTTGGCGAGAGCGGATCCAACTTTCCATTTTCCTTTCCTTTTCCCCTTGGGCGCGATGCAGAGATGAGATGCTGTGTCAAAGCCCAGGGGTTCACTTCCATGTACAACACAACACGGACCAGTGGAACCTTGACCGTCATCATCATCAGCTCGATGAGAATCGTCTGACAATTAGAGTCCGTCTCGGGATTTAGGAGCAAAGCCTGGTGTGTGAGGGAATCTCGGGAGTCATCTTGCCTGGATCTCCCATGAAAATCATCACACCAGACGGCCTTCTCAGCGACCTTCTTCTCGAGCAATAGGATCTGAGCTGCTCCCGTTCCGTCCCCAGAGGCGCCATCGGCCCCAGCGCCTCCTTTAAAGCGCCCCCACCGTGTTCCCGCCTGCATTCACATGGGGTGATGAGCTGCGAGAAGACATGATACACGCCAACTCCGAGACCGTTTCGTTGGCATGATCCGAAATCATACAATTCCTGGATCTGGCAATTTCGTTCCTCTGACGGGCCTAGCCGGCCGACGGGTGTTTCTTCACCCGCGAAGTCTCCGCCACATCTATGTATCCATCATGCCCTCCCACTCACCCAAGTCTCGGATGCGGGCTCAAGAATGACAACCCAGGACCAGGCCGTCACTTCATCCATCCTTGGCATCTTCCTTGACCGCCCCGAATTTCACGTGTGAGCCCCAACGTCCGAGCGCGTATTGTCCTTTGGACTCGGGTACGTGCAGGGTGCGAGGCTGGAAATACACGGAAGAGGGCAGATAGCATGATTTGACCTTGCGTTGTTAAACGCGATTGGCATTTTTCTCAAAAACCTCCATCTCATGTCGTACCATGTCTTCCAGGGCTTCCAGGGTTTTCCCAACATGCCGCGCGCACGCGATTTCCACCCTCTTGCCTTTGCCTCTGGTCGGAAGCTTGTATCTGAGCTATGGTACTGTGGCAGCCCATCCTTGGTTGCTGATGACGCTTAGACGCTTGACAGCTGCCCGTTGTGAACCTCTCTTCTCCAAATCTCCATGTTGTACTCCGTAGACATCTTCCCTGCCCATCGATGAGTTCCCACACCGTTCTTTTGACATTCCAGGGTATCGTTCGCCAGTACCAGGTCATCCATGCTATTATCCAGACTATTGCCTCAACTTGCGCCGGATGCCGAACAGTCTGTGCCACATCCCCTCGCGCTTGATCATGATGATCCCTTAGATGGGCTTGATCTTGAAGTGCAAGGCAATTAGGCTGAAGACGAGCGCCTTCAAGTCTTGGACAAGGTAGTAGAATACTCGTAGGCCTTCGGGGTCGGCAGATTCTGTCACGTCAACCAGAGATCCTATCTTGGCAGTCTGTCTTTACTGTTAGTGTTTTGCCCTGGGAAGCAAGCCTAGCCACTGACCTCAAACGCAATATGGTCGTTTCCGATACGGATTTCCAACTCCTGTCGCCCGTCCTTGTTCTTTTGTGGCCACTTGGAATCATCTTCCCTACATGGGGTTAGGTATAATCGAGGGGTATCATGGACGGGGTCTCGCGTACTTGGTGATTTCGCTGGCCTTGATAATGCGCTTGATCTCGTCAACTACGACAGAGCTCACACACACTATAGAGCCGTTAGAGATCATCATCTCCAGGTTTCTTCCAAGAACGCTTACTTTCTTTGCGAATCAAGCTATCATTTCGGTAGTTGGAGTTGTTTGCATATCTCGCGACCGCGCTGCGACCATCGCCAACGACTCGGAAATCGAATTCTAATCGCGTTCGGTGTCAGATCGTAGTTATGAACGGTTACATAAGGAGCAGCTCAATTAATTCGTACCCAGGAATTCGTGACCGAAGCGGCCCATGTGGCCAGAACTGTTTACAGACGTCATTAGCAATGGGTCATGAATGCGACAAGGCGGTGGAGCATCGAGATGAATGAATGGCAAGACATACTAATACCGAAGGTAGAACGGCTCGTTTGAGGCAGACATTGTGGCGACCGTAAGTAGACTGGGAGGACCACCGAAGTCGTCAGGCTGTGGAGGAATAGAAATACTGCGCTTAGGTTCGCAAGGCTGAGGAGGGATCGCGGGACAGGAAGAACAGGCACGGTGAGAAGAGAGCGCACGGACCCCATTGGCGGGGCACAACAGCTTCACCACCAAGGTGTAGACCCTTCACCTTGGACAGCCAGCCACAGAGGCTCAGGAATACAACGCCAGACACATGGAGCTTACCGAACTGCGACAACAAGGACTCAACTTCACAAAGATCGAAGTTTAAAACAAGACAATGGTTGCTTAAAAGAGAAACACCAAATTTATAGTCCTCATTGTATATTTATTCCCTTCTATCTCATAGATTGTCTCAACATTCTCTTGTAACTAATAACGCCAGCTTTACTTACCCCTTGCTAATTCACGTGACCGTCAACTCGCTTAGTGCCACCTGTTCGACATGGCGCTGGCAGGACAGATCTTCTTGAAGCTGACGCTGCCCAGAGCTGGCCCAGAATATCAACGGGGATTCTGGCGATACTTGTCGGCGATTGCGCCCTGTGACGACTCAACGAATGGCCCAGACGGACTTTGCAACTTGTCCCGACGAATAGAGCTCCAGAGCTTCAAGCAACAGGCACCCCTGAGCTGAGCCTCCCCACCGCCGACTAGACACCACCTACACCTCCGATCCCACTTCCCACGTTCCCCTTAGAGCCACGTCCCATCTACAACAACCACTACCACCACCACAAATCTTCTCGGCCAGCCGCCGTTGACACTCGTCAAGATGTCTGGCTTTCTCGAGAATGCGTACAGTCTCGTCCACCAGGACAATGCGGCCGACGTCCCCACCGTCTCCGATCTGCGCATGCAGCTGGAGAAGGGTACCGACGAGACCAAGGTCGAGACCATGAAGCGCATCTTGACCATTATGCTCAACGGAGATCCCATGCCTACGCTTCTCATGCACATCATCCGTTTCGTCATGCCCTCAAAGTACAAGCCGCTCAAGAAGCTCCTCTACTTCTACTACGAGATCTGCCCCAAGCTCGACAGCAGCGGCAAGTTGAAGCAGGAGATGATTCTGGTCTGGTAGGTCTCCCTTGCCCGTGTGCCGATACCCCATTGTCGCATCGGGCGCACGTTACTGACTATGTTTGTGCAGCAACGGTATCCGTAACGATCTTCAACACCCCAACGAATACATTCGAGGCAACACCCTGCGCTTCCTCTGCAAGCTGAGAGAGGCCGAGCTCATCGAACCCCTCCTTTCCTCGGCACGATCTTGCCTGGAGCACCGACACGCCTACGTCCGAAAGAACGCTGTCTTCGCCATCTCTTCCATTTTCCAACACTCGCCTTCCTTGATCCCCGATGCTTCAGAACTCATCGCCACATTCCTCATGGGAGAGAGCGATGCCACCTGCAAGAGGAACGCCTTTGCAGCCCTCTCCAGCATTGACCATGATGCTGCGCTCTCATACCTGGGCTCCGTCTTCGAGGGTATCCCTAACGCAGAGGAGCTTCTTCAGCTTGTTGAGCTCGAGTTCATCCGCAAGGATGCTGTCCAGAACTCCCAGAATAAGGTTTGTCTCGAACTTGTTGCGAAAGGCATTGCCAAACAACTGACAATTGGTAGGCACGATATCTGAGGTTAATTTTCGATCTGCTAGAAGCTGGCGCATCCACCGTTGTATATGAAGCCGCTTCTTCCCTTACTGCCCTGACCAACAATCCCGTGGCGGTCAAGGCCGCCGCCGCCAAGTTTATCGAGCTGAGCATCAAGGAGGCGGACAACAATGTCAAGCTTATCGTGCTTGACCGGGTCGACCAGCTGCGCAAGAAGAACGAGGGTATCCTGGATGACCTGACCATGGAGATCCTTCGTGTCCTCTCCAGCACTGATATTGATGTGCGACGAAAGGCACTTAGCCTTGCCCTCGAAATGGTTTCCAGCAAGAACGTCGAAGAGGTCGTTCTCCTGCTCAAGAAGGAGCTTTCCAAGACTGTCGACCAGGAGTATGAGAAGAACACCGAATATCGATCCCTCCTCATCCACTCGATTCACCAGTGCGCCATCAAGTTCTCTGAGGTTGCTGCTAGCGTTGTGGAGCTTCTCATGGACTTCATTGCCGACTTTAACAACGTCTCCGCTGTGGACGTCATCAACTTTGTCAAGGAGGTTGTTGAAAAGTTCCCCAGCCTCCGAACTACCATCATTGAGCGTCTCGTCTCTACTCTGGGCGAGGTCCGGGCTGGCAAGGTGTACCGGGGCATCATGTGGATCATTGGCGAGTACTCGCTTGAAGAGAAGGATATCCGTGAGGCTTGGAAGAGAATACGCGCTAGCTTGGGTGAGATGCCTATTCTTGCCTCTGAGCAACGGCTACTGGACTCTCATGACGACGGCGAGAAGGCTGATGACCACATCAATGGAACCTCTAAGCACGCCGCGCCCACTGGATCCCGCAAGGTCCTTGCCGACGGCACGTATGCTACTGAGACTGCTCTCACCAGCCAGTCCTCAGCTGCTGCTAAGCTTGAAGCCGTCAAGGCTGCTCAGAAGCCCCCGTTGCGTCAGCTCATTCTCGATGGCGACTACTACCTGGCGACTGTCCTGTCCTCCACTCTTGTCAAGCTTGTGATGCGACACCACGAAATTTCCTCCGACAAGGCACGAACCAACGCTCTTAGGGCTGAGGCTATGCTCATCATGATTTCCATCATCCGAGTTGGCCAGTCCCAGTTCGTCAAGGCACCCATCGATGAAGACTCCGTGGACCGAATCATGTCCTGTGTGCGCTCGCTGGCTGAGTTTGAGAAGAAGAAGGAGCTTGAGACTGTGTGGTTGGACGACACTCGCAAGGCTTTCCGTGCCATGGTCCAGGTTGAAGAGAAGAAGAGGGCGGCTAAGGAGGCTTTCGAGAAGGCCAAGACTGCCGTGCAGGTCGACGATGTTGTGCCTATCCGACAACTCGCCAAGAAGAATGCTTCCGACGGACTCGATGAGATCGAGGTGGATCTGGAGCGGGCAACTGGTGGTGAAGGCACTGCTGAGGATCTCTCATCCAAGCTTAGCCGTGTGGTTCAGCTCACCGGTTTCTCTGATCCCGTCTACGCTGAGGCTTATGTCAAGGTTCATCAGTTCGATATCGTTCTCGATGTCCTCCTGGTCAACCAGACGACCGAGACTCTCCAGAACCTCTCGGTTGAGTTTGCCACCCTGGGTGACCTCAAGGTGGTTGAGCGCCCGACCACACAGAACCTGGGCCCTCACGACTTCCACAATGTGCAGTGCACAATCAAGGTTTCATCAACTGACACAGGTGTCATCTTTGGCAACGTTGTGTACGATGGAGCTCACTCCACTGACACCAACGTGGTGATTCTCAATGACCTGCACGTTGACATTATGGACTACATCCAGCCCGCTACCTGCACCGAGACCCAGTTCCGTACCATGTGGACCGAGTTTGAGTGGGAGAACAAGGTCAACATCAACTCGAAGGCCAAGTCGCTACGCGATTTCCTTGACCAGCTGATGGCCTGCACAAATATGAACTGCCTCACACCAGAGGCTAGTCTGAAGGGTGACTGCCAGTTCCTGAGCGCCAACCTCTACGCGAGGAGTGTGTTCGGTAAGTTGTACCCATCAACATGCGTAAGAGTATTATGCTAATATTTTACCTAGGTGAGGATGCTCTGGCCAACCTGAGCATTGAGAAGGAGGGCGAGGATGGACCCATCACCGGTTTCGTTCGGATAAGAAGCCGATCCCAGGGTCTGGCGCTGAGCCTGGGCTCATTGAAGGGTCTGAACAAGATCGGCTCGACAGCCTAGGCCAGTTGATGACAGCTGTAAGCGCCCAGATCGGACGAGAAGGGTTGCTGCAGCATTGCAAGATTCATGACGATGGTTGGAGCGGAGTCAGGGTCGGAGCATGTTAATGGGTGCTTTCCCACCAAAAGGCTATGCGATGGGTCCCTGGTAGAGTTCAATTGTAAGCAGGTTAGGTAGACGTTGATTCCAAACAAAGGCATATGGTTTTCTACATGGGTCGCGGGAGATGGCCAGAGGCTCTTTGATGAGTGGGTGCATGAATTAATGAGTCTACATTATCTTTACCGCGCAAAGCAACGTCAGGAGCATCATGGGGCAAATGTACGGCGTGTGTAAGAATAGCATTCAAAAGAATATGCAGAAGCAGTCTCAAAGCATGGGCTAAAGAAATATTTGAGTGATATATCAAGACTCGCTAGGCCAGTACCGACCAAACTCCAGAAATGACAGACAACAGGAGAAACTGAAATGGGTATTATCCAGACATGGCCAATAACAACAGACCAAAAGAAAGGGGAGGAGCCGTTGATGAAATATTGAGGCGTGTAATTGTAAGGGGGCTGATGGGGAGAAGACGCTTTGACGTTCGTCTCATCAGAGTCATAATGAGCTGCCGGGTCAGGACACAGGGGATGTCGACGAGAGGCGAGGTGACGACTTCACACCGGCGGTTGGTTTATTATCGCTCGAAGACGAGGGCATTGACCATGTGGCCGGTCTGCCAGTTTTGAGCCGAGAGCGACGAGTTCTCCTTGAGAATCTTGCCTAGGTATGCTATCCGGATCTTTTTTGTCGATGCAAGCTGTGAGACAAGTCAGTAAATCCATCAAGCATCTAGACATGAATAACAACTTACACCAGCCTCCTGGGCGATCTTCTTAGCAACACTTCGGACCGACTCTGTCTCTGTTATTCGGACTTTGATATCCCGGCCGTTCTCGCTGAGCCTGGCTCGCAGTATCACCTGCTCCCGCACATCTATGACTTCTTTGCCCTTTTCTCGTTTTCTCCCCTCAATCTCGTCATCGTCGTCACTTAGGTCGTCGTCTGCTGCCGTGTCGTCGCCCACTGTCGAAGCATCACCCTTGGCGCCTTCTTGGTCATCCTCTTGCACGTTCCGCGGGTCACAGACAATCCATTCGGGCAGTTGGTAGTAGTTTCCAAGAGCGTCGTACACGCCGTTGGCGAGGTTTCCGGTCGGGAGAGATATCTCAGCGGCAGAGAGGATCATTTGGGCCGTCGCAAGGCCGTTGGAGCCGTCATCCTGAGCATCTTGACTCGCAGGGTCCCATAGCACCTTGAGAGCAGCATGGACCGTCTGCCAAATCTCGGGCCTGCCCGTGACTCGCGTATCGAAGAAGTCTGCGCGCTCCTGGTCCAACTTTCTCCTTGTCCAAGTACGATCGCGGGAAGTCCATTCGTGTCGTCGCAGAGGCTTATCGATATGTTGGTCCAGAGGTCGGTCGTGGCGACGGCGACGGCGTCTCTCGGCGGGGATTTGAGGCACGGTACCGGTCACGGCTTCTGGAAGGGCCAGCGGGGGAGGATTGATGGCGCGCGACGAAGCGTTGGGAGCGCCACCTGGGTAAGGCGAGTTAGGGCCTGATGAACGGGAGAAGCAGCAGCCCTTTAAGATGTCAGCATAGCGATAGCAAGCCTCGCAGGTCGCGGGGAAGAGATAAGAGGAGTCGCACCATGTTGTCTGAGGGGTTGCGAAGATCGGCGTTGACTTGGGAGGATTGGAGGCGGAATAAGGAAATGGAGACAGAGGGCCGAGGAGGTTCAGTGACTGGCCATCGCTGGCCAACGTCGGTCGCAGATCGCACAAGTTAAGTTGTTAAACGTAAAGATGACGAGACGAGATTCAACAGATCACCCCAGGGTCTAGGCTGCTGTCGGTAGGTAAAAAATGAAGAGAGAAAGAAGGAATATTGAAAGCAGGAAGAGGAGCGAGGCTTAGACGCTGGGCGCAGAAGTCGAGTATGAGACTGGACTGGAGTCGCCGAAATCCATCCACCTCTGCCTTTGGGGGCGGTCCAAGGACAAGCACTGTAGGGACCAGGGGGAGGCGCAAAAGCGGGACTCGACGAGCCTAAAAAAGGAAACCTCCAAGAGACCAAGCTAAATCGAAGGGTCCTTCTTTGATCGAGTCCTAGCAGGCCTGGGTCTAGAAGCCTCAACAGAGCCCGGAAGCGGCGAAGTCGGAGGCGGTTTTTTTGTTGGTGAATTGGTGGGATGGGGAGACACTGAAGCTGGCGTGGTAATGGTATCCCGTTACTGCTCGCAACCTGATTCCCTGCTGGGTAAATTGGTACTGTTGGTAGATAGGTACAGGTCGGTTAATGACCTTTGGTGGAAAATGGCTGACGACTTGAGAGGGGAAAAGGTTGGAGGAGGATACGCGGCCTTTCCTGTTGGATGATGCACACAGCAGAGCTTATGCACGTCTGTTGATGTAATCCCGAGCTCCAAACCCCAAGAACGACCAACCAAGAGAAGCAAGAACCAAGAGGCAAGAGCCGAGAAAAGAGGAGAAGATCTTGGCTTTTTCTTTGCCGGCGGTATCACGAGCATTGGTGGGGAGGGAGAGGGATTTGAGTAGACGGGCAAGCCGGGGGGTTGAGACGTCGGAGGGGAACCTTGTCTTCGGCTGATCCTTGACTGATGGCATTTTGAGGTTACCGAATGACCTTGCCTGTTGGTCAAGAGGCAGTCATCGGTTCCAACGATTGTGGGACTTGGGAACTGATTGCTTGGTCTGGTGAACGCGTCATGATCTGATGTTGCAGTTCACCTTGACTGTTGCTGGTCTTGCTATAGGCGCTTTGTTCTAAGGAGTTTTGACACTTCCTAACAGAAAGGCTACTCTTAAGCATATTCCTGAAGATTGAAATAACATTATTATTTCTTTGAGCGAATGTGAGGCCTCCATCACTGGTTATCATGAGACAATTGATCTCGAAGCCTCGCGTCGGTGTCGAGGCATCCACGTCATCCTCCAAACTCAAAGACAGGGCTAGCGATAACAGCTTGGCCTGTATCACTTCTTTATCTGAAAAATGATATGAGACTTATGTATACCTGTTCCAATGCCTTGTTCAGGTGCTTGTTCTCTACTGCGACAGCATGCTCAGGTAGACCAAACGAGGCGGAGTTTAGCAATATGTCGACCAACACATCAAGTGTACGATCGGGGTGTCCTAGTTGGAGACAATACAGCTGAAAATGCGATATGAAAGGTTACACAAACTCAATTAGCCGTGAATGGCCTACACTGTCTTCGTTGAGTACTCGGAAAACATTTTCCAGAATCTTGGGTCCAACTGCGTCGACAGGATGCGCTCTCAGCGAGTCCTTAGAAAAGTATATATAAATTGAAAACGTTTTCTAAATACTTAAGAACCACAAAGACGATTAATTCAATGACCAAATGACATAAATCTCGTCGTCAGAGCTAAAAACAGAGGAGAGGACATACCATAATAACTCTCAAGCGTTTGATAGCTTGTAAGTGATCACAGGATGCCATTGGGACATATAAGTGCATCATCGTTAGCCTATTACATATCTCCATCGTGCATCATTGGAGGGTGCCATCCCGTTGTTTGGCAGGCTTACATTGTATCTCAATGGGCTCACATCCATGCAAACGCGACTAAATGACAAACCAAGCAGGGGCAAGAAACAACCGAAGGCTTCAATTGACACTGAAATAAGTGAGTCAATTCATATATTCTTTTTTCGGACATGCTACGTAGCGATAGTAATTTGGTATGCCCTTCTTTATAGAAGCATTGCTTCTTCCGTTAAAACAAGCGGCTCTCACCGAGGTAAGTAGACCTTCACCGACGGCACCCACCAATCAGCCACCAGCCTGTCCTACACAAACATCCACCGACTCATTATCCATCTCTCACAGTAAACCCCCTTCGCCAACCAGCATTTCGTGTCGCCCCATACCATCTAAATCAAGTATATGACTCGGATAAAACAAACGGACTTTATTTGATGTCGACTCAGTGAAATTTCTCATCGCGAACAATACCATCTGATTCCTCGCATGAGCGCTCCATCGTTTATCAACAACCGCGTTTCGGCCTTAGCAGAGTAGATCACGGAGTCACCGTGATTAAGCGCATATATAATGGAGAAGGCAACTGAGAGGCACTTCTTCTACCACGGAAAAGAGGTGAGCAGTCATCTACATAACTCCAGCCATCACGCCCTTCACTAACCTCATCACAGGGTTACGAGGACGAACGCGATGGCTGCCACTGGTGCCAGATCCGCTCCTTTCCGACACACTCAACCATCCCCATCACAGTAGTCAATGAAGAAGACTCGGAGTTTCTGCCAGATGACTTCCGCTTCATCAACAACATGGTCCTTGGAGAAGGTGTTGAGCCAGCTGGTGATAGCTTCCGAAGCGGCTGCTCCTGCGCCAACGATGGAGACTGCCAGTACACGAGCTGTCTCTGTCTCGCTGACCTAGCAGAGGATGAATCTAGCGATGAGGAAGATGACGACCCGTTTGGGGATCGCATTGACGGCATGGATGTGGATGTGCCAAAGGTCCATAGAAAGGCCTACGCGTACCACACACACGGTTCTAAAGCTGGTCTTCTCCGCTCAAAGTTCTACGACTCCAAGGTGCCAATTTATGAATGCCACCAAGGCTGCTCATGCAGCATAAACTGCCCGAACCGCGTCGTTGAACGTGGCCGTACGATTCCTCTGCAAATCTTTCGGACTGAGGATCGTGGATGGGGTGAGTGATTCTTTGTTTGATGTGCCGTCTCCGTCTTACAATTTTCTGACTGGCCTTTCAGGAGTACGGTCAACAGTCCATATTAAAAAAGGTCAATTTGTTGACCGCTATCTCGGCGAGATCATCACGTCGACAGAGGCAGACCGCCGACGATCCCAGTCGGCCATATCTCAGCGAAAGGATGTCTACCTCTTCGCTCTAGACAAATTCACCGACCCAAACTCCTACGATCCCCGCCTAAAAGGTCCACCGCTAGAGGTTGACGGCGAGTTCATGTCAGGCCCAACTCGATTCATCAACCACTCTTGTGATCCCAACATGCGCATCTTTGCACGAGTTGGAGATCACGCCGACAAGCATATTCACGATCTAGCTCTATTTGCCATCAAGGATATTCCAAAGGGAACGGAACTTACGTTTGACTACGTTGACGGAGTATCAAACGATGGGGAGGAGCCTGAAGGTGATGTGGACCACATGACACGGTGTCTTTGTGGGAGCAAGAAGTGCAGGAAGTTCCTATGGTGAACCTTATCGCAATATCATACCCCAATCACAACCACGTGGTCATTTATCTTCAGCAAACGAGCCACTCTCTGGCTTTCAGGCATGCAAACGTTTGAACCTATCGATTGACGTCTCACGTGTCTTTGTCGTTCAGGCCTCCTGCCTTCATCTTTGTTCCTGATTATTGATCATGCACATATCCTACGCCAGAACATCTGGTCTGTCGCCAACATGTCTCTATTCTTTGTTCTACCCCCATAGCCTTCCGCGATGTGTCACAGTACTCCTTAGGCTTCCTCATGCATGTTCGTTGTTCTTATTGGTGTTCCACTATTAAGTCCCAGGACGGCAAGTGGGAAACGTATTTATTTGAGCCAGAGGCGACTATTTATCTATTCCATGGGTCTCTTCTGCGTCTTTCCTTAGAAATTGCCATTGCTACTTTGAAACTCACCCTTCTGCGACAAACCATGGATTCCAAGAAGAACACCCTGAGCACTGAGGTCCCTGGACTCTCATCCCCAGAAACTCGCACACCTAATGACAGCAAGTCAAACGTGAACACACCCTTGACACCTGTCAAAGCACCGGAATCTAATACCAACCCGACCAACGATGGTGAGGTAAAGAACACCAACATGGCCAAAAGGCCTTACACGCAAAAACGTACCACTCGTTGGCGACCAAAGAGACGGAGTTGCCTAACATCACAAGGCGTGGTCCTTCGGAATCAGCACACTCGCCGAGCGTTCCTCCGCCAGCAGATGTCCGAGGGCAGACCAGATCCATATCGTTCATGGTGCGGTGATCCCTCATGTAAGAAAGACGGACGGGTCTTTATGATGCCCCTCTCGTACCTTGTGAATCAGGAGAAGTGCTATGATGGGCTCCCCGTCGAAGACTACTACCACGACCTCGCCGAAGCCATGGTGATCATGCTCTTCCCAAGCCTGAAAAGCCCCGAGGACAAGACCCGCAAGTGCTTTGAGATCCTATCATTCATAGACTCGCCACCTATTCGATCCCATGCTTCGAAGGTGCTGGCTGGGTTTGTATGGCTGGGTGTACACCCCACCGACAAGCAATTCGAGGCGGCACTCATCCGCGCCCGACCAGTGTTCCTGGACCTCATGTATGGTGTCAAGACGGCAGAAAGGGTGGAAAAGATACACAGTTACCTAACTGCCAGACGAGCACAGTTTAAGAAATGGGCTCTCGACGACTTTATCCTCCGATTTCTCATCTCGGCCGAGCTCTGGCGAGTGCACGAGACGCCTCGAAGGGAGACCTGGGTCATCGGATCCCGCGAGGCCGTCGGTGAGTTCCTTACGGCGGTCCTCCTCAGCTACCGCCAACTGTTTATTCGACAGTGCCTGGTTTCAAAGGACATCAAGCTAGATGAGGCCTGGGATCAGATCTGGCAGGAGTGGCTGGAAAAGTATCCATCCCCAAAGGTTCTCAAGCAGGATGACGATGACGACTTTAAACTCAGGGAGAGGCAGGATCTGACAGAAGAGGACGTGCTCGAGCAAGTAGGGTATCTTGGAGGGATTGGGAAGGGCGGGGGAACTTATACTCCAAGTAGGAAGAGACCAGGAGAGCCAGATCGGACGTTGTACTTCATGTAGGGCCTGGGAAGAGGGTAAGGACATCTATGAGCTTGTAATGCGTAAGTCAAAGGAGATTTTAGCGAAGATGCCATTTTTCTCACTCATATGTCTCTTCTTCTTAACCCGTTGGAAGTTAAAAAGGGAGAGTGTGTCCTGCTACCTTGTGTATCATGAACCTCGTTGCGATGGAGCAGCCCATGTCAGAAAAGAAGACACTGCTACATCCCAGAGAAACTCGATCTTTAACTTGATTAACACAGGGAATATAGAGTAATAAACCCCAAACATCCTTTTCTTAAAGCCTCCACACTCCTTCCTGCAACCATTGACTTAGACATCGCAACATTCTCTCAACAATATAGGGTAGGTATAATTTCCCAATGTTGGTCAACAACGCAGACAAGTCAGACATCTCTGATCGCCCATTGAACACCATAAAGACAAGTGATGTAACTATTCCAAAAAGCAAAACAGTGCCAGACTATGGATAGACTCTTTCTGCAAAAAGAGAAAGAGCTTCAAGAAGCAAAAAACATACAACAGCGGGGATTCGCTGGTCGTCACCGACCCAACTACTAATCCGCCCCTCACCGGCTTATCTATGGGAGAGCGGACGGGATCCCGAGTTCTCCGGTGGGTATGGTCGTATGTACCAGGAAAGCTTCCATTTGGGCATATAAGGGCGGCCGGCCGATGAAATAGCACAAACAGATAAAAGACCACGCTGAGCACCAGAAACCGTTGACACTGGGGCACAACATCATTCCCTCGTCGGCTCCATCTCTATCAAAGGTCTCAATGAATCCTAAGCGAGGTGATGAGTGGCGTTATTTGGTTCCAAATAATAATAAGAGACCACAAGCGCCATCCCACGCAAGAGTATTAGCCTTGTTACCTTGTACGTGATGGCTTCTGCTGTCCTTGACTCGGTATTCGGGATCGGCCACCCCCTCTCGTAAACGTTCACTCGCACTTACCATAAAGGAAAGCTAATCCAGATGCCAAGGAGGGTCTATTTCCTGGGGTACTGCCCGTAACGGAGTTTGGCTTTGGAATAAGTGATATAGCTCGGACACCGACCTCTTGTTGGATCTACACTTGTATCACATCCATGGCCGAAGACGCCCCCTGAACCAATTGACACATTCCAAAAGGGAGATTGGGCAAGAAAGATGCAGTTCAGCAGCTCGGTGAATGCGGAAGCAGCAAAACTATATCCGAGAATGTCTTGCCTCGGCAACCGACAGTTTCTCCGCAAGCCTCTGACATGCACCTGCTTGTGACGACCTATGAGCTTGCTGACAATAATTCAGCGGTCAGGCAGATTGGCATCTGTTGAAACGCGTCCGGCTTGAAGAAGCAAGATGTCATCTAACCGGGCCGCCCATGCTTCATGCTGCCGGGAAGGGGGGTGTCCACTGCCGGCCCGGAAGACGGAGACGTCCGTCTGGGGAACGCACAGGTTTGAAGAGGGGAGCTGATGTTTCACTTGTTGTTCAGCAAGCTCACATCACTTGAATTGAGGCCATGCTGGCTGCAAGAGGATCAAAGTCAACGGCGGCGGTTGCAGCGCAAGTCGCGGGGGATAGCCACGGGACGGTCCAATGAAGGACATGACGGGCAAGCTGGGCGCAAAACGGCGGCATGCAGCACACACCGAATGGATCGGCAGTTCGGAGTTGCGTTGTTTGTCGTCCTCCGTCTCAAACAACAGTTGTGGTGATATCTTGACGTCTTGAATACAAAACGATGTGATGGTGGCACCGCGGCTCTTCAAGACGGATACAAGCTTGACATGCCTGACGGTGGATGCTGTGGACAGCGACCCGCCATGACCCTGCGGTCTCGTGGAGCCATGATCGAATTGCTTAGCCTAGACCCTGGGATCCCCATCGTGGCTGCAGGATTGAAGGAGGCTGAAGCACCGTGACGAGAAGCGGCATATGAATGCGGATACGAAGGAAGAGGAACACTGTCTTTGAGTTTTGTTCCTTGCTGTAAGGGATTTTTGCATTGATCGACCCTGCGATGATGTGGTCGGTGAGGATAGTAGCTCTGTAGAGTTAGTAGATCAGTGGTAGGATCCCGTTTGGATTGGCGGCAGGGTGGCTTCTTGCAGATGGCCAGTCGCATGTCTTGTCGCGGCTTGACGCGCGTGGAGGGACGGCTGAAAACGTGTACGCAACGGGGTGCGCGTGCTTGTGTTACCGTCGGAGGAATAGAAGGTCTCGTTAGGGCATCGTTCCTTGTGAGCCAAGTGAGCCAAGACACAGCACCAGGGGAATGAGGTGCAGTAGACAAATGCGGGGAACTCGGAAAGTGACCGAGTAAAAGTACGTAGAAATCAATAAAGCAGCCGCAGAGGCCTCTCTCTCACGTTGTTTGAGAACAGACGTGTCAAGGATTGGGCGAGATGGTTGAGATGGAAGACGAGATGTGCCACGATGTGCCACAGATGCAGATGCAACAGGGCGAGGTGGTGGCGCCACAAAAACCGGGGAAGGGCAAGGAGCAGGAGGTCCAGTGACACACCCTCCAGCGATTACAGAGCGGCAGTCAAGGGCAATTTAGGGGATTCCCTCTGAGCAAAACTGGCCACCCAGGGCCCGAGAGAGACCATGGTGAGGTCATGGTGGTGAGAGCCAGAGGGAGTGCCCCGCATTTGGCCGCATACGGGTGCCTTCCCTGGCGGTTGCATTGCCGTGGTCGAATGTTTTCCCCTCTGGTTTTCCAGGGCCTCCCCTTGCCAACGTCGCGGAGCGAGATCTGGGGCAGCAGAGGGCGAAAACGCATTTCCCGAGTCCAGCCGATAATGGGTTGATTGCTGTTGAAGTTATCGTCATCTTGGAAAACAACGTCTTTTTGTCCTCCTGAGCCTCTCTGGCGGCACGCCCGGCATCACCATCATCATCAGGAGGCACATCTTTGCTGGTCTCGGTGTAAAAAGCAACCCTCGTCAACTTCACAAGCCGCGAATGTGAAGATGCAGACCTGTCCAATCCCATCCTTCCCGACCCCGCCATTTCCAAGTTCCATCCCGCAAATCGTGCCACACCCTCCAGACAGCTTTCTCCACTCTCTAAAACTCCCGTCCAGTCCCAAGCTCACGGGTGTCTTTACGCTTTCCAGACCACCAGGGCAGATCCCCTAATTCTCCAGGCCGTTCTGGTCGTTCCCGGGCGAACCCTCCACTCTTCTAGGCGTCTGGGCACCTGATCGGCCCCAGTGCCGCACTCACACCCCCGCCCCACAGACGACGGGACCTGAAGCATCGCCCATCGCCGCCATCCCCAGGCGTCTGTGGTTCGATCATCAGCGTCAGCCAGGCCACCAACTCCCGGGCCCAGTCGGCTATACACTCAGGCAAGACCAGGTTCACCTCAGACAGTTATAATAACTTCCCATGCCCACCCCCAACGCTTTTCGTAGCTCCTCCCCCATCAATAGACTAGTATTGCGGCTTATTTACCGAATCCATCTGTCACCTACCTTACCTACCTTGCCCTTGCCAAGACCCAAGACAAACATCCATCCATAGACTCTTACTTGACTTTCTTTTCCTCCTTTCACAATGATCCAAGTTCCTCGACAGTCCTTTTCCACCGCCGCCCGTGTCCACCCTAACATCGTCCCTCACCTTCGACCCCAAAGAAGAATGCCCTTTGGCAGGTGGTAAGTAGTCTTGTCACGCGACTCATCTCATACAAAGGTGCTGACCACCATCTCAGGGTCAAGCCCGTTGGGGCCGTTCTGGTCGTAGGCTACGGCGTCAAGACCTACCTCGAAGCGGTTCAAACACGCCGCATGGCTCAGATTGAGGCCATGGAACGCGAGAATGCCGCCTTCAAGGAGCGCAACGAGACCCTCATGAACATGTACGGCGATCGATCCAGTCTCAACGAGCTCGAAAAGGCCATCGAGTTTTATGAGAAGCGATAAATCATCACGCCCACGACAACCAAAACATTACACCATAAAACAACATAAAAAAGATCAACCTGGATGGGATTCTCGTCCTCCCTTAGCTACTTGTTTGAAGCGACACCACCCTGGAAATGGGTCGGCCTCGGAATTCACTGCACGGATATCACGACGATTTGAAGGCATCAGTCGGCATTTGCATGGAACGGCGTTTAAAGGGATACCACTTGCGGGATTATCATTTGAGAATGGCGGAATATTCAGGTGTTTTTTTCACCTCGCGGCTCGGAATCACATCGATCCTCGGTCATGGTCGACACCCCCAAGAATTTGGGACATCTCGACTCGGAGCCGACGGCCTCGGTCATCATATGCCCGGTTACTGGATATGGAAGACAACTCCGTATAGAAGAGATATTCAATGCGAAAGTCCAGATCCATCCTCTCGTTTCATTTCACATATCGTCAACAAGCCTTTTTTGCCTATTCACTCACTTATTCCATCCCCTGATTTTTCTTTACCCTCGGCCCTCCGTCGTCTTGCTCCGTCAGACGTCATGCTCCTTTCGCTGGATCATAGGCCGAGGTCTTGAGCCGGCTTACACTCCCGACCGGTCTTTTAGCCCGACTGCCCCCACTCCCCGTCCTCCTCCGCCAACTTCTCTTAGCCGGCGTTTGGCCCGAAGCCCTATCAGGGCAGGCCATGCCGTTCCGAGGGGACCACTTTGGACGAGGTCGAGCCTCTTGTTTTCTGGCTCTCAGCCCGCGGTGATTGAAGTCCATTACGTCTCAACGCGCCCCGGGGTTCTTGTTCCGCGATTTTATACGATGACGATACGAAATGGATCAATTTTTACGCATTATCCTTGAGTTTAAGCCGAGGAATTCCTTGCGTAATCAGCGAGAGAAGATTGGAAAGACATGCTGGGCGTCTCTGGCCCCCTGCGTGTTGACCTCATTGCATCAAGATTGGGGGTGGATGGATGGGGGGATTGAATGATAACTCAGATCCAGGAACAAGCGAATGTTCCAAGCATCAAATAAACACCATACAATCAATGACTGGCATGTGCAGCTTCGAGACCATTTATTTGTACAACTCTTTTGATTGGCTAACCGTTCGGTGGGAAACCCGAGCTTGCATCCCATGGACGGCATCTACGTCTTAGCCAGCAGCCTCCGCCGGGACCTTAGCCGTAGAGCCTCAACGACACTCGAGGCGAGACCTTCCTGAACAAGCGCATCGTCATTGAGCTAATTACGTTGCATGATTTAGCTTGATGTCGGGATCACCTAGAAGACAGATCGGTTCAATCACAACTTAGTACCATCTAATACTGAACTCATTATAGTTGAATCATAACCTCATCGCATTGTCGTCCTGACACGGCGTGGTAAAAATGCGTCATAAATGATGAGTCCTTGATAAGTGCTGTTGGGGCCCGAACCAAGGCGATTTTCGCAGGTGAATGTACACTTACTTGAGTTGAAAATTTCCCAGGGATGAGATGGTCAGTAAAGAAGTCAATGGATGGGTCTCGGAGGCTATTTCGGTAGTGAACTTGGTGTAAAATGTCGAGTTTGCTTGGCAATCAATCTATCTACACCGGCCTTTCACAGTTCAGGCTGGGCATTCACTTCCTGTTTGACTTGGCCTTATAGAACTCACCTGAAGCTGCGTTCATGCATTCACCGCACAACAGGCATCATATAAAGACGAAAGCTTTCGTTATATAAGTGGCTCTGGATGGATGCTGCCCGTATCGTCATTAACTTGCTTGGGCCCGTATATCTACCCCCTGACCCTTGATATCAGGCAGTTTACATTCTCAATAACCATCCATCCACACCATTTCCTCAGGGTATCTCAAATCCACAGTCACATCCTCCTCCGAGACGACCCTGCAAATAGACCAGAAGCCCCAGGTTTAGGGATTCTGAGCGCTAGGACCGGACAGCTCCTTGCGCTTGAGCTTGCGGCTGCCCTCGAGCTGAAGAAGCTTGAGCGCAAAGCCACGGGAGACGTGGGCGACAAATCGGGGGTGGTCGTCGAGGGTGCCCGTGGTCATGCTGTTGGACCAGACGCCGTAGCTGACGGCCTCGCAAAAGTAAGAGACCATGCGGTTGCCCATGTCGCGCTGCGCAACGTTCTCCTGGTAGAGGGCCTCGTACGCGGCGGCAAAGTCTCGCATGAGCAGGCGCTGGATGGCCTCGTCGCCGTGGGTGCGGAAGAGAGCGCGGTGTCCATCTCCGATGGCGACGTCGATGCACTGCTCGATGTAGTCGCCCATCTTGGTGCTAATAAAGCGGTCGCAAAGCTTGTAGACCTCAACCCACTCGCGGAGAGGAGTTCTGGCCGCAGTCATCTCAGGGTTGGCCGCGGGGCGAGGAGTCGTATGGGGGACCATGGAGACGTGACTGTAAGCAACGCCGAGGTAGAGGCCCAGGTATCGAGGCTGGATATCGTCATCGTCGTCTCTAAAGTCGATGACTCGCTTCTTGGCCTCAACGAACTGGCTGTTGAGGCAGCCATCGAAGTACTCCGAGGTCTTCGTGAGAACGCTCTTGGCTACCTGGAAGGTCTCTCCCTTCACCTTGAGCTCGATAACCTGGTCCTCGCCCCTGGAAGCGCAACCATGTCAGTGGCAAGCTCTGGTAAAGACATACAGAAGCAGACGTACTTGAGCAGCCAAGAGGTGCGATAGTCGGAAAGAGCATTGAGAGACGGCTGTGCCACGGGCGAATCCTCCTTGCGAGGTCGCGAGAATCTAGCTCTCTTTCTGGGAGGAGCCATGGTGAGATCGCGGGTGCTTCAATGAGGTCTTCTGGTGACAGCTTTCGGGTGCTGAGCGAAGGAAAGAGTGAAGTTGACGTTCACTTCCACCTGCAAGTCGGTAAGAAGTTGAGTGAAGAGCCTGGGCTCTATTCGGAATTGTCTGCGTTTTGATGAACTGGAACCGTTTCCATACAATACCTTCATATTCAAACAGATCATCTCTTAAAAATGGCCGAATGGGTATTGTGGTGCGTTGGATAAAAGGTGGGTGGTGAGGTTGAGTTGTGGATTCCCAATCAAGAAAGAAGGGAAAACAAGAGATGCAAACGCTGCAGACTATTATTGAAAGTTGAGAAATCTGCCCAAAGATGAAAAGATCGCTCGCTTCCAACGTCTTCTGTTTGAATATTCGCTGACATGCCACAAACGCACCTCACTTCTTCTTGATCCGTCGGATGGTCACCTTCTCTTCTTCTAGCTCCCAGCCAACACTGTCCTTCTCTTTCAGCTCATCCCACTTGCGGCCGGTGCAAAATTCCAAGAACGGTAGATCCACGTTAAGGTACGAGGCTCCGAAACATTTCAGGGTATGAAGCCTCATGTCATCGTCTGCCCATTCCATCAGTTTGCTGAATGGTAGGTCCACCTTGTACTTGATGTTCTGCCAAGCGACATAATTGTCGTGGGCCAGAGCCCTCAGTATAACATCCAGCTTCCTGTTTTTGATCTTGAAGTCGTTTCTGATAGAATACGCCTCGGCCAGGTTCTTGCGCCGGCACGCGGCATCCAGGGCGTAGTAGGAAGCAATTTCCGCGAGCTCACCGTGTGGCATGTTGTGCCATTTGGCGATGTATCGAAGGAGGTGAAGCATGGCAGGGTGGTATGATTCGGGGTGCTTGACAAATATCGACAGCCGAATAGAAAAGATGTAGGCCTGGCAGGCGAACTCATCGGCACGCTTGCTGGCCACCAGGCCCTCTCGAAGTTTCCGAAGTGCCATCAGAACGTCTTGAAGTTCCTTTGTGTTGCTGGGATTCTGAAGAGCCGCCTTCATAGAGTCGGATGGGCCGCTGGGTGGGATAATTGGTTGAATCTCCTTGGAAGGCTTTGCTGAAGCCGAAGTCGAAGATTCAGCGACGGTCGGAAGTGAGGCGGAAGACGGTAGACGGGAAGCATCGCTGGAAGGTCCCGCTATTGATAATGATGCAAGCCTCTCTGTAGCCGCTGCGACTCCGGTAGACTGTACCGTTGTTCCTCGCGGTTGCTTATGAGGGGGTTGTCGGGGGGCTGAAGCCAAGGCAGCATCGACTGCCCTTATGTCAAGCGAATCTAACCTTCGTAACAACTCGTCTTTCTCGCCTGCATCCGTGCAAAAGGATAGGAAACGCCTTATGATCTGGTTGTAGTACCATTTCTGAGTCTCAAAGTGTAGTAATCTAGTCCTTGATTAGCGGGATGGCTCATCGTCCAGCCCAAGGGGCCATTGTCCCCTCCCATGGACTGATCAAGCATCTCCCCGTGCATACCTTCCATCTCCCTTGGAAGGGTGGCCAACACTCTGCAAAGGATCTTGCTCGACGGGCTTTAGCCTCCCCCAAGGCCCAGAGGGCATCCTGTTTCCTCGCCGACGCATCTCGTGATCGAGCTTCAGTTGCGCACAGGGGATTTGCGGCTGTGATCCGGCTTCTGATGCTCTTAGACGTCACGGGGGGTCTCGTAACGACAGTAGATTGTAATGAAGGGTGATTTTGAAGAAGTTGGGTCTAGAGATAACGGCAAAGAATGAATGAAGATGCTTTGAAGGAGGTTTGTGGTGGGGTAGCTCTAGAGCTGGATATGGAGGTCGCGCTGACAGCCCCGCGATCCACAGTCGTTCCTGCATCCTGATTTGGCATGCAACTCACTAAAGGCATTGACAAAGAGGTCCAATCCATTCACTTGGAAGCTGCGTCAAGTTTTTGATGAACCAAGAATTGTAAATTATTTATTGTTTGTACCTGAGTTGGTTTTGTCTAGGCTTTTTATTCTTGCTAAGAGAACATGCTCTCTTCCAATGGGTATCATCTTCAGCCGCCCTATCATTCCTCCTAATTACCTCCTCAACTCTCTCATACTTGTGCTGGAATGTATGTTTCCAATCCGGTCTTACATTCAAGCGTGAATTCGATCCGACAGCGCCACCTTGTCCCAGTTCGCAGGGCCCTTAGCCTCATACTTGCCGGACTTTGAGATGACCCTTCCGAGGCCCTGGTGTATCTCAGCCTGGATAGGTCCAAACGGAATCTTTTCACCGTCGATGCTGATGTAGCCGTCATCTTGGTTTCGCGGGATGATTCGGTACGCCGTAATCTTCTTGTATGTGACATGCGGGTTGTCAAACAGCTTGTCGGCCTCAACGTCAAGAAGGACTCCGAGCGCCGTGAAAGGAGGCAAGTCGCCATCAATAGTGACGAGGTCCATGCAACCATCCGAAATCAGCGAAGCGGAGAAGAAGTTGGCATCGGGCGACATATATGCCATCTGAGCCAAGTTAGCTTATGTTATTGGCCATCGGCGGCTCAGAACAACTTACGTTACCGGCATAGAACGTGCCAATCTTGTCGTACGGAACAAGTTCCCATCCCTCAGGAAGGTCATCTTGAACCGTGCCATACTTGAGGGCAGGCAGGCCTTCGCTTTCCGTAGGCGCCGTCTCGGTGGCCTTGGCCAGTGCAGCCAGACTGGTGGTGCTGGCATGGTGCTTGTAGTGAGCCTTGACGCCCTCCTTCTCGTCTATCTCGACCTTTACGGCCAAGTCACACGGATAACACGTTCTCTTGAACATTCGCTGCAAGACTCCAACCTCAAATCGTGCACTGCCCATCCATCGAAGGTGTTCAGTACCCAGATCACTCTCGGCGATGATACCCAGGGTCTGGGACAGGAACGAGATGATGCGGTTGCTGCCTGAGGTAACCGAGACGAGATCCATCGGAGTCACTACGCCCTTGATGATAGCAAGGGCAGCAAAGGAGGCCCGGTGGGATCCATAGAGGTTGCAGGAGAAAGCGTTTCCTGAACCACAGGGGATGTGGCTAACAGCAATCGAGGCGAGCGCCGTGGCAGCATCAGGTCGCTTCGCAAGGCCATTGAAGATCTCATGTGGCGTTCCGTCTCCCGAACAAGCCATGATAGTATCGTACCTCGATAGGTCGGCCTTTTCCGCAAGCTCAGTAGCTTCGCCGCCGCGCTTCAGGATGACTACATCGAGCTGCAGTCTAGCAGCGTCGAAGAGCGGCTTGACCTCGCTCTCCCACTTCTTGACAGCACCTCCGGGGCCAGAATTCGGGTTGATCAAGACATATGCGCGCTTCTGGGCAGGCGCATCGCCGTATGCGCGCGATAGGAGGGTCTTGACGAAGCTCTCGGGGGAGGTGCCGCTACGGGCCTCGTCCGGCACCGCGAGCGCAAATGACCATTTCCCGGGCTTGATCAACGATTTCGAAGCGTGTATGGCATAGTCGACGGTAATGCGATTATCGGAGAGCTCGGCCCAGAGGACGTTGTATAGTGGCACACTGTTCTTCGAGACGGGTCCTGGAGAGAGACGGGATCAGCAGCTGGCCTCACCAGCACAACGTGACGGTCCAAAGGGAGTCTTACGAGAAGAAAGGGGGCTACAAGATGAGCGGCCCGATCTCTTTGCAACAGGGTCTGGTTATTATCAGTAAAAGGAGAGAACCTCCACAGGTATTCTCCGAGGCATCCGCACCGCTGAGCTCCAAAGCATCGACGCCGATCGTCAACGTCTTCTTGCCCTCCAGCAGAAGCTGCATTCCAACTCCCTCGTCCATTGTCCTGTCGCTCTCCATCGCCATTCCGAAAGTAAAGTGTCTCGTCGATAATCGTGTCTTTGGAACGTCTTGCGCAATCACATGGGAAATGCAAGGATCGTGTTGTTGATGTTGCGCGGCCGTTCGTAAGCTCGTCAAGCGATGCGCGGCGTCGCAAATCAGAGACGGTAGAATGTATGCTTAAAGAGCGGACAAAGTAGGCCAAGAAGAGAGCGATATCGGAAAGGTGAATTCGAGCCCTAAATCGACAAGGGAAGAAGGAAAATAAGTCGGAGGAGAAAAGAAGGACAATTAAAGGAAGGTGTTGAATCTGGAGAGTTGTGCCGTGCCGTAGGAACGGCGTCGGACGCTGCGGATGTCCGTTGCAGGGCGGGCGTCCGCGGGGCGCGCTTCCGAGATTGGAGCCCCCTTGAAATGCCTGCAATGCGATAACTGTTGCAGCAGCGTTAACAAGTGGCTGCTGACGGCGGTGTATGGTTTTTTGCGAGGACGAATCACTGCTCGTCAACATTTTCTCACCTGCGACATGCTTGGTGCCGCGTGTGGATGGATACTGCGACAAGTGCTTAGCTCAGACATGCACTCAGGTTGAATCCTCCATAGCAGCACGGATGAGGATTTCATACCCATAAACAGCATCAAACATGCAGGTGAGATCATCCTATACATTGGTATATACCTTGATCACCAAGACTGGTATGCTCGTTCTACAGGGCGCCTCGACTTTTCCGTATGTTCCCAAAAACTCCAAGTCCCCATCGTCTGTCTCCATGAGGATATCCATACGCCAGTCTGCCACCCTTCACCTTTTCCGCCCAATACTCTGCTGCGCTATAAGCCCCATGGTCAGAACGTAACATCATAGCTCTCATATGCTCTCAGTGCTACATGCATGATCCAAACACTACCCTTCTTTTGTGTCTCCTTTGCGCTTAAGCAAGCCTAGTCACATCGGGAAACTTTGCGAGGGCCGCCTTCTTGAACGCCTCCACCTGTGAGCTCTTCCAGCTCTTGAGCACCTCCAAACCCTCAATAGCATCAGAATATTCAACATCGGGAATCTCAAGGATTCCAGTGACCGCTTCCTCGCTCTTGGCCTTGTCTTGGCCTAGTAGCCTCTGCGTCTTGATGGCGGACAGTACATGGCGAGGACTGCTCTTGTTCGCAGATAGGAACTCGTCGTTGTAGGCGGCGAGGTCTGTAGAAGGCTCAATAGCCTTGAATTCCGCCTTTAGCACCTCAAGAACCTTGGGCTCAATATCGGTAGCTGTGTTCAGGAGATGTCGGAACGCGACAGTCTGCTCATGCACACGGGGCGACTTGGGGTCAAGTGCCAAGGCCGCTGTGAGGCATTGGAGCGCAAGAACATACTTCTCTGCAGAGGAATTAGTGATTGGTTTCCCAAAAACAGCATTTGACTTACTTCGGCGCATGTAGACCTCGAAACCAGCGAACTGGGCGTCGATGTTCTTGGGGCTGAACTGGAGCAGGGGGGTGATAAACTTCATGGCCTCTCCAAGAGGGTCAGTAGTTTCGGCCAACTTCAGGCCTAAAGGATCATCGTCCTTCTTCTTTTCCTCTCCATCCTTGGTACCCTTGTTGGGATCCTGCTTGGCTTGCCTCTCAGCGGCCTCTCGCTCCAGGCGCTGCTGTTCCTTCTTGGCCTTCTTGGCCGCCTTCTTCTTGGCGAGGGCGTCCTCTTCGGTTTCATCCTCGGCACCGTTGATTCCGTTGGCGGAAGGCTTGTCCGCTAGCTTCAGGTAGACCTCAATTGCATCCAGAGCGGCACGAGAGAAGAAGGGGTGGTCGCGAACGTGGTCCTCCCATCGAATCATGTCGACGTAGGCTCGGATCTGTCCCTTCCTCAGAGAGAAGCTGTGGAAATCAAACTGATCCTCGTGCCAAACATCAAAGATGTTGGCGATCTGCTGGAATCTCTTAAGGGCGAGTCCAATGTTTCCCTGTCGTGCGTATGCCTCGCCATCCTCAGTCAAGAACCAGATAGACTGCATATCCAAAAGGTCTGCCAGAGGGCCCCCAACCGTCTCTGCGCGTGTGAAAAGACCGACCGTCTTGAGTGCCTTTTCGTTTTGATTGTTGCGGAGCTGGTACTTGGCGGCTTTGGTGTTGATGTATCGATCCTTGAGATCAAGCTTTCTGGCACGATCCATGGTTTCAGCAGCCTTTCGCAGGTCTCCGCTGTGCTTGATAATTCGGGCCTTGGTCATGCAGAAGTCGACACTCTTAGGATCCTTCTCGATGGCCTTGTCGATGTACTCAGTGGCTTTGGTCAAATCGCGGCTCAGGTAATAGTTGTAGTGCTGCGCCAGGTAGTAAAGTCCTGCTGCCTCTCCCTTGTCCTTACTTGAAGCATCGGAGTTTTGGGAGCTAAGATACTTTTCAGCAAGCTCACGGAGAGTATCCTTCTTGAAAGAATCAGAGTAGAGGTGCTTCAAGTTAGCAAAGGTCGACGGAACACCCTTGTTAAGCATCAGGGTCAGGTAGGCCTCAGCAGCCTGCTTGAAGTCATCGCCTGTAGTCTAGTCAGCTTCTGCACAAGAGCCAGAAGACACTGTAGCACTCACCCGTGAGGAAGTCGAGGGGCAGTCGGCGGGCGGCGTCGCATCGAGGGGACTTCTCGGCATACTCGTCATAGATAGCCTTTCGGGCCTTGGTGTCCTCCTTAGGAATCTCAAGAACCTCAAGTAGCTTCTCATAATAATGGGGGTGCTCCGAGTTGCGGTCGAGGAGCGCTCGGTAGGCCTCGGCGGCCTTTTCCTTTTGGCCCAGCTTCTCCAAGTACTCAGCACGAGCTTCCAAAACGGCCAATCGATCGAGGTTTTGCTTCGCTGCGGTATTTAGGTGCTCGAGAGCCCGCTCGTAATCTCCTTGCTCCGCAATGAGGAAGTTCTTGTACAGGATGGCCTCAGAATGCTCCACGTCGAATTTCGAGGGCGTGGTCTTGAGAGTTCCCTCATACGTGGTCATGACCTTCTCAGCCTCGGCCGGGTTTCCAGAAAGATGGTGGGCAATGGCAAGCGCCGTCCAGCTTTGGCGCATCTGCGGCCGGGCCTGGAGCATGGCAGTTCGGCTCTGGATGTAGCCAGCATAATCGCGGCACTGGATCTGCAGGATAGCCAGGTCTCGCTGAATCTGTGACGACTCCGGTTCTAGCCGGAGAGCAAACTTGTAGGCCTTGATAGCTTCCTCAAAGTTCTTGGTCGCCCGGTGCAAAAGACCATACACGTGCCAGCAAATGTGCGACTTCATATCCATCGTCAGAGCTTCCTTGCCCAAGGCGAATGCCTCTTCCGTCTTGCCCTGCGCGTTCAAGATCAAGGCCTTCATGGCGGTGGTGTCTCCATGCTTGGGGTGCTTCTTGAGGATAAGCTCTGCGGACTTCAGTCCACGCTTGTATTGCTTGTCCTCATAGTATCGGATGACGGAACGGAAGAGGGATGCCTCTTTCGAGGGGAGAGGTTGCGGCATCGTAGATGTAGGTGACTATCGATCGACTGGAGAGCCAATATAGTACGTAGGAGGTATTGTCGGGAGCCAGGTGCTTCGAAGTCTGGTTCCGCTGTCGGCGATCACGAGCTGTTCGACGGCCAGTCAGGGTCGAATGAGGGGCGTACTGTGCGCGAAGCGGTGGAGGTACAAGGAAGCTTCTAGAGGGGGGATCAAGCTTGCCTCGTAGAAGTGAAGGAAAATGAAGGGCAAAAAGTCAGCTTCCTTGACCGAGCTATGGAGGGGTGGTGTTTACGGCTTAAGGGTACTGCTGCGAAATGGAGTGGACAGCAATTCGTGCGGTAGGTCGGTAATTTCTCGGGGCTGTCTGTGGTGGGCTGCTGTGAGGTAGTGGTGATTTTGGCGGGGCAGCCCAGGATCCATGACTCTGTCCAGCTCTGCTCATTGAAGGCAACAATCGCCTCCATATATGAAGAGGAAGAGACTAATGAGTTGTGTAAACCTGTTCTTGATACTTAAAAATGTGAATGATAATTTGTAACTATGCAACGGGCATTTCAGCCTGTGAATTACCCAAGTCGAAATTTGATCTGTTGCCTGATCTAGGGCTCTCATGAACCAACACGGATGCCCATGACGACCACGAAATCGTAATCTTGATCTTCATTTTATTGTGTCGAAGAGTTTCGTATAACAATGTTCATCGTACAAGAGTTGGGTCCTCTATCATCAAATGCGCCTCTCCATGTTGTACATCTTTTAATGTTGTACATCTTTTACAAGTTCCCTACCCAGAGGGTGGGTGGTCAGTCGTTATCCCAATCATACAAGGCAGAGGCACACCAAGTCGTCATGACTGTGCCGGTGGCTTCGAGTTCCGTTCCTTCTTCCAGATGCTTATAGCATCCTCCCAACCATCGAACGGATCACCGCCACACCGTTGCTGTATTACCTCCCAGGTTCTATGTCGTACGATGTTCTCCACGCCTCTCTCTTGTCGGACAAGCGAAGCCAGGCGCTCGGTGCGCGCCTCTCGTGGGAAGAATCTGCCAGAGTATGGATCCAATCGCTCATCAACTACTCGCTCGCGTTCCTTCTCTTTCTCAAGCTCCCTCAGTGTTCGATCGGGGTCGTCGGGGTCTGGACTCGCGGCCACAAGAGCGCAGTAGCTCAAGACCTCGGCTCTCGCCTCCCAGGACGGAAACAGCACCTTGTTTTTAAACTCCGAGCATGCCTGGGAGTCGATCTGTTTTGAAATAGGCCTCGGGGAGCGCTGGGAGGTGGAGGAGGGGTCGAACCCGGATCGAGAAGGGGTCACTAGAGCATTGAGGCTCTGCGTGATAGAGTCGTCGATCGACGATCTCGACAATCGCAGGAAGTCTAGATTCAAGTCAATCGGCTGCACACTTGTGGCGTCGTTACACAGGAACCGCCCAGACTTACCTCGAAGTGTTCCATAAGAGAAACAAAACTGTGGAGTGAGCTGCGGTTGTGTGGATGGCTGGGTCATTGTCATGCGCGGCCGCTGGGACCTCTCGTGTTGAGCGTCCGCCGGCGAGCCTTTCCAGATTATTCCAGCCAGAGTGGGCAAGTCTTGGAGGGCGGTTGAGGGAACGGAGTAGATACTAGTGCGCGTACGTGAAACGTGGCTCGCAGGGCGTTGGGAACAACAACCGAGTTAGTCGTTGGAAATGGTCCAAGTCAGCAATGGAAGGCCGGGACTTCAGTGACGCAACCCGAAGCCAAGCCGGGGGCTAGAAGTGTCGGTTCCGCTCCGTTGGATCCGGATAAACTCGATTCCGTTGTCATCCACACTCTCGGTGCAGAGGGGTGTGTAATGTTGCCATCAATGAGACGTAGATTGATAAGGAGAGTAAATAAATGTTATGTGACGTCTGTCTCACAAGCGTATTGATATTGATGATTTTTACCATATTCTAGATATTCATAAGCTCGTGATATTCAGTGCTAAAGCAACTGCCGTTGAAGCGATCACTGCCTCTCTGGCGCTTAGTGTCCAGTGCTTTTTATCTAGTGCCCACATCGTGAGCGCCCTCGTCAAGATTAAACAATCCCTGCAAAGATCCCCCAGCTTGACCCTGGTAGCCCCGATCCATCGCTGCACGACAGAAACACGACCTCTGCCAATATCTTCAGCAATGCACGCCCCGTCGGCAGTTCCTCAGCACGGTTGTGTTCGTCATGCAAGGCAAAGGCAGGGAGCCAAAGATTGCAGATGCGTTCAGCCTTTCAAGGCCAGGAACTGATCTTCTCTCAGCCTGACCAGTTTCACCAATCAAACCAAATAGCCACCTGTGATTCTAGCCGCGCTACGCTTGATGCCACATCGTACGAAGGTGATGGAAGATGGGCTTGGGGACCACTCGCGGCCGGAATCTGCGGCACCAAGTAACGCCTCGCCGTTGCGCACGAGACTACGGCAGAATTCCACTCCATCAGTGCCCTCGAGGTCAGCAACAACCGTCATGATATTGAACCAAATTGACTGACCACAATGGAAGCGTCAGCAATGCCTCTAGCGGCCTTGTTTCCCCATGCAGCTAAAGATCCTTCTAGCCTACCAACGTGAAAAAAGACGCAGCGAGAGCGACTCAAGCAAGACGCGGGCGCAGACGCCACTGTCAGGCTCCGTCACCCGGCAAGACTGGCTCAGCTGCCGATTCGAGGCCGTTCTAGGTGCTGATCGGCAGAGACCCAAATGGTTGGGCGACGGTTTGTGGTGGCTGCTCCTCCGCGAGTCGCGCTAACTGCACTGCAACGCCCAGGATCCTATCTGCCACGCAGCCACGCTAACAATCATGATGTTGGCCTTGGTACCGGACCAGAAGCCGACTCGCTCTGCTTCTCGGGCCTCTGGGTGCCTGTGGGTTAGCTCGGCCTGTGACGACGGTGTGCAGCAGGTAGAGCGCGGACAGTCGTCACTCTGTTGCTTTGAGGCTTCAACCCTCTTGTAGCGCACGAACACGAGCACGGGGAAGCACGGCCTAGATCCGCTGGGGCAGTGGGCGTCCTTGAGCTGTCAAATCGTACTTTACCCCCAGGTTTCCTGCGCAAGTCTTGGGCAGTTTGTTGGCGCGTGGTTTTGATTACTTCATTTACCATCAAATTTTCCATCGCCTCGGGATGGATCCCCTTCGAAGCCGAGTCGAGAAGGAGAGCCTCGAAGATCTGATCGACACATGCGACCAGCTCTCGGACGATTGCAGAGGCCTCGCCAACTGCCTCAACACTAGCCCGGTAACCTTGTCGGCGCTGGCCAAGGAATGTCGGGCCATCACAGACGCGCTCGGCAGGTTACATGATCTCAGCCAGGCAATTGACGGCGGCGCAGACATTGTTCGGGCGTCAAATAACCAATTCGTCTACTCTGTCTCGAAGGACGTCCACGAGCTGAGGATAGCCCTCAAGCGCATCAAGGGACCGGACAGAGATAGCGGCATTCATCTCACAGAGCCGCAACTCATTATCGTCTGGAATGAGGCGGCGTTGAAAGAGTCACTTGGGCGACTTCGAACCCACCAAGCCTCTCTTCACACTCTTCTCAACACCGCGACTCGGTAAGTACCCCACTATCTTTCAAAATCAGGACTGACACTTGTTTAGGGCTGGCTATAGCTTTAGTGAAGATGTCTCCAGCAGGCGTCGAGTGATTGAGCCCGATGTCGGCGTCGATGAGGCTCTGAGAAGCCTCGGTCGAAGGTTCACAGCGCCCAACCAACGGTCTGCGGTGCTGCCCAGAGTCAGCGACTCTACTGAGATTCAGGTGCTCTTGGATACGCTTGTACCGCCTCCGGGAGTGACCTATCGACGAAGTAACGAGATTGCGCACGAACTCCATCATGCCATCGAACGGAGCGATGAGACAACCGTCTTTGAGATCCTGCTTCAGCGGGCAGATCCAAACATCATGTTACCTGGATCAATGCTCTCTCCACTGCACCGCGCCTTTGATAAAGCACACATGCTCATTGCTGCGTTTCTCATTGTGGCTGGTGCCGACGTGGACGAGCCGACCATTGATGGCGATACATCGCTCATGAGGGGCATCAAGTGTGGGTTTTCGGAACAATTTGCGACACTTGTGATTCACATGAAGGCACGCATCGATGCCGTTAACAACGACGGACGCTCAGCTCTTCACTACTCAGCCGCTTCGGACGTCCTCGAAGACGAGACATTGCCCGTTCTCATCAACGCTGGAGCAGACCTCGACCTCGTTGATTACGAAGGACACACTCCACTACACTTGGCGATCCAAAATAGGCGATGGGGCGCAGCAACGAGACTGGTACAGGCTGGCGCGGATCTGGAGGTGCGATTACCAGACGGCAAGACGGCACTTCACCTGGCCATTTCGATGCGGAATCAAGAGTTCACGCAGGTGTTGGTGTCGCGAGGTGCCAACGTCGATCGAAAACTACGAGAGCACACACCCTTGACGATGGCTATCAGCTCACGGTGCACACCCATCACAGCGGTTCTCCTCGACAGCGGAGCGAACCCAAACGGGTCGAGCAGAAACGGCAACACGCCACTTCTCGCTGCAGCCGCGACGGGACACGATGAGTCTGTCCGGTATCTCCTTGCCAAAGGAGCCGACCCATCAGTGACACAAGGCCAGTCTGGATACTCGCCTATGCATATGGCGGCACACAAGGATAAGCCTTATGTTCTTCAACTGCTGGCTGGATCAGGGGCCCCTATTGATCTCTTGGACAAAATGGGCGAAACTCCACTATTAGTGGCAGCCAAGTTGGGCAACAGTCAGAGCGCCCTTCGTCTGATCAAGCTTGGTGCTGATGTTGAGCGAGTTGGCCCTGATGGTATGAGCGTGCTCTCTCACGCCGTCAAATTGGGTGACATGAACTTGGTGAGCGCGCTCCTAGAGCAGGGCGCTGGTCTGCAAATGACCCCCACAACCAGCTATGGCGATGATGGAGAGTATCTTGTGCCTGAGCCACCGACAACGCCTATTCATGTTGCCGCTCAGCACGCGCGAGATGATATTCTACTTCGACTTGTATCTTCCGGTGCCTCTCTCGAGAGCACCATCTTCCCTGGACGAACGCCGCTATCAGTAGCAGCCTCTCACGGCCATCTTTCAACAGTCCAGCTGCTGCTACGACTAGGGGCCAATGCGAAGGCTTTGACGACGCATGGCGATACAGTTCTCTTCGAAGCGTCAGCCAACCAGGCGACTCTCAAGGTCCTACTCCAGCAGGGCATTGACGTCAACCACCAGAACGATAGGGGCGCAACGGCGTTGCATTATGCGGCTCTCCGCGGCCACATGGGGGGTGTGAGGATGTTACTGGAGAAGGGAGCTAAGCAATACCACGCGAATGCTGTTTGGGATGTTTGGGAGGATCGGGACGGCGCAGGAGGGTACCGACAGGGAACACCGGCTGGAATGGCCATGCAACGAGGACTGGACAAGGTTGCGGAGTTGATTGAGGGATGGAAGTACAGTTAATTGGGTACAGCACAACGTTTGGCGCCAAGGTTTAGATGGATGGATATTTGACGACGGGATGATAGAAATGTATATTTTAGTGTATAGCCAAAAACCTGTAGTTTAGTTACGAGATACCACAAAAGATTTGATTTTGAGATTGACGGTCTTTGTCCATGGCCCTTGTCTCGTCAAGATGCAAGTGTAAATGGCTGCATCCGAGGATGCATACAACATGAAGATCTCTTGACAGGGGTAGGATAGATGACGTCGAGGCACTAAATGTGATGAGATGGGTGATGAGATGGGGGTCTTGTATCAAGGGTTGTTGGCCATGGATTCTTCTGAATAAGAAAAAGAATACGATCTCGCGTTGTTTTTTGCATAATTGGGAGTTGTTCATTCAGCTCTGAAGCTACGATTAACTCGCCAAGCTTAACCAGCCCCACAAACCAGCCATTGCCCTCGTGGAGTGTCGCGTGTTGCCCGTTCAAGCTAAATCATAAAAAACTCATAAATGATAAAAGCAAAGCAAAGCAAAAAATTCCACCATTCTGGACACCGAAGTCCAGGGCCCTTACAAAGCGGCGAACGGGAAGAAGCGTTTCCGGGCCGCGAGAAAAAAGTGACGTGATGTTTGATTAGCAAAAATTAACTTGTTGGGGGGGGGAGGCCACCGACTATTTTTCCTTCCCGTCCCCCTTGCGCGCCGCCCATCAAACGCTAGAACAGGCGATGCAATCCATGACAACCAACCACCCACCCCCCAACCAAGGCGTCAAAAAAGAGGTGTCTTGTGTTGACGTAATGGGTTCTGGTACTGGGGACGGGCACAGCCGCGCTCTTCGCTCCTAGTTACGGGGAATATCCTCATGATCCGTGATGGGCGCATCTCCAATCTCCCTGAAGCCCCGTCTAGGGGTGGCTTCTACTGATGAACAGGTGGTCTCGTGATCAGTCAGTAATTACCCGTTTATTGCCTTGTCCGCCTAATGTGAATCTCGACTGCAAATCAACTTAATCAATGTGCCTCCTCCTGTCTTGCTCTTCTCCCTTACGCCTTGGTTCTTGCTAGCTCAATTTGCCCCCTTTCTCCCTTGAAACCGGTTCAAGCAGCAGCTTTAAACGGACTTGAGACTTCCACAACCGCCAACCTTCCAAAAGTGTCACCGAGAGCTTGAGTCCAGCATCCTTCGACCGAGACTTTGACTTCCGACAACCAACAGGAACCCTCCAACATCTGGTCCCTTACAGCTGGAGTAGAAAAAGTGCCCCGCGTGCTCCGTCTTGACTTGCTGTTCTTCCCTGCCACCAACCCCGCAATCCGCGATCGGGCCCCTCGCTCAATCACACGAGACCGCTTCTCAGAACCTCCTGTCGCGACAACCCTACATCCAACCTCTACAACTCTTCCTCCCTCCGCATAGGTACATCGCCGATCAGCAATCATGTCTGGAACCACCACGCCCTCCCAGTCACAGGCGAACAGCAGCAGCTGGTCTGCCTTCGTCAAGGTAGCTATATACTCCTTAATCATCGATTCCATGGAGCTAGCAAGCGCTCGCGTTTCCAGCTGCTGACCCTCGTCCTTGCGACTTTCTCTGTAGTCTATCGCATCCTTCAATGGCGATCTCTCCTCCCTTACCGCGCCTCCCTTCATCCTCTCCTCGCAGTCTCTCACTGAGTTCTCGGCGTACTGGGCAACGCACCCTCCTGTCCTGGCCGCTCCCGCTGCCGAGTCCGATCCTGCCAAGCGGGCTATGCTAGTCCTCAAGTGGTTCCTCTCGACCCTCAAGCACCAGTACGCCAGCCGTAGCGAGCAGTACGGAAACGAGAAGAAGCCCCTAAACCCCTTCCTCGGCGAGCTATTCCTCGGATCTTGGAACGACGAGGCCGGCAAGACCACGCTCGTCTCAGAGCAGGTCAGCCACCACCCTCCTGCCACCGCCTACTGCATTCGCAACGACAAGACGGGTATCGAGCTGGAGGGTTATAATGCTCAAAAGGCCACCTTTAAAAGCACCATTATTGTTAAGCAGATCGGCCACGCCGTCCTGCGTGTTCCTCTGCCCTCGGGCGAGATCGAGTCCTACCTCATCACCCTTCCTGGCCTCCACATCGAGGGTCTGATTTTCGGCGCTCCTTTCGTAGAGCTTGATGGCTCAAGTTTCATCACCAGCTCCAGCGGCTATACCGCCAAGATCGACTACAGCGGAAAGGGCTGGCTTTCTGGCAAGAAGAATACCATTGTCGCCACTATTAGCCCTACAGGCAAGGACAAGGAGGTCCTCTTCAACGTGACTGGCCAGTGGAACAAGACCTTTGAGATCTACTCGGGCCCCGCCAAGACCAACTCCAAGTCCACCCTTGTGGCCACCTACGACGCTGTCAACACCGCCCAGACCGAGCTCGAGGTAGCCCCGATCGACAAGCAGCACCCTCTTGAGTCCCGCCGCGCCTGGGCTCGTGTCGCCGAAGCTATCCAGAAGGGTGACATGGACACCACTGGTATCGAGAAGGGCAAGATTGAGCAGGCCCAGCGCGACATGCGCGCCAAGGAGCGCTCAGAGGACCGTACCTGGGAGCGCCAGTACTTCACCGCCGTCGAGGGCAAGGATGACGTCCTCCAGCAGCTCGGCAAGGTCGTCAGCGTGCCAGTCGACGGAGACGCCGACAAGACTGGCGGACTCTGGCGATTCGACAAGACCAAGGCCGAGGCCCAGGCAGCTCAGGAGCTCACAGACGAGGACGTGGCCAAGATTGAGAAGGAGTTGCTGGGTTGGTAGTTGCGCCCACAGCCATCTCGATGGAACAGCAACGATAGCGGCAATTGGTTACGGCGGTGGATTTAATGGCAACAAAAAGAAGCGCAAAGAGGGAGAGGCAGGTCGAAAAAGAGGTGGGCATAGCTTACACAATACACAGCGCTCGGCACATGTTTCCTTGTGATGCGCGGAGCGGCCTGTGAGGAGCCCATGACGTCCCTTGAGGGAAGCAAGGCTGCACGTGTACGATATTAACAACACATTATATACGTTCCACGATTAATGAAACGGTTTGAACGAATTGGTGCCCTGGGTTGGGTTCTTTGGTCTGCGTCTTGTTGTCGAGCCCTTGTCAGGATCACGCCAATCATCACTGACAATATAATATAGTCAAATCACAAACCATTGAAAACCAAACACTCAGCTTTTGTACATCATCTATTTCTTTTTTCATTATTTTACTACTTTCGTCGACTCATAATGCCCCAACCGACAATGGACAGCAATTGTTACTTCAAACGATGGGAAGAGTCTCCCTGGGATTCCTCCTTTTTCAAGCGATGCATCACTCATCGTGTTCCAGTCTTGGGGATATTACAGTAACCGGAAAACGTCGTTGTCGACATTTAGACAGTACCGGCGGTGTTGAAGTCCTTGAGGGCCTCGGCGACACGGATAGTCATGGTCTTCTCACCCTCGCGGACCCAGACACGGGGCTGTACACAGCATGTTAGTACATATCAAAAGAAACCAGAATTGGGTCTCGAAACTTACGTCAAAGTACTTCTTGTTGGGCTTGTCCTCACCGTCGGGGTTGCCGACAGCGGTGCTGACGTAGTCCTTCTTGTTGACCATGTAGTCTCGGATACCAGAGCAGTAGGCGAACTGCATGTCAGTGTCCATGTTGACCTTGACGACACCGTGGCTGATGGCGTCGAGGTACTCCTGCTTGGAGGAGCCAGAGCCGCCGTGGAAGACGAAGAAGACGGGCTTGGGGTTCTCAGAGCCAATGGCGGCCTTGACGTGCTCCTGGTGCTTGCCGAGGAGCTCGGGGTGGAGCTTGACGTTGCCAGGCTTGTAGACACCGTGGACGTTGCCGAAGCCAGCGGCAATGGAGAAGTAGGGAGAGATGGCAGAGAGGGTGTTGTAGATGTTGAGGATGTCCTCGGGCTGGGTGTAGAGAGAGGCGTTGTCAACATCCTCGTTGTTGACACCATCCTCCTCACCACCAGTGATACCAATCTCCATCTCGAGCCACTGCTTCATGGGGGCAGCACGCTTGAGGTACTTGGCGGTGGTCTCGACGTTCCACTCAACGGACTCCTCGGAGAGATCGATCATGTGGGAGGAGAAAAGGGGCTCGCCGTTGGCCTTGAAGTAGGCCTCATCGGCATCGAGCATACCGTCGAGCCAGGGGAGGAGCTTCTTGGCGCAGTGGTCGGTGTGAAGGACGACGGGGACGCCGTAGGTGGGAGCGAGGGAGCGGACGAAGTGGGCGGCAGCGACAGAGCCAGCAATGGAGGCGGCCTGGTCGGAGTTGCTCACACCCTACATCTCGTGAGCTTTGATGTAACATCTCGTAATGATTATGAAACATACCTTGCCAGCAAAGTAGGCGGCACCGCCCTGGGAGAACTGGAGGATGATAGGGGCCTTGGCATCGCGGGCAGCCTCGAGAGCAGCGACGACGGTGGAGGAAGAGGTGACGTTCTATCAAGACAGTCTTAGCTTCATCTTTTTTTTATCATGTATTTCGGTCTGACGTACGATGGCGGGGATGGCAAACTGGTTCTCACGAGCGTACTCGAACAGACGGAGAACATCGTCGCCGACAATGACGCCGGTCTTGCGGGTCAGAACATCTTGGACGCCCATTTTTGCTGTGTTGTGTGTGTGGTTGTGGTTGTAAAGGTGGAAGAATCGATCGAGATGAGGTCAACTCAGGTAGGTCGAGGGATAAAGAATATGAAAAATCTGTTGAGCGAGAGAAGTTGTCAGTGATGTAGGTCCAAGATGGGAGGCGTTGCGCGGGGTTTTCTGTCTGTCGAGCTTATCGATAAAGCAAACAAGTTGAGCAAAAGGGAGGGGCAAGGCAAGCAGGAACAGGGGCGGGGAGGGGCAGGCAGGACCAGGGCTGGAGGGGCATCCCACGCTCCTTCCAGGGGATGCTCTGTGCGCCAGCGAGAATGAGTTCATCAAGTTCAGGCCATGAGCTGTTTCTACATCCAACAGCGTCATGTCGGTGAGACACAGACCAGAGGCATGATAAGAGAGCGGATCTCTTCATCTCGCCAAGTCGCCAACCTCAATTTCATTTCGCAACACGATGCCTCTCGATTGGCGAGCACCAACATCTGTCGGGAATCGTCTGAGATTCAGGGTCCTTGCTTGAGCTTCGGGGAGCTCCAGGGCTGCGAATGGGCTGAGATGTTGACCGATTCACCGCATCAACAAGTGAGTCGATTGGATTCCGCCTCACCCGGATGCAAGATGCTCACCGCACACCTCAGCCCGGATCTGCTCCCCGGAGACGTCAATGCCCGGTGTCTCCCCGGCGGCTTCGCGGCCGATATGTCTCTTGTCTGGCATTGTCTGTCTCTGCGCGCCTCATTCTTCCTCTCATGGCCCTCTCTCACTCTCGCCTCGCCCACCCCGACTCCGCTACAGCCCGACACCGGCGCAGACACCCCCATCACACCAAGACATGAACAAGGAAAGGCTTCCCCAGCAGACTCACTCGAGCTAGCTAGCGGCAGCTCGTTGACGTTGTTGAGAGCACAAGTATATGTCTCCTCGGTGGTAAAGTGGAGTCGCCGACAGAGCGGCCCCATTGGAGGATCAATTGCAGTGGATGGGATTGGATTTGCTTTGCAACGATGGAGAGTGGCTCGACTTACACGCTTGACAGGGAGACGGACGACCCAGCGATGATGTCGACGACGACGTTTCGTGGGAAGAGTGGAGGAGTTGTCTGGATTCAGAAATCAAGCACACCAAGGTTGCCGTCCGGAGGAGGGGCAGCCGACTTATATCATGTCCTCATTGCCGAGACCTCTTCCTACCGTAGCCGACGCCTCGGGGCTCGCGACGGAAACATGCGGGACGCTCTGGGCCTTGGAGCACATCGATCGGGAGCCATCACTCGTCGCCGCTGGCAACATGCTGACCTTGTTCTCGTGTGACCCCATTTCCCCCGCATACTTGGACATCGTGAGGAACACGGTTGGCTGGCGCGCCATGATGGGGGTGGGCACCGCCGGGCAGTCAGCCCGCTGGTCTTGCTCTCCCGGTCCTCCCCAAACCCCAATGTCACGAACTGAAGCCAACCGCGCGGGCTAACGCACTCATGCAATCTGCACTGCCGGCGAGAGCCAATCTCGATATGCCGCACTTGCGTAGCCCCGAAACGTGTTTTCCCGTTGCAGGGTCATATGAATTGCACACATCCTGTGCTGACACTATTCATGATCTCAATTTACCTCCGGCGGAGCTTCGACATCACTAGCGTGGACTGGTCATGAGCTTACAATTGACCAGCTCTCGGTGATACATTTCCGAGAGGCCACTGGACTTCATGATGAAGGGGGACATGGGCCAGCAGGGAGACAATGGCGTTTTATTTGAATTCTAGCTCTAACACGCACATGCCGAACGGCTTTCCTGCAGCCTGGGTGTGGTGAAGAATTACCATGCCTTACACTGCTTCATCAATGCCGAAGCTTGCTTGTGCAGCATCGGACCAACATCCGTCAGGCACATGAGTTGATGTCAGTCAGTCTTGGGCTTCTCATGATCTGACGCCCCGTCAGTGATGAAACTCGTCATGTCACGAATTGTGTCTTCTCAGGCGCCGGAAAGTCACTCAATTGCAATCTGCCTCATCGGCTGGCCCGAGTCCGGTCCCTTTCACCCGCAATTGGACGCCATTCGAGGCCCTACATCACGTACCAAGTACGTAGTCCTTACGAGATCCCAACCCCACCAGTGCCTCCATTCGTCCCCTCGACCCCGCTTCGCGATGAGGTTCCGGAAGTCCTTCAAGGCTCCCTCCCGGCGCTCCGCTCCCCCACTCACATGCGTTGTCAACCAACGGCCGCCCAAGAGACAGGGGCTTCAGCATGGGAGAAACGCAGTCCAGAGCCGGCCTTCCTTGGTGCCTGACAGCAGGGCTACCCTTCAACAACAGCTGGTTGGCTTCCGTAGCTCAGTTGGTTAGAGCGTCGTACTAATACTTCATTCCGAGTATCCGGTAATGCGAAGGTCTCAGGTTCAAGCCCTGGCGGGAGCATCGCTCTCAATCGCCCACCAGCTTTCTTTTTGCATTTTTTGAGATTTTTTTGTGTTGTTTTCGAACCGGTTGTTGTTGGTTGGTGATCTTAGATGGTGGTGTGATATTACCTACACCAAAACATTGTGACGTACGTAGCTACCCTAAAGTGAGATAGGTTCTGTCTGTGTATCTCGCCGCAAAACTCAACAAATCACAAATTGTCATAACAAATAGTAACACTTTTCATATCCAATCCCATCTATGCCTTCGCTGAGGTTCTTTCTGCATCCAACATGTCGGTCCGACGAGAACAGTATCGGACCGAGTGATATTCGGATGGACGATCTTCTTGGTTAATACTGGAACCTGATCATTTGTGTGGAATACCGAGAGTCTTAAAAGACGTCACTGGAGCAAACATGATATCATGTTTATGTACATGATTATCTGACAGTATCAAATAGTCCAAAAATTGATGTCCTAATCCTAAACAATGCCTATCTTCAACAGTGGTTGCTTGTGTCTCTCCCGTAACAGCTTGGAAGACACCAACCGACGACGAGGTTTCTTGGTCACTATTCGTGACAACTTGGATTCAAGGCGAGTTATATGCGGAATAATTGATGATTTACTTATTCTTGTTACGTTCTAAAATGCCTCCAACCACCATTCTGGTTTGAATGTTTCTTCCAACTTGGCTCCACGTGCATGGTTCTCCAGAAAAAAAAAGAGGACCAGCCAAACAACACCCACTCAATCCATCCCCAACATCACTTCCATACCACGACACCAGCGAATCGAGTGATACACGCCCGTCAGCGATGATCGCAAGGGCCAATGCGAAGAACCCAGCTGCGCTTGCTTAGCCACTCAACCGACATTGGTCCAGCCGAAGATGGATGAGGAAACGCTCAAGGAAGCTCTCACGAGCTTCCCCAATGCCAGCAAGACGGCAGAACCTGCTGCGACCTCGGCGCTCAACATCAACGCCCTCTTCGAAAACCCGCTCTTCGCGGGTGGAATTGGTCTCGCTTCTCTTGGTGCTGTTGCAGCATTCGCACGAAAAGGCGCATTATCCGCCCTCGGAGCAGCTCGGCGTCGATTGCTCGTCAACGTCGAGATCAGCAAGCAGGATCCCGCCTACCCTTGGATCCTAGCTTGGCTGTCACAACCCCGCGAAAACCCAGGCTTTATTGCCTCTCGACTGACCCGAATCCACAACCTCTCCGTTTCGACAACCACCGCATCCCGAACGCCTGGCGTCAGTGGGCCACAACATGCGCATTTCTTCCTGCAGCCCGGCTATGGACGGCACATTGTCAAGTTCGGCAGTGCCTACATTGCCGTCAACCGCGAGAAGCACAATACGGCGAACATGAACACGGGCGAACCGCACGAGATTCTTCAGATGACGACTCTATGGGCTCACCGACACGTTTTCGAGTCAGTCTTTAGCGAGGCGCATCAACTAGCAGCCAAGGCGAACGAGGGCAAGACGATCGTATACTCGGCTCGCGGAATGGATTGGGTACCTCTTGGGGACCCAAGGAAGAAGCGACCACTCGGCTCTGTGATCCTGGACGAAGGTGTCAAGGAGAACATTGTGGGCGACGTGCAAGATTTCTTGAACCGGCAGCAATGGTACGTTGATCGTGGTATCCCGTACCGACGAGGATATCTTCTATTTGGCCCTCCTGGCAGTGGTAAGACGTCTTTCATCCAAGCACTGGCAGGAGAACTTGATTTCAGTGTGGCCATGATCAATCTTAGCGAGATGGGCATGACGGACGACAAGCTCGCCTATCTCCTCACTAAATTGCCGAAGAGGAGCCTGTTGCTGTTGGAGGATGCAGACGCAGCGTTTGTTAACCGACGACAACGAGATGCCGACGGATACAGTGGTGCAACTGTGACTTTCTCAGGGCTTCTCAACGCCCTTGACGGTGTTGCTGCCGGCGAAGAGCGGATTGCCTTCCTGACGACGAATCACGTCGATCGTCTTGATCCTGCTCTGATCCGACCTGGTCGTGTGGACTTGATGCTCCGCATTGGTGAGGCTACACGCTACCAGGCTGCTCAGATGTGGGATCGATTTTACGGTGATGTTGATACGGATCACTCTGGCCGGGAACGTTTCCTCAACCGACTTGAGGAGCTGGGTCTGTTTGGACAGGGACCAGATGGAAAGCCATCGAATCGACACACCAGCGCAGCGGCGATCCAAGGACTATTCTTGTTCAACAAGAACGACATGAAAGGGGCAATCGATATGGCCGAAGGACTCATCCCAAGAAAGTTCGAGGCCTCGGACGATGTTCCAGAGGGAGCCATCAAGACCCCAGCATGAAGCTCCGTGTTTTCTCGGAGATGTATGAATATGTACCATACTTGTAGCTATTTTGATACCCCGGTTTGAATCATGAGATAGGAAGATGAGTCGTTGATAGACCGTGTTGCTAAAAGGAGGATGTGGCTTCTGGGTATCGAGCTACCGGGCGGGCTTTTGCAGACGGAATTGGATGATGATTTCGCATGAGTCTCATCTTGCGAGAATATTGTATGCTCGTAAGAGCGCCCATCGAGGCTGAGCTGAACAATAGGCATGGTCGCGACTAGCTTGGCTTGGTTTGCTCGGTGTGACTGATGCGCTGTTGTTGCCTGGGCTTAGCAGCGCGTGCACGCGCGCATATTCACAGCCCGCCTTTGCAGCTCATAAGTGTCAATGGAACTTGGACTTGACAAAACTCCAAGCGAGAAAGGAATTAAAAATCTGACGACGATTTCACCAAATCCAACTCTCTTGGATGTCATTACCTTGAATACCGCATCGAAAATGTCATCCAACTCAGGCCAAGGCCAGGGAACGCTGGATATGTGGCTCTCCAAGAAACCATCATCCAAACCCGCCGCTTCTGCCTCTGAGCAGCCATCCTCATCAACACCAGCTTCATCATCGTCTCAACCTTCTCGTTCATGGCGCAACAGACGCAAAGACCCCTGGAGACAGGGCGCCGGGCTCGCCGCCGTCGCCAAGGAGACGCGAACAGTTCTCCCCGACATTCTCAATGGGTTGCCCGACATCGAGGCCAGCAAATCCGAGGCGCTCTACTACGAAACTCTTCAACCGCTCAAGGCCGCTGAGTGTCCCAAGCGCACACCTTCAGGAACAACAGCTATCAAGATCGTCAACGATGACTCTTTCAATGCCGCCATCGACCTCGCTTCTTCAAAGGATCCCTCATCTGGCCGCGTCGCAGTCTTGAATATGGCCAGCAATGTGAGCCCAGGCGGAGGATGGCTAAAGGGGGCGCGCGCCCAGGAGGAGGCCCTGTGTTATCGCAGCTCGCTGTACCTGTCCCTACATCGACGATACTACCCATGGAAGCAGCGCATGGGTGTCTATAGCCCAGATGTTGTCATCATTCGCTCTGACCAGGACTCCGGGCACAAACTCCTCATGCCTGATGTTGAGGTTGAGGACCTTCCCATCGTCAGCGTACTGAGCATTGCCGCTCTGCGCACGCCACCTGTTGTCAGGGCCTCAGAGAAGCAACCCGACGGCTCATACATCGACAGACTCGTCTTTGCGAACCCTGCAGATCGTGATATGACGAAGATCAAGATGAGAATATGTTTGCGAATGGCGGCGAGACGAAACCATGGGCTACTCGTGCTCGGCGCCTTGGGATGTGGTGCGTTCAGGAACCCGCCGAAGGAGGTGGCTCACTGTTGGTTGGAGGTTTTACAAGAGTCAGAGTTCCAAGGCGGTTGGTGGGAGGAGGTATGGTTCGCCGTGTTTGATCGAAGAAACGAGGGAAACCTTGAGGTATTCGAAGAGGTGCTTGGCGGCGTGGAGGTTTGATTTGAGGTATCACGGCTCTGATGAGGTATGACTTGGTCGGATGATGGAGCGACAGTCGAGGAGGACTAGGAACATGGCTGTTTTTGGCTGAGCTTTCGCGATGGCATCGGTGCCAACCGCGCTTATGAATCACGATGCATTTACGAGGGCCATTACTCCCTCGGCTTATTACTGTTTCTCCTCTTGTTGAAAGCCAAGACGGCGGTTCGACCGCCACATTGCTTGTCCACACCCTACTTGGAGCTTCGGTTGGCCCCAATTTTGAAGATCTTTGTAGCGAGTCGAAAAGAAGCCGATGTCCCGGAGGCCATTTCCTTGGCCTTTATATAAAGCCAATCAATGTCTTTATATGATAAAATCTCAAATACCGGAAACCATTGGTCGGTCCGAAGAGTTACGGACCCGGCCCTAACGACGAAGTCAAGGAAAGGCCGAGATGCTAGCGGAGATGGAGCGTGGCCCCGTGCCGATGGCCCGGACTCGCCCGGCGGAAGAGGCCGAGTAAGGCTTGAGCTGTCAGGACACGTGAAAGATGATGTTCCATGGGCTGAAAAGACGACGTGGACAGGCCTCGAGAGGCTGAGACGGACGAGGTGTTGATTGGGCGCCTCGGATGACGGAACTGGTGAATCCCACGCTGCAATTCAGCATCGTCATTGCGAGGAAGATGGCATAATCGATACAATGACTAAATCATATCTAACCGACATTCTCGGCTTCGACAATCAACTGATCTCTCAAGCCCCGTGCGCCATCAGTTGTCTTTCCCAATGGCTAGAGGTTCACACCTTCAACGTATCCTAGCTTCACAGCTCTTCCGTCATGTCTCAAAATCTTCAAGAACCCACGCTGAATGTCTCATTGTCTTGCGCTAAGGCATCTCCACCCGACCACTTAATACGGGCCCTCGGCCGTTTGCAAAGCGTGCAAAGTTCTTCTGGCCCAGGGTCCTCGATGTCGTGATCGGCATTGCCTATGGCGTACATCGCTATCCCCGGGTTTCTTGCAGAACCACTGGGTGATTCACACGCCACAAATGCGACCTTGGGCACACGCAAACGGGGGAGAAAGAGCCACATGCTTTGGTTTCCAGGGTGGGGGTGTTCGTCCAGCCTCAAGGGACCAGAAGACGGCTCGACAGGGCAGATCGTCAATGTTGGAAGCGAGACTAGAATCCATTCTTTCTGCAGCTGAACTCGGGCCAAAGGTGCAGACAACCCCCCATGACGAGGTCAGATCCGTCTCTGTCTGGCTGGATCAAGACCCCTGTGAGCGCTAAAACCGGGATGTGTTTCCCTAGTCCCATCCCAAGGGCAACTCTGACTTGCGCGAACCCAACAACCCCAACCCCATTACCTACGGATTGTACCTAATAAGAGCAATCTCGAGGGAACCATGAGGGGGGTCGATCCTTGCTTCTTTCTTACGGGCTCTACGCCCTGCTGCGTTAGCATTGCGGGCCCTCTGGTGATGCCATAACCCCCAGCCCAAAGCCTCTCAACTTTATCTTGACTTTTCTCTACCCGTCGTTGTTGTTTTTGGCGTTTTATATATACTTGCCTCATCTCTCCTCGTGGGGCCCGGATTCAAAACAAGCAGCCTTCTTCAACGGCTGTGTCTCGCCTTATCGTCTCGTACTTTTTTTTAATCTCTCACCAGGCCACTATTCTCCTCCACACATATTCATCTGGCCGAGGTGATTAACGAAAAATGTTCAATCGAAAGGAGGACGAAGACGTCGCCGCGGTGGATGGCCCGTCTGACTATGGCGATAACTACGGCGACAACTATGACTACAACCGGCATGATGGACCAACGGATGACAGCTCCGTGGATCCCGACTCTGGTGTCAAGCGTGGTCTCAAGAATCGACATCTCTCCATGATGGCTCTGGCTGGTATCATTGGACCTGGATTGCTCGTCGGCGCGGGTGGTGCGTTGAATAAGGGAGGACCGGCTTCCCTTATCATCGGCTTTGGTGTCATTGGTAGGATCCCTTTGTCTTGATGTTGATAGAGGATATGAGCGCAAGTTCAGACTTGAAATTACATTCTCGGTGGCATCTTGAGGATAGTGGATGAAGCTGACTCTGAACCAGGTATCATTGCATTCTCCATCATGCAGTCCCTCGGTGAGGTGACAACTCTATATCCCGGCGGAGGTTCCTTCATCTCTCTCGCCGAGCGCATGGTAGACAAGTCCTTCTCCGTCGCCGTAGGGTGGAACTACTTCATCATCTGGGCCGCCGTCCTCGCCAACGAGTACAACGTCATCTGCAGCATCCTCACCTACTGGGCGCCTGTAATTCCGCTCTGGGGCTACTTTCTCATCTTCTGGACCGTCTTCCTGGGCTTCCAGCTGCTTGGTATCGAGGCCTTTGGAGAGGCCGAGTTTTGGCTTGCCCTGCTGAAGCTCCTCGGACTGACAGCATACTTCATCTTTGCCATCATCTACGCAGCCGGTGGTCTGGTCGGTCAGGATAAGGCCCTTGGATTCAAGTATTGGCACGATCCCGGAGCTTTCAACGGAAATGGCTTCCGTGGTGTTGCGACCGTCTTTGTCTTCTGCGCGACGTTTTACTCTGGCGTCGAGTCCATCGCCATTGCTGCCACTGAGACGAGGAACCCTGGAGTTGCTGTCCCTCAGGCTATTCGGCAAGTCTTTTGGCGTATCATCTTTGTCTACATGGGATCTGCTTTCTTCTTTGGTCTCACCTGCCGGGCTGATGCGGATGGTCTCATCAACGGTGGCTCCAAGGCTCTGCAAAGTCCGATGACTATCGCTATTCAGACTGCTGGCTGGCAAGGAGGTTTGTGCTCAGTATTCTATAAGCATGTTCTATTCTAACGGTTCCAGGTGTCCATCTCATCAACGCCTTCATTCTCGTCACTTGCTTATCCGCTATCAACTCATCCATCTATATTGGCTCACGCACAGTCTTCTACATGGCGCAGTCCGGCAAGGCCCCCAAGGTCTTTGGCTGGACCAACGGCAGGGGTGTTCCCGTCTGGGCCATCCTCATCACCAACGCCGTCGGCTCCATCTCGATGATGAACGTTTCCACCGGCGCTTCCAGAGCCTACAGCTACATCGTGAACCTCTCCGGCGTCAGCGCGTTCCTCGTCTGGGGCAGCATCTGCATCATCCACATTCGATTCCGACGCGCCTGGAAGGCTCAAGGCCGAAGCATCAGCGAGTTGCCTTACAAGGCGATGGGATTCCCCTATCTTGCTTGGCTCGGTCTCGGAGCTTGTGTCTTTTTGGCCCTTGTTCAGGGCTGGACTACGCTGTCGCCTTTTGACGCAGGCAACTTTGTGGATGCCTACATTCTGATCCCTCTGTTCGGAATCATATATGGAGTCTGCAAGTTGCTCTGGCGTAGCTCTGATCCGATCAAGCGTAGCTGGAGCATTGATCTTGACAGCGGGAGGAGAATGGACCTGGACCACAAGAGCGGACCAGCTGTCGGAGGTGTGCCAGGTCAGGTTCCCATCTGGAAGAAGATTTGGGACTGGTTCTAAACGTGAGAGACTCATCACGGGTGCATGTTATGATCACTGTGCAAGATTATCACGAGCTCAATGTAAATAATGATACCCCCTTGGATTACCTATACAGCGAGGGTTAGTAGACGAACCCGAGACGTCATGAATTAATGATAAACGGGGATTGCAGTTGTGTTGATGTCGAGCCTTTTCCGAACTAGCCAAGTTGAACTGCCTATACACGTTTCCCATCTGTACCCAAACTCACTTTTTCTTCTTTTCAAGCTGAAGAGGGTCAGCGAGAGTGATCGACTTCTTCGCCAGGTCAATAGGTACTGGACCAACCCACTCTATCCTACTTTCTCCGGGCAACACCCAGAGGTCATAGAACTCACCACCGGGGTATTCGTCTGTTAAACGAAACCTCCCCCACCCGATAACTCTAGCCCAGGCTTTCTCTCCTCTAGATGCGTAAGTGCTTGCTATACGTTCCGGCACTGGAGTTGTTGGTGGCATTTGGACTGTAACTCTCATGACGCAGTAGGAGGGGTCTTCGGGCCAGGGGTTCTTGTCGGCATTGATGAGTCGAACCAGCTTTGCGTCTACACTCGCGTCAGCCTCGGCGAACTCGGGGTCTTTTGTTTTGTCATCTTTGTGGTTGTTCTTGTTTTCGATCTCGATCTCACTGATGAGTTTGTCCACAAACATCTCTGCGATCTCATCGTCGATGAAGACTGGGAGGGTGTTGTTGGCCTGTTCGGGACTTTTACGTGGCCCAGAGACGGCGTCGATGAGTCGCTTGAAAGGTTTCATGATGTTGATGGTGGATCGTGATGACGATATCGGTGATGGGTGTTGGTGGATGAAGGTCTTGGTGTTTCTTGGCAAGACTTGAGTGTTTATAAGCAGCATTGAGGGGACATGATGTCCAGGAGTAAAACGGTTGTTCGAGTCAGGTCTCTTTGTATTGTTGTTTAAGAAAGCATTGATACTTAGGTAGTTTCCCCGAACAGAAGGTTAGATGAGTGTTGAGGGACAAAGACTTAGGGTAGGATGCATGAGCAACTCTTTGATACGATACTATGGCTCAAAGATGTTATAACATAGTCCCATGCATGTACTGCAGGTTGTGATACGAATGGGGTTCAAGACAGGAGTCAATGCAAAGTGGTACTCGTTGCCCTCTACCTACTACCTACCCTGTGCTCAAGCCCTGCACATGGGCGTTTCAAAGAACAAGAGCAAACGACCCAACATCGAGTGACTCGACAATGAAGTGGAAATTTTAATAATTCTACCTCACTTTCTAACCACACCAAATTGTGAGGGCTTTGTGTGAATGTGGCTGGGAAACACAAGCCATTCGTATCTAAACGGTGGATGCTATTCACACAGACTGTAACATGTGATACTTGGAGAGCTCGGAGGATTGATGGCCCGGCCCGGAGCTCAGGGGTTTATCAGTAAACGGCCCGTGCGCTGAGGTGCGTTCGGGAGCGGATTGGCGCCCGCCAGCAGCAGATTGAGTCTCGGTACATGGTCTCAGGGGTTCAACATGCCATTCATGCCTGACATCAGGCCAAGCTCATGTACCGGTACAAATTAGAGTTAGGCGATCTCCAACAACCGCAACGTGCCCTGTGTGCCTCCACTGGGTGAGTGAGGTCAGCTCCATCTCAAGCCTCCCAACACTCGTCGTCAATCTAGACTACATCACGATCGACAGCTCTCCTTATTAGCCAAGCGATATCCTTCTCCATACTCGACGACGACCGAGTCACTCAAGACCTTCTCTCCAGCCGCCTACGCCCACGCGCATACTCGTACTCTCCGCCGAACTCATTTCGCTCTCCGCAATAGCTCCTTTGTTCCTGACGACCGCGCGCTATCGCTATCGTTATCGCCGCATGCCTCGTTCGAGTCGCTCCGTCATGAAATTTAGCCATACCACTGTCGCGCCATAAACAACTACACGAACTCGACCTCAGCCTAAGAAATCCTATTTCTTCTGCATGTGTCTCGATCCCGATCGATCCGTTCACGACCTGCGTCATCTCCCCGCGAACTTAACCCTCCTCCACGTCCCTGACGTCGCGACCTTGGGGAGTCGACCAAGCTTCGACACGGCCGGCCACAAGTCGAATGAATGCAACCTTTAAACCCATTCCTGGCCGCCTTCTTCAAGAGCTCCCTCCCAAGCCAGTGCACACCGGTTCATCATCATATCCTACTGGTCCCGTCGACGGATGTGCTTCTCACGTTCCGCGAGACCGAGAGCGGCTCAGCCCCCGCTGAGGTCATCGCCTCGGAGGACTTTCTCGCCAGTCATGTCCTCCGCGTGCCTGCTCCAAATGGAGCAGCAGGATCCAAGGACGGCGCTCAGAACCTGCGCGAGGTGAGAGGAAAGGCGAAGCAGTTCTCTACTCTGAACGGCAAGAGCGTGGTTATCAAGGACACATTCATATATAGCAACAAGGGTGCGTATCAACCTGCGCCGTGCAAGCGTGCATTTGCTCACTGAGTCTAGGCTTCAAGACACTCGCGCAAGCTCAACTTCTCAACGACATTGTATTTTATCCCGACGTCTTTGAGCCACGACAATGGCTTCTCTACTTTATCTCCAGGCCCCTTGTAGGCATCTGGGAGGAGAACAAGATTGTTCCGGCCGTCTTCATTCCTGGTATTAGGAAGCGAAAGATGAACGAGCAGAAGCAGACATCCAACGCTGAATCGACCGAGAATGCCGCCCCACGCAAGAAGGACATCAAGAGCTTCCATGACCTACTCAACAACTTCCCCATGATCGCAAGGCAGATGCAGCCCGGCCTCGAGAAGCTGTTCCTCGAGTTCACCAACGTCTTCCGCAAACCTCTACCTCCTCCGCCATCGGCCGAGCATATCCCAGACCCTGAACCGGATGGGCCTATTACCAGTGCTATGAAACGAGCTCGATCCAACAGCATGTCGACAAAGGCGGGTACGGGTGATGATGGTAGGCTTCCTGTCATGGAAAACTTCTACGCCGAAGATGACGAGGACATTATGAGAGCATCACTTGAGACTGCTGTTACAGCTGCCATCGACCTTTTCCAAGGAGTCGACAAGCAGCAACTATCTTTGTTGGGAGCCACGACAGACCTGACAGGTCCTTTGGTTGAGAAGCTGATTGAGCGCTATGTCACGGAGAATGTTCACAATCAGCTTTTCCCTAGGCTAAACGCTCTAAAGCGACCATACGACCTAGAGCTCGAGGCGAAGATCAAGAAGATGCAGTTCATCGACATTTCTCAATTGGGCATTGGCATTGATGGTGGTTCCAAGGCGAAACATGACCTCATCATTCAGCTCGGGCCTGCCGTCGAGGAGTTTAAGAAGATCTCTGCAGCTACATGTCCGCAGGTCATGCTGGGTCTCTTGCTGTCAACGATCAAGATTGTGTCGCAGCTAACAGACTCCTCCAAGTCACATACGGTGCCATCAGACTCGTCCTCAGAGAAGCCTATCATGACTGTTAACGCGGACACACTGGTCTCATTCCTTCTGTACGTTGTGATACGATCTCAGGTCAAGCAGCTCCAGGCTCGATTGATCTATGTCCGGAACTTTATCTTTATCGATGATGTCGACAGTGGCGAGCTGGGTTATGCCTTGAGCACGTTCGAAGCTGTACTGGCCTATCTAGTCCTCGACTCAGCGGGTTTGCGACGCGCAAGCCGAAGGAATAAAGCCCTATGGGATGCCGCAAAAACCGGGACTCTTGATGACCTCAAAAAGATCATGGAACCTGATGCTGGTGCTGCGGATGACGATGATTTGTCCGAATCTCCCATCTCAAGCCGTCGGCCATCAACTGCGCTGAGTCTTCAGAATGATACGCGGTCTTCAGGCCCAACCAGGTCTCGGAGGTCCTCATTGGTCTTGTCGCAATACGAGCATTTCTCCCACGGCTCAGGGCTTAGCCATGTGTTCCCCTTCCAAGCAAATGGTGACAATGAGACGCATTCACATGACTTTACGATACCCATACGAAGGGTGAAGAAGGTGTCCATGGACACTCGAAGTTTATCCGAGGCGTCTGAGGTGTCTTTCCACTCCCGTACTGGAAGCATAGGCACGATTGGGAGCGCCCTGGAGGGAGACATCTCTGTTGCCCGATTGTCACAAACCAACAATGCCTTTGGAGAATCCGTCCTCATGATGGCCATTCAAGCCGAACGAGCAGAGACGCTGAAGTATCTGCTTTCTCTATCCGAGTACTTCCCTGCCTCCTTTGTTCTTGACGACATGAACAACGAGGATACCACCCTGTTGAGCGCCGCCATTCAGCTCGGCAATGCGCAAATCATAGACATGACCATCGACTTTGTGATTTCGTCGACGACCCCCAAGCAGCTCACATCATATCTGGCACAGCAAGACATCTGGGGGCGCAGCTGTGGCCATTATCTCTTCAACGCACCCTCATTAATCACACGAATCGGCCATTTGATACCATGGCGACAACGGGATAAGAATGGCCAAACACCCTTGTTCGCTCTTTGTCGATCTTACGACCATGGAAACTACCACGAGATGGTTGAAGCCGGGTTGAGCGTGGCGGCGGCTTACCAGCGTGACGGACAACCCCTGCACATCGACGAGCACATCGACAATAAGGGGAACACGATACTGCACATTATGAATGATGCAAGTCTCGCCCTGAGGATCCTGCAGTATTGCGATGTCGACGTCAATGCGACGAACGATAAGAGATTTACGGCGTTGATGGTTGCTAGCAAATACGGCAGATATGACATGGTTCGCTCACTGTTTGCTGACCCAAGAGTGGACGTGGGAGCCAAGGAGATTAGAGGCCTCACAGCCGTTGAACTGGCAAAGGACGACGATGTGCGTAACAAGATTGACGACCTTGCCCTCTTCAGCATGGCACCGGGGCCAGATGCCCGTATTACAGGAGTGGTCAGGGCATTCTTCGTGGAGGACGCAACCGTACGGCTGGTGTTGAAGTCGGCTGCTCCCACAGACCACGACAGCTACACGGTCACGACTAGTCGCCGTTCGCTCTCCGATTTTGAGCACCTCCCTAACCTACTGGCACTTGAGAACCCGGCATCATGGATTCCATCGCTCAACGATGTGCGCTCGCCATTCCAAATACCGTCAAAGCCTTCACGAGCGATCTTACGGGACATGCAAGCTCGAGCGGATTGGTTCTTGAAGATCATGCTCATGCATCCGACATTTGCAACACACGAGATGCTATGGGAGTTCTTCCTTGTGCCAGAGCTACAGCTGGACATGATGGAGCAGCGGACTGTTCTCAAGGCAGAGACCAGATCAGAGAAGGTGAGAGACGAGTATGAGCCAGTGGAGGATGTGAGAGAGGTGGAGCAGTTTGTCAACCATGCCCGCGAAATGATTAGGAGCGTCAACTACTCGACTAAGAGCGCGACGAGACGAGCCAACAACATTGGGCTTGTGGTGGCAGGTACGTATTTCATGAGACGCCGTGCTCCAATGAACGGTGATGAACTAACAGTGTATCAGACATGTACGATTCGTCAGTGCTACTTCATCGAGCTGTTTCAACGCTGCAGTTCCTCCCCACCACGCACGTCGAGGCGTTTGAAACATATGTGCGGTCGATCGTGCCGACCCAGTCAAATGCCCAGGCGACTCTTCACTCGACACTCTTGGCCCTGCAATCGACGGTGCAGGCTCTCTTGGCATCCCTGTCACGACCCCCGTCTCTCATATCTCAGATGAGAGCCGCGAAGCGTGAGGCTGATAGGAACTTTAACTCTCTCAACAAATCAAGGTGGCCCTTGGGGCTTTTGGATGACACAAGGCAAAGGCTATATGACGAGAAGGAAGAGCGAGCACGGAAGTCTCGGGAAGAAGCCGCCAACATCGCGAAGGAACTTCGGTACACACAGCAGACAGTAGCTGGAGAACTTGCAGGGTGGCAGGAACTACACGACAAGCTAGGTCGCCGGGCGATCCGGGAATTCGCGCGAGGAATGGTGGTGCAAGAGAGGATGAAGTTGGAGGGCATGATGAGGGCGCTCCGGAAAATCAGGACAGGCAGCGGAGAAGGGGGGACACATGCAGCGGGCAACGGGACGAGGTCACCAGCCTCTTCCTCACCGAGACGGGAGTCGACGGAAGCGCAACCGGCGGCGATGGATGAGTCGGAGGGCGGTGGCGAGGTTGGATAGTCGGGTAGCCTTGGGAGTGGATACACGGACTGTCAAATCCACGATATGGGCAACCAGGCAGACACAACACCAGGGAGACGCGTGATATGGGGAAGAGAGAGACGCGTCGGGGAGCTGCAGACCGCGACGGCAGCACAGACAAGACGAGTCGAGCTAAGCTCGGAGGCGATTTGCATGCGGGTCCTTGCATCTGGAACGAGGAGGGGCTAAGGATGCAGAGTGTACATCGAGTTACTTTGCGGAGGGAGGGAAGGACTAGATGGATACCCCGTGGGTTTGTGACTTGTTTGGTTGGGGAGGAGGAGATGGATGGGGGGAGATAGCTTGGTGAGGCTTGCTGTGTCTCCTGTGTAACCCGGAAGGCCACCTTTTTACCATATACTAGTATTCAACGTTAGATATTTCTTGGTGGTCTGGTAGATTTGGATGGAGTTTATAGGCCTAATATCTACATAGAATAATGGCCTTGAGGAGGGCGGCATATTGCTTTACATGCAGAGATGGCTGTATCTCGTGTTCTATGGACTTGATATCACGACATGGACAATGGCAATGACAATAAAAATGGAAGCTTAACCTGGACCAGACCACCATCATCAGGCCTTATCCTCAATCGTGCATACCCGAGAGACGCCTCACCGGAAAAAAGACAACGAGATGGACAGCTGGTCTGTAGCATGGGTGCTAAAAGAGGCAAGTGGAGCAGGGCAAGCTGCAGTAGGGACGAAAAAGGATTCAAAGGCTGGTCTGTTCGCGAAGATGGCGTTGCAGAAGCCGTCAAAGCTGGGCGAAGAGCTAGGACAAGGATAGGGAATCGCCGAAGATCGAGTGAAACTTGAAACATGAAACCACAAAGCAGCAGAAAGCAGCAGACAGAGCTCTCGAGCTAGGGACGTACGGAAGGGAAGCTAGAGAAGCAGAAGCCACGGTGCTGCAGATGGGCCACGAGCCACTCATTCCCTGCAACAGCTCGCGAGACACGGCCCGCCGTGGAGAAGGCGGAGGGGACGCGGAGCCGATTGGTCCACGGCGCGTGGTGTCCTGGCGCGTGGTTGCGAGCGAATGGGAGAAGAGTTCAAGGGAGTACGACGTGGTGGTTACGCGCCGAGGCTTCTGGTGGTCTTTTTTTTCTTCCCCACGAGAAAAGGGCGGGGGTAGGATAATGAGGCTGTGCAAGATGGAAGAGAGAGAGAATCGGAAGAAAGAGAGACACAGTGGGCCGAGGACAATCTCCGTAGCCGCTGGCGGTGCGCTTCTTTAATATGAAGTTCTCTACGGTGGAAGAACGGCGAGTGTTAGGCGCCCGTTGGAGGTTCACGACATAGATTAAACGCCGGCGGTTAAGAGATTGGCCGGGACCACTATGTAGACTGTGTCAAGGGGGCCTTGAGTAGAAAAGTCTGATGCTGCTTCTATTCTAAGAATTGGGTTCATACTTTTTTCTCCGATTTGAGTGAGACAGGACCTGTAGCCTTGTATGTATGTATGTAGTATGTGTATGTGTATGTGTATGTAATGTACTATGAGTTGGCCACTGGCGCTTATTGAGGACATACAGATAGAGTACATGAAAAAAGAGCGGGGGACTCGCATAGACCCTGAAAGGAGGAGATGTCGGTTGTCCCTTGCGACGGAAAATTGTGTGTATGAACGCGGTAGTAAATATTAGATATCAAACTCACGACACGGTTCTCTACTCGAGATGTGAGTCGCGTCTTGAACCTCTGTCGCGTCTGTTCCAGCTTCTCGCAATGGACGACAGCTTCCCGTGGAGCGTTGGAGCTAAACTGCAGACTAAAGCTTGCCGAAAGGTCCAGGATCTAAAAATGAGTCATAGGCGCCCGGCCATTCAGAGACCGGGGTCGTGCAGCAACGGGGCCAAGCCCAGAATCCTTGGCCCCGGGATCCGTGGATCATGCCGTGTGGATGGGAATATTTGGGTGTGAACCGGGGGGTTGTGCCGGGGTTGCACAGTCCAGGTCTTTGGTCTCGCACTTGGACCACCCAGCCAAGCGCCCGCTGTGGGTACAGTGTCAATATCATTGGGCCGGCGAATCAGTACATGTCCGCATCGCCAGATCTCGTTCTGTCAACTTACACCAGGAATACAGCGACAGCGACAGCGACAGTAGCGCGCGTGCGCCCCCCCGCGCGTCGGCAGACAAAGAAGAGACGTGTTTCACATCATTCTCTTGCGTGTTTGCCATGTTTCTTGTTTCGTCCCGGTTCGGATGGGTCCCCTGCCGGCCAGCCGCCCATCGCCAACCATTTGCTCTGCACTGCTTTGTAACGAGCATAAGAAGACGGCCTCGCCCTGGGTCTCATTTCCTCTCGGTTCATCATCAGCCTGTCTTTTACCAATCATCTCATCCTTCTCCTTTTCCTTTTCTCCTGTGCTTCTGTGGTCCGGTATCACTTGCTCGTCGTCTCATTCCTCGCACCATAATCGTCCGTCCGAACCAACAAAAAAAGACAACACACAAGGCCATCTCTCTGTCTCTTGAACCTCACGAACCGAGGCTTCTTTGCTCTCTGAAACTCCCCATACTCGCCGTTTCACAATCGCATCTGGAGCTGGCCTCCTGATCCCTGACCTTGATACAACACCACCTGCATCGATAGACATACGACCACTAATACCAACCGCCCAACATGTCTGCGTAAGCCATCCCATCCCGCATTATATCTTTTATACCAAACCGCTAACCTTCTCTCCCACAGTCTGGCAGTCGACATGCCCTTTGACTTCAACTTTCCTTCGGCCTCGATTGAGCGCCCAAGCCCGCCTCCTGCTATGCCCGTCGTGCCCTTTGACCAGGCTCTCCTCGACATGGCGTATGCTTCGGCCTCTGCTAATGCTGCCGGCCACATTTCCGGCCACTCTCGTTCATCTTCAAGAGTTTCCGTCTACTCCACCGCCTCCGTCGAGTCCGACCCGGAATCTCTTGCTTCCCGTCTCACCACTCCCCCCCGTGCTTCACCTCCTGTCCGCCAACATGGGCCTCTTCTGCTCCCCAAGATCCGCTCCCAGGACCAGGACATTGACGCTACTCCCTGTGGTCACTACCGCATGACTACGCCTCCTGCCCCCAGGCCATCCCGTCACACTCGCAGTTACACCAACCCCGAGTCCATCCACGCCATCGCTTTTGACTCTCCCGCCACTGTTGCCTCTGTCAACACTTCATTCTCTAGCCAAACCGACGACCTGTCCGGAGCTCTCCTTACTTCCCCAGCCAACTTTGCCACTCATGTCTCGGGCTCTTCCCACTCGCGTCGTGCTTCCAGCCTCGACACCACCACTCTTGACAAGTATGGGTACCCGACCTACCGTCAGATGCCCACATACGTTCCTATGGCTACTCCTCAGCCCCAGTCCGACTATGGATTCGCTTCGTACAACTACAGCCCTCGTTCTCAGTCCCCCTTGAGCATCTCTACCACTCCGGACCCCACTCCCAACACCAACCTCATCAGCTTCCTTACTTGCTCCAACCCTGCAGCCTCACTGGTCCGCACCATCTCATTCCCTCTCCGCGATGCTACTACCAAGCACTTCTGGTGGGACGTCCGAAACATTCGCTCTTGGTCCTCCTTCAACGCTGCCACCATCCTCTCTCTTCCTGGTGCCACTGCTCTGCTCACATCGCCCGTCCCGGCTTCTCTGCTCCCTCAACCTGCCTTTACTTCGCGCCACCCCGAGACTGAGGCTGCCCTCCACTCCATCTACGCCTCCTACTACCTCCCCAAGCTGAACTCGGCTCTGGCCATGTCCTCAACCCGCCCTCTGCACCTGTCTGTGCCCCCCAAGACCTCTGGCCTCAACGACCTGGTGTTTGTCGCCAATGGCGCTGGCGAGTCCGCTACTGCCGCTGCCATGTTCGGCGGTAAGCCCACCGCTCGTGTTGTCGGCCTTGTCCGAAGCTTCGACCGCTTCAACACTGGCATGCGTGTCGAGGGTAACATCAAGCGGGTCGAGTACCTTCGCGGCCTCGCCGCCATCCACCATGCTATGCGCGAGCATGGATGCCGCTACGGCTTCATTCTTACCGAGATCGAGCTGGTTCTCGTTCGCAACGGTACAGAGACTACTCCATTCTTTGGTGACCTCGAGGTCACCTCTGTCCAGCTTGCCTCATCCGCGCCTGAGGGAGACGCCTCGACTCTCCCCCACGAGACGCCATTGACTGCATGCCTCGCCCTCTGGGGCCTGTGCCAGCTCGCCAGCGACGACACGCCTGCCGGACAGGCTCACTGGCGCGCTGAGATCGGTGCCCCCGCCGAGGGAACCCGTCGCAAGGCCCAACCCCGAGACTCGTGGATCCCCCAACCTCAGCTGGCTGAGAAGCGGGAGGCCAAGCGGAGTCGCGGCTGGGTCTGGCCCGAGGATGCCATTGGCCGCAAGGAGCTTGGAAAGAGAGGTGTTCGATACGGCGGCATCTAAAGATGTTGGTTTCTTTGATAGAAAAACATCAAACGCCTGGTTGCGAAATGATGACTTGAAACGCTGACGATCGCCTCGGAGATGGATGAATTGGATAGAAAAAGACAATGACGATGTCACGAATAAATAGCCTGTGTTTTTTTCTTCTCTCTGTAATTCCTTTAGTATTTAATCAAATCAACAAAAACTTGTCCAAATCTAGCAGGTCCTTTTACTCTTCCTCGTGTCAACTTGCCCGTAGCTTTCGACTATGCCTTGTCAAGTGGGTGCTTCACTGTGAGATCTACAAACCCAACTCCCAGAAGTAACTAGTCTTTAGAGGAACGACACCAAATCAAGTACAAGTTGAGCTATTTACATCGCTGCCCACTGATACGAGATCCGATCGTCACCCCCTACAAGAAGAATCCACCAAGCACGTCCCAGATTTCAACTAGTAAACTCAACTAACACGCTACTACGCGAACTTCCACTTTCAGTTGCCAGCTCTTCAGCTGGGGTTGGCCTCGGCGCCCTGTGCGTGGCAGATCTCCTCACAGTAGTACGTTATCTTTCAGACATGTCAGATCTAGAGTCAGTTTTGGGGAAAAGGCTTTTACCTCGTCACCACCAATGTGCCAGCCAGCAGAGTTGCAGTATGTGCCATCCTGTACAACTGTTAGCTAAGTAGAAACTCGTAGAGAGAAGGGACTTACAAAAGTGCAGTCAGGGCACTGGTCCCACTGCTTATCACCAGTGTTGCGGTTCCTGTAGGCCTCGCAGGCACACTTGGTGGCATCTGGGAGCATCTCAAACTCCTTTGCCCAAGTGTAACTGACGCTGAAGGGAGTGCCACCGATCTCGGAGTACTTTCTGCCAGTGACGCACACTGCAACGTTGTGCAAGTCGGCAAAGACTCTGAGGGCAAGTTAGAAAGCCTCTAAGTGTTGGTTTAAGGGGAGACTGACCCGCTGGTGAGGGAGAGGAGAGCGGTGATGGTAGTGTACTTCATGTTGAACGTTGGAAAGATTGATGAGGGGAGAGAGATGGAAAGAATGGAGGCAGGGAGACAGAGACAGAAGAGTGATGAGTGCTACTTTGGTGAGTCCTCAAGATGTTGATCCGGACTCAACTCGGTATATAACACCCCATGAGCCATATTGTTCACAATCCTTCAAGGTCAACCAGATTACACAATGGAGTCACCGCCTCGTATTCATCAATCCCCCCACGACTTGTGTTTCACGATGGCCTCCTCAACTATGCCTCTCGAGGGCGTGATATCAAACCACACGGCCACATTATCAGCCTCACCTTCTTAAAACAGACAAGACTTATCTCTACATCATGAAGATCTTGAACAAAAACACGGCAAAAAGGCAACGGCGTATCCGAAAATCAATGCCATGACCCCGCCGCTCTTATCCCAAGATGAAAACCGAAACAAGATCTACATCTGTGGGAGTATAAGCCCCCACCGAATGAGGACCCTTTAGGATCTATATCTACCCAGTGACGTCTCTTGGCGCGCAGTTTAGAGTTTGGCAGGTGACAAGGGGGGTTGTCAGCAGGGGTTTTCTGAGATGGCCGGAAGCCTTGACAGGGGGTTGTTTCTAGAAGGCAGATAGATGAGGAAAGTTGAGAGACGGATCGTAATCTACAATGGAAAAGACGGCATCTCTATCTCGTAATGGAATCAACTCATGAAAGTGAAGTCAACGGGATGGGGCTCGTATAGGTTTTGTGATATAATAGCTTGGGTTGAGACGCGATGAAATTCAAGAAAAGAGCAGTTACACAGCAAGCCATCACTCTCTTCTATCGACATCATTTCTTTTAACACTCTTTGCCTCTGTCAAGATGCTCTCCTCCAGTTTCTTGGGTTTGATCCTCGCGACCACTGTTAGTGCTGCTCCATTCCATGGACTGAACAGCACCAAGTGGACTCCGGAGCACATCCTCCAGCCGGACGAGGTCATCCTCTACGGTGAAGGCCGCAGTATGTTCCATCCTACCTTGGTTTGATTTTCCTCGTCAAACCTTTATGTTCTCTACCATGGTGTTGGAGATGCTAACAAGATAATAGTGGAGGTTGTCCATGAGAGCGTCTATCATAGCCTCATCGCATCCGACGGCATCTCCGAGGACATTCCAGAAGTCCCTGAAGCCTTCCCTGCCCCCTCCCACCCCTTCAAAGCCCCCAAGTCCAGCAACGACAACTCTCTCTCGAAGCGTCAGTGTGACTTGACCACGGCCGTCGTCACAGACCGCACCCAGACCTTTGTCGACTGGGACGTGCAAATGTCCCCTGTCATCATCGGCACCGGCGACGGCATCACCGTCTCCGTTACTTCTGGCTACAGCGTCAGTAACAGCGTGAGCGTCAGCGGAGGTGCAGACTGGACCGTCGTCAAGGATAAGCTTGGCCTGTCTTTTGGTGTCGACTACAGCCGCACCTGGACGTCCTCTGCTAGCATCAACATTGCTGCCAAGGTTGCTGACGGTTACTCGGGAGTCATGATCACCAAGCCCATCAAGACCAGGAAGTATGGTAGGGTTTTGAAGGGTTGCATTGGCTCTCAGACTGAGTCGGGTACCTTTTCTGCTGATTCCTTTGAGGAGAAGGAGTATGCTGGTATCAAGTGGGTTTCTGGTAAGATGCGATTCTGCTTCTGGTCAAGGTGCATCAACTAACTGTGCCATAGGCGCCATTACTCTTTGCTCCAAGAAGGAGTTTCCTCTTTCTCGTTGCACCGGAAGTGGCAACTTTGTCTAAGCCCAAGGTATCAGAGTAGGGCAAGCATATGCCCCATGAAGACAGTTGGCTCAAACATGGAGGTTGGATGTGGAGGGGAGGTGGCTGGCATTGTGTAAGCGAGGGTATATAGAATGTATAGAAGCTTCGTGTTTCATCAAACAAAAGCCGTCATCGTATAGGGGTTAGTACATCAGTTTGTGGTCAAGTTGAAGCACTGAAAACGCAAGTTCGAGTCTTGCTGACGGCACAACAATTTCTTTTTTGCCATTTCGTGATGCTAAAAGGTTCTGCCGTGCAGGATTCTCAGATCATGATGTGTCATTGTCATGCAGGGAACGAGGGGGGCCAATGGGTGGAGCAGGGACAGGTTCTGCATATTCGGTTTCTCCGAGTCGTTTGCTATTGTTGGCTTTTGACTTGATCATGGTAGATAATATAAGTTAAAGCATCGTGAACTAGGTTACTATTTGTAGAGATGTCCTGTCCTGTCAGATATGGTTGGGATGGCGAATATCAGATTTCTGTCATCATAGACCTCCGCCTCCATAACAATGATGCGCCCTTCCCAACTTGCCCTAAACAAAATCTGAATACCTTATTGCAACAGTTTAGTACTGATATCTCTTAATTCTGCGGCTATATGGAACTATCCAAGCTGTCCTGTTAACTAAGATGCTAGAAGAAAATATAATGTGATTAACTTAGACCGGCGACCCTCCAGCACATAACAACGTAGAAAGGCCCAAAGACTTCGTTACAAGCACCATTCTAACTAATGCTGGTAATTCTTTCCGGCCAAGTTACTATGTTATACAGCATCGAATAATCAGCAGGGTTGGCTCATCACAGCGTAATTGGCTGTGGTGTTTCTATTTCAGACAAGCTGGGGCAAGATCAGCAAATGCCAAGTTTCACCTAGTTTCTTGTTTCCATTTATAGGATTCTTCGGTCAGATATGAATGGTCATATTGTCCTAAATGTGTTTTGGTTAGCCTTTAACATGTCTCAGACAAAGTTAAGAAACCCGCAAATGTTGGATTATCCCAATGCCGGGTTGACTTGCAAGAACATCCAACTTGATTAGATTAATTAGAGAATAGTACCCCGGTCATGTGAATGCTGTAACGTCTCTCGTCAGACATTGCCATTGGAAACTTTCCTATTCACGGAGGTGGAAAGATCGAAGGCGTGTAATAGGGATGAGCACCCCTTAGTGACTCCCTCATCATCATGAGGGCTTGAAGAAGGCCTTGCCACATCCCAAGTAACTGCTGAATTACAATACTTTCTCAGTACTTGTCTTCTTTCTCATATGTTAACATTCAAGCAGGTGCACAATGCTGTGTCTATGGCCGAGGTTCATGAACCCACTTCTGTGGCCTACCCGTAGGAGATGCCAAGTGGCAGATGGAAAAGGGGGGAATTGCTACTATTTCGCCTGTTCCGATCTCACCAGTCTGAATAACCAAGAGTATGCTTTGAGGGAAGGCGTGAACTTATCTCCGTTCCGACACGGAGCACACCTAGCCATTCTCACACCAAGAGATTGTATGGCGCCCATAGCTCACTCCATGAATCACGAGGTCTGCCTCACGCTAGAACTCCAAGCCAAGGTGGCCAATCCTTTTGAAGTGTATGGTCAATGGGGCAAAGGAGCGAGCTTAATCTTAGACATGAACGGCAGGGGCCACCAGTTTCACCATTTGCGGCTGACACTCAGACGGCGTCTTGCTGTCTTGACGTGGCGGATGTTGGCTTCAGCTCGAGAGGCTCCATGGAGCATGTTGACCAGTCCTGTGCCTCATATCTAGGACTTTGTGATTCCTGGGCTTCAAAACTGCGTGTGGGTTTGAGGCTGCCTCTGGCCCAGTCATGAGGTCTTGGTCGATAACTGTTTGATGAGATGGACGACCGGTAACTACAAAGTGATGGAATGCCGTTATTAACGGCCCTTGAGGTTATTTTCCTCTATAGTTAGTTACCAATTGTCATGCCCAAGTGGCCTTTCAGCTAAGAATTTGTATGTGTTAGTCACATCAACCCTTGTACGCTCCCTCTCCTCAACTAGCTAGCTCCCCCTTCACACACTTCTCATTACTCGGTTCAAATGCCGTGTCATAAGCTTGGGACGTTGTCCACGGCCTTGGCCACAACTGGTGCTGAAGCACCCTTATGCAGGCCCTGTTGTACTACCCTGGTCACATCGGAAGCTTCAGCAGCTCAGTTAACCCTCAGTTAACCACCACAGACTTCACCACCTCACGACCTCGTCTGTGCCCACGGCAGCATCAATTGAACCCCTCTGTGGATCCGACCCCGACTCCCGCAAGTGCCCCAACCTGACCCTTGAGCTCAACGCCCTCAGCGACTCAACCTGTGTCTCAACTTAGGGCTTCTGAAGGAGTGCTGCGCTGAGGCTCCAGCTGTTCCAGGATCCTAGCTTTGAGGAGTGTATCTAGAAGTTCTCTTAAGACTTGGAGTGCGTCATGATTCAGTCAGAGCTTGGGCAGTACTGCAACACCTCTGAAGAGCGTCTCGCAGACATCTTGAGTATCAACACTCAACCAGTCGGACCAAGATTTTGTGAAAAAGAATGCTTCGAGTGTGCCTAACTGTAGCGTTTGTGGAAGATCGATAGCGGATCTAAACATCGTTCCAGAGGTATGACAAGACAAGATACATGGCCGTCCATTCAAGAATTGATCACAGGGACATGCACGGACACGGGGGGCATAAAATTGACTTCATCACATCGTTGCATTTAACTTTTGTCTATAGAATTAAATACGACAGGTGGCAGGGTGTTGTTCATTTAACCCTTGGCGGCACCAGCCTTGATGTGAAGAATGTCACCATCCTCCACGACATACTCCTTACCCTTGGTCATGATCTTGCCCTTGGCCTTGACCTCGGACTCGTCACCAAGCTCCTTGAGGGTGTTGTAGTTGAAAACGAGAGCCTGGATGAAGGTCTTCTCGAAGTCAGTGTGGATGACACCGGCAGCCTGAGGGGCCTTGGTGCCGTTGCGGATGGTCCACGATCGAACCTCATCAGGTCCGACAGTGAAGAAGCTACCCAGCTGCAGGGTCTTGCGCATCTGAAGAATAACCTTGGGCAGAGCTGAGTCGGCACCAACGTTCTTCTGCTCCTCCTTGGCCTCGGCCTCGGTCTCGAACTGGGTGAGACGAGACTCGTAGGACACAGAGATGGGGATAAGAGGATCACCCTTGGCGTTCTCGTTGATCCACTCGACAATCTTAGGAAGATGCTTGTTCTTCTTTCGGATAAAGTCCTTCTCAGACAGGTTGACGAGGTAGACAACGGGCTTGGCCGTCAGGAGGAAAAGAGGGTTGATGACCTCGACCTATGCGAGCAGGTTAGCGTATGCTGGATGACCATGATCCAAAATGAAATCAGGTAGAGGGTGTTGCTATCAGAGTAAAGTTTATCTCACAATGCCTCTAAGCGTTATTTAGGTGAGGCATTCGACGAGCTGGGATTAGATCAGGCCAATAGGCCTTTTGTCATCATGCAAGCAGGGAGTAATGAAATGAGAACAAGTGAAAAGTCTTACCTCCTTGGGTCCCCAGTTGCCCTTGCGGACATCCTTGCCGTCGTTGAGCCAAGCCAGGATCTTCTCAATGATCTCCTGCTCTTGACGGGCCTTCTTCTGCTCCAGACTCTGACCACCCATGCGGGTCTTCTTCTTCTGGTTCTCGAGAGCCTTCTCGACAAACTCAATATCCTTGAGTCGCAGCTCCTCGCTGATGATGTCGAGATCACGGGTGGGGTTCACGTCACCCTCAATGTGAATAATCTCGGCATCGTCAAAGCAACGAACCACCTGGAAGATGGCATCGACAGCACGAATGTGAGACAGGAAAGCGTTTCCAAGACCAGCACCGGTGGATGAGCCGCGGGTCAGACCGGCAATATCGTAGACGGTCAAGTTGGCGGGGACAACCGACTTGGGCTTGTACTTCTCGACCAGCCAGTCGAATCGGTCATCGGGGACGATGACACGAGCTTCCTCGGGGTCGATTGTGGCATAAGGGAAGTTCTTGATGCTGTCAGCACCCCGGATCTAAGGGCGACGGGTGGCGAGGGGCTTCATACAGCTGGGTTACCAAGGTTGCACTTGGTGATGGCCTGGAAGAGGGTGGATTTGCCGACGTTGGCCAAACCGACCTGGGTTGGGTGTTAGCACGCGATCAACATGGAATGACGATTGTCAGTGGAGGGGTAGCATACAATACCACTCTTCAAGCTGTTACCGGGCCTGCCCAGCGGGATCTTCTCCTCGACAACCTGCTTCTTAGGAGGCATCTTCTTTCTTGACTTGGCGTAGTTGCGACGTTGAACAAAGACGACCAGGCCGAAGCGCAAAGATGATGGAACGTGTCCAAGAGCTGCAGAGCTTGCTGCGCGGGGTGCGAAGTGAGGGGAGATAGAAGCGAAGGTGAGAGAGGTAAAGGGCTTCGTGGTGAAGAGATTGGTTGGCTAGTGCCAACCTCGATTGCCCTGGACGGCTTCGAAACGAGAGCGACGTCGAGGGAAGAGAGAAAAGGGGAGGGAAAAAGTGAAGGAGAAGAAATTTCTCTTTTTATTTGCGAGACGGAGCTTGCGAGATGAGATGAGAATTTGTTCCACCCCACCTTGGCTGGTAAGAGAGGTTGGGCCCCGCCAAGTTTTCGGTTACACGGAGAAGATATTGATCCGGATGAGAACCGGGGACAACGTCATTGGCTGACGAAAGCAGCCGATGTCGTAGGCAGGCATGACCGTGCGCAGAAAGAGAAAGATGGACCCTTGGAATTCTTGTGACGCTTACGCTGTACGCGGATAAAATGCCTGAGGTGAGTGACAGTGAATCGTAGCGGGTAGCGGCAGCCTGGACCTAGAGTCAGGTACTGTACCTTAGCTTTGGAGGCGCTGCAGGTTGCTTCGCCGAGGATTTGATTGTCAAAACCAACGTCGATCTAGCCGGGCCGGGCACCTCCGCTTCTTGTCCTTCAAACTTCCTTCTTCATTGTTCATGATCGCTTTTGGCTAGATTCTTGTCTTGGGGGATCTTCTTTGCTCTCTTGAAGCCACCAACCCTCTGCGCCTTCCACCATATATTCGTACAGTGTCCCGGCCGCCCCGCCTTCACCATCAACCCCAAGCTCTCGGACGCACTCTGACGTCGCATCGTCGCATCTATCGCGACGCTTTCCGCGCCAACTCTTATCATAATGCCTCGACCTAAAAAGAGCTCGTCGGTGAGCAGATCTCATCGGTCGACGCTATCGCTACAAAAGACCGAGATAACCATCCATGTCTACGATCTACTCCCGGTGAGACAAGCTCCCCAACCCCAACCACATGACGAAGCTCTAACCCGCGTGCCATTGATAGCCCGGCCGCCTCTCCTCGGTGCTATGGACAGTCGGCGCCTCACTTCTTCATTCTGGCGTTGTAATCAACGGCAGGGAATACGCTTACGGTGGACACGACAAGCGAGGGCTTACAGGCGTGTACTGGACAAAGCCCAGAACCGAGCCTCCCGGAGGCACATTTCGATGCGAGATCCTACACGGCTTCACTCTTGCGAGCGATCAGGAGATTGATGCGACACTTCGGGCGGCCTCGGACGAGTTCCTCGGTACCTCGTACAACCTTCTAACAAAGAACTGCAACCACTTCACATCATATCTATGCAAGAAGCTCACAGGCCAAGCCGGCCCGTCTTGGCTGAACCGCGCCGCCAGTATCGGTGTAGCATTACCATGCGTCGTCCCGCGAGACTGGATCGAGCCCCCCGAATACGATACCAGCGATGGCGCACTCCTAGACGATTACGATAACTCGGACGAGCATTCCCGCATGTTGGGAGCATCTGCTCCGCATCTCTTGACAGAGAGCAACGACGGCAGTGTATATGACGAAGAGTGGGATAGTGAAGATGAAAGAAGGCGTGGTGGTAGTGGCAAAGGAAAGCAAGTCGTGCGGGACTCTGACGGGCGACGACTGCCCCCCGCCGAAAGGCTCCCGCGGCGATAGGACTGGGAGTCATGATTTTGAGTATGCACTGCAGCCAATTTGGCTGTCACTTTGTTTTGGTGTTGGGAGTTGGGCGGCTCCTTCAACTCGGTCAGCACGATACCAATGGTTTTAAGTTGGGGCAGATTCATTCGTTAGGAACTTGCAGGTCGGCGCAAGTTAGGTCTTGTTCATTTGTATAGTAGTCGTACAGAGTATGAATAGTACATTCACTTCCAACCTCTTGCGGCTGAAGCATCAAACAGTATAAACCCGAACAACCCAATTCCAGCCCATTACAGACGTCTGGGCTTCTCGCTTCTGGTTCCGGCAAACTTGATTCTTGTGGAATCGGCCACACGGACAATCTTGTCACGCAGGACCTTGCCCTCTGGACTCATCAGGACCTTGAGGGCCGCCTCTCGTCCCTGACCGAAGCCTCGCAGCACCACCTCCAACCGGTTCATCTTCATGGGCCAGCCGGTGTGGATCAATCGCTCCAGGACGTACTTTGTGAGGGAGTAGGCGGAATCGAATGTGCCGCGTCGAGATTTGCGGAAGCCAATGTTGCCGGCCGAGAGGGAAATGATGGGCTCGCGATTGGGCTTTGTGCATGTGATGTGGGTGTTGTGCTTGTGCGAGTAGATGTGGAAGTGGAATGGCTCGAGATCGTCCTCCTTGGCTTGTGCCGCCCGCATGGCCCCTCCTCCGAGAGGGCTCATATCGAGATTGGTCTTCTTCAGAGCCTTGAGGGCGAGGCTCTGGGAAAGGCTGGCCATGGCATTGTTCTGGGGCGTCTGGGCGGCGTTCGGCTGTGACTTGCCGTAGATGCTCTGGAGGAACGACGAGGCGCTGGGTTGGCCCACGACCCTCTTCCGGGGTGCTCGAGGCGGAGGAGGTGGGAGATCGTCATCGCGGCGGGCACTCGTCTGTGAGATTGGGCGGGCAATCTGGAAGGAGGACTTGGAGACGGCGGCTCGGGGGCCCCGGAGGATCGATTGAGCCGCGAGGCGACTCGTCAATGGCCGGCTCATCTTGTGCGCATTGCCTGGTCGTGAACTAACGAGCGAATCTTTGATGGTGGTGTCGGCTCCTGCCAATTTTTCCTCCGATCCAAATGCTCCAACGGGCCGGGGTCCGGCGGTTCTGCCGAGGCTTTGCCGTCTCGCCCGCCTTCCTCCCGCCCCGAACCGAGATCGCAAACCAAAATTTCCTCGCGCCTCTTCCACCACCTTCCACCGTCCATTTTTCCTATCCCAAACGCCTCAATCCACGTTCAATCGTGTTCTGTGGAGGGCTTCTTGTCTCTTTGTGTTGTTGCAATCATGAACTCCCTCGCGAGAAGAACGGCACCCTCGGAAAAGGCCCTCTCACGGGCCTCCGCTCAGCTCTCCGCCGGCACATGTCCCGCCTACCGGAGACTAGCCTCCCAGCTCTCACAGAATGCCGTTCGCGATGGCGCAAGGTCACAAGGCTCAATGCTGTCCGGTGCAGTTCGATCACCGTTGAGATCTTCCTTCCTGCCCTCCGAACTTCGCCTCTCCCCCACTTACACCGTCCAATCTCGCCTCTTCCACCTCTCCAGTCGTCTATCTCAAGAAGATAAGCCAAAGACCGAAAAGTCAGCCTCAGGTGCCGCTGCGACCGACGCAAAGGAGAAGAAGCCCGCCGAGGCCGAGTCGGAGAACAAGTCCGAGACCAAGCCTGAGGAGGAGCAGTCTAAGAAGACCGAGGAGGGTGAGAAGGGTGAGAATGCCGAGGATGCCGACAAGGAAGGAAAGGAAGGCAAGGAGGAGGGTAAGGAAAAGAAGGAGGATGTCCCTCCTCCCCCTCCTCACGGTGACAAGACTCCCTGGCAGGTATTCATGGAGACCATGAACACCGAATTCCAGAAGTCGCAAGAGTGGAATGAGTCGACCAAGCAGATCGGCGCCGCCGCCAACCAGTTCGCCGAGAGCGAGGGTGTGCGACGTGCTCGCGAGGCCTACGAGAAGTCCACCGGTGCCGTTTCTTCAACTGTCACCAAGGGTGCCAAGGTGACCGCCAGCGCCATCGGCAAGGGCGCTACTTGGACCTGGGATACCTCAGTTATGAAGGGCGTGCGCAAGGCCGCCAACGCGACTGGTGACGCTGTGGACAAGGCTACTCAGCCTATCCGAAACACCGAGGCTTATAAGGACGTCAAGAATGTCATCGACGATGGCAGCTCTTCACGATATGGTGGATGGGTTGAGAAGGAGGAGCGCCGGAAACGCCGAGAGGCCATGGATAAGCAGCGGGGATTCAAGGCCGGCGAGGTCATGGAGGAGGATCCCAAGTGAGTTTACTTGTCCCAGTTTCGAGTGCATTTCTAACATACCCAGTGCCGGCACCAGCGTCACGGTCCACAAGGATGCGGCGTGGAAGGAAGCTTGGAGAGATTTCCGTGACCAGAACCAGTTCGTACAGGGCCTCTTCAGCATGAAGGGAAAGTACGAGGAGTCTGAGAATCCCCTTGTGTCAACGGCCCGAAGCATCACGGATCGTATCGCGGGCTTTTTTGCCGAGAACGAGACGGCCATGGTTATCAAGAAGTTCCGAGCTATGGACCCCAGCTTCCAGGTGGAGCCCTTCCTCCAGGAGCTCCGAGAATACATTCTCCCCGAGGTACTAGATGCCTACGTCAAGGGTGAGACTGAGACTCTCAAGCTCTGGCTTTCGGCCGCCCAGTACTCTGTGTACGAGGCCTTGACCAAGCAATACCTCCAGGCGGGCATGAAGTCTGACGGAAAGATTCTCGATATCCGAAACGTCGACATTCTGCGAGCGCGCATGCTCGACCCCGGTGAGGTTCCCGTCTTTATCATCACCTGCCGTACCCAGGAGGTCCACGTCTACCGCAACGCCAAGACCAACGAGCTTGCGGCCGGCATGGAGGACAAGGTGCAGCTGGTAACTTATGCCATTGGCATCACGCGAGTGCCCGAGGACGTCAACAACCCCGAGACAAGGGGATGGCGTCTGATTGAGATGCAGAAGAGCGGACGAGACTGGTACTAAAGGGGGTTGCATCCATCAAATTCACATCCGGCGTCAGGGGTTGGGGTGCACTTTGTGGGTATCCGGAAGAGGGCGGTTCACGACGGTTCGCCTAATATGTGTTTATAACTGTACAATATGTGCCATCATGTGGGATTATAAGGGCGGGCATTCGACACGAACAACAAACCACACACAACAACAAAACGAATGGGGGAATGGGTATGGGGCTGTGACAATCAGCAAACAAAAAAGGACAAACCACGCCGCTCTGCTTGGCCTCGGGATTGAGGCTTCTTGTATGTATGTATGATTACTGATGGAGGAGATGGATGACGATATCAAGATGGATGGGGAGTATTTACAAGAAAAGGATGGACTATAGACATCATAACCCAAAAGTTACCTTGAGTTTTCAAGGCCAATACATATTCAAGGCTTGAAGCCGCTAAGCAATCTGGTATCATTCGTCCTTGTCCTTCTCATCCTCGTCCTTCTTTTCAGTCTCCTTCTCAGCTACATCTTTCTCCTTCTTCTCCTTCTTTTGCTTCTTAGTCTCTCTCTCCTCACCTTGCTCTCTCAAAATCCTCCTCACCTCCATCAACTCCAATCCAAGCAAATTCTGCCCCCAACTCTCCCTCGCAGCCTCCGCATCAGCCGCCTTGAACCCAATACCCCAGATCCTATCAAACGGGCTCGCCTCGACAATCTCCCTCTCCCCCGTGCTCAGCAGCATCTCACGCAGCGACCCCTCGATGGGCTCATACTTGCGCTTCACCGCGCTCTTACCCTTGGCTGGCGTCCCCTTCTGGAACCCCTCCTCGGAGACGGCGTTTGTGAACTTGAGCACGTTGCCGCGGCGCACAATCTCGCGGCGGTGCGCGTTCCAGGTCGCCTCGTCAAAGTTGGAGACCTTGCGGCCTAGGGACTTTACCTCGCGGGGGTGTCCGGCGCGGAGGATCTGGAGGGCGACTTTTTCGTCGTTGAAGAGGAGGGCTTTGTGATGCATCATGTAGCTTGACCTTGGTCAACCATGATATTTCACTCGCAAACTTGCACTTACTGCTCGGCTGTCTTGTACGTCTTCTTTTCATCTCCGTCATCGCGAAAGGGACAGTAGTACCACTGTGAGAGGTATCCTGTGACAGGATCCGTCTCACGCCAAAAGTACAGGGGATTTGACGAAGAAGAAGAGCTTTCAGCCATTTTGCCCAACGCAAGTGATGATAGAGGATGCTGATTCCAAGGGAGTTTTGACAATCTCCCTGCTGCCTTATAAGCGTTCAGATGTGTATTCATGGCTTGCGCTGTCAGCCTTACAGAGGGTGGAACTTGTTAGCGCAGGGGCTGAGTCCTCGCCGTTGACTCACGGACGGGGCGGGCTGGGTTTGGCGCTTTTGGTAGGTTGAGGCTTGCTTTCTGCCTGGGCTCTTTCAACCAATATCTCATGTGAACGCGTGTTGAAACATGGGCCGTGAACTACAAGGTTGGAGTTGCCGGTATTCGAAATTGGGTACCGGCTGTTTTAATACCAGCGTCTGTTCAAGTCAACCATATCCTCGACCGGCAGTCACCAGCGGTGATAAATCATCAGCTGTGGAACTGGACAGCTCGTCTGGAATCAAGGACAGGCAGCAGCTGTAGGTAGCCATTGAAGTAGGCAGCAAAAATGAAACTGATGTGTTACACAAGACATAAGCTTTAAGGACACTGCAGCAAAAAATGGAGACTGAGGGATTTGAACCCCCGACCTTCTGCAGAAGCGAAGATGCAAAGCAGACGTGATTCCCCTACACCAAATCCCCTGTTGCTTGTCTTCCTTGGACTTAAACTAGACCATGTGCCCTTGCTCTTTGAACATGGGCCAACCCTACACCTTCAACGAGGTCCTTTTGTCCAGTTTCAGTTTCATGTATGACTGCAGAGAGAGTCTGGTTTTTGTCTGTAGTCTCGTAGGCAATTCCCACTATAAATTCGCCCGAGATCGCTATGGAAGAAGAAATGCTTGGTAAAGATGGGTATTGCTTGGTGTAAGTGAAAGCCAACACGCAGCTCGGACATCTCTGATGGGCACTCAAACTGCTAAACACTCTCCATGTAATGGATCGATGTATGTTTAATTACAGGATTCGAAGAAGACAGTTTCGGGTTAATTTATTTGCACTTGTCGCTGGAGGGAAAATGATTGTCCTGAAGTCATATCTATACCTTGCAAGTCCATCTATGTCGAGCTGTCCTCGTCCATGAGGAAGCTTCTCTACCAACAAGACAGTACGTAGTTTCTAGACCCCGCCATCATCTACTATTATACGCCTCCAAGTAAAATACCTTCCAAAACCATCAAAATCCCAAGACCGTCATATTCCGCTCACCGAGTCCGGGAGCCGATTGATCGAAGCATCTAGAAACATTGCGCAGCATGCAGATGCAGGCTCGTGCGAATAGAAGACCAGGTATTGGTGAATCCGACGCAACTGCCGGCATCCGACATGGAGGGGCCGGAATGATGTGGGCGCAAGCCGAGGAGCATAGAAGCTCTGAGAAGCAAGGCAAGGAGTAGACATAATCGACGAGCAGGCAGTGAACAATTGATAGCCAACTGAGTACCCGAGTTAGAATAGAGTACTAGCAGATGTTAGTTGGGCTGTTGATTGACTGTGACTTGTTGATCCATAAGCCGAAGCTACCAAAGCTCTGACCAGCACCCAAACACATCAACCACTGAAGAAACCAACAAAATCTAGTCTGACAAGACGAATTGATCCCTCAAATAAATCAATCCTCCGAAACTCCGACTGCGCGCATACAGTAAGCTTATCAATCAGTGCCCATTCACCGAGACACACACATACACACACACACTCGCACTTCCGGCCGAGACGGGGTCCCCCGCGTCGGAAGCTTTCCCCTGTACTTGTACTTTTGTCAGAGTGGGGGAAGAAGTCCAGAGAAAGGTAAAGGTGGTCGGGGACTTCGGAATCTCAAAACCTCAACAATTACACTCCAACAACATCAATCGATACTCTCTGTTTCACACGAGGCATCTAAATCCGCCATGGACCACGTCGAGCGCCAGATGGCTCAACAAGCCGCCCAAGACCTCAGCCTGTAAGCAAATCCTCTGGTCCTTTCTCTTCCCCTCCAGCTAATCCAATTCCCCAGGTCTTCCCTCGCCACGCCCCTCAACTTCATCCTTCTTTCCGCCGTCCTCTACACAGCTTACGCCCTCCTGCGCCCATCTCCACCTCCCTCTCTCCCCCGCGACGCCCCCTCCACCGTCTTCCGCACATACACGCCGCACACACTGCTTCCCTTCAATGGAGAGGATGGCAAGCCCGTGTACCTTGCTGTCCGGGGCCGTGTCTTTGATGTGACGCGCGGGCGCAACTTTTACGGCCCTGGAGGTCCATACAGCAACTTTGCGGGCCGTGATGCGAGCCGTGGTCTCGCATGCGGAAGCTTTGATGAGGACATGCTGACAAAGGACCTGGATGGACCGCTTGACAAGCTCGAGGGCTTGGATGGCGAGCAGATGGAGGCGCTACAGGGCTGGGAGGAGAGATTCCTGGAAAAGTACGATGTCGTCGGACGTTTGGTGTCTGTCGCCGACGCCCAGAAGGCTTAAAGAGGAAACAATCATGTAGTGCAGACACAAGCAGCAATCATATCTTTTAACAAAAAACCGGCAGTGAAACCGCATTCCTTCATTACTATAACAAAGCAGATATTTCCCCTCTGGCGCATGGGCTCTATCCCGACAGGTTCGTCTTACCCAGAAAAAAAAATAAACAAAGTAGAAAAGGTTTCAGAATCCACGCAACCAAACTCCGTGCAATGCCTCCTATACACTTTGTGCGTGGACGTACACGCGCTCCCGAAGCAGACAGGTACTATATATCTTTAAAAAGAAAAAAGTAGAGGCTAGTTCGCCAAGAGTAAGGGGAGGGGGAATAAGAGGGAAAAAAAAAGAGTTGCTTCGTCCGCTTGAATCATACATGTGCACTCGACATTTCTAGAATCGTCGCTGCTTTGCGTACTAAGGCCGCCGTCTTGGCTATGATGCGTTGGGCGCTCCTCCAGTCTCCCGTCTCGATTGTGTCGCGGATGGCGGGGAAGAAGGCCGAGTCATAAGCCGACCAAGCTTGTGGTCCAAAGACGACGTGCCTGAACTGTGTGCGGTTGGGGATCTCCATAGGTTAGCAGAGTTTCTTGATCAAGGGGATCTCATCACTTACACCACCGCCTAGTTCTAGGTCTAGAAGCGTCGTCTCAAAGTAGGCCATCTTGTTGTTGTACAGCAGCCGGGCGTTGCCAATGTCGTTGGCTTCCCAGCCTCCGTTACCCAGAACCTCGCGGTCCCAGTCCATCTCCCACTTCTCAAAGTTGGCAGCATTATTCTGGACGAGTGAGACGGCGTCCTTGAGCTCCTTGAACGAGACCGACTTTGGCTGATTTTGCTTGCCTGCCCACTTTTCCAGGTCTGCTACCCACTGTCCCAGCTTCTGGCCATACCACGCCATATCGAAGGGCAGGATGGGCCGATCAGCAATGTCGAGGATGAGAAGGCCCATCAGTTGAGCCATAGCACCGTGGTACCTGAATTCGGGATCGATCACGCTCTCCACCAGGTCGAACTTGTCGTAGCTCGTGTGATAGGGGTATGCGCCGCCCTCGAATCCAACGTCCAGAGAGCTGGTGCCCGCGATATCCTGGAAAGCCACGTAATCGCTTCCCGCGCCCAGGCCCTCAATCTCGGCATTGCTCTGATCCCAGAGCTCCCTCAGGGTGGCGTTGGTGTGAGGATCAACGACGCGGGCGAGGGCGTGGAGGACAGATTTCCTGAACACAGGAGATCCTGATGCGCGAAACTTGTCGCCGGCAACAACCGTGTCAAGGTTGATATATGCAAATGCATTGTCTCGGAGATTGTCCAGATTTCTCTCGACATATTCGGTCGATCCAATGAGGTTGTACTCTTCGGCATCCCAAGACATGAACTCGATGGTCCTCAGCGGTCGCCATCCTCTTTGGACAAGATCGCCAAAGATTCGAGCCATCTCGATCATGACCGCCGTGCCCGAGTGAGGGTCAGTAGCTCCGAAAGCCCAGGAATCGCGGTGGTTGCCGATGATGATGGACTTGGACGTCTGCTCCATGCCGTTGATGCGACCGTAGACGTTCCAGATAGGCTGCTTCTCTTCCTCGTCCTGGATATTCTTCAGACGCACAATCGGTGACTTGTCATCACCCGTCCACCACTCAATCTCTGAAACACCACCTTGCCATTTCTCGGGCACCTTTTCGCCGTGCCCCTTGAGGTGTTCCAGCAGGACCTTGGCGTCTCTCCACGCCAGGGGAATACTGGGAATGTGGACCAAGCCAGGAGAGTCCTCTGGCTTCATCCTCGGTGAACTCTCCTTGCTCTCCCATCCAGGTGTCAAGACGTCACCAACGACCCAGCTCATGAGACTCACAGATCCTCTCTGGACAGCGTCTTCGGGCATCCATGGCCCATTAGGCGCGACGGTGCCCTTCTTGAAACCGTCGTCTCCGGGGTCGCTGTAGATGATGCAGCCTGCAAAACCAGCCATCTCGGCGGCTTTAACCTTGAGGGCTCGATCCTGTTGAGTTCCGCCATATCGGACAAGTGCAATAGCACCCTTGGTGTTGATGCCCTTCTCTTTTAGCACCTTGAAGTCCTCCCTCGATCCATAATTGGCGTAGATCAGAGGTCCTTTGACATCGCCCGACTTGGAGTGTCCGTGGAAAGCATATGTCTGCCGTCCCGCTGTTTCACCACCAACTTCCTCCTCTTCCAGCTTGGCCGTCCAGATGGCCTTCTTGTTATCCTTGCTGTCCATAATCTGCACTGCCCGACCATCCTTTTTGGGGTAGTTGATGTAGACATGGTACGTGTCCATAGATACCTCGTCGAGCATCGCACGGCTGAACATGCTCTGAACGTCCATGGCTGTCGCGTAATCACCTTCGGTGCCGGCGATGTGGGCGTAATTGGAAAAGTGCTGCACACAGGCGCGCATCCTTAGAGGATCGACAGTGTGTAGAATATGTTTTCGTAGATCCTCCGGGTTGTAGCGGAAACCACCTCCTAGGCGATCTGATAGGCCACCAAACATGTCGCTGGCGAATAGGAGATAGAAGAACCCGACGACGATGGTGATGGCGAGACTGCGCACGCAAAAGAGAATGATTGCCGTCTTGTCAATCTTGGGAAAGTTGAATCTCCTTGTCTCGGTCTGCGTTTCCTCACCTTCGCCTGTGGCGGCTTCGGTATCCTCTGTGGAAGCGGCCGGCGCATCGGGTCGTTGGGGGAGGGTTATTCGCAATCGGGGTAACCTTGGCCGCCAAGACCACTTCCACCGCGGCAGAGTCAGATATGAGCCTATTCGTTTCCCCCACTGGGAGCCCCGTGAGCGATCGGGCTCCTCAATGTCCATCTCCTGCATCTCGCGCCGCACCTGAGCGGCCTCATCATCGCTGTCGCTGTCGCTGGCCCATAGGCTGTCCTCGTCATCAGTTTCCACTGTCGGCGGCCGGTAGCCGTCGGGTCTGCGGGAGGAGCCAGCGCCGCTCGAGGACTGAAGCAGGCCTTGCGACTCTGCCTCAGTAGCATTCCGCTCGTTGGTCGGCGACCTCGGGGCGGGAGCCCAGTCGTCGGGGTCATAGTGGCTCCCACTGGCTACAGCCTGGTCGTAGGTGGGAGGTATGGGATCGTAGAAGGGAGCCTTCTCGGAAGGCATGTTGAAGGCGTTGGAGCGCTACGGCGCCCTCGGTTCTTTTCAAGTTCGGGAGAAGATCGATTCGGGTGTCACAAGAGACGGGGGATAAGCGAGAAATCCATCCGCTGATGGATGGATGGATAGATGGATTCAGATAAAGGAGTGGGCGATCCGGATCGTGTTGGAGCAGTCTAGAGGGCGACGTACAGATAAGAAATGAGCGTCAGGAAGGAAAGACAAGAGACAAACTCGGACGCCAGGATCGCATCGCTCAAGTCCGCAAGCCCAGAGCCCAGGAATACGCGATTAGAGTGCCTGACGTTGCGTACGGGCAAAAAGTTGAGCAGGTCAAATACGAGGGCGTGGATGCGACGGGGATGATGGCGAAGCACTGGAGTGTCCACGTAAGGGACCGGAGCCCACTATAACCCGCCGGTTAGTACGGAGGAACGGCCTTGGAGCTGGTGACTCTGGGGAGGACAGCAGTGGCTGAGTGAGATGATCCGGCTTGGCAGAAGACGTTGGACGTCCAGGACGCAGACCAGGGAATGTAGCAAATTCTCAATTCTCTCTTTATTCTGATATCCAATTCATCAATCCCTTATCCGCTGAAACCCTCGTGATACTCGCCTTCGAGAGGCATCCAACGACGCCTGTCTCCTTCTCCTGAACCCGCCCGTGCACGCCACGCCAGGATTACCCCACAAAAGCTGGGATAAGGAGACGCGCTAACTCGGAGAGGGAGGTGATGAACAAAGCAAACTTGAAGCAACTCTACACTGAGAAATGATGGTATAAATCGGCAGTTGACAGAAAGTTAGTATCAATGCCGGTAAATAAACGTGTAAATCAAAGAAACGGACACGAGATCATCTCTACTCATCCTCCTCTCCATTCTCAGCCGCACCTAATATCAACACTACCCCTGAACTTTGCATTCAGCCAAGCAACGCCTCACTGGTAAGCAACAACAACAATCTCGCCGGCATGCCATCAATTTTCGGGCCAAGTGTACAGAGTACATATATACAACTACCTGCTCCCTCCTCGATCCACGCAGGCCAAGTATTATCTATCGCTATGACTCCACCTTCTCTTTCCACCTTCTACTACTGCTGCGTCACGTCCTAGTTGGGGTACAGCACAATGCCCTCGTACTGTCGACTGCGGATATTCTCCAAGGTCTGGTGGAAGTGTCTCCGGCTGTTCTCGACTGAAGCCGAGTCCTGCTGGTTGCCCGCCAAGTTGGAGTGGATAAGCTCGATGAGTCCATTGAGATACTTAGTTGTCACCTAAACGTGTTAGCAGCTTCTCGAGACTTGCATCTGAAGTTCTTACCGATTCATTTTGCTGGTCAAAGTAATACACATAACGATCCAGGATCTCGACAAACAGTTCAATCGACGTTGCCGTCTCCATGCATGAGTCGGCCACTCGGAGGGCGCGCTGGAGGCACTCCAACACTCGCTTGCCATCACGGTAAAGCTAAACTTGTTAGTCGTGTATACTCTGTGTTCTGGGACCCTACATACCTCGGTCTCCTCTGTCTCGCCATTCGAAGTGATGGGAGTCGCCCACCATAGATGACTCGCCAAGTACACGGCTCTGCACTGATCAGGCTTGCGGAGAAGCTTGCTTCCGTGCTGCGCACACTTGGTGATGAGTGTGTCGTAGTTTTCCTTGCCAAAGTTTCGGGTCTGGTGAAGGGCAGTAGCAATTACACAGACCGCCTGGAACTGCGCCTTGGAGTCCGAGATAGCCTCTTCGTATACTGTAAAGGCTTGGGCAAAGAACTCGTAAGCTACCTCTTCGAAGCCAGCCATGTCTGCTGTCTGACCAGCCGAGCAAAACAAGCGCAAGGCCATCTCAGCAGCCCCGGCGTTGTTGACGCGCGTGTACAGGGTGCTCAGAGCAGAGTGCATAAACTTGAACAAGGCGTTGCTCTGGGTCTCCCAGTTATCGTCAAAGTGTTCCCGCAGCTTGAATCTTCTCGCCAACTTCATACACGCCGTCATGAGGGGTGGCGTGGTCGTGCGGATGCGCTCGTTACCCTCCGAGTATGCCTTCCTAGTCATCTGGAGGAGCTTGAACTGGGTGTCGTTATCCTCAGCCTCCAGCAAATGCACTATCCGCGCGAGCCATCCTTGCTCCTCCATCGTCTCGTCTGTCTCAACAGGGCGTCGCTGCGCAACGCCTGGGTATCCTTGAGGGGCCTGGGATCCCTCCTTAATAAGCACCTTTAGTACCTCGAGCACATTCTCGAGCTGAGCCGTGGTCGAGATCTTGGTCTGGTCCTTGAGCAACGTGCGAGCGACACCACCGGCGACGGCACGGCGGGTGGGGTATGATTGCGACTGAAACAGAGGAACATAGGTAGGAAGGGACAAAGCAGTAAAGATGGAAACATATCGATCGATAGGGGCTTGCAGCAGGGCAAGCAGGCTCTGTTGAGCTGGGGGCGAGTGAAGGTCGGCATTGTTGATGTTCTCCCGCACCTTGGTTGCCGCGTAAGCCAGGATCTGGTCCACGTAGTCTAGCCTGTCGGGATAGATGTTGAGCGCAAGGTTGCAAAGCGATACAAGTAGGGCAATGATGTCGGGCACAGGCAGATGCTGAGCCTCGACCAGGTTCTTGACCTGGGCGAAGAATACTTCGTAAAGCTGCACGCTGTCGGTGATGGATTCCTGGCCATTAACAGCGGTAGTCTCCGTCTCTGCAACTGAGGGTGCTGACTCGGCGAGCGTACTAGAATCGTCGGCGCTGGTCTCCCCAGCGTTCTCTTCAGGGGTCTCATCTGAGGCTTTGGCAGCAGGCTCGTCTTCAGGCTCGGCCTCTGCCTCACCCTCAGTCTTGGATGGCTCGCCAGTCTCCTCTGACTTTCCGGCCTCTTCAGAAGGCTTGGACTCTGTCGGAGCAGCTTGAGGAGTCTCCTTCTGAAGGCTGACCCTTTCCAACAGCTTTGTCAGCGCCTCGGCCTCAACCTTAGCCCTATCATCCGACTTGTCATCTGGGCCGTCGCGCTCCGCATACTCGGATAGCCGGTCCATGAGACCAATGACGATGGACTTGACATTAACATGAGGGTTGAGGCGCGAGACGGCACCGAGGAATTGGTCCAAGGTATGTAAGTGGAACTCGTCTGGGAAAACTTGCGTAATCACCTCGAGGAGATATTCCTGAGCGAGAACATCCCGACATTGGACCACCTGCTCCAGAAGGGGGGCCAGAATGCTGGTCTTGTAGGTCTCGAGGTCGACAAGTTGGCTCAAGCGTACTATGTTGCTGCCAACTAGAAGCTGTAGCTCCTTTCGTTCCCGAACCCTCTGCTCGCGCTCTCTCGAGTGGCCTTGGTGCTGCAGCCGGACCCATAGCTTGTTCATCTCGACGAAATTCGTGAGCACAAAGTTGATAGAATCGCTGAGGTTACCCTCAGGGCCGTCACCCTCAGTCGTCGGCAGGAAGTCCCTCGCTTGACCTGACAGATAGTACCGGAGGAAGAGGCCACGAATGGGATGCTGAACACCTCGGCTCATGTCCATCATGTCCTTCATGAGCTCCTTGACGGGCGCATCCTCGATGGCCATGTAGGCCGTGCCGACTGTAATCATAAGATACAATCGTGGAATGATATTGCCAGCATATTGAACAAGTTCGTAGAGGTCGGCGAGATGGTTGACCGGATGGTTTTCGCGAAGGTGAACAGACAAGTAGCGCAAAGCGTCAAAAACGGCCATGTATAGTTCGTAGTACTGCTTGGGGCCGAGGCTGCTGGTGCGAAGCTCGGAAACGAGAGTCGAGCTGTGCCCATTAGCGACTTTCCAGGGGATTGTGACGGGCAGCTCGGCTGTCGACCTACCAGCACTTGAGGGCATCCATGAGCTTCCCGGGCGTATCGAGACATTTGCGCATCAGCGACGTTTGCTGTCGCACCGCAACGAGGGCATCCTCGAGCAGACGGGCCTGGTCTTCGGGGGGAGCTGGCGTGGCCATCTTGTAGAGCTATCGCAGCGGGGTAGCTTGGAGCAGGTGGGAAGAAGCCAGGCTCCTAGCAATTCATGAACATGCGACAACGAGAAGCACAATGGCGAAGGAGATGGCGGCGGTGTTGCGATCGAACGGAGGCGCCGGGTTGTCGTCGATGGGTAAGTGCGCGCGAACAAGGCGCTGGGCGATGACGATACGGGGGAGGCTGAGATAATGAGTTGGGCCTAGCTCGCTGATGGACAGCACTGTACCTGCACGTCTTTAGGCGGCAGGGGCTGCTCCCAGCCACACGACGATGGAGCTTTGTTGGCGCAGGGTCCTATCACGTGATTGAATGCGGGTGCCTGAGTGCTGAGGCGCGTGGGTTCACTTGTCGGTTCAGTTCACCGAATGGAACGAGCGCAGTGGAACAAAAGTGGTGAGAGCTTCATAGCCGAAAATGAGATATCAAATTTCACTCAAAGCATATCTACTCGAGTCGTTCCATTGTTTTTACCATATCTTTTCTCATTCATTCATAAAGATGTCATTACGATGATAGGTTGCGACAGATTACCCGATGCGCCAATGCCAGTTACGACCGCCCGTACTTGCCCTACAACTTGATGCAACCCAACTCCTCGCGTTCTGTCTTTACCGCGCCTCGTTTTCGACAATCTGACTTCTTCCCCCAACTCCTCGGCTCAACCAAACTTGACTCAACTCAACTTGTCAGACACCCGTTCCGTTGACAGTTCTTCGACCGTCCAAAAGAACCCGTACCGCAATACTTTGCTTTTCCAACTCGCGCAGGGATACCCAAATCATCCCGAAGGAAATCTACCAGAGACGTCTCAATCGACGCTGAGAATGCGGCTAGGACCAGCATCATGTTCGACTGAGGGTGCGGCAGGTGGTGAATATCTGGAATAATCTCCACCTCCTTGATCGTCTTGACAGACGCCAGTTCTCGCGCCCACTCGAGGCTGTCGTGTCTAGTCGTGTACAGCAGCCGAAAGTCGGAAACAGTCAGGCTCTGCGGTCCATCCCATGGCCCTCTTGGCCGGGCACCTTCGATGACGAGTGTCAACTTATCCAAGCCCTGCAAGTCTCGGAGAAAGCGACAGACTGAAGACCAGTCATATGAGTCTGGCTCAACAGTATTGGTTGGGCTGCGCTTGTAGAGACTGATCTCTCGAACTAAGTCTCTAGTGCGTGGTGTCTTATCAGCGAGGAAAGGCACCACGGCCTCCAGATCCTCGCCGAAGTGGAAGGCGTGCCTTGTGTACAGAAAATGGGACGCCTCTTCCCGGATTTTTCTGTTGATGTGCATGACCGCCGTGTGCATCGCTCGATCGGTTTCGGCGTCGGCGCAGTATGTTGTTTCGTATGACATCTTGGCAAACGACCGCTCCACGATGTGGTAGGCGGACCGTTGGCACTTTGAGCGGCGAGCCTGGTACTCGCATTTCGATTGATTCCGAATCGCGATGTCTCTGTTTCCACCATTGTCGAGCAGGTATTCGTATATCAGCATGCGAATCTCCGGAGGGATTCGCATGAGCATGGGCTCCTCAGTAGCCATGGTGGTTCAGGTCGATTCGCCACAGCCAGGACAAAGACAAAGACAACAGGATCCCAGAGACTCTTGCACTGGGAGGGACGCCCGTTTTGAGGACAGCTGAAAATTGGTGGCCTCAATTCTTGGGTCAGCGAATGGCGTCGATGAGTTGCTACCACAATGACGGACAATGACGGGCAAGGCAAGGGGTCTCGCGTCAGACGCCACTAGGTGCCAAAGCAGCAGGTTTGCGCAAAGATACGGAGGTTTGACAGGAGTCAGCACGTCCCTCGACGCGGGCGGAGGCTGGACACTTATTTATGTGTACAGTCCAGCAGCGCAAGCCGATCAGCAATGTTGAGCCAAATGAGGCTTCAGGGTGGTCCATCAAGGTGCCCACTCCCCGGACCTTGAACAACTAGGCCGAAGCTCGGCTTTGTCGAACCATCCATTCAAGACGGGACCAAACCGTCAAGCCGCATCGCAGCCCAGCTAGGTCTGTGTATAGTCGGCTCTTGGTACATATTCTGCGGATGCGGGTGATGGGTGTGAATCGGCGCTGGAACACCGTCCCGGCGCATCAAGACCCCGAAAACCGTCTATGCACAACAATCAGCCGTTCCAATTACAGAGCGCTTATAGGTGAAGGAAGCTTATCCACCCCGGTGACAGGCCTCCCCGTCCTTGACCGACAGCCCATGGGGGTCACCTTGGTTCCTCCGCTGACTCGACCGACCCGTCATCTTCACCGCCGACCCCACGGTCCCACGGTCTGGGTAACGTCTCGTTTGCTATCGCATAGGGTAGTTGGCTCTCCTGACATGGCCTGCGATCTTATGATTCAGGGGTGGGTTAGCTAAAGAGGTTTCTTTCGCTTCAGTTTCTGTTAGTAGTGGTGTTGCAAGGTCAACAATTGCCTGCCAACTGCTGCCCAATGGAGGCATCGAGAGGTGCGGTTGCGGCTGCGCAAAGATTGGCTATCCACCGACGGGAATAGAGTCTGACCCTGCCGATCATCCATCATGCCCTTGCTGCTTGCAACCCAATTCTGTGCGGCATCGCAGAGGGCCCACTAACATGCAACTTCGACCCAAAACTCGGAATGACGAGACGGGACTGGAACAATATCTTTGTTACAGTCGGATGTTGACGGGCCAGCCATCATCCGAGTTGCAGCGGACGCTAACGAAGAGACGGGGCTAGAGAAGCTGCAGCATTTATCTTGCCTTATCCGAGCACGCAAGCTTCGAGACTTTGACCAGAACGGGTCGACTCTTTTACTTTGAGTTGGGGATGGCGCGTCTGTCGCGCTTCGAGAGACTAGAGTAATAAGGGAATTGGCCCCGTCAGCAAAGGGAAATATCGGAGGCTTGATCCCTATCTGTTGGCAAAAGGCCTTTCCCCTTGGCCAACAAATGGAACTTCTCAGCCATTGGCCTTGTCATGATCACGAAACTATCAGCAAGAGATCCATGTCATGCTTGGTTGTGGTTACTCTTTGAGGATCCCCGTTCGGAAACTCTCGCGACCACACCTTGATCACTCCGGGATGCTGTGTCATGGATCCATCGCATTTCTTTTGTGACTTGAATGCGTGAGGTGCGCATCGTGAGCCGCAATCGCGAGCCGCAAGTGTTGCGCTGCAACCAGCCTCCGCCGGGTTGCATATCGAATTGATGATACCTTATCACACAGCGGGCGCCACCCTGCTGCGATATGTCGGTTCCTTGGGCTGAAGAGGCTGCCGTCGTACATTAGCGCCCACTGTGAGCCCCGTTCATCTGCGGCATTGCGCGGTGACACGGCGTGCCAAAGGTGAAGGGGAGAAGGCATTGCACATGGACCGGGCTGCCATCAACACCAACAAACAGGCGAGCTAGTGGGGAATCAATCGACTCTGGACCCTCGCTACATCCTTTTCGCCATCCAGGGGGAGATGATGGTGGCACGTCTTGACGACCATGTCTTATTCGCTGGGCGTAAACCAGCCATATCAGCGACTCTGCCGAGACACGTGGGACGATGGTACATGGACGATCCGCAAGGCAATCATCTCACCTTGAAGCCCAAAATGTCGAATTCGTCAGTGCGTCGTCGGTCGGCAGACGGACATGCACATTGACCTTGACCAGCAGAACTCGACGCCTGGTAAGGATTCCCTTTCTCACCGCGGGCCGCGGGTGGGGGGCAGACGTCTCCTGGAGGGCTCAAGGTGAGGGAGGATATCCAAGAGAGAGAGGTCGAACAAGTAAGACCCATCCTGGATGGATATGTCCCTTCTCCATGCGCTCGCCAAAGCGCCCTGCGATCTTGGAGTCCCCGGATTGACTCCAGCATCTCTTAAGGCTAAATGTCAAAGGCGACAGATTTGCTCGGGGGAAATCTGGGAATCTCGGTCAAAATAGCGGACACCTCGTTTGGTGTCTGTCCTCTCGCTGTCGCTGCTGATCATTCTTCTAGAAAGCCGCGTGGGATGTTCAGGGATGGTGATCCCTACTAGCGTCCCTGCACGCGTGGTGGCGCCGGAATATCTCATGATGACCTTGAGCCGCTTCTTGATTCAGTCATCACATGCGATAACGTCTTTGTTTTATCTCGTCCGCGTACAGTTGCAGTGCCGCTCCGAGACATTCCTCTCTGATGGCCCCCCAGGTCCCGCAGCGAGTTTATTGGTTTGCTAGTCGGAACTATGCCGAGACTATTCTATATCCGCGACGTTGGTGTGTCATCCCGCGATGCCTCAGTTCATCATCGACGCATTCGTCTCTACTGTATGCTGCCTCACCTCACCGCCGCTGGGAAATGTTGAAGGGCCACCACGGAGCCGTTTCTTAGCGGACAGGGGTGCGATCAAGCCATCCGTGACGCGCTTGTGCAATCGGAGAGGTTCCGAAAATCGGGAGTTGGCGAGCGGCTGAGCGTGTTTGGCGCTGAGGTCCAGCATGGCGACGTTACTGCAGGGGTCCCTGCCGGCGACGGGCTGGCCCGGCGTGTCCTTGAGCTCGGGATGGCTTCTGTTGCCGTCTAGATGATTGATGGTACTTGGTCGACCAGATCTAGTCGTGCGCCTTGATCAAGCCTCCTCTGAGCTTACCATGAGGAGGGTTGCTTTGTCTTTTCGAGCTAGCTCGAGAGGCGTTGCTGTCATTCATAAGAAGAGGAGGAGCCCTCTGTCGAGAACGGGACCGAGACCATCTGGCTTGACTGTTGGGCGGGAGGTCACGGGGGGCTGCTCACCATGTTGCATCCGTGGTGGCATTGCCAAGGGCAGAATATTTTCCCAACTCTGGTTTGCTGACTGTGGGCAGATACTCTGTAAGCCAGGGGTTGCCAACTTGAACTCCCTAACAAGGCCGGGACCGTATACGGAGTGAGTACGTGGACAAGATACTTTGTGGGCACACTGCATAAAGGGGGGAAAGAATCTTCTGGCCAAGTTGGGCATGCATACGCGCTGCACTATCGAAAGCAGGTCTTGCTTTTGCTCCTGGCTACATTCATGCCTCGAGAGGAGCGGTGTCTGTGTAGCTTCCAAACGTGGGATCCCGTCCTCCCTCAACCCCGGCCTCGAGCACAAGTGTTCTCAGCTCCTGCTCTTCCTCCTTGCTCACCGTCACTCGCGACGCTCCCACGTTCTCCTCGAGATACTTGATCTTCTTGGTGCCGGGGATCACAAACACGCGTGGGCTCTGCTCTAGCAGCCAGGCGAGAACGAGCTGTGAGGAGGTGTGCCCCTTTTTCTTCGCCAGGTCGTCGAACTTGTCCACGATGACGAGGTTCTTGCGGAAGCTTTCCCCTTGATACCGCGCCAGGCCCCGCCTGTAGTCCCCCTCCTCAAAGTCGTCGACCGAGCGGTACCTCCCCGTCAAGATACCTCGTCCAAGGGGCGAGTAGGCAAAGACGGACACGTCCAGCTCCTCACATGTCTTGAGGAGGTTGGTTCCAGAGGGGCCCTCGATATCGAGTGTCCAGGGGTTGTACTCGACCTGCACGGCCGAGATGGGATGCACTGCGTTGGCACGGCGGACTGTCGTGGACGAGACTTCAGAGAGACCCAGGTACTTGACCTTGCCCTGCCTATTCGTTGTTAGCCCCCCTTTCTGCTGAAAACTGCCTTGGGTCAACTTACTCTACCAGCTGCTTCATGGCCTCGACCGTCTTCTCGATAGGCACGTCCTCTCTCGATCGATGCATGTAGTAAAGGTCAATGTACTCAACACCGAGCCGCTTCAGACTCCTGTCAATACACTCCCTCACATACTCGGGCGACGAATCAGTCGTAAGGTTGCCATCGACCATCTTGATCCCAAACTTGGTCGCAAGAAAGATGTCCTCGCGGCGTTCAGGGTGCAGCTTGAACCACTTGCCAACGAGGTCCTCGCTGTCAGCATAGGCATCTGCAGTGTCCCAGTTGGTGCATCCCAACTCCCAGGCACGGTCGAGAACCTTGAGACGCTCCTCATCTGATCTGGGGGTTGTTAGTAAGGGAGTGTTGGTGTCGCCTTGGGGTTTACACACTCGGTGGCACCGTAGGCAATGCTAAGACCCATGAGACCAAAGCCTACAGCTGGGATCTTTGGTCCATTCTTGCCAAGTTGGCGAAGAGGAAGTTGTGCAGGAGGAGCCATGATGTTTTGTGGAACAAGTGAAGCTTGATGTAGATTTCGGAGTTATGGTGTAAGTGCCAGTTGAAGATGTCTGTCTGTCTGCTCCAAGCAACCCCCCAACGAGGTCCTCCAAGTCCCTCTTTATACTTTTTCCCTCTCCGGTCAACTTCCATCATTCTTCACTATTCCCGTGAAAACATTCCGTCTTCCGGTCCCAGTCCGCACGCCGGACCTTTAAACCGGCCGAAAGACCCCGTTGTCTCCGGCGCCACGGCCATCGTGCATGAATGACTAAGCTCGGCACTTGGACGACTAACCACGTCTGGCAACAGACCTTGGAAATATTGCGGGAAAGGACCTTGAATAGGGTTTTTACGGCAAGGGATGAGAGGAGTTGGCGTTGATGGGTCAATTGATAGGGGAGGACGGAGAAAAGTGTTAAGTCCGAGGTGGTTGCTGAACGGTGTGATGCGCGGCGTTGATGCTTAGATATTCAAGTCAAGACCAAAACGTCATAGAATAGGACAGGAACAAATTAAAAGGCAATAGTTCTTTTCCAATGCAAGGTATCTCGCCCCCCAAAAACTATGAAAAAAAAACGCTGCTACCATTACTCAACCCCGTCATCATCTATTTCGTCTTCCGCCGCGCCTTGAACGTCTTGAGGGGATCCCGTTTCCTAGATCCGACCTTGAATCCCCGACCCTTCTTCCCCTTGACCTTGCGATCCTTTCTCATGGCCACGAAGCCTATGTCCTTTGTCAAGGCCTGCTTGCCGTCCTTAGGGAGGAGGTATTCGGGGACGTGCTTCAGGTGGGCCTGCTGTCTGGCGGTTCTGAGTTCACCGTCATGACGAAGGTGTGTGAGTTCAGTAGGGTTCTCCTCAAAGTACCTGTTGTCACTTGTCAGTATATGGTTTCATGAATCGAGAATTGAATGCAGGCATACCGCTTCAGTTTCTCACTCTTGAGAAGTTCCTGTCTAAGCTCCCTCGTTCGCGCCTCTCGGATAGCAACCTTGGTAACAGCACGCAGGGCATCGTTCATTCGGTATCGGAAAGGATCAACCTGCTCCATGTTGAAGTTGTAAGGCTTCACCTCCTTGCCGCGCTTCGCCTGTTGCCTGATGATCTTGGCCATGACCTTCTCATCCTTTTCAGCAGTTGGTGTTGAGGTGGGCACGTGTTTTCGGTAGAGTTCCTTGGGGACAACAAAGGACAGGGCCATGCCGGTCTGTCCAGCTCGGGCTGTACGTCCTATCCTGTGTGTGTATGATGATGCTGTGGTGGGAAGGTCAAAGTTGATGACTGCCGACACCTTCTTGAAGTCAACACCTATTTTTGAGTTAGCAGATGATCTTGTGGTCTCGAAAGATGAACCGGCCAGCCTTTCGAAGAGTGGGTTAGTCGCATACCTCTTGATACACCATACTCCTTGTCACCCTTGGACTTCTTGGCCTTCTTCTTTGGTCGCTTCGTCTCCGCTTCAGCATCTTCATCTCCCTCAGCCTTCTCCTTGGCCTCCTCTCCCTCAGCAGCCTCGTCGTCACCCAGCATATCATTCTTTTCGTCAGCGGCGATAATAATGTCGTACACATTCCGGTTGAACTCCTCCACAACGTGCACTCTCGAGTTCAGGGGAAGCTCCGAGTTGAGAATACAGCTTCGGATGCCAAACTGCTCAAAGAAGAGCTTTAATCGGTAGCATCGGTCAATGTCACTGACAAAGATGATGCACTTGCCCTTGATGAGTCGGAGCTTGAAGATGACATAGGCTAGAAGGAACTTTTCGTCTTCACCACACCTGTAGACTGTTAGCAATCTTGTCGCATACGTAGAAAACTGTCGTGTACGTACTTGGCGACAAACTGAGTGATGCCCTCGCCCTCGGCCTCCTTCTCCTTCAGATCCAGTAATGTCGGGTCGCGTCGGAAGATTCCCTTGAGCGTATCAACCTCATCGGTGAGGGTCGCACTCATCATCATGACCTGGACACCCTTGGGAACGGATCGCGAGAGGTTCTCCAGGTCCTCGCTGTAACCGTAGGAAAGGACAAGATCCGCCTCGTCGAGGACCAGATGTGTGAGCTTATCGAGCGAGAGGGCGGACGAGTTGACATTGTGCCATGCGGTCGCGGGAGTCGAAATGACAATGTCGGGGGAGTTGGAGAGGAGGGCGCGCTGGACGGCGTTGGAGACCTTGTCGGTCAACTTGACGGTGCTGATGTCCTTGGCGCAGAAGCTGGCGAACTGTTCGATGGCCTTGAAGACTTGGTCGGCAAGCTCGCGAGTCGGTACGAGGATGAGAGCGGCTGTGAAGGCAGTCGAATCGGTCTGTAGGTACAATGGTTAGTGAACTGTATGATCCCAGACTCGAATGGTATATACGTACAGTCTTGCGCTTCAGGATGCTCGACAACAGAGGCAGGACATAGGCGGCAGTCTTTCCAGAACCACAATCAGCCTTTGCAAGAACATCCTGACCATTAAGAGCAAGTGGAATGGCCTTGCGCTGAACAAGAGTAGGCTTTGCAAACTTTTGCTGCGCGACGGCCTGAAGAAGTCTAGGATCAAGACCAAGATCGACAAAGGAAGTCTCTTCCTCTTGATGCTGCTGCGCAGGCTTTTCGACCTGTGTCTCGACGGGCTTCTCGGCGGCTTTCGACTCTTCAGCCTGATCGCGCTTTCTCTTTGTGGCTCCCATCTTGGATTCGAGGGTGTCGAAATGTCGTGAGGAGATGGTTGGAGGAATTGTCGATTTCTCAGCGAGACCTTCGATAATCTTTCTTGGGTCTCGGTGCTCTTTCCTCCAAATTTCCAACTGACTGAGGGGCAGCTCTAGGCGGATCATTACATGATTGGCTTGAGTTGAATGCACCTAACCTATCATGGCTTAGTACACAGGCCTCGGAAAAACCCACTGGCCCTCAGCAACTTTTTTTTCTTATCAGTCTTATCGGTTCAAAAAGTCTGCTTACCAGTAATATGGCCAATGACTGGGAATAGCTTCACTTTTCTCCTGACACTTGATGTTTTCCAGCCCGGACAGCAAAAATGTGACTTTCACTCGATGAGGCCGATTTTGCCAATTATCAACCGAATAGGCTGCAAGGTACGATACGTCAAAGGATTTCGCTACAAGTGTATGCGGAGACTACAATCACAGTCGATTGGCAACGAAACTTTACAAGCAAGCAATGCTTGCTTATTCGCCCCAATTCTTTCATTCACGTTTTTCACATTCAATGGACTTCAGCTTAGTGATCACCAACGATTTATATTCATTCATTCGCTCAATTCGATATATTCCTAAATCCCAAGGCCTTATTCCCTGGCCTGCAAACACTCAAAAAAAACAAATGCTCTATAACGCTTCTATTTTCTTTTTCCCTTTGGCTACATTTACCACTTGAGGACGCGCTGGGGGAAGTACTCGTCAATGAGCTCCATGTAGTAGGGCTTGAGCTTCTCGGCGTCGGGGACACCGTCGCTCTTGGAGTACAGGTCGTAGGGGTTGAAGGCCTGGACGGCCTTCATCATCTCGTGGTCCTTGTCGCACATCAGGTGGCGGTAGGCGCCCTCGCGGTGCCAGGGGTAGAAGGAGTGGTAGCGGATCATGGCCAGGGCCTCGTCGGGCAGGGTGGACTGGTCCTTGACCACGTGGTAGAGGTACTCGTCGTGGCCCCAGCTGAGCATGATGTTGTCGAGGCCGCAGTTGGGGGAGTAGATGCCGTACTTGGTGTTGTAGTCGGGGTTGCTGGCGTCAGGGTTGCCCTCGGCGAAGGTCTCGGGGTAGATGATCTTGTCGCTGAAGGCGCAGCCAACGGGGAATGTGTCTCCCACAACATCCCACTGACCCTGGGTCTCGAGCTCAGGGAAGAAGAGCATCAGCTTGCCCAGGTCGTGGATGAGGCCGGTCAGCTGCATCCAGCGGGGCTTGCCATCACGGCGGATGGCCTCAGCGGACTGGAGGAGGTGCTGGATCTGGGAGAGCGAAGTGTCTGGGTCAGACTCGTCGACGAGGGTGTTGAGCTTCTCCATGGCCTCCCAGATGGTCATCTCAGCGCGGGGACGGGTAGCATTGTAGAAGCGGTTGCGAGCAGCCAGGTTGTACGAGACGGTCTGCTTGTGGTGCTGCTCGCGGTAAAAGTTCTTGACGCGGTCGGTGGCGTCGGCGTACTGGCGGAAGGTCTTCTTGTCCTTTTCGCTGTCAAACTTGGACTTTTCGTCGTACTTGATGACGTTGACGTCGTCGATCTTGTCGGAGAGGACCTCGAGGGCCTGGCCGTCGTGGCTGGTGAAGTCGTCGACAACAGCGCCGGGAGCCATTGTGATTGTGTGTGTAAGTGGTAAGGAAGTGAGGTTGATATTGGGAGACAAGCTTTGGATGTGCTTGTAATGTTCAAGGGATTGCTTGAGAGAGGATGATGAGTCTGGAGAATAATCGGTTCAGAGTCGTGTCTCTCGGGTCTTTATGTAGTTTCTTGTCTCGTCCATCTCAAGTTCCATCTCAACGAGATAGATCCCCTCCACACACACAAGTTTGCATATCCTTCCCCCGCACAAAGAATTGGATCTTGCCTCCGCGTCATGACCAATCTGCGTCATCCAAGTGGATGTTTGGGCCTCGTCTTCCCTCACAGAGTTGGCCTCGAAGTGGTTGACTCTGCCCTCGCGGTGGCCGACGTCAAGGGACAGTGGATCGTGACCGGAAAGAGTTTCTCTGTTTAGACGTCTATAACAGGTTAGATCCGCCGGGAGACGCCACATGGCATCTGTACCTCTCCACGTTCCCTTACCGTCTTCTCTTAGATCCGCCGGGCATATCCTATTTAGGCCTCAGGGACACCCTCATGCGGCTCCACCGAACTAGAATTAGCATCATGGTTCTCTCATGTGGAGAAGAAACCCAGATATCGCGGGGGCTGGAATCTGCAAACCACGTTGAATTGGATGAGCCTCGATTCGCCGAAAACCTCTCATCTTCGTTTCCCCCTTGTCTCAGCTCCAACTTTTTTTTTTTCTTTCTACGTCACGCGGGGAAAATTGAACCGGCAAACGGACCCGGGTCAGGCGATCAAGACAGGTCGGAGAATGTTGCTTGACAGGTACCAAAACAGGAACCCGGCCGGGCCTGAATCTTGGATGCTGGACCCTTGGTTTTGCCTCATGGCCATGCACACGAGTAGATCTCTAAATTCTTCAATCCTGCCTAGATTGGTAATTCTCGGCCGAGCATTGGCGCCCGGAAAAGACCCTAGAAGCTTACCACGAGTGTAGAAGCCTTCTTCAAGTTGATCATCTGGACCAAATCTCAATCTCTCAAGTGAAACAAGTCAAGGCTCCATTCTAGAAGACCCTCAGTTACAGCCTCTCTACGGTCAGTTTCCGAGTAGGAAAGGAACCGCAGTCCCGTTCATAAGCCCCCAAATTCCTTCAAGATCCATATCGATCGTGCATGTATCCATTCTCTTCTCACCTATCAACACCAACTCTTTAAACATCATGGCCTGATTTTACCCCAGCTGGTCGCCGCAGACTACCCCATGCGTGCACCTGGGCCTTGCGTAGGGTGTAGCTCCCCCCCACGAGATGAGAGCATGACCCGGGGAAGCCTTGCGATCTCAAGTGCCGGCCTACGCCTTGACATGGATGTTTCATCTGAAAGCATCTCCATGTCCAAGGCCATCATCTGATGACCTCAAAACCAGCAACAACTTCCCGGCGCTTCCTCTCATCAATAGTTTTCGCCCCCCCTCACTCCTAGTTTCGGGGAAATCTTTCCAAGATCGGCCCTCGTTTCCTCATCCCAACGGCAATTCTCTCCGGGTGGGACCTGAAGCTAGACTCGGATTTGGCTAGATCCGGAGAAGAGTTGGAGGGTAGATGCCAGATTTAGAAAGACGGGCCGTAGCTTTTTTGAATCACGATGCATCATATTGCTTTGTGTGTGTGGCTTCTTCGAGTGTTTGAGCGTCGACACCAAGTCAGCTGGCGATGCAACGTCGCGTGGCAACTTGCATACTCGAGTGATAATATCTCATCTTGGTGGGAAACTATTCTCGTGTAATTATTTCGGTAAAGCAATTACTCTCTGTCGACGTTCGGATTTCTCAACCCGTGAAGAGCTTCCATACTCTACATGTTCATCATCAGGCGATAAAGAAGCCACCCAATGTCCGAGCAAGCGAGTAAACTACGATCCTTCGTGTCAAGTTATCCAGTTACCCAACTGAGCCAGGCTTTCTATGTGTCTGGCTCATAGACCCTGGAGCTGAGGCCGTACCTGTGTATGACATTTCGCTCACCCAAGAGCAGGATCGCTCTAGACACTCAGATAACTATCGCTTACCCTTCTAGCCAACCTGAATCTGTCGTCATGAAGAGACGCCAGCCTGGACGAACGCTTGACGGCCCGAGAAGGCGACAGTTGGTGCCAGGGGATGACCTTTCCTGGTGCCAGCACCTACATACATATGTACGATGAGCGATCTTGCCCCGCAAGCCACTCGTATGTACTGTACTGCACTGTAAGCACCAGGACTTCGGCACTTGGTTTCCAGGACCGGCCCTGTTGTGCGAGTTGCTGCGCGTGACAAGGACATGCTCGCCGGCCGCATACCAGGGCAGCCGCACATGATTGTCAAGTCCGAAACCAAGCTCTAACAAGAGTGACCTCTCGGTTAAGCACAATCATCTACCAAAGCTCGTAAAGAAGGTCTAAATGCTGGTTGATACAAGACCAAGTGTCAAGTAGGTAATCAAGGTCACAGCCGATATGAGGGTTAAGTTACCTTCGCAGTACAAATTCAACTATTTCTCTATCAATCTGGCGCATATCCTAGTTCCCTTGGATATGCTTTTCATCTTTTCTAGTTTCAAATACAAATCAATTTCCATGTACTTTTCATCCTCACCATCAACTTGAACGGTCGACTTTGCATCATCAAGCCCTTCTCTAAGCCGCACCACCACGACCTCCAACTCCCCATTGTGCCTGAGCCTGCGCAATGTCGGCCGAGATGGGAGGTAGCTCGCGTCCTCTTCCGGTCGGCAAAGGCATAAACTTGATCTCGGCCAGGAAGCGCAGATACCTTCCAATGTCCTCGCGGGTGATACCCTCGCCCGCACTATCATCGACGCCAGTCCAGCGGTCGGCATCGGCCTTGAGCACGGCCACAGCGTTTCTGTCGTCTAGCTCAGGGGCGCGTGTAGTCGACGGGAGGTTCGAGGTTGCCATATGGAACAGAGGCATGAGGGCGCTCTGCTCCTGATCCTTCTCGGTGGAACCGGCAGACACAAACTCCTCCAGCTGCGTCTTCCACTCCTCATAGTCCACCTGAGGGACCTTGTAGCCATAGTACTCCAATGCCGAGAGGAACTCGTTCATACGAAGTCTTGGGTGCGCCGTAACATGAACCACGTTGACGCCGGGTAGGGGGTTAAGAGCTGAGGCAATGACAACTCTGGCAACGTGATCCACGGGAACAGCGTTCACCGAGTTGATGATCAATGGTCTTGCGCCCAGTTGGACACAACCCTTGCAGAGTCTGATCAGGAAATCATCGGTGTTTGAGACACCGTTCTCACGGCTGCCGAGAATGTATCCAGGACGGACAACAGCGCCCCGGAGCCCACGCTTGCCAGCTTCCCGGACGAGCTGCTCAGACACCTTGAAACATTTAGCTTGATCCATCTCATCTGTAAGAGAATACTTACCCATTTGGTTTGGCCATAACCAGTACCGAGACCAACACGGCTGCCCTGCATGTCGTCGGCTTCAAGCACCGCTCCGCGTCCAGTCGCGGTTTGCTCGTGAGACAACTTGACGTAGTGGTCAGTGTCCAGAGTCGAAGTCGACGAGACGAAAGAGAAGAGCTTGGGCTTTCCCTCATTACAGAGCTTCATTGCGTCAATAGTAGACAGAACGTTGGGGCGCATCATCTGCTCGTATCGAGCAATCCAATGAACATATGCCGCGTTATGGACCACGGCATCCGCTGTCTCGGTGACATGCTTCCAGCTGGCATCGTCAAGACCAAGACGAGGCTTGGAAAGGTCACCAAGGACGCATTCGATCCTCTCGGCCCACGAATCCTGCCACAGACCATAACCCTTGAGTGACCTTGTCAGACGATCCTTGGCAAAGTCAAGTCCCTTGGCTCCACGAATGTGCGCGATGAGCTTGGTGTTTTCTCTGCCCAGGATCTCCTTGACAAGGTAGGCGCCCAAGAAACCTGTAGCACCAGTGAGGAAGAATGTGGCGCCAGTCGATGGGCTCAGAGCATCCGGATCCGCGCTCTGGTACTTGTCGTCAAGCGTGTTGATCAGCTCGTCAAACGACTCGGAGTAGACGGTATCGACAGCCTTGTCAACTGTAGCAGCCTGACCACTACGTAGACGGTCCACCTGTGATCCCAGACCTCTGAGACTGGGGTTCGCGTAGAGGACGCCGATGGTGATGTCAGCACCCAAACTCTTGCGAATGTTGAGGAGAAGCTGCTGAGCTAGGAGACTGTGTCCACCACAGTCGAAGAAGTTTGATTCAGGCCTGGGCTAGGTCAGCATCTGATCCATAGAGCAATACTCTGTTCCACATACCTGATAGTCTTGGCGTTGAGACCCGGGATGAGCGTCGACCACTGCGTGGCAAGGGTCTTCTCCGTCTCAGATAAGGCCTCCCAGCTCTTCAGATCCTCTTCCGAGGCATCCTCTGTTCTCGCGGCAGCATCAGGGAAGGGCAGGTTAGGGAAGTCAACCTTGCCGTTCGGGTTAAGGGGGAGCTTCTTCAGCATGATGTAGATGGAGGGCACCGAGTGGGCGGGTAGGCGAGACTTGAGATGGTCTCGTACCTCGGCTTGCATACGACGGAACCTCTTGAGGTAGACCACGGTAGGCCCCATCTCCACACCCTCGTCTTCGATATCCTCGTGGTTTTGAGCCTCCAGCCAGCGCTTCCACTCGGAGATTTCGGGAACTACATAGCTCACAAGCGTGGGTTCCTCGTTGCGATCTCTTCGTACGAGAGTTTTGACGTCTCGGACTAAGGGGCTGCCGCCAAGGTTGGCATCGATTTCGTTGAGCTCGATCCGGAAACCGCGAATCTTAACCTGAGAGTCGATGCGACCAGAGACACGCACAGCTCCCGAAGGGAGATACTGACCAAGGTCTCCTGTTCGGTATAACCTATCGCGGGGTCCCTTGTAGTGGCGGCGCCATGGCTCGCCCTTGTCGTTGGCCTTGTCAGCTTCCACCCACTTGGCATTGTCGACCAGCCAGTTGTCGACGAACTTCTCGGCCGTCTTCTGGGGATCACCGAGGTAACCCTCAGCCAAACCAGCCGCTCTGAAATAGATCTCGCCTAGTTCGCCAACGGGGCAAATCTTGGTGTTGTCTTCCCGAGAAATGACGAGGATTTGAACATCTTGCATCCCCCAACCTGCGGGGATGGTATCACCAAGCGAGTCGAGGGCATCCGGGTCTTCTGTGGCAGAGGGAATCTCGAAATACGACACCGCGCGACTTGTCTCGGTAGTGCCCAACATGTTAATGATGGAGCATGAAGGACCCAGTTGGCGAAGTGCCTTGCAGTCGCGTGTCGTGAGGACATCGCCGACGAAGAAGACCTGCTTCAGGGCGGGGAATTTGGCGGTTGCACCACCGACAAGAATCTGACCCATCGCAGGAGTGAGGTGAGTCGTAGTCGGTGACCAACGTCTCATCCATTCGCTCAGCTTCTCGTGCTGGATGTCCTCCTTGGCCGGGATGAGCAACTGAGCGCCGAGGAACAGGGGTGTCATGATGTCTGGCCGGTTAGCGCGCGCAAATGTCATAGTAAAGCCGCCACTCACCTCGTTGAATGGGGTCATGGGCGATACCGGAAAGGCAAGCGAAGAGACTCTCGGATGAGAGGTTGAAACGCTCGGCCATCCAGGGAAAGTATCTGGTCAGACCGTAATGACGACCTAGCACCCCCTTTGGTCGTCCCTCACTTCCCGAGGTGAAGGAAAGCGTAGGATTTGAGTCTGGACCAACAATAACATCGGGAGGTGACGAAGCCTTGCTTCGCAAGCTGTCAAAGATATCCACGCCCTCCTTGTCGCCACCAGATAGCAGGCCAGCATCGCTAAGGCGGAGATCTGGGATCCGTACTTTGATGCCCAGGTCCTCGTCAATATACTTCTGTACCAAGGGAGCAAGGGGACTAGATTTAGATTGTCAGTAAAGAGAATGCCATGTCCAAGTGTAATGCTACGTTAGTGAGGGGGGTTCGAGACGACAAACACATACCCATTCTCGTCAGTAGTCTTGCCGATGGAAATCAGGGCCTTGGGCTGAGAGACTTCGAGATAGACTAAATTCGTTTAGACAAACTGCTTGAGGGAGACAGAATGGAACCCACGGACTTTGCTGCCTTTGCGGCGGGTAAAGGGGGTCAAGAACTGTTACTGTGGCTCCAGAAGCCTGGACATGCCAGTCAGCTAGCTGACATTTGAGACGAATATGGCCAGCCGTACCAGAGTTCCCATGAAGGCGCAGACCAGCTCGACGGAGCGGTGGGCAAATATCATTACAACATCTCCATTGGTGATGCCAGAATCGTGTAGGTAGTTGGCAATGGTGGTGGATGCCTCGTCGATCTGCCGGTAGGTGAATGTCCTGGTTGGCGACCTAGTCCACTTGTTAGCGGCTTGTCCAAGCGAATCATAGTCGACTATCCTCACGTTGAACTCTCTGTCTCGGTCACACAAGGCCTGTCGGGGTGGGCCAGGGCGTTCTTGTGAAAGATCTCGTGGATTGCACCGACATAGCCGCTCCAGTCGAGGTCGACGGTGGGATCAGGCAGCTCGGCCATGATGGCGGTTCCGAAGGTATCGATGTCGGAATTGATGTGAAAGAAGTAATTAATTGAACTTCAATTGGCTGCGGGTTGCCAATTTAGAGGTCCAGGAGTGAGTCAAGAGAGGAATCTTTCGGCTAGGATACGTGCGTCACAACAAGTTCGTCGACCACCGATTTTCGGGAGGGGCACTGAGGTCTCTACCCCACCCCCCACAAAATGGTCCCTGTATTACGGTCCACCTTAGAATCGCTTTGGCAAAAGGCTAAGCGGCTATCATGGCGTAAAGCCAAGGGAAGGTCAAGAGCGTGCTTTTCATGGCTATTAAAGAAAGGATGATTAAATCGAGAGGCAGAGTAATGACAATTATCATTGTGTCAAGGTTGCATTCAATAGCGTTTGAGTGAATCAAATGGAAGCGTATCATAAGTTAAGGCCGGTATGTGAATGGACATTTTTGGCATCGGATTTGCGCTTTTGCTGAAGGTATCGCCGTACCCGTGATTGCGCGATCGGAGAATCTCAAGTCCCGACCAACAGACTTAGGATAGATCAACCAATGTCGAATCTACAAAAGAGCATCCCAGGCCAAGCCTAAAATCCTTTTTACTTGCTATGAGAAACGTTTCTGGAAGCTACTTAAAGCAAAACATGCTTTCTACGTCAAAAACGAATGCGAGTGCTACTTTTCCCCCTTGCGCGTGGCCAATTGCCAGAGGGCCGAGGGTACACCCGAGGCACACACGTCTATGACAGACATGATCCTCGCTCTCGCCCTCTCTCTTTCTGATATACCTAGGCACACGACGAAAACCGGAAAGAATCGTATTCATAAGTTAGTTTCTATAGACTACTTAGCTGGTAGAAAACGACTAAATGTCAAACAATGACGCCCGGATCAAGACCTGTGCTTGACTCCAAATCGTGGTTTCCAACGAAGCAGGCTACCATACCGTCTTCAATGCCATATCTCCAATCTCTTTTACTTTCACTTCCTCATCAATCGTTTGCATACCCTGTAGCTTCACGCCACTTGATGAATACAGATAGAGCATTATCTTTCCTCACTCTCTTCACCGGCCACGGACGCAACTGCTCGCTCGACCTCCGGTGCAGCTGCGCCCAACCAGAATCCTCAGGCGTACGGCACCTCCCAAGTCGGTGATAAGTGGCGAGATTGAAGCTCCAGAAGCCTGTCACTGCTGCCCCCGAGAGGCTGGCGATGTAGTCAGTGAAGCAAAACCGGCACGAGTTCGCCCAGGCTCGCTGCATGCCATTTCTCTCGTCGGTGAAATAATCCCGCATGTATGAAAATGGATTACCCCAATCACGCAGAATGAACTCCGATGGCCGTCCCTCTGTTCTTTTCCAAGATTCTTGGGGGTAGGGCGCCCGTTCATAACACCGGATATGCTCGCATATTGGCAGAGTCAGCTTCTCCAAGACCTCGAGAAACTTTTTCAACGTGACAAAGGGCCCTCTGACGTGGTGCGTCCGTGACAAGTAGAGCTCGTCGTTTATAACCATGGCTTTATAATCATGAGTAAAAGCCCAAGGTATAGCAGCGCCTAGATCGTCTAAAAGTGCCTGGGCTCCATGTCGTTGTTTCTGGCTCGCTAGCCATTCTTCCTTGCTCGGAAGTGTGGCCCAGGAGTCATCTGGCTGGTACTTTTCGAGGGGAAAGTGGTCATCCAGGATTTCGTCGTTCTTGAGAGAAATTAGTCGTATAAACGAGTAGTGACGCTGGAATATGCCGATAGGCAAGCCACGTCGTCCACCTGTACGATGCCAGTTCATGACAAGGTGAGCCTCAGAAAAGATGATTTCCGGTCCTTGGGCTTCTGGTTTCCAAGTCCCTTCGGGCAAAAACTCGATCCGTGTTTGTTGATACCTTCGCCCTGACTTTGACGTGGCCATGAAGGACCAGAGATTCTTGACTTGAGGACCGCAGGTCTGATGTCTGTGAGTTTGCCAGCCTTTCTGGCCATCACGGTCAATCAAGCTGAGTTTCAAGCAATTGAAGCAAACGAAAGTATCCGGTCGTCCTTGTTCCAAGAGGAGTAGGAGCTCAAACAGGTCATTTTTACCAAGCCCTGGAAACTTTCCACTCGGACAGAAATATTCGAATGATTCTTTGCAGACCAGGGCAAGGGCACGGTGGGATGCTTTTGGCAGCTGATCGAAAATCTGAATCATCAACGATGGAGGGAGACGGACAAGGCCGAATTTCTGTCGAGGAATGTCCATTTTCGATGTCATTTCAGGATTCAACAAAAATGTTCGAGGTGCTGATTCACTTCTGTTTGAGAAAAGTTGGTTGAGAAAGAATCTCGATGATTTCCAGGATGTCTGCTGCGTGTGAGTGAGGATATTGCCCGAGAAGGAAAAAATGGGTTTGCATGATTGCTCAATATAAGCATTGAGACTTGAAGCTTTAAAACCTTGATATTTATCACTTGTTTGTTGAGGGAACAGCCCATTGTTTGAGTTTGTTGTTGTTGCCTCACAGCCAAAGCATCATCTGGACTCAAAGCCTTTACACTCAAAGTATACCTACTGAATGCCCTCATTTATCTTTCAAAACCAGTATTACCCGTGCCCACATTTCAATACAACAGTTACGAATGGACTTGATAGCCCAGGTAAGTTGTATGAAAGACAGAGAGTACCATTTGAAAAGTTGTTGATTTGTTCCGATGTCCAAGGTACTCAAGCACCAGATATTGCCTCCTTAGCCAGGCCACTTTGAGACCCAACGAAGGCCATAGCAGAGTTCTGTGCACATGAATGTGTAAACAAGAAAGGGTTTTCAGCAGCTTGACATGGGCCACACAAGTCTTTCAAAAGAAGACACAAAGTCAAGTCATTCGAGTATGTTTGCCCCTGAAGATGGTCCAATATAAGACAGACACATTTTTTACACAACAAAGACCCTCATGCTCTCAATGACTAACTGGATGATTCTTCATCCGAGTTCTCACCGAATACCGAGTTCAAACTACAAACATGAAAATAAAGTTTTTTCTCCAAAAGAGCCTCATCGGTGCTTGTCCTCTCACCCTCGGAACCCCTATTGTACGAGTGAGGCAAAAACACCAACTGCCGTGCTCACGTTATCACAGCCAAGATGCCGCGGAAACTCCAAACACGGTCTAGTCAGTGTCTAAAGGCGTAGTTCCTCACTTGGGAAACTCCACCCTCTTGGTTCCCATCTGCCCGGAAAAAGCCCCATCTCAAGAAAAATCGTACCATTATCCACAATAGAGTCGAAACTTTTGTCTAACTTTTATCTAAGGATATTTGCCTCCTTCCGGGCTTCAGCCTCTTTTTTTCGGTTATTTGGTCTTGGCATTGTATCGTGGTTGTCTGATCTGAGTCGTTGTGTGAGGTCCGTGATAGTTTACGCTAACCCTGGAGCCTCATCGGAACCAACTTTCTCGCAGCAGTCCTCGCTTGATTCCGAGATATCACCTTCGGGCCGTTTTAAGATGTATCACTGTTATTTGGATGCCTAAATCTGCTGAGATAAAGAGAAAAATGACCAAAAACCGCCACATTGATACAGCTTCCACTCTATTTGCTGGTCAGTAGTTGATGTAGATACAAGCTCAGGAAGATTTGTACAATTTTCCCACCAACCAAGTCGAGCCTCTAGTCAGTTTTAGGCCTAAGAGTAGGTTTACATACACGTAGCCCCAGAAGGCTTCATAAGGGCTCAGTAGAGGAACGAGAGCAGCCAAAATTGAAATCGAAAATAGCCACGCGGAAGCTCGGAAGTGATGGTGTCCACATGAAGACAGGTCTCCGGCTTTCATTTAAGCATCCCTTAGGACAAGTATCTAAAAGGTTAAGGCTCAAGAAAAGAAAACACAAAGAGTCAGGGGTAAAGGTGCAAAGCATCTCGAATATACCGGGGAATTCAACCCGGTGGCCGAGATCCTCGCCAAGAACGACCAAACAAGTTTCAATATCGACTTGCAGCCCCCGAGAGAAGGTCTCATACCAAACGGCGCACCGTGCACATGATCGGAAGCCGGGAGTGGCGGGGCGCTTCCGGAGGCGCTTCCGATCCTGACCCCCTGACCACCTCTCATCCGTCTTCCGCTCCGTGTCTTGCCTTGCTCCGACCTTAGAGGGCTATAAGAAATTTGATTTCCACTCAAAAGCAATGTTCTCCTTCTCCAAAAGCGCATAAGGAATCCACCAGAGGGATGGCGTGAGAGCTCAAGTCATCAGGGGCTCACAACCCTGATGCTACCATCCCTGAATGAACGTGACGACCCATGACCAAGAAGCGCTATTCAACTCGATAAATGCACCCATATGATATTACTTCATCCTTTGATAACGTCGTTATGTAATAAGCTGCTGGTAGATGCGCCAGTGCAAGGCTAGGATGACGAGCTTCACAACTTGTGAGCGGGCACTGTTGCAATGAGCAACCCCAGACATGTTGTCTGAGCTGGGTATCTTGGCGCCTCCTTTCCTTCGTGACCTACTCGCCATTCTCATGCGTCTAAGATGGCCACTCGTAAGATGTTCAGGGGTGGGGGATTATCAAATCCTTCGACCAAGACCAAAACGAATCCCAGCTCGAGGAGCGTGCTGTCCAGCCCAAATAGCAAACTCTCGATGCCAGCTGGCTTCATTCTATCCGCTTGGACAAAACAAGTCAACTGGCAGACAACTTCGCGACCCGAGATCCGCGGCACTTGCGCGGATGCTGCCCAAGTGTCAAAGTTGATGCCTAGAGGGTCAGGGGTTGAGACAAGAAGTCTTTGCCCAGACAAAACCTTCCCCTTTGAAAACCTGTAAACACTGCCTCGGTAAACGATAATGACCATGGTTGCAGATCCACGAGCCTAAGCCTACTGTCTCCAGAGCTTCCAAGAGCACTGGCCATGGATCGCCAGAGCCAGCATGGGGCCGCGTCCGTCGCGTCGTTGGTCTCGTCGGTCCGGCCTGTCGGTGGGGCGAAGCCGTGATCGTCAGCCAACTGCCGTATTGACATCCTGTCATGCTCGGCGGAACAGACGTTATGTCTCAACAGTTTCAAGTGATCGGCTGGCTCCCGTGCCGGTCGGCGCCAGCAGGCTGTTTTCTCCCTTTTCGAATATATGCAGCTTTGCCTGCTGGACGAACATGGGACCTCCTTGACCACCAACACCAGCTAGGTGGTCTAGACCATCCGGGCCGCGGCAACTCTATAGTGATTGGACTGGAAGAAGCCGGCTTGGCGCCGAATATGCCGCATCGTGAGCCTCTTCTTCTTGTCAAGTCTATACAAGACTCAGATATTGTTCACATGCGGAGAGAACATCGACGCTTTGACACCGGGAGACCCTAGCCGACTCGTTAGCATGCCTTACTTGTTAAGCAAGACGTCAACCTTGGAGCCGCGGTCGATCCACTATGTAAATGTAAGTGATTCATCCTCAGGAGTTGCTGTTGGACCAGCGGCTGCAGAGCCGTTATCTAGCCATCTGTCTAGTGAAACGGCTGCTCCACGAGTCAGATGACAGCATTCTTGGTAAACCCGGCGCCTGGAGATGGCATTTGGGATTCTCATCCTAGGAAGCAACTCCAACTTCCCCATGACATCGTGGCTGTCCTTCTTGTCATGGCTCTTGCTAGACACACCCAGACTGACTCGGCTGCAGTATCCGCCTGGCCATTTCGGGGCCGACCAAGCTATTCGTCGAACCATCCTGACACAGCCGGGGTCCAAACTTGGGTTCTCCTCCTATTGCCTAATCAAGCAAGCAACGCAAGGATGTAGAACAGAACAGCGTCAAGGCCCCAGAGTGCAGAGCCTTGTCGTCAACAGAAGCCTGGAACACTGAGACACGGCAGAGAACCCCCGGGTTTGCCTCATCGAATAGCAAAAGAGCTGTCTCGACCTCTTGATGTGAAAAAGACCCAACTTGATAAGTCAAGGCAAACCGACCCCCATGTCACATTGGAAATGATCACATGCGCAGACTGGGTCATCAACTAGCCTCTGAGGATATGGATATCCGGCCGAGTCCCGCCTTGTGGGTTTGACAAGGGCGGCGGCGGGTAGATCATTGAACCAGCCGAGGACAGGCATAGAGGCATTTGGTCGACAATTGGCGCAATCTGGACCGCGTCAGTGGGATCGAGTTTCTCCCTCGACCTGCCCCCGATGAATGCCTTCCCCCCTCCGGATGACCAGATTGGTGCTAGGTGAGCAAGGGACGTCCATCCGCCATTGCAGAGGTCTCAGGAGACATTGCTGTACCCGCAACGGCGCTTGAGCTAACATGGTGGATGGCGATCAGATATCAAACCCTATTGAAAGAGCAATGTCGTACCATTTCTCTCGATCCATCTCATCCATCTCAGAGCAACCGTAAGCATGTGCAACCGCACCAGAGTCCCCTCACACCTGAAGGAAAAATTCTGAAAGGGTGTGGTGTCAGGGAGTCGAGCAAACGAGATGACAGGTGCCATTGCACAAGAGTGGGCGCAGTTGCAAAGCAATCACCAGCCCGTCGAAACTCTGCTGTGAGGGGACGTTGCCACGCCAATCCCCAGTCAGGAGAGACGCGATGACCAACCACCCTCCTCCAGGAACGTCCCAAACTGTGGTTGGAATAGCACGCCCAGAGTGCGAGGTCCACAGCTAAATTTCCTTGAACTCGAGATCCGTGCGCGAGGCGAATGTGGCTCACTCGTTCTCTGTCTTGTCTTGTTTTCTCTCCCCTCACGCTTGCAGACCGTCGCACTTTGGATAGCCCCAAAGCTTCCCCGACACGCGAACGGTCTCGACGCAGAGGCCGTACAGCCCGGCCATCCAAGGCAGGAAGGGAGGCCTTGTGTTACCTGGCAAAGTTCCTGAGCTTCAGCTATGGCTGATTTTGCTCGCGAGACGAGGTACAGTCCAGTAAAGTACAGCACACTCTCAGCCCAAAGACGCCCGCGCCAAGGCGGAAACGGCCGTGTGCCTGGCATAAGCAACCGACCGTGTTGAAGAGCGCCCTCCAACAATGCAATGGCACTTTGTGCATCGACAAACAAAAGACATAGAGTTGTCGATATTTCTTCATCCTCGCTCGACTGAGTCGTCAGGGCCGTGACCCGGCCGGATGAGTCGGAGACTCGGACCCGTCGGACTGACCAGGCCAGCCCTATGAAAGACGCCATAAGGGACGGTCGATTTGAAACGGGGATACGAAGAGCCTTGGCTTCGGGCCTACTGAGGTGTGCCCCTGGAGAGCACGCCAGCAAATTGGAGGCGCCATCAAGGGTCGGTTTCATGTCTAAGATAGCCACGCAGCGTGGTGTCACGGACGTCGCAGTGCACAGGCCTGTTCTGCGCTGAGCTGCAGGGTGAATCTCAGGCCCTCTCACCAACTCAATTGTCGACACCCCAGATCAGAATCTTCAAGGTTTGCGCTTGAGACCGTTGACTCTTGTTTTCCGATGCATCGCGGATCATTTCCCCGTCAAACCTATCCTGGTTCGACGTTGCATTGCGAAGCGGGGTCATGCGAGCTGACGACCTACAGTACTGTACACGGACGGATCACCAACGAGCCAGAGGCACCGTTTTGCTCGACATTCGCAGTAGAGTTTTACTCTATCGTGGCCGCCCTGGACGGTAGAGGAAAGGCCATCCATCTCTGGCTCTCCCAGCCCAGACCTTTCATCATCCATCAGGCCCCAGGGCCAATCAGAGAGCTCGGAGCTATTGCGTAGGCTTCCCTCCATCGGCGCCCTCCGATAGGGTCCAGCAGAGCAAACGTTGGCGTCCTTGGTAAGAAACGGACTCTGCCTGGACAGCTGGTCCGGTCGGAATCTCCAACGTCGCCATCTGTTCCCCAATGAGGATCAGTGCGGGCGCCAGTCGATCCGGGAACAGAGGTGGAGCTGCTGAGGCTTGGGTCCAAGATAATTGCGTCCATCTCCCGAAGGTGTTGTAGCATTGTAAGCAGAGCCTGCAGGCGGCTGTATGTATGTAAGCTTGGGGGACGATCGGCTGCTGAGGAGAGCTTCAGTTCTCTAAGCGAGCCAAAGCTTGAGCGTTGCACCCATCCCCTCCTGGACGCAGTCAGACAGACATCCGGTCTGTGGCGACCTGAAATCCGCCGTCATCCAGAAACAACAAGGAATTGTTTGCTTTTCGTTTTTCTCGCTGCCATCAGCCGCTCTGTTGCCCTGCCCCTGCAGGGTCCTACCGCCGCCCAGGTACCCAGAGTCCGAGACCCAGCCCGCACAAACAGCACGTTATCTGCCAGGCTTGCATCTACCTCTTGGACTGGGAAAGCCCTGTGACGCCCTGTGGGTATTCGGACTCGAGCTCCGGAGGTTTTGGTTGTTGAGTTTTGGAGGCAACAAGGTAGGCAGTGGAGGCAAAACGGCCGCCCGGTGCCAGGGACTCGGCAAACCTTGAACTCGGAGGATCAAGGTCGAGACCAGAATACGCCAAAAGCCATCGGCGATCATCCAGGAGCCTCAAGATGTGACCCAAAAGCCACTGGCTGGGGGTGGCCTTGCCGTATTGGACAGCGGAGATGCGCCGTGGTTGAGCTGGAAGCCACTAACTGCTGCTCCTGGGCCTGAGCAGCCCTCAGCCATCCATTCCATGTCGTACCCTGGGCCGTAAATCATGGATCAGTCAGTTATCAACTTCTGCAGCATGAACCCTTGAAGATGCACTCGTCCCAACCAACAGACGGCACTTGCTTTTGTGCTGGGTTGAGCTGCAATGGCACAGCGCGGCTGGCTGAGCATCCGGTCCGTGACATCATCCTAGAGCTCTGCCGATGAGATAGACGGTCGATTGCTGAGGGAGCGAGGAACTTCCCTCTCATCATTGCCGTCTCTGGGGCCCAGGCCAATCCATGCACGTAGCACGTATTTGGGCCACACCTCTCGACGTGTTTAAAACCATGCGAACGGGCGTTAACCTCAAGTTGATGTGCCTTGGTGCCTTGGATGCATCGCATGGAGCTCATCCCAACCGTCAGAAAGCCTCAGAACGCCTGCTGATCTTCCTGTCCACCAAGTTGTGCGCCGCTCGTCAGCCAGCCAGCTGTCGTCAAGATGCTAGCACCGGATGGGGATTCGAGCAGCCGATGAGTTCCTGATCAACTGGGTCAAAGCTTAGCTCCTAGTTTAGCTCCATTGCCCGTCCAACTCGGATGCAAGCAGAGATGGGCCGGGCCCTCCCAGCCCTGGGGCCCCAGGCGTTCCGTTCATCTCTGAGAGCCAAGCTTTGTTCCCGATGGACCCTATCCCGCAGATGGTTGAAATCTTCGGCCGAGTAGTGGTGGTCGGGCTCTGGGCCGCTTGGGCTCGGCCGTCGTCGGCTTCCCGCGAAACGCAACCGTCGCCGTCACATCGAACGGCGATTGATCGATTGGGTGACAATTGATAGCCCCCTCGATTGCGACGAGCTTGCTTTGAGATCGATCATACCCCGTTGTCACGGCTGCGATGCCGAAGTCGCCGTTCGCCGACCTCGAACCCAAAGAAACTCTCGGAACTCACCGTGCTCTGTCCAATCTGTCTGTGCCACACCGGCTGCAACCAGAAATGTTGCCACGTTGAGGGCTGGGTTTGAACGTTTTCTCTGAGACATTCTCGGCGGGTTGTCAAGCCCCAGAAGGCGCACATCAGCGTGGCTCTCTGCTCTGACGAGGTCAAGGCTACTGGGACACGGCCAAGTCTCGTCCTCGTCTTGGGAGGTGGCAGCATTCATTTTCCAGGAGTAGGAGAATCCAAACGCCACCGTCCCTGCTTCAAGGTACCGCACCCATTGGATGCCAAAGTTGCCCATGAAATTTCGCTCGAGTTGCCGTATCAGAACAATGGCGGATGCGGAGGTCCCTCCGGAGTCTGAGCCCAGGGCATTTGATGCACTCCTCTCTTGCCCGCCCTAGTGCAGCTTGTGTCCGAGGATAATAGCTGGACACACCATAGACCGTTTTGGCAACGGATGCATTCTCCTCCCCCAGCAAGCGACCTGCTAGCAGACCTGCAAGATGATAGTGGCCTGGCACTGGACGTGGGCTAAGGCAGCATCCGAGAGGAGCCCGGCCCAATCAAGGGCACTGCATCTGAGAGCCCAAGACTGAGGGGCTTGCTGCTGACCCTGTCATCTTGCAGAGACTGTGGCGGGCGGCATCTGAGAATCTCTCGCTCCCCTCTCGCTCTGATCGGGAAAGTCTATTTTCCCCTCACGGCCTAGCCTCTGATTTGCGCTGTCTCCGCTTCCTAGGCCGGCCAAGCTTTTGGCTACTGGGCCCAATGGTCGCATTCCGGCGAGGTCTGGTCCTTGGGTGGCTGTCTGGTGAGGGGAGCTGCCATACGTATTTGATCGACCCGTGCCCTCAATCAATGTTGTGCTCGTGTTCCTGAATTGCCATCGTCAACATTGACCCCTCGCTGAGAGGTACTGCTCGCTCCAGCTCCAGCTCCAGTTCCAGCTTATCAGCTTGGTTCCGTTCATCTGTCCATATATCAGCCAACCTCCCCTCTCACTTCTTTGCCCACGCAACGCACCTAAGCTCTTGCTTCCCACTCTACCGCCCTGCAAGCACCACGCCTTCGTACATATCCTCTCTTGGTATCAGAAGCTCGCCACGTCAACTGTTCCCACATCAGCAAAGCTTCTCAACCTTTGTTCACGCACCTTACTGTGGTCAGAGGGCCATAAAACTCACCCCTATAAAGGATCAAGCAGAGCCATTGGGCCGCTCATACGACAGGTCCTTCGATGGCTGCTTTTGTTCACTCCTATCCCCACGCAATGGACTTTGCATTTGGGTCGTCCATGGGTGCAATGGCCACGACGCCTTCCCCAGGATATATGATGACTCCATCTCCATACTACACCAGAACACCCTCGCCCACCGACCGAAGCAACATGGTGTACCAGCCACTTCCCAGTCAGGCGCCCGATGCATCCTTCTTTGAGGAAGCAATCGGAGGCTCTCCAATGCCCCAGGACATCCCCTTTGGCATCATCCAAGGGCCGTCCCAGTATAGCACCGCACCAAAAATCCCCGATTCTCCACAAAGGATAATGCCGACCGTTGAGGCTGACACAAAACCCAATCGCCGGACCCGGAATCGACGACAATCACAAGCAAGCTCGAGCATGTCGGAGGAGATGAGTGTCCCCAGTCTTGCCCCAGAGTCCCCGAAGCAGAAGAAGCGAGGTCGAAAGCCCAAGAACGAACCAAAGGAGCCAGGTAAAGGACGCCGGAAAGCGGAACTGGATGAGGATGATCTTCCCAAAGACCCACGACGTCGACGCATTCTCGAACGCAATAGGATTGCTGCCACCAAGTGTCGCCTGAGGAAACGGGATGAAGCATCAGCTCTTGCATCCAGAGAGCAAGCCATGGAAGACCAAAATCGCTACCTCTCTTCATGCTTCGACACGTTGACTGCTGAGATCTATCATCTCAAGACCCAGCTTTTGCAACACACTGATTGCAATTGTGTCCTCATCCAGAAGTACATTGCCAACGAAGCAAAGAAGACCGTCGATGGTCTGCTCTCTTGTTCTCAGGCATTCCAGATGGACAATGACTCCATGAGCCCATACCGTCGAGGTTCAAGCAATAGCGGCACCAGCCCCACAGAGTCTTTGGGAGTGCCTACACCCGAGTTTGAAGGTGTTTCGCCAACTTGGTCACATCCCTTCCAGCAAGCCCAAGCATCATCTGAAGTCGGCGAGGACATGTTTGACATGACCATTGACCAGTACAACAAGGGCGCGATGGCCATGCATGGTCAGCCCATCTCCAACCTTCCCCTACCTAATTCTGAGTCGGAGATGTTTGTTGGCATGGGGTCTCAACCCCAGCATGTGGATGGGATAAACTGGGACTCTTCTTGGGGTTTTCGATAACAGCGATAACCGGCTGAGTCGTGATATACGAGCGACAGAGCAATGTTGATGGCATGCCCGCTTCGGTTGCAAATACCTCATCTGTACATGGAGGTTGCTTGAGTAATGTCCACGCCGGGTAGCCATGGTCCTAGGAGTTTAGCGAGCTTTGTGGTTGATCCAGATTTTAGCCAGCTGGGTTTCGTGTTCTTTGGGAAAATAAAAGCTCCATAGAGCAATGCCATATTCGATCATCCGTCCCAATTCGCATGCTGCCGCCTGATCCCTGGTTGATATCCTTGATACACGGAGTTGTCCTGGTATGAATTGACGTCCGTAAATTATGAGGCCATCCAGACGTCCGCGGCTGCTCATGTCTCGAGTATGAGCAACAAACTTCTCCATATGGAAGCGGTGTATAGTTGATCTAACGCATTCGACGCTCGGGAGATCCGCCCTACCACCGTGGTTGCTGCATTAGCATCGACCCACCTCCAGATCTTGACATGATCTATTCTCGGTTTGTGATAAGGCAATGGCCACAGCACGTGGTGTACGCTACAAGGCAACATGGAAAAGCAGCCTTGGTGTTGAAATTCGAACTGTTCGGATCAGTCGGACGAGACTGGAGCCGTCGATTCAAGTGTTGTACGGGTTTCTAAAGTCGACTAGAATTGTTCGAGAACTTCAAACAGACAGGGCAACTGAAGAGGAATTAATTGCCATGCCCAAGAGGAAGGTGGATCGTTGTATCTGTCACCCACCCAGATCGCAGAGTGTGGGGGTGAACCCAGATCTCGTTCCTCCCCTGCAGCTGATTGAACGGCTGCAAGGGAACGCGCCCAACACGGCGATGGTCAATATTGGGACCCCGGACTTGGCGGTTCGGCATCGTCGACCTGACCGCTCAGGTTCTCGCTTCGGGGTTCGATGCAAGACGCGACCAACAAAGAGCCCGGGTGGAGGAGGGAAATGAGATGGATGCAGATGCGAAAGTCGGTGAAAGCAAACGAAGCAAGTTGCGATGGGTCCCATGGATTTCGACGCCCTTGACTCGCAGGGCTAAAGGTCGCGTGGGCACGTGCAGACGTCAAAGACCAAGCCCAAGTTATCATCTGGTCCAGTAGCTAGCTAGCGTGGAAGAACTTCGCAGGGTGATGGATCAGATGTGCAGGCCGTTGTCAAGACTGCTGTCTGTAAGGAGGCGTTGGCTTGGACGTTGAACTGGCCAACGGCGCAGATATTGGATGCTGGGAAGGCTGTCATGACGAATAAACAGCCACCATTAAACCTTGTTGCCGATTTGCTCTGACGGCTCAGCCTGGGCTGTTCTGCATGTTTCGTTGCTTCTTTTGCCCACGTCTTTGCTTCTTCCTGGATACAGCTGTGCGGCCGTTGCATGGTTGAGCCGTGCAGCACCTGAAGCCGGCCGACGTATCACACGCTGCTCTCCTGTTGAGTGGCATGGTTTAACCCAAGGCCTGGATGTTGAGAGTGGCGTGCCAAATTGAGGCCGACCGTCATCGGCTGGTAATGGTAAACCCGAATTGGAGAAGCTCGAAGGCGGGAGAGCGGGACACGGGAGCACGCGAGCCTAGACCATGGTAAGATTTTGCAGTTCGAGGCGGCAAGAGGGAAGAACGCTGACCGGACATGGAAATCGTGCGTTTTAATCTGGGTTCCGGAACGGCTCATTTGATCCAACCTGGGGTGAACTGAACCTGCAGATGGGACTGGAATCCCACATCGGTAATAGTGACGGCATCCCTGGGACATGGACATTGACTCTGACAAAGAGCCAGGGGTGTCGTGAGGCGATCCAAGTCACTGGAAGTCGGTTAACGCCAATCAGCCTCTGCGAGGCGCGTGAGACGGTGGCCAGACTTGAGTGGGTACAAGACAAGAATGGCTTCGTAAACGACGACCCTTGTCACGAGTTAGGGAAATATCCCCCCTTCGGTCCACGCGTCCTGAATCGTATTTCAAGCTGATGGTTTCCGCAAACGTAGACTTTTAATCATCGTTATTCGTGAGTGGAAGTCTCTTGGGCCATCAACCGTGTCCCAATTGAAGTTGCCCCTGCTTGATTGTTTCGGAGTCGGCGGAGCCACGCGAACAGGCATCATCCATCACTCACTCCATCTCCCTGCGTACCTGCATTCGAGCCGCGCGAAACAAACAAACGGAGTCTCTCATGTGAGAAAGCGCATGGGAATCCCAACGTTTGACCGGTAAAATTGCGAAGTAACGCTCGTTTTTGCTTTGTCGTTGGTTACACAAGGAATTGGTCAGGGGAAAAGAATTTGACCAGGCGGCGAGAATTGGACGGGAGGATCTATCAAACGCGACATCAACCAACGAATCGGCCAACGACCATCGGCAACTCCTCCACTCGAGCCAATTCGACGCGTGGAAGGCCTCAAAGAGCGGTGGTTCCGGAAGGCATCGTGCTTGAAGAGATTGGACGAATCCCGATCGGGATTGGGCAGTCGCTGAGTGAGAAGACTTTTCACTCTCACAGCTGACGATCTACAGCTGGAAGGAGCGTCCCGTGAGCAACCTCAACATCGCACCTTTCCTCGAATCAACCAGCCCAAAACAGCAGCCGCGACACAGCATCCGCCGTGAAAGAAGAAGCAGCGAGAGTGTGCAGGCGAGACCCTGTTGGTCACGTTCCACCGCGTCCTGTGATCGCGATTCCCTTAACTTGCACTCTTCCATTGGTCTCTCAGATCATCCTTCATCGGAGCCAGACTTGAGCTTCAAGTCGATTTCCGCCATCGACGCCGCGTATCGGATCACGACCGGCCAGTGGGACGCTCATTTGAACAGGCCAAAGGCCGTCCCTTTTCCCACTTTCCTCCTTTCTGCAGGACCCCTCACGCCAGCCGTCGATACCCTTTTCACCGTCATTCTGACAAACCAGTCCTCACTCAACTATCTCGTCTCTTGGTCGAGTTATTGCCCTTCTTTCCAAGAAAATCATCCCAGGCACGATCAGGATAGGTGCACTCTCTTGACCGGCCCAGCTGGTCGATCAAACCTTCATCACGATGGCAGCCGTCTCACCGGCAGAGTCCGCCTTAGTGGTCCTGTACTACGTCTATCCGGCCGCTGTTTTCCTCTACTTCATCGTCTCTTCGCTTGTTTCGGCTTGCACAGTGGCCGCCTCCAAGAAGAGCGAAAATGGCAAGAAGAACCGCCCCAGCCGCACGACTACTCTGCTGCTTTCCCTCCTCTGCATCTTGACGTTCGTTGCTCAGCTAGCCGTGCTTGGTACTGAGGCATTCCTGGCGCGAGAGTGGCCTACTCAGGATCACATCATCATCGGACACTTGTCTTGCATTCTGGTATTTGGCATTCACCTCAGCCGTTGCCTTGACATTGAGGATGACCCATCATACCCTTTCGTCGGCTCCTGGCTGCTCGGTCTCGTCTTCGATGCCATCATCCTCGCTTTGTCGGCAGGCCTGGGACTCTTGCTCCAGCCCAACATTTTCAGCATCGTTGATACAGCTGTGGTTGCTCTGCGCTGCCTCTCGTTTCTTTTGTTGGTTGCTCTTTTCACTCTCAGCCCCTCACTCAAGCCAAGCACGGATGAGGAGCGGCAACCTCTCCTCCCCAAGGACACGACAACCTCGCCCAGCAGCCCCACTGTCCTGTCTCAGCATAGCCAGGAGTCTGGATATGGATCAACGCTACAAGCTGAAGAGGAAGACACCGAGGAGACTCCCGAGTATAACTGGGAGCGACGTGAAAGGGAGGCCAAAGAAGCTATGAAGAAGCGACTCGAAGAAGGCGGTAATTGGTTTGAGTACGCCAAAGGATTCAAGGTATGACATGCTCCGGCCCTTGGTTCAATCGCATTGACACCGAACTGGTGACTGACTTATTCTTAGATCCTCTTTCCATACGTTTGGCCTGTTGGCAATATCGGTCTTCAGCTTCGTGCCGCGGCAGTTTGCCTGTGCTTGTTTGGTTCCAATGCGCTCCATTTGCTCATTCCTCGCCAGACAGGTATCATCATGGACAGTTTGAGCGGATCCGACCAGACCAACCCTTGGCTCGCCGTCGTCATCTTTGCTGCTCTCCGTTTGGCCGCCTCTGAGTCGGGTATCGAGCTGGTTCGTCAATGGCTCTGGGTCCCCGTCAAATATTATTCACATGACGCCCTGACGCGAGCTGCTTACTCGCACATGATGCATCTTTCGGCCGATTTTCACGACTCCAAGAGCTCTTCGGACATGATGATGGCCATCTACGGAGGCAGCGCAGTTTCCAACGTGATCGAGAACGTTCTGCTCTACGCTGTTCCCATGCTCATCGACATGGGGGTGGCCGTCGTCTATCTTTCCATCACCTTTGGACCCTACGAAGGACTGATTACTATGGCAACAGGAGTCTTTTTTCTACTCATCGCCAGCAGACTCGTTGCCAATTCCAAGGCGGCAAGTCGCAATCGTGTCAATGCATTGTACGAGGAACACTATGTTCGACAGTCAGGCTTCCTTGGATGGCAAACCGTCAGTGCCTTCAACCAGATTGGCTATGAAGACAACCGACACGCCAATGCAGTCACCAACCGCTGGCTTAGGGAGCAGCAATACGTCCTCGGGTGGTACATCTCGATCGGATTTCAGACCTTGGTGCTTACATCTGGTCTCCTGGCGAGCGCCTTCTTGGCCGTCTACCGCATCAGGGCTGGACATGCAACCCCCGGTCAATTTGCTATGCTTCTCATGTACTGGGCTCAGCTGACATCTCCCCTTCAATTCTTTGCCAAGTTGGGCAAGAATGTCAGTGACGACTTCATCGATGCTGAACGGCTGCTCGACATCATGAGAACCCAGCCATCTGTTGAGAACCAGAAAGGAGCTCGGCCGTTGAAGTTTGTTGCTGGCGAGGTCGAGTTTGACAAGGTTTGCTTCAGCTACGACAAAAAGAAGGGCATCATCAAAGATGTGAGCTTCCATGTTCCGGCTGGACAAACGGTTGCATTTGTTGGAGCCACTGGAGCAGGCAAATCCACCCTGATCAAACTGTTGGACCGGTTTTACGACGTTGGCGAGGGATCTATCCGTATTGACGGACAGGACATCCGAGATGTTGATTTGTTCAGGTTAGAATGCGTGTGACCTCTGCTCACTGTGTTAACTTGCTAACACATCACAGTCTTCGTGATCGAATTGGAGTTGTACCCCAGAACCCGATTCTATTTGACGACACGATCATGAACAACGTTCGGTACGGAAGAATCACCGCGAGCGACGAAGAAGTGTTTGAAGCATGCCAAGCAGCGTGTATTCATGATAAGATCAAGGGCTTTACCCATGGTGCGTTGTTCTTCACGGGTCGTCTAAAGACCGTTGCTAATGCGAAATAGGCTACAAGACACGAGTAGGAGAACGAGGCGTGTAAGTAGTCGGAGAACCAGGTATATGATCGCTCGCTCACATTCACAGTAAACTCTCTGGAGGCGAGCTCCAGCGCATTGCAATTGCCCGAGCAATGCTGAAGAAGCCAGACATCGTTTTGTTGGATGAGGCTACCAGTGCAGTTGACACAGACACTGAGCAGCAGATCCAGGTATCTTTCAAGAGACTATGCCAAGGACGAACTACTTTCATTGTTGCGTAAGTAATCTCAGGCGTATTTCAGTGGCCTATTCTAACCATAATAGCCATCGCCTATCAACCATCATGAACGCGGACCGTATCATCGTCGTCGAAAACGGCGAGATCCTTGAGCAGGGCAACCACGATGAATTGATTGTAGCCGGTGGAAGATACGCAGACCTCTGGTCGAAGCAGGTCTTTGTCCGATCGAATGATGAAGACAAGAACAACTCGGCTGGTCAAGCAGGATTTGTTAACGACTTGTCCTCGGAGCAGACCAGAACAGAACTGTCCAAGGTCAACAAGCCCGCGCCAACGGCCAACGGAGGAGCCGACTCGTCGAAGCCGGAAGCCAGTGGAGAGGAACTAACATCAACCCCCAAGCGCAAGCAAGAGGTAGAGTCAGCCGAAGCAAAGTAGCCTTTGGCGATTCTAACCTCTACTTGTAGGGAACCCGGTTGAATCCTGTTGCCGCCACGTTTACGCCACGGACGCTCGCCAAGGCCAGACAAACTTTCGCAACTGAGACATCCGAGGAATCCGAGGTTTCCGGGACGCAGAGTGAAACGATGGGCACGAGCCTACAGACCAGCCGTCAATGGTCTGATGAAGTTGCTGAACAAGATGAAGCCAGAACGAAGACCGCGGGCTCTGATCAACTCTAGGAAGGACAGCCCGTCAGTGATGGCGAAAAAGTCGGACTTCGAGCTGGATCCAGAGCAAAACGCCAGGCTTTCATCGCAGCCGTGGACCGTGCCCTCAAGAACCGTCCAGGTCATGCCGAATCTGAGGATCAGAAGGCTGAGGAGGCGCCTGAAACCAGTGTGACCCAAGATGATGGCGTCCGTGCCCCATCTTTTGAGCTCAAACTCCCATGCTACTCTCGACGGGTCCAGTCCAAGAGCGAGCCATCCCAAGTGTCGCAAACATCGGAGGGTCAGCTGTCGGAGGGGAGTGATACAGAGGAAGCGGCCTTGGATCCTACCTCAAAGGAACCAAGGTCTCCGGTTAGTGACTCTCGTCAACAAGATGCTCGTTTTCTAACAGGCCACAGGTCTATCGTCACGTCTCACTCCCTTCAATGAAGAGCGGTACAACAAGTGGCTCGCAAATTCCCAAACCCATCGAACACACTAATGCATTGCCCTCGATCGCGCAGAGCGGAGGCAACCAGACACCTACCATTGCTCGCTCACCGGAGAAGCAACCTCGTGGTCAGAAAACGGAGCCCCTACGAAGTAGCAGCGCGACCTATATCCCGGCCGGCGCAGGGAGCTCCTCGGGCAAGGAGAATTCGGGTGCCAGAATCATGAGCGACAACAGACCCGTCATGCCACCGAGTACCAATATGCCCAACAGCAACGGACCCTCGGGCGGCAACAATGAACCCGCCGTATCCAGCCAGCGTCGTGGCAACCGCGGGGGTCGGCGAGGGAAAGGGTCCTGGTATCGCGGCCGACGAGGTCGAGGAAGCTACCGAGGCGGTGCAGCTGGTACGCAAACAGGCTAGAGTATCACAAGCATGACTTGTGCATCGATATAGATACCGGATGACGACGGACGATATTACTTACAATGTCAACGGATTACTGGCAGGAAAGGTTTAGGGGGGAAGCATCTCTCAAACAAACAGGACATGGTCGGCAGGTCATGGATTTAATATGGCGTTATCGGCAATAGATAAAAGGCTTGAGGCAGGGTGACCGAGGTAATACTAGTGGTGGTTGTTAGACATGTATTCTATTCAGGGCGGCAGTGTCGGAGAAGGAACAGCATAGCAAGCATGCACATTTAGGGACCATGAGGAGCTTTTGTAGTTTCTATTCAAAGCTCAAAAAAGAAGCACGCACATTGCTGCGTTGCCACGTTTATCAATGCGTCGTCTCATCTCATCACAGTGTGTTGTTAACCCAGATCATCTAACGGCCATGGTATAATGTTGCCTCGTCTTCCACCTCCTTACTGTTGCGCACCGCCCTGTCCACCAGCACCACCAAAGGGGTTGCCTCCAGCACCAGGGCCACCACCGCCCATCATAGATCGAGCCCTGTGAGTATTGTTAGTCATGTTGTGAAGAGAAAGGAGACCAGAGACCAAGACTTACATCTCACCGATCTGAGGGTCAGACATGAGGCTGTTGAGATCGGGCATGCCACCGCCGGTAGAGTAGCGGTCGGCCATCTCGCGCAGACGAGGGTTGCTCATGAGGTTGTTCATCAAGTCAGGGTTGCTCATGAGCTTCTGGGCCATGTTGGCAAACATGGGGTTGCTCATGATGCTGCCAAGGTCGGGCATGCCACCGCCGGCACCACCAGCACCACCGGCGCCGCCAAACATGCTGGCAAGGTTACCAAGGTCGGGCATACCAGGGTTGGCGTTGACATCAACACCAACACCAGGGGCGGCACGGTTGAGCGAGTCCTCCTCAGCCTCCATCTCCTGGACACGGCGCTTGGCCGTCTCGTAACCCTTCTTCATGGCATCGGAACCACCGTTGCCCTCGTGCTCAATGCCACGGGCGTAAGCCTCCATGGCACCTCGAGCATCACCGAGAGCGAAGCGGGCGAGACCCAGACGGGACCAGGCCTTTGTGTAGCCGGGGTCGATGCTGACAGCCGCCTCGGCATCGGCGCGAGCGGAAGCGTGGTCCTTGTTGGCCGAGTGAGCGGCGGCGCGGTTGGAGAGGAAGACGGCGTTGACGGGGTTGAGGCCAAGAGCCTGGGTGTAGAGGTCGATGGCGAGGCCATAGTTCTTCTGAGCCATGGCAGCATTGCCCTTTGACTTGAGACCCTCGGACTCCTTCTTTTGCTCCTCGGTGGGCTCGGGGGCTGAAGGGGTAGAAGCAGAAGCGGCGGCGGCGGGGGGCTTGTCGGCGCGGGCCTTTTCAAAGACGGAGTAGATCTGGAGGAGGTTCTGGGATCCAACGGCAGCGGCGACGGCCGAGGTGTCGGTAGGGTCGACCTTGAAGGACTCGGCGATGCAGTTGACGGCCACGTCGATCGAGTCCTTGTCGTCGGCGGTGAGGGTGCCGTCATTCGTCGAGGCGGAGAGGAAGTCGCAGATGGCGAGCGCGAGGCGCTGCTTGGAGGTATGTGTGGACGCCTTTGTGAAGAAGAGTCAGCGATACAGCCTCGAGGCACAAAGGGAAGGGCACATACCATGGCGAAAGAGAGAAGAGACCTGTCAACAGGTCGTAGAGAGAGAGAGAGGGCGAGCTAGGTTAAACTGGAGAAGAAGAAGAAAAAAGTCTACTTGTTGAGATGTGATCCAAAAAGGCCAAGAGGAAGAGGAGTCGGAGACGGCGGTGCAAAAAGGGCCCCGCGGCTGAGGCGTCGTGGAGTTTGGGCTGGAAGGTTCCACGTGGGGCAGGCGTCAAAATGTGGGGGACGGTCACCGCGGTGAGGGATACGTATCTTTAGGTGAGTAAAGCAGGGGGATCCCAACGACTAAACATCATAAGATATCCATTCCTGGACAGATTAAGAATCACATCAACAAGGGCCAGATAAAGGCGATTTGTTCAATCATAGTCTTTTCATCTGCAATATCCCTTCAACCCGCTGTCACCTGCAGAGACACCCAAAACTCCATCTAATGCATACAATCATTCAAGTATACCTGGGTATGTCGAATACTCTGTCAACAGGTCCATCATCTCCCGTTTCGCCTCCTCTCCCGGTCAACGTTCTTCACCCGTCGCTTCCCTATGGCGGCCACCTTGCGGTACTTGGTGTACAGCCTAAGAACGTCCTTCATCACCACGTAGAGACATCCGCCTACCAGGCTTCGTCCCCATTGTTGCTGGAGTAGACCAGGTCGCCCCGTGCTTCCTTGCGGGGTTGCTATGGTCCATGACTTGGGGAGTGCTAGGCGAAGCAGTTCGCCCATGGCGTAGGAGAGACCTGGGAGGATCAGGGCGCTGACTATAGCATTGGATACTCCTGAAAGAATTGTTCCCAGCCCGGGCCGACGAGCCGGTGGCGCTTGGGGAGCTTCATGCTCGACTCGTTCCGCGGGTTGATTATCAACCGCGGGTGCAGGTGCGGGCGCAGCAACCACCGGGGCCGGGGCTGGAGCTGGAATAGGAACTCGTTGTGCTTCCTGCGCCGGACGTGGTGCAGGCTCGTCCTCGTCAAATCGTGCGTTTCCATGTCTTTGGGCACGCTCCTGCGCCCTCTCGACCCAATCGTCCTCGTCCTCTTCGGGTTCATCCTGAATCTCCTCGATGACGAGCTCGAGAACCATTCCATCCTCACCATCACCACCGATTCTCACCTGTCCTCCAGCCCCAGCCTCATTGTCTTGTTCGTCGTCGCCATCGTCCGCCTCCAAAGCCTCGATAAGACCATTGAGGAAACCCACAACGCCGCCCTCGCCGTTCCGTCGCTCGGGCTGACCGTCGTTGGCGGGGGGCTCATTCTGCCTGGGCTCGAGAGGGGGAAGACCCATGATTTGTCGGTTCAGGCTCACTTCGTAGGGAAAGGCAAACTCGCGCCAGGCGTTGAGGTATGCCGACCGGATGTAGGGGAATACGGCCATGACCAGCTGGGGCGAGGGTGGCCAGGTAAAGAAGTCGTCCTCGTGCATTGCCTGGTATACACCATACTATAGTTGAGTCGTTAGATGACGGCGCATTGCATGTTATAAGAACAAACGTTACATACCGCAGACGCTGTAGATAAAAAGACCTTATTGCCAATCCATGGCATCAGCTGCCCAAGCAACAGAGCGGGACCAACGTTGGTCAGCACCAGCGCATTGCGCAACCTCTTGCCTCTGTTCAAAAAGACTCTCGAGGCCTCTCCATGAGTCCAGACCTCAGGGCCCAGGATAAACTCGGTCAGAGCCTCGCGACCGGAGAAGCAATACAAGGCCAAGGCGCCGTACATCTGCAGACTGAACTGCACGCCCAGAGTAACAGACCCGAGCAGCATAAAGGGACTCGCGCGGGTGAACTTGGATGCGACGACATCCGTCAAGGCGACGACGGGGTCCCAGGGCCCTTCGAGCTGGATGCGGTCTTTACATACGGGGCACTGGAGGGGTTTGTTGGATCGCTCGCAGTCGGTGACCCACGATAGCATGCAGTCCTGATGGGCCTCGAGGGTGCATCCGCAGGGGTCGACCCACGAACCCGGGGGGTCTTCAGGGTCTTGGTCGGTCAGGCAGATGAAGCATCGCCGCGGCGCATCGGTCGATCGGGGCGCGCCCGTGGAGGCGTTCTGAGGTTCGGCCGGCGGCATGGTCGGCGTTTGCGACCTCGGGGTCGCGTGCCGAGGGGGGAGAGATCGGCGATGAATAGAGCAGAGTACGGGTTAGGAATGAAGCTTGGTCTTAGAGCATAGTAGAAGAAATGTCCGAGAGAAGAAGAAGAGCAAAAGGAAAGATGAGGAGACAGAGTCAGGCCCAGTCAGCCTCGTCGGGTGCTGGAGCTGATGGTGGTGATGTTGGGAGGTGACAAGGAAGCTGTGGCTCGGCACGCGGCGGTTGGTGGCTCGTGAGCTCGAGTGGGTCCTTGCATCATCTTCTGCCTTGGGGTGTTGAAGAGCGATCTGAGATGCTTGCCCAATCAATAGACAGGGATCTTTCAGTTTACACAGACACAAACATGAAGATCAAGGAGCATAGGATGTGATTTTCTTATGATTTTAGAATTATTATTGAATTTCGAAGTAATGTATTTATAGAGATGGCCGTGAGAATATCTGGCAGTTCACCTGAACAGCAAAATAGGATCTTCACTACCTCTAGGCACTTTTATTACTACTTGATACACACAACAATAGGACGCTGAAGACCTCAACCCTTCTTCCCCATACATATCACATAAGTAAACTTCATCAACTCTCCAACCCTAGCATCCAAATCCAGTTCACCCTTCTTGAGACCGTTAAACTCTCCAGGAAACTTCTCAACAAGCTTCGTATGATCCCACGCAACCTCAACCTTGACATCCTTGAACCCAACCTCCCTCATCAGATTGGCCATCCACTCCCTCGGGATACCGTGGCGCTCGACACCGCCCATCTTGCTTTCGGGGTGAAACTTTCTCGCTTCAGGTCCAAAGTCTTCAAAGTCTGTTAGGGCTACCCTGCCGCCCTCCTTGAGACATCCGAGCATTGTTGTCAGGACGGGCTTGAGATCTGCGATGTGATGGAGTACCAAGTGTGAGGTTATGAGGTCGTACTTGAGTCTTGGACCATCGGACTTGGCTTCGTCTGCTGGCGGGAGTCTCTTGTCCTCTGGGTCTTCGAGAAGGATGGCGAGAGGTTGAATATTCTTGGGTGCATTCGGTTTGCTCAGCTTCGATGAGAGGACCTCAATCATCCCTTCAGCTGCATCGACGGCCACCAAGCGGTTCACGGCCGGGGCGACCTCCAAGCTGAGGAGTCCAGTTCCACAGCCAATCTCAAGGACGTCCGGTCGTGAAGAAGTTCCATCAAAGAGGGAGGGAACAAACTTCTGGATAGCTTTCCAGGCTTCCAGGCTCATGGCGTGGACAAAGGGATTGCTATCCCAAGCGGCAGCCTCAGCATTGAAGCGCTCATTGCCACCGCCAAACGGCTGCTTGGAGTCTGACATATTGCTTGAGAGGCGATAAAGCGTCGAGTGTTTTCAGTTGATTTCACTCGCTTGTTTCTTGTGAACAAACAAAGTCATAAACTCGAATCGATGGGTATTCCCTCAGTTCAGCTTTCCTCAGTATGTCGGATACAGAAGTCGGCGTCACGGACGACGTGGCGGCGGCTATGAGGACGGCTATCGGTGCTCCGCCCAGACATGTCCTTTAGAGTCTCGGCCCGGATGTCAAGTGCGGGGTTCCGGCGAATAAGCCGGAGCTGAAAAGGCAAGAAACCATCTGGGGATTTTGTCAAATCACTCAGTTAAAGCATATGCTGATTGGTGAGGATATTCAATAGGGGTGTCTAAACTCCCGTTTCGGTCTGTTAGCCAGATTGCGTGGATAATAATTGTCAGTCATACCGCCAAACACAAACATTCATATCTAGACAATAGAATTCCAACTTATAAGACTTATGGTTGAACTAGCTGATCGTTGTACTGAATTCATAGGCAATCATTCGAACAAGTTTCAATGTCCATCCTGCCCATCTTCGAGATGCTGTTCACCACCGATCGACTTGCTTCTCAAAATTATGCAAGATGTACGATGTATCAAGGGAAAAAGTCGCACTAGATACATTACCTAGACCTTGTCAAGGAACATGTAATATTTAGTCATAATTACTTTGCCTTCCTTGAGATAGGCTGGCTGACAGTCCTGTCTCGCATTAGCATTGTTGGTATCGATGGCATCTTCCTCAGGCCCAATATCAAAGAACAAAATGATACAAGAGACAGAATTAAAGCTCTCCTGCTCGTATTATCATGCATCACAAGTTTTGAGCGTGGAAGCATCTGCAGGGCTTATTTGATATTGACTCTTGAGTTGAAAGGCACTGGGCATGATGGCTTGACTGTGTGTAAAACTGTATTTCTCTCGCTGGGTTGCCTTGATCTACCTTTGTGTATGCTATGAGGTTAAATTACTCTTCAATTGGCATGCATCACGTTCGTAAGCAGATTAAAATGTATCAGGCATACACTATATGTTAATCTCAGGTACATGCGTTGCGAACAAGACAAATTCTACAAACAATTATTAGTTTCCATACCGTCTAAACCTTCAGCGTCAAAAGATCCACCACCTCTCGACAGTTCCTTGTGTCTCAGTTAGGGATAGTTGCTTGCTTGAAATCTGCCCCAAACTGACTCCACGCTCGCTTGATATCAAGGTCCAGATGTCCATTTCCGGGAACCAGCACATCAGAGCCATCGTTATCCATGGCGTAGACGACATTCTTCGTTTTCCCCAGAGTCAATTTGATTGCACCCTCAATAAACATATGAGGTTTGTACGTCTGAGTCGGTTCGCCCCCTTGGATCATGGCAAGGATGTTGTCCAGCACAACTCTGGATTGCATCCATCCTGCTCGTGCCATGTGTGGACCTCCATGGTCAGCGACGTCTCCGAAAGCAAAGATGCGGGTTCTAGAGGCGAGAGATCCATCTCCTGAGACCTGTAGGGTTGGTTCAACTAGAATCCGAGACGTTTCTTTGGAAATGGCACTAGGATAAAGAGATTGCAGAATGGATGAGTTGGGCCGCTGTCCGGTACATCCAATCTGGTTTCCAGTCAGCTTGTCCATAGACACGAGCGGATGTTAGACTTACGATGAGATCAAACTGCTCCTCACTTCCATCCGAGAAGGTCAAAGTCGCCGATGTAGTCATATTCCCTTGTGGCGGAAGCTTGGGTCTCTCATTCAACAGAACGCGAATCTTCAGGTCATCTCGAAGTGCAGTCAAGGTATAGTCTTGCAGCCTTTTCCCAAAGTAATTCATGAGCTGACCTCGCGAGTGTATCAGCGTGACGTCCTTGTCTGGGTAAAAGCTCTTGATGTCGCTGGAAATCTGAACACCCACGGCTCCTCCGCCGACGACGGCGATCCTCTGGCTCGTTTTGATCTTTTCTTGTACACTTTGCATCTCGCGGCAAGCATCTGGAAGTTCAGTTGCTGAGACTTGCACTGGAAGCGGCTGCGAGGAACCTGTCGCGATGGCAAGGTACGTGTAGTCGATTTTTTCCCCCGACGCCAGAACGATTTGCTTCTCAGTGATATCCACGACCGTATCCTGAATGCGTGTCAAAATTCCACGAGGTCCTCCACGGCAAATGGCATCATAGGGGATGAAAGCTTCGTGTTCATGCCCCTCCATGACAGAAAAGCGAGGAAAGTTGAAGGAATAGTTGAGATGAGAATTCTTCTCAATCAAAATAGCCTTGTATCCTGTAGGTAGAGTCTCTGCCAGACGTTTTGCCAGCTGAATGCCAGCAAAGGAACCCCCGATGACGACGACGTTCTGGGCGTCGGGCGTGTCGTGCCATGTCCAGTTGTGATAGATGGCAGCCACGCGCTGGGCAGCTAGTATTCCGAGGTAGGGAATGAAGAAGCTCAATGCCTTGCCGACTAGCTTGATACTGTCCGGTACCATGGCGGTGAATTGTGATTCGTTTTGTAAGTTGCTTTGGGGGAGTCTGTGTGGAGCTCAACGTCGGGATGGAGTCATAAGGGCAATGCAGCGCCGCCTGGAGATATTTCAATCAGATGAGAAACCATTTAAGAGTTGTAACATGGCTGTCAGGTAGTTTATATATGGCCTAGAGTTCTGTCTGGACTCTTCATAGTCCGTCTCAGCTCCGCGGAAGCTCCGGTCAGCCTCCTGGCTGTTGTTCTGTTTGCACTCGGAACAGTTGACCAAGGTTCTGAATATCATATTTACTACATCTAGAAGTGATAGCCTTGATTTATGCTAGACTAATTCTTTTCTTTCTTCAAGTTGTTCACTACTTTTATGTGCTCAGGGGAGCTCTCCTCGATTTCCAAGTTGTGCTCACGGAATTCCCGCGGAGCGTGGTGAGAATCTCACGATCACGATTATTGGACCACGATTGATAAGATTATATTACGCAAGCCTACGTACCCCCTAACCCTCTCATGCTCCCGAATAAAATTATTCTTCAATTATTATTCAGACAGCCGCACCCAGATCCAGAGGCTTGTAGTTGGTAAGATCGAATGGTTAGTGTTGGCGTTCTTGAATCTTGAACTCTACATCATACTACCTTTATTCCAACATGGCTAGAGAATTTCCATGGACAAACATAGTACTATCTCTTTCATCTCAAGTTATCATCATTATGTTTATCATCTCTTACGTCGTGCATTCTTTCTGTTAATTAGAGTGATCCTTCGAGGTGAATGCTCAAAGAGGAAACGGCCGAAGCGGTGACCACATGCGGTTAGCAACACAGGGGCGCAACAAAAATACACAGGGATTGAACCCCTAACATCAGCAGAACTTCTCTCACTCGTTCGTCTTCTGCCTCTGTAAGCAGAGCAAGCCACTCCTTTTAACTTTCTCGCTTCATCACTCTCATTAATGGTTCTAATACCGTTCTTTCTCCGGGTGGTCGCCCTCATTCTCTTGGCGGCCACCTCTACCAACGCCTACATGGGAATCCCCGTCCCCTGGAACATCACAGCTGGCCAGACCGAGGAGTTCACGATCAGATCAGGAGTCGACGCGTCCGATCACGAAGCTCGGAAGAGATTCAACGCCTACCGCGTCTACCTCGCGCTAGAGCCACCAGGATGGGGTGCGGGACCGGTATGCTACCTCGTCTGGAGCGTGCCCCTGGACACGGATCGCGTCAACATCACCATTCCCGCCGACGTTGCGCCTGACAAGACCCGGATCCGCATCTCAGCTAGCTTGTACAAGACAGGCCAGTCCCACGTTAACGGATATTCCTACAGCAGCCGGACGACGCTGCTCGGGGCAAACGGGACTTGGAGCCAGAGAGAGTTGGACGGGTGGAGCATTAGCGATGAGAACCGCATATCTTGCTGGGCATTTGGGTGTACAAGACAGTGCTACATCAAGTATTACACTGGTGATAAGACGCGATACAGTGATGGGAGCAGCGAGAAGGATTTGGACGCCTGTATTGACCAGTGTATAGAGGATTTTGAGCCTCGAAGCGCGGGGTCTAGATCTGCAACTGTCACGACGGGGATGTGCATGCTGGCGGCCGTTATTTCTGTTGGGGTTATTAATTTGGTCATATAAGGCTTGGTTGTCCTTACTTTATGCTCCTGCATTGCTCGGCGTGTGGGATTCTACACTTATAGATATGGATACTTCTTCCTGAATAGAAAACTGACGGACCAGAGTTCTCGCAGCTCAGTCTAGACCTACCGTTCATTGCGGCCACTTTCTGTGCTCGATGGCTCGTTAGCTGTGCAGATTGGGGAACCAACTTGTGTTGTACGGCCTTGCTGAAACGATGAAAGAACCTCGGCGGGCAAGCTGCATGCTCTGCTCTCCTCTAATCAAATATTACCTGCTTTTTTTTTTTTTTCAATATCAGCATCAAACCTATTTGTAATATCAAACGGGACATCTTGCAAACTCAAACTGGAGTGTTGAAAGAAAGGCGTAACACATACTAAAGCTTCCTGAGGGCAACGATTTGAGTCCCAAACTTGCTCAATACGAAAGATCCGGCACTAGTCGGGACATGGAGGCGGAGCAAACTTGGCCACCAGTCAAGGGCCGTACAACTTGCTCATGTGAGAGACTTTGCTCTGCTTTTGATGCTACGGGGTCTTGGGGGCCAAGGCCTGCAGCTGGTGCTGAGTCACTGTCATGACAGTGCTACGGCTTGGTTCGAGCGGGACGATTGGACTGAAAAGAGATGTTGAATTTTATGGAAAAATAATCTAGTCTCTGGTACAAAACTCAGTGACCCTTTTTTGTAGAGATGTCATGGCAGGGTCCACGAGCCAAGCAGAATCCTGTGGTATCTTGGCGATGATATCTTCAGTTCACCTCTTTTCTACATCAAGATGTATGTTTCAAAGATTCGAGATACAAGGGTAGGAAATCAGCCCCTGATGAACCAAAGTCCCAGATACACGGAACTCGAATGCAGTTGCTCAAGGCTGCAGCGAGTGGGGTTGGCATCATGTAGGATGCTGTCGGTTGAGACCAAGATTACGCTCGCGGAAGCGGGTGCTAGGATGGGGTGCCATGTGGTAGGGCAATGCGAGGGATATTGAGAAGAATGAGACATGAAGAGACATGAGCCGTTCAAGAAGTTCAGCATGGGTAGTAATCGAAGCTCAGAAATACAGGGTCAGGATAATGGATCCATGAGAGATCTAGTGGCGTACCTGACAAGTAACTCTATTTCAGCCAAGATCAATACGATTTAATCAAGCAGTAAATCCCCATCTTTCAGACGGAATTAATTATAATAAACAAGGATGATTAACTGTCAAATATCATGTTCAACGTGTCATACCCGGATAATCCCTGCTTGCGGGAGTATGAGCAAGTTTCAGCCCCAGCGCGTAGGGGAAAAAAAATACAGCGGTTGTGGTGGCCGAGTCGGCGAGGTCAGTGGCCTCTGCTCTCGGCGGCGAGACAATCAACCCACCGAGACATCTTCATGGCATCATCACCAGTCACGCATCTCAATCTCTTCCAGGAGATCACCTATTAAACGTCCCCCATGGGAAAAGCAATGCCCCCGCTGCATGTCTCTCTTTCTTCCGGGGGATAGCTACTAGTTTTCTTTTCTTCTGCGACACTCTTTCAACCATGGCCGCCACAAAGGTACCCCTCAGCCTGTTGCTGGTCGAGTTCACCATCGCCCTCACGGCCGTCATCCTCTTTGGTCTCGCGTTCCCGAACCGCTTCAGATGGAGACTCTGGGAGAACGGCGGAGAGGAAGGATGGAACTCGAACCCTAACCAGCGCATCTACTTTTACGCCAACCATCGAGAGCCCTATGAGGTTCCCTACCTCTGGCAGCAAAGGTGAGGAGAAGCATCAACAAACCATCACGAGATGGTGAGCTGACGGTGTCTGAAGACTGACAGAGTCCAACCTTGGCATCGCCATACTCGGCTTCTTCGTTTTCTTCGCTCGCGCACTCTTGTATTCTACCGGTTTCTTCTCTCGATACATCAGCGCAATCTACGACCTCGTCCTCTTGTCGCTTTGGAGCGTGAGCCTCGCGAACCAGGCTGACGGCGACATGTCCGACCCTGAACACCCGAGTCCACACCCATGGTACCTCACTCGCAGCTGCTCTCTCGCCTGGGATAAGAACCGAGGATACTGCCGCATCGCACAGGCGAGCTTTGTCGTGTCCATCTTGGCGGCTGTGCTGTATGGGACGAGATTCCTGCGGGAGGCTATGCTGATGGCGTATGAAAGAGGAAGAAAGCATGAGCGACAGCTGTTGGGTCAAGATTTCGATGAAGAAATGGGAAACAAATACACGGATGATTATAACGAGATTACCTGGGATTTGACAGTTCACCGAGAGAGCTGGGAGAACCTGACTCAAAGCCCAGTGTTGGCATTCTTTCCGTCGGGTCATGGTTACTGAGGAGCAGATCGCCAAGGAGCGGATCGCCGAGGTGTTCAAGGAGTTTGAGGATTGTAAGAGTTCACTGATCACATCATAAGCAAACATGGCAACATGGGCAACAAAGGTTGCATTTATTCATGACCAATCTGTATCTCATGTGCCTTCATCATCATCGAGACTGTTCAAACGAGTGGATCCCATCCCCAGTCGATCTCACGCCGCCCATCTCCAGAACAAATAACCCTCAAGGTTCTCATCGGCGCCGTAGTTTATTTGTGCTTGATTGGCAACCGTCAGTCCTCAAACATTCCACTCTAACCAAGAAGAAACAAGGACAACTTACAGGGCAGCCGGCGCAGGTGCAGCTGGAGCCGCAGCCACAGGAACCGGAAGAAGCGCAACCGCAGCCAGACATGGTGATGATGGTTTGAAGTTGGTGAGTGTTTTTTTGATGTGGAGTTTTGATGAAAATGTGGAGGTTTTTGGTGAAGAAGAAGAGAGAGAGAAGACCGAGAGTGGAGGAATACACTTCTTTTAAAGCCTAGTCAGTCAGCGGCGGCAGTGAATGGGCTTCCCCTTCCATTCCTCGTGGGGGGAGACTCCGGGTCCTATTTTTCCATCTCACACACTACAACACACCATGACCATGCCCCGTTCGTGAGATAAACGCCCCCTCATTGGGCACACCACGGCCTTTTACCCAAGAGAGGAGGGATTCTCGTGCCCTCTTTTGGTCCTGCCAGACGAGGCGTGACGAATGACGTCTCGGGGGAGGGCGTTCAGGGTCATCGATTGGGCCGTGATTGGCGCGGCGTGTCGGTGGGCGCTGGGCTGGTGTGCATGTGCATGGCATCATGTTGCCCGAGATCCGTACAGTGGGAGGTTTATAACGGACAGTGTGAGATTCGCAAGCACATGAACAGCTACAGTATCATCAATTCTCTAGTAAATACACGAGGCTTCTACTGAAAGGTTTGACTATCTACAGCTGTCTTCGTCTTCCTCGTCGAGGCGGGGTATCATGATGCCCTCGGCGGGGTTGAGGGGTAATTTTATGGTTCCTCTCCAAGGGTCCAATGACGTCGGAATATTTCTAGGTCTGCATCCCCGTTACACCAACAAAATATCCCACGTCAAAAACACGTCAAAAATCCGATCCATCCCACTCATTCTTGCTCAAATTAAAGCTCCCCCCATCTCGTGGCGAGCGGGACTCCCGTGGCGACGTGCCGGTCCGTGGCTTGTCACTATCCGCTGTCGCTTCACGCGCCCACCCGTGTTCCATGCCAGGGGTTTGATCGTGTTTGAGTATAGATTCAGGTTTTATTGTCATTATGGATGTCGGCTCGTTTATGTAACGGGTCCGTAAGAGTACACTTCCGTGGGGATTGATAGCTGAGGACTTGGCGTAGACAAAGACGGAAGCTGTTTGGAGACTTGAGCAACAGTCTGAGAAATTACCCTCGTTGACTTGCGAATAAATCCACCCCCTGTTGTCCCTAATGGTGAATCAAACTCCAGCAGCTGTTAGGCATCTCGAAAGGGGAACTAGCTGTGACTGATCGTTGATCCAAGATGCGCTGGTGAATACGGCGCTGAGCCACATCTCCGACAACAAAGAAAGAGCCTTGACCACCCAGACATGACTACACAGACTCCTTTTCCTCTCTCTCTAGCATCATTATTTATTAAACGTAGCCATCTGAGGGGAATTTCTAGTCTCTTAGCAAACTGCGGCCCTCGTCCATGCGTGTCTTCTGACTTGGTCCCTGGCTCAACCATGTCAACTCGTCATCCACCTAAACTGACCCCCAAACGCATCACCACGGTTTTCTGGGGACTCTCCCCCTTTCCTTATGCAAGTTTCATCACGAGAGCATTCACTTATCACCAATGTGGTATTAGGGTGGCTTTGAGGTCTTGGTTGGCGTAGAAGTCACAGAACAGACAACGAGTACGGACATGCTTGAGGCTCAGTACTTGGCATATATCATATTCTCTACCCATGGTAGCGCTGTGTTATGATGAGTGAGAATCTAAAATCCCTCGAGCACATCTCCGAGCCCCCATCTTTGGGTCATACCTCAGGGGTTGGCCTTTGACGTTTCGCCAATGACGCCCCAGCTTGGGAATACCGACAACTCCTCCGATCGCAGGTTACGTTGATTCAGTGACTTACCATGGAGCTTTCTTGCGAAATCGTACGCGTATCATTGAAGGGACTCCCATGGGTAGCCTTGTCGACCCAACTCCTTTCTGCTTCGGACCAGCTTTACATCGTGACCTCCCACTTTCTTCCAGCCCGCATCAGGAGCAAGTCCCTAGACAAGAACATATGCCTATTTCTGTTGCACCCGGCTTTTTCCTTCCCCTTGCAAACATTCCATTCTCGATGGGCTGCACCTAACTCAAGCGCAGCCCAGGTTCAAAAGCAACTTACTCCCTTACCAACCAGAAAAACGCTCGAAGCGGACGTCACTTCGGCCTATGAATTGAAGAAGAGGGCTCGTGGAATTACACCACATAGTTCCTTCAAGGACATCTTCTCACCAGTGTGTTTAGCAGTCCAACACCTGTCCATCGTGTCCGCAACTTTCCCCAGAGCCGCCCGATCCATGCGGCAGCGACCTAACAACGAATCCCCGAAACTCGTTCGATCCAACAGAGAAATATGATACCACAACAGGCAATGGATCATGGATAATACAGTATGTACACCAGTGTCTCTTCGAGTTCTGGAAAGACTCCGCGTCTCAGGGCATCGCCCGGGTGGACTTTGTTCAAGCCGAGCGGGGGCTACAACTGGGACATGAGCCCATCTTGCCAACCTCGGTCTTTGGTCATGGTCTCAGCAATTATTCATATCTAAAAGGCGCTCGTCCTCATACTTTTTCGCTTGCAGCTTGACCTTTAAAGATGCAAGTTCCTCTAGGCAATATGCCAGTTATAGTTGGTCTGAAGTGGATTAGACACTCAAGATCAGGCGGATCATTCGCTGGGTGAGGTCTACGATGTTAATGCCATCTATTAGATACACTCATCCCAAGTATGTTTTTACAATCCAAGCCTTCTAATGGTTTAACAAAACTCACATCTACCACTACGAGAACCCAAACCCTCATCCAGATTGAAGACAAACGCCTACCATATCCAGCAATCACTCCTGCTTCATCCGGGCCGCCTCCTCACGCACTTCTCGCACCACACCCATGAACTGACTAGCACCAACAGCCGTCAGAATATGCCACCAACCGTGAAACTCAAAGAGCCACGCCCAAGGAAGTCCAACCCTCGCTCGAAGGTCTCTCAGCTCGGCGCAAAACTCGAGGTCAATGTTCCAGATAAAGTATCCAAACAGGCAGATAAAGGTCGCCGTCCAGATCCTGACGGCCCACTCGTGCGTCTGCTTCTCAGGAAAGCCCGGCTTGAGCCAGTACAGGAGGTACCGTATGCGAAGACCGATGAGGATGAGGCTGAACCAGAATCCAATCACCTGGTAGATGATCTTTGCCGACCAGACGTAAAAGACGGAGAATGAGATGAAGAAGACGGGGAGGACCGCTGTGATGAGGCGGATCATTGAGGGGGTCTGTCGCATTATGAGAATGGTCCGGAGCATGGACCAGGAGAGCAGCAGCATCGACAACTCATCGACAAACTCGAGGGTCTGACGGAGTGATGCGTGGAACAGGAACGACCCGATGCCAAGGATCAACAGGGAGACGGACATGAAGTCCCATCTGGCGGGTAGAACCCCCCGTCTACCGGAGCCGCCATACATGTATCGCAGAGCAAAGTAGACTAAAGAGGGTTACAGTCAGCGGAGCAGGTCACACACCAAGCTTCAACAACATACCATAGGTGACGTTGGTCAAGGCGTTGACAAACTCTGCCAGATACAAGGTAATGACATAGTCCTCCTCGCAGAAACTAAACCCGCCCAAGTCAGTAAACTCTTGCATAAAAGCACACTTCCCGAGGGTGCCGGGTTTTTTTACTTTGCCCTGCTGGTTGGCGGACTCCAAGCTCCGCTGGACGAATAAGGATCGCCGTCAAAGCGAAGGTTGTGATGTCCCATGTTTCCCGCTGCTTGGAAATTGGACCTATTCAGTTCTTGGCGGTCTCTTTTTTCGATACTTTGCAATGAAAGTGCTGGCATAAAATGGATTGGATCGCAGAGGCTGGAGGAATGTCTAGCAAGCCTGGCCTTGTGTCACGTGGCGTTTCGTTTTGCTTCCCTGGCTTTTTTCGGTATCCTCGGCACGTCAGCTGTAAGGTACGGTGAAGACCAAACCTGTTTAACCTGATTTTTAAAAAACAGGTTTCATTTACAACAAAGCATTCTATTCTGCCTAGACTCTCGTACAATTTATATCGCCTCGTGTTCAATTCTCGTCCAATCTCACGTGCGAGGGCCCAGCAACAGTAACAGCACCAATCGAGAGTATTCGTCACCCAACGTGTTCAACGAACCATCCATGTCATGTCAAACCCGCTACGCCTCACTTCTTAATCCATCATCAACATTCTCATTCGACGAACAGGTTGTGATACAGTGGACATTTGCTACGCGACAGTTAGCCATGTCAGCTTCTCTCGCATTCACGATCCTCACTCACCAAACGAACCCGTCCAAGGACTCTCACGCAATGCTTCAAGCTGTCTCCTTCTCGACTCCGACAGGCGGCTGAAAGATCGGACGCGGCAGCTGTCCAGCCAGCGAATACCAAATCTCACGATGCGCAAACTGCAGCACCTCTCGGATCAACCCAGAGGTATCAAATCCAAGCTCACAAACTTCGCGCACCTTGGCGACGTGCTTCCTCGTGCGGCCGTAGACCGTCATTGCCTACATGACGCTCCGCTGCGCCTTCATGGCGGCCCTGGGTGCCAGCCAGTCGAGATAGGTCGTGATTTCAGGACCGGTCAAATCGGCGATACGCATAAGGCGGATGAGTCCGACGACGTGGTGGTGGAGGCGGGGAGACTGTCTCATCTCCATGCTCTTGAAGGGATGCTTCATATTGAGGCCGAGCTGGTAGGTGGGCAATTCAGGATCACCGGCGCGATGCATCATGTACCAGGTTCCGTCTTGATGGCCTCGATGCCAGTAGATTCCCCATTCAAAGTTGTCGGCTCCTTCCATGGGTGCGGCCACGGCGCCTTGGAGCCAGGTCATGTCGACATCGTAGATGTGCGCGATGGCACTCGCGGGCGCTTCGGGTGTTGAGATGGTCAGGTACAGGGTGTTTGGCTGCAGCTCCTGCGCCGGGTAGGACATTTCGATCTCGTTTTGTGAATTCTTCGTGATTCGTCGAGAGGAGTAATGATTCTAACCCGTGTGTAGCAACTGAAGATGGTGGGTTGGTGTCATGGAACGAACACTTGGTGAGGAAAAGTCATGATGAGGCAAAAGCCTTAATATCGCCATGATGGCTGCCAGTGCCTGCCTGCATTGCAGTCAGAATGATCAGTGTTGGCAGCTGGTCCAGTGTTGACCAGCTGTCAGTGCAAATGTGAAGATTATTTGCTACTAAGCAGTGTTTCACGGCTATTACAACTCTGTTTGCAAACTTGATGATACTGCGAGTTGACTATTCGGGAGTCGGCGGAACTGCCCCCGATAATTCACCCGCGCATCCCACCACTTGAACCAATTCCATCATTCCACCATAACCTGACTGAAATCCCTTCCAATCATGAGTTCCTTTCACCTGATTCCCAAGGCATGCCGTTACAAACGTCATGCATCGGTCGGATCTAGAGCCGAGTATAACCCCAGCAGCCAGCTCAATGACAAAAGAGCCTCTGCCCATCAACCCAGAGAAATCTCCACAGGCTCCAAGACCACGCGCCATATTCCACCGAGCAGCGGACCGCGCGATACCTTTTACGGGGAACTGGCCATAGGCAAAAAGACCCTGGGCGACACGCCGATAGGTGGGGATATACTCGGCGCAACAAGCTGAGGGGTTGACGAACGTTGAACACGGGGTACAAGATGTGTTGAGACCCGACGGCTCAGTCGGTTATTTTCCTGATATATTTATGCTCGATCTTTCTTCTGGACTTCTATTTCTACAGAATTGGCATGAATATCGCGACGAGCTTCAAAATTGAGCTCTTTTAAACTACCTACGTCATCAATCACAAGCTGCAACCGCGAGGGGCAATAGCGGGGCATAGAAACGTTGCAACGCCTACAGCTTCCTCACGCGACGAAACGAACGACGCCTGAGACTTTGCGGGTGACAATTCCCAAGATTCTCACAATTAGAGACAAGCAGCAATTGCCAAAATGTCTCGCTCCGTCCCCGTCGCAAACGCTCTCGCCGACATCTACCCTCCGGCCTCTCTCGCGACCGAAGCACCACGATGGAATAACCTCCTCGCCAAGTTTGAGTCCGTATATGGACACCCAGCTTCTTTTGTTGCTCGCTCCCCTGGACGAGTCAACATTATTGGCGAACACATTGACTACTCCCTCTACTCTGTGCTCCCCATGGCCATCACCGCCGACGCACTCCTCGCCGTGTCTCACACACCCGTCGCCGAAGACGCCAAGACATTCCGCATCCGCATCGCTAATGTGGATGACAAGTTTGAGGCCAGGGACTTTGAAGTGGCCGTTGATGGAGATGTTGCGATCGATGCGACAAAACTGGAGTGGACGAATTACTTCAAGAGTGGACTTCAAGGTGTGCTTGGTTTGTTGAGGAAGAAGCATGGAGCTGGATTCAAGCCTTGCAATATGGAACTCCTTATGGACGGGACAGTTCCTGTCGGTGGAGGGCTGAGTTCGAGTGCTGCTGTGGTGAGCACCAGTTCTTTGGCTATCTTGCTAGCAAACGGCGAGAAGGAGGTGGACAAGAAGGAATTGACAGAGCTTGCTATCGTCAACGAGCGTGCTGTAGGAGTCAACTCAGGAGGGTACGTGATATCAAAACTGCACATATCTGATAATACAGCTAACTCTGTTCTCATAGCATGGACCAGGCCGCCTCTGTTTTCTCTGAGAAAGGCGCAGCCCTCTTTGTCTCATTCAGCCCAAGCCTCGAGGCTCGACCTGTCAAGTTCCCCCCTACACATCCAGAGCTCTGCTTCGTTATCGTGCAGTCCTTTGTCACATCCAACAAGCAGGTTACAGGTCCAATTCACTACAACCTACGTGTAGTCGAGTGCAGCATGGCTGCGGCTTATCTTAATGCTGTTCTTAACCCTCCGGGCACTCAGTTGCCAGAGGACGCAGGCCCTTTGGGTATTAGTCTTCAGGGTTTCCATGAGACCTTCTTCTACCATCTGAACGGCTCAGACTATGCAGCCGCGAAGAGTGTGACTAAGGAGGAAGAGCTTAAGAAGTTGATCGAGGTGACAAAGAACACTCTGTCACAGGAGGAAGGCTACACACGAGAGGAGGTGGCCAAGGTGCTCAACATTACAGTTGAAGAGCTTGAAGCCCGCTTCATGTCCCGTCTCCCTGTCCGGGCTGAACGCTTCAAGCTCCGCCAGCGTGCCCTGCACGTCTTCACCGAAGCCCTCCGTGTCCTCCACTTCATGGCTCTCCTCGAGAACCCAGTCCACACGGGCGCAACCGATACGACACCCTTCAACAAGGAGCTCGGCCACCTCCTCAACGAGACGCACGTGTCTTGCCGTGACCTATTCCAGTGCAGCTGCCCCGAGCTCGACGAGATCTGCGACATCTCGCTGCGGTCCGGAGCTTACGGCGCACGGGTTACCGGCGCGGGATGGGGAGGTTGCAGCGTGCACCTGGTCCCGGCGGACAAGGTCGAGGCTGTTACAGAAGCGTTGGAGAAGGAGTACTTTTCCAAGCGGGAACTTACAGAGGAGCAGAGGAAGGGGGCCGTTGTCGTGAGTCGGCCCGCGACGGGAAGTGCAATTTACTATATTCAGGACGGTGTGAAGCCATGAGAGATGGGTTACAACAGTAAGCACCTTAGAAAAGTAGAGTATAGAGAATATCGTATTTCTTGATGTTACATTCGTCAACAAAGTTCCAGAAGGTTATTCTCTACGAATAGCATCAAGCTTGACAGCTCGTGCTTCTTCGACTGGTTGAAATAGATCCTTCTATTACGCCATGTCGAACCGAAATCTGGTGCAACACTGAAGGGTTACACGACATACGTCTTTTTCTTTCCGAGTTTCAGCCCGAGCCCGTCTTTCTGCGCTCGGGAGAACGCCACGGTATATCTCTTGTCGGGCCTACAATACACACGACACGACACGGCACGGCACGGCAAGATTTCCTTTTTGTTACCCCAAGTGCCGAAATTCAATCACACCTCAAGTCCCGAGGTTTGACGATCCGGAAGTTACGGGAGACAAGGGGGAGACGAATTTCAGGGTCCATGGGGGTTTAGGTATTTGAGTTTTTAAAGGTTTACGTAGTATTTCTTTACCAAGAATGTAGTGGCGCAAAAGTTTCTGGTCTTTTTTATGCCGAGGTATGAAGGCGATGGGACCCAGAACTTTTTGATGATCGACACGAGAAGAAGAAAAAAAGACAAGGACAAGCAAGCAGACGGGGATCTATAGCGACCCGACCTTCCCCGGACAAAGCTTTCAGAGTTTAAAAAAAAAAATCCAGGGCTAACGAGCACGGATGACAGGCACAAGCCGGCGTCCCGGTAAGAAAAAGGGGAGAACGGAGGAGGACACCGGAAGCAGACCGAGGACGAAGCGGACGATGTGTCAGCATCTTCAGTCATGGGTTTTTCCTGGTGTTGGGTTTGGGGGTGTGTGTGGCTAGAGGTGGAAAGAAAACAAGATACACATTTTTGACTACTGTTATTTCTTCACCCTTGCTGGGGGTGGGCGACAGGGGGAGGACGATCGAATCAGGGGTAGGGGATGGAACGTGGGAGGGGAGCGTCCAGATGATGATAAGGGAAATCTGGTGTTTGGGGACAAAACTGATGGGTTGTTCAAGTCTTTTCACGTGTTGTTTTTTGTGTATTGTGCCGTGAGACCCGAGTTAAAAGCCATCTAGTAATATTGCAGGACAGAGTCGTAAAGAAACAACCAACGGGGACATGTGTTTTTTTGTATAGTAATCTTTCATCCGTATCTCGACCCCCAATTGAGGGGGACCAAAGGCTTATCGGGCGGGTTTTCTTGGGGTTTTTGGTGATTAATGGGTCGACGGTGATGACTGGCTGAATGGCGCGTCTCCTATTGGCTGCTGGGACCGGGCAGAGTTCAGGTTCATCCCGTTCCGGTTCCTGGGGGCGAAAGAGGGGATTGAAGCCATCATGGGGTTGATTAACGAAACCGAGTCTTTGATCTTTGACTGTTGTTATCTTGTCTCAGATTGAAGAACAAGAATATATATCAATCTCACAGTTTGATCCCCCGAACTTTTCTTCCACCAACCTTCTCTCTCTATTTTCAAGCATCACACTTCTCCAAGTTACACCAGAAACACAATCCATCATGTCTTCCCTCAAACAAAGCACGCCAATTCTCATGACGAGATGGATTCACCTAAACCACCTTCCTGGGGTGGCACGGCGCCCCGAAGGCTTGCCCCACCAGGGGATGGACTCAAAGAAGATCTTGGGGGTGAGTGTTTTTTTTCCTCCCACTTGGTCTGGGCTTTTTTGGTCAAGAAGCCCTTCTTTTGAGTTTTTGCATCGTAAGTTGGCCAGTCAAGATTACTTGGTCATGTCCCCAAGACTTCAAGATCGAATCGAATGCCTGGGTTCAACACTCATCGGAAGGTTCCCTTTTGGCAGGTAGATAATATTCTCAAATACCTACAGTAAGCCCAGGCACGACCATGACCGGAAAGGCTCTGGGGCCCCTGGGGTAGTAAGTTCAAGGCTATTGACTCTCGAAAGCATCCCATTTTTCCAATCCATCACAGCAATCCATTAGGTCAGCTCACACAACATGGTTTCAGTGGCGATGCCCCAAGTCAGACTGGCTTGCAAGAGTTTGGCCCCCGTACTCTCAGCGGCATAAGGTTCTGGTCAAGCCTCGACGCACAAGCCCTTTTCAGGGCCTGGATCTTGGGAAAAAAACTCCACAGCCTGTTCCCACTCGGGATGGCTCATCCCACTTGCCGGAGTCTGTGATGCAGGAGAAACAAGAAGCAAGACGAGCAATGACAAATTTCTGAATAGAGTTGTAAAGAGAGATTGACCTTGATGATGATCTCCAGGAACTCATGCTCACTCACACTCAGCCCTAGAATAAAAGGCCGTGGTGCAGAGCGCGCTGACGCAGATCCTCAAGTTCCAGCCACGTTGACCTCGGCCAAACCGTTGGTTAGTGTCCCATCCCGTCATTTCTCGACTCCCTCTCTCTCTCCATTTCTCTCAAGTCGCCGTCAATCCTGTGTGTCCATGAATTCTCCAACAAGAATACCCCGGCCAGGTTGGGTCTAGGGCCCCGGGCAGTGCCCATTCCCCTCCTCGAGAGATCGACCGTCATCCAACACTTGCTCGGTCGGCCTTTTTACTCTCAACTCTCCCCCGCTGACGTTTTGAACCTGCTGCAGCTTTCCTTTTCATCTTCTTCATTCCCTGTCATCCGCCCCCTTGTCTGTGCCCTCCCTCCCCCTCCCCCCCCCCCTACGTTCTCGGGGACTCTCTCCAAACTCCATACTACCCCAGAATGCCCGCGTCCTCTCGCATCGCGTAGCGCTATCTCTCCCACCCAGGGCCGCTATCAGTACCCAGCCTAGTGATCCCTGTTCCTCCGGCTTGGCCCTTTCAAGTTTCCTGCTTGTCATTTGCGATCCAAATCTCAAAACGACTTTCTTTTTTGGCTTGGCCTCTCTTTTTAGTTGTCGCGCTGTCACTGCCACGCCTTTTTCGCCTCCTTCTGGCCTTGATCTTCCTTTCTTCCCTCTCACTCTCTTCCCCCCCTTCTCCCACCCTCGCACATTATCTATCTACTCTCTTCCAACTCTCAGCCGCAACCAGAAATTCCCCGAGGTACCCTACCAACGGGGTCTGACTGCACTACCAATAACCCAACCCAGGGCTGCTGCTTGGGGCATCGCCTCCCTGGGCTCCACTACTCCCTCGACCGCCCCAATCCCAATCCCTCTCCCCGTCTCCTGCCAACTCCATCTTCCGACATCAACCATGGCTCCGGACTCGTGGTCCGAGGCCGATAGCATATCTCAACATTCTTCCATGTCGCATCAGGATGATTCGCTTGATCGTCAACTACTCCGCCATCTTATGCGCCGTTATGGTCGCGAAGGTGTTGCCCAGTTGATGGACGAGGAGGCAACCTCGCCTGCCATCTCTCGTAAGTGACCGCTTCTTTCTTGTCGCTAATCTCACCAAGTCGAGACTGCGTCTACCTTGGCCTCGTTGTCGCTAATTTTCTGTATTCATCAGTCAACGATGGAGCTTCAGTCATCTCTTCAAGTACCTATTCCTCGGTAAAGTCCGAGGATGCCGCCAGCCTCTTCGATACCGCCAGCGTGCGAACCTTTTCCTCCGATAACTCTTCTGTCCGCGGCAGCATCATCTCCAATGTGTCAGCACGCACTGCCAAGCTACTTGGTCGCAAATCGAATCAGTCTACTCGCCCTTCTACTTCGCAGTCAACGCATCGAGAGGAAGAGGCCGCGACGACCCCGTCAGGTGATTCCGCAACTCCGGCTCCGCATGCACCCAAGCAGAAGGGATCCTTCACATGTGGCTTCTGCAGGGAAGAAGACATTCAAAAGACGTGTACGCGTAAAAATGACTTGAAGCGTCATATCGAGGACTTTCACAACACCAACGCCCAGTGGTTCTGTCGTCATTCGGATTGCAACATGGTTTTCGACTGGCAGACGGCGTACAAGACCCATCTAAAACAGGCCCACGGTGGCTCTCGCATGACTCTCGACGAGGCCAAGGTGAACTTGTGTCCCCAGACCGTTTTTGCCTGTGGCTTCGAAAACTGCCCTCAAGTGTTTGAGGCTCCCAGCGACGATGATGCCGACTCGACCTTTAAGGAGTTTGTGGCCCACGTGGTGAAGCATTTCGACGAGGGATCCAATAGTGGAGAGTGGACATATTCTGGCAGGATGCGAAATCTGTTGAAGCAGTCGGGATTGGTGCGAGCTTGGGCGAACTCTTCATGGCCCGAGGAAGAACGAAATCGCCTGCAGTGGCATCCTCAGTCCAGCGGTATCCTCCGGAAACGACTCGAAACGCGGCATCTGGGCGACCTGCAACTCATGGTTCAATATGCCATTGCCCTCGGTTCGGAGCCGTCCTCCATCACCAAGTACCGCGAGGACTTTATCAACCCCGTCAAGGACCAGTGCCGCCAGCCAATTCCAGGACACAAGTCGCGAGCACCTCCTCTTCCACCTTCGGGTCCCTCTCCTGATGCCGATCAGTATCAGTTCCGCATCTCTCGGGGGACAAACCCCAACTTGGCAGCGTATCTGGCTTCTCAACGGCGTGTCTATGTACCCCGTCCTGGTCCAGTTCGCTCCGGTCGTTCCGCCCGACCACCTCGTCATACGATGCCTGCGACAACGGCAGCTCCTGCACCGATGCCGCATCACTTTCAGTATGCAAACATACCCCAGGCGCAAATGTACGACCCTCGGCAGCAGCAGCAATTTGCTATGATGCAGCAGGCCACAGGGGGTATTATCGCCGAGGATCTCCGAAGTCTTCGGTCTATCGCCAACAGCATGCCTGAACAAGACATCGACATGAACGATGCCGAAATGATGGACGCTGGATTCATGCAAGAGCCAGCCTTTTCAGCTCCTTATGACCCCCAGAGCATGACGACCTCGGCATCTGATGCTTCATGCCTTACTCCTACTACCCCTATAAGTCAGCAAATGTCGTTTGGAGGCTATGATTCTGCATATGCCTAGATCACGATGAGCGATGGATTTGGTTGCCTTCCAGATCTGAATGCTTGTTCAGGCCATTTATTGCCCTTGCAGTCATTCTAATATTGATATGCATGGCCAACATGAGCCTTTACTTATAACTTGACCCACTCACTCAGGGACATGGTCAATGACAAGTTGACCATCCTGCTCATTCCTTACTCGTTACTTTTCAATGTTCAAGAAGATGGAAAAGGGGACAGTCGGAGCGATATATCTTTTGGGACATTTTCTTTGTCTGGTGGAGTCACTGCTGGGTAGTTTTACCCACGAGGCCTATACTTTGCATTGCAGCAGTCTGGCAACCCTTATACATGATGGGATGGAAGAGCTCGTGGGAGTGCGTTGAGATTTGATACCCCGAATGTGAGAGTAAGAGATGTTGTTTCCGGTGCCTAGGGATGTTTTTTTGATGAATGGAAAATAAGGATATACGATTGCGTATACGACATTAATTTACATGTGACACTATATGTGACAGTTGCTTTGACGTTGGTTTTGATAGTGAGGCTATGATACGGGACTTTCATCCGAAGACTGCATTCGTGTATCGGGTTGATAGATGGTGACTGGCATGTGTACACGCAATGATTAGGCCGAGAAAACTGCCGCATTTCCTGTTGAATTCATTGTGAATGTTGTGTGTCGACTTGTTGCTGATGAGTTACCCCCAGGGTGTGTGTGGTTTGGAGTAGGAGTCCCTGATCCTCAAGGCCATGAGATATTGATAACGTGCCGGATAGACGGATGAAACATGATTGATAGGGATAAGATAGTATTATGGAGGTAAGATCTTGGGAAGCCGAGAAAGATGCCGTAGCCCCTGAGAGTTCTCGACAATATGCCACCAACGAAGTTTGCTGGATGAAGTTTATCTCATCGAGATCTACACAGCTCAATACAACACCCCCAACAGATGGTTTCCCCCTGTCGGACCCTAGTCGACTACAGCACGAACTGGCAAGAGCTGTAGCATATCAGCTTCAAATTTACATCATCACTCAATATCTATCACTTCAACGCCATGGAAATCCGTGATGTCGAAATTCTCCCAGTCAGAAGACAGTGTAGGGTAGCTACGGTTACTGATGGGACCTGTAATCTCCGCACCTCGCCACGGTCTCCCCAGGACACGATCCTTCCCCATCCATCCAGTCAGATGCAAGCAAAAGAACGAGGCTTCCTGTGAGCTGATTCTCTGCCAGGGTAGCAAAGACCAGGACCAAAGAGAGCGAGATAGACGGTGCGGGGATTGGAGGGGGAACGGATGACTAGGATGACAGTTTTTGATAAGAAGGGCGTGATGCCATGTCCCGTCAGAGGAGAGACTTGCAGGCTTCCCCAAGATATCGACGTGAGAGGCTTGAATATGGCGCGGTTTAATCATCTCAAGTCTGGGGGGCACGATGGTTTGAGTTCTTTTTTCGATGCGGACAGGGGACGGACGGCACGGTCTCGACCTTGGCCAGATGGTGGCATGCGCTGGATCCATTACATAGTAACTCTGTCAACCTCGTGAGAAGTCGCTGTTTTTGGAGCAGCCTCAACAGCTGACGACAACCCCAAGCGAGTCAGACCTTGTCACGCGCTGGTTGGCTAGAGGGTGACAGGATCTGGCATATCGTAACGACACAACCAACCATTTGCGATGGCGTGCGGAGAGGACTAGGCCTCCGCACTTGACTTGGCTTGCTCAAATGGCTCAAAGATTTGGCACGCCAAGGGTGGCCGGATAGCCAAGTAGAGATAAGGCCAGCTCGTTGGAGCCAAGCGCTGCGATTGCTCATCACCCCCGCGAACCTAGATTGGGATAATGCCGAGAAAAGAGGCAGTGGAAGGATTACAGTAACAATACCATGCCTTGATCCTGGCTACGCGACTGGCTAGCCCCGGGTGTAGACTGGATGTAGCCAAGCTGGCTGAGTGGCTTTCATACTATGCAGTAGCACTGCGTCTGGCGGCCTGATACCCGAGAGGATGGAAAGGTGCTCTATTTGGTACGGTACGGCACTGTAGAGTTGGGGTGAGAAAGGGATGAAATGGCTCGGGAGGATGAGCCAGGAAATGAGGGGATGGTGACATGGTCTGAAAGGGAGGACCTGCATGACTTCCACGTGGAATGGATGAGGCAGAGTTGCCACCAGCAAGTCGAGAAACAGAGATCAACAGACTGGTGCACCGTGATGAGGGTGCTCTGACTCGTTCCAGAGACGGGAGACCGACACCTCCGTGTTGCCCGCGAGTTGCGATGTGTGTGTCCGTGTGCCTTTTGGGAACAAGGGGTGCTGGGCCGCTGACAAGGGGGGGATAAGAGACAACAAGAAGCTGACTTGGGCATGCTATATCTGGAGGTAGTAAGAAGAAGGGTTTCTGTGAGAAGCAGCGACCAAGTTGCAAGCAGTGCAGTCTGCAGTTTTCACGTCGTCTTTGAGTCAACATCTCGAGATGGTTAACCGAAGAGCTATCGGTTACTCAAGGAACGTCGAGTATCCAGTTCAGTTGGGCCACAAGGATCGGCAAGCGGGTGGGCCACGTGGGAGGGCGTTGAAGAGAAGGTTTCACTTGACGTTGGGCTGCGTTTGATGCGGATCAGTGTGAGGTGATGGAATGGCTTCCATTTGTGTGACGGCTTCCTTCTGTGTGATCCAGGGCGTTGAAGAACCCCAAGACACTTGCAGAACAGCACCAGACGATTGATAGCAAAAGTGATGACGAGCATGTCATCTCTCCAAACAGCGTTGTAGCGTGGCGTGACAATGGGCGGTCTCGACTCGTTTTGGTTTCCCGCCGCGGGGAAGCGATGGAGGAGGGGGAGGCACGGAGGATGGAAGTACGGATATGGGAGGCACTCTAACCAAAGGACATGATCCTTGATGGGTCTCTTGGTCTTGAGCTCTGGTTGGTCCGTCAAGAGTCGTGGGTTGCTGGTTGTGCTGACGTGAAAAAAAAGCCAAGGGAAAAAAAACACGAAGATCATGAGTGAGACATTGAGAGACTTGAAGCCTGAGCGAGCAACAAATCGGAAGTCATGGGGGGATGGGGAAAGGGAGGGGAAGGAGGGACCGGGGCCCCGGATAGAGGAAGATGCGCAGGAAGGACCACCCAACAAACGAGCAGCGCAGGCACAAGGCAGGCACAGGCGGACAGGCAGGCAGGCGGGCAGGCAGACAGCACCTACCTAGGTGGGCAAGGTAAGAAAGTCAAGACAAGGCAAGGCAAGAGACAACCTTGACAACCGCCCGGTCGGCTTGAAAGGAAAAGGAAAGTGCAATGTGCGGCCAGTGTCACCTACTCACCTCAGTAACCACTCCAAAGGCCCTGAAAGGGAATGGGGTCACGCACTTTTACGAGGGCGACGAATCAATCACCTCTGCCGTTACCATCTCCATCCATGTTTTTAGCAAGTCTGTCGCTCTGTCGCTCTGTTCTCTGCTCGCCCTTTCCCCAGCCTGGGACTGGGGTATCATCGTTTCATGCAGGCATGCCCGTCGTGTCAGAGGCCTTCATCCTTGGTGCGAAATGCAACCACGGACGCCGCAGCAGCCCAAGATACGAAGCGAGTGCCAATCCAGGTCCCGTGCCAGAGCGGGAGACCAAGAGATCCAAGCCGTCCAATGCATCTTGCAGTTCCTGTCGTGTGAGTGGGTGTTCGTTCGTCCATCTGGCAGAGCAACACTTGAAGGATGGATTGATTTGCAGGTTGCAGAAGGAAGTCTCTGGACGGAAGCACCGTAATTAATTGCATTTCCATCAAATCTCATCACGGCGATCATCAGGATCAGGCGTGAGATACATCTCGCAGCCAGCCACACTCGCCTCTTGTCAATCTGCGACACGAGATCCACCACTGGCAAAGCTGAAGAAAATTTCCAGAAGAAAAAGCAAAAAGCTTACAGCGGCAGTCAGAGGTTGCTTCCGCCTGCAGAAGCCCCAAAGGAAAAAAAAAAGAAGAAGCAAAAGAGGCGTCAGCCAGAAGCAACCTGCACGAAATAACACAAACAAGAAGCAATCAACCCGAGATGCATCTGGTAATCTGTCATTTCCCGACTCCGGGTCGTTCGGTTGTTTCTTTCTTTTTCTTGTCTTGCTAGCAGCGGATGGCGTTGCTTCCCACAAGATCCATTGACCGACTCATCAACGGCGCATCTCCAACGTGTCTCGTAACGGGTTTATTGGAGATGACCCGTAATCCATCGAGTTAAATCAAATCAGCGAAACTTCGAGACCAACAGCCTTTGTGCAGAAATAGCATAGCAGTTGTTTGCCGTGTCAAGCGAAGCGAGACGGGGCCAACAGAGAGAAGCCCTGCCAAGAACTCACTCCTCTCACCGTCTTCTACACCACGACATGCGTCTTCAGTACATTGTACGTACGAGAATAACGCATAGCCAGCGCCACACGAACCACTCACGCACGCCAGCATCCACATTCACCGTCTCGAAGGAAAAAAAGGCCACACTCGCCGTCGTCGCCAGGGTTTTGCAAGGGGACCTTGGAGTGGCTTGGAGTGGGCTTGGTCGACGCACCTGGCTGAGTGCTTCTGGCTTGGGTCGTGTCATGACCCTCTTACGCAGCCAATGCCGTGCATTGCTGGCCCTCCAGCTCCGCACCAGAAGTCTCGGCAGCGCCCTTTGTCCCCTCATGCTCACACCAACTCTCGCCTTGGTTCGCTCGACCCTCGATCCTCGCTGATTCGGCTCGCAAAGCAGACCAAACAGACGACGGGCCCTGGAGCAGAGGCCAGAGATTGGCCCATCGTCATTTCCCGCTGAAACAGGGTCGTCTGCTGGCCCGCGTCCAGCCAGAGAACTCGCTGATGCACTAGCAGCACTAGCAACGCTAGACCCTCTCGGGTTCACATCGTCTTGGGCACATGTACCTGCTAGGCTTGCTCTAGGCTCTCGGGGCACTTGCTCTCCGTCCGCATTCTTGTTTCGTCGGCAGGGGTCAGTCCATTGTGGATGTCGTCGCTGCAGCAGTGCGTGATGACCACGGTGGGCCCTCTGTTCTGGTCTGCTCTGCGTTGCGTGCGCGCCTTTTTGAATCAGTTTCGATTTGGTCAGCGCAATCTGCCTCTGTCCCCAGTGTGAGACCCGGTACTCGGCAGAACCGATTCGATGCTGACTGGGGATTGGACGACGCCTGGAGAGAGAGATGCCACAAGGTGAAGAAATAGCGCTAGGCTGGGCGTGATGGGGTCGTTTCCCAGTTGCTCTGACTAAGTGACTGACTGATGATTGACTGTTTTTGACGTATTCGGGGTCACAGGTCACAGCGGAAGAGACGATACGGGGTGCTCAATCAATCCTCTGCGTTGCGTTGCGTTGCGTTGCGTCGTGTCGTGTCGTGTCGTTCGGCACTTGGAAAGGGAGACAAGCAGGGCCATGCTTTCATGCTTCAATGCTGAACCACGCCGGCATCAGCACGGTTCGCCGCCAGCCAAACCCTATTGCTGAGAACCCCGAGATGCTGCGGCGCAATCAAAACGACTGCGCACAGTACCAAAGCCTAATCGTCGCTCGGCTGTAACGTCTTCTAGAAGAACGGCAGAAGCAATCAAGGCCGTAGGGGTTACGGTCACGGCTGCTCACCGTCGCGACTCGCATGCTGGGAGCTGCAGGGGGAACGAGGTTCAATTTGCGGGCGCAATCACGACTTGCCAGGGGGAAGGGGAAGGCTTGTTCTGTGGCCTACGAGTCGATCACTGAGAGTCGGGCATCACGGGTCAGAACTGTTCAGTTCTGTTGGGAGGCTTATGCCATCAGTCACAGCTAGGACTTGTTCGTCCACTACGACACTGGCTGCTGGGCCACCACTGCCCAAACAAGGGACATGGCGACGGATTCTCCTCACACTATCGAGGATCCAGCAAGGCGTCCCCCCAAAGAGGCTGCACGCCGCCTGCTGGCTGCTGCGCTGGAGGGGAATGGCTGAGTGTTTGACTATTGCAGTGGGTGTGCGCGTGCGCTATGAGTGACTGTGGCATCGGTCATGATGGATCACTTCGTCCAAGGCAAGGCACGTCATCTGGACATCGTACTCGGGGCTCATGAGATTGCCGGCACCCGCACGATGAAGACAAACCCGCAGCGAGACCCTCCCCGAGCCGGCTTCGCAAAAAAAGAGAGGAAAAAAAGCTTCTTCTGCAAATGACGTTCCTGAAACGGCGTTGGTCGTATACTGGGGTCCCCTGCCTGACGGAGCAACTAGTCAAGGAGCTAGCTAGGACATGGGTGAGCCAACGTGGGCCGACCAAGAGCGATTCACTCCGGCAAGCCCGTTATAATGTCTCACGCCGCGTCCAGGATTCGATGAAGGCTTCTAGAAGGGTTTCCTCTCTCGTGCGTCTCCCCTGTTCCCCTGCCTCTTGGTTGCTGCGCTGCGTACACTCGCCCCGTCCGTCTCCCCTCGCTTCTTCTCGCCCCTCCCATTGTCTCTGCCCTACCCTTTCCTGTCTTCCCGTCTTGGAGCAAGGGCCTGCGTCTTTGATTGACTCTTGTCTCTGGTTTAATCTGCCTCCTCCCGCTACCAACCCGTGCCTGCGCTCATACCCCGTCACACTCAAACCTGTCTCCTCCACATCCATTCACCACAAACACCCTCGACTGTGTCACGACTCTACGACTCGACTCGACTCGACTCGACTCGATACTCACTAATCGTCGCGGGCTGGCGATTTCCTCTCGTTAAACTCATCTCACGCATTTCCTCCTGTAGCGTGCTTACGAGTTCGACTTCTGCAACGACCTACTAGTCTCAGCCGCACAGCCATCCTTTCGCTCTCTCCGAAGGACACTCTGGGATCGATCGGCCACCGCGCACACGACGCTTCACTTGGAGCGATTAATTCTCACCTGTACCGCCTGCTTCGAATAATACTCGCCCGGGGCTCATGCGAATCTCATCCCCGACGGCTGCCTCCCGCACTTGACACACATCTAAGACGGCAGGCCCTCCGTTGCTGACAGCGACCCGACTCGCTGTAGATTTTACATAACAAGCGCTGAGCGCGCATCAACGTTCTGTCGATTGACACGGACGTTGTGCACTCTTGCTATAATGTTCCCCTTCCAGGTTCAAGACGACCAAGCCGTGAGGCCTTTGAGTGAAGACGATCAGCAGATTCTTCTGGGCCTGGCTCGTCGCTATGGCGTCAACAGTCTCGTCTGCGCCCTGGGCGGTCTGGGCACTTCATGTGAGTTTTTGTTGGACAATCTTTGCTGTGACTTTACTGACACACGGTAGCCCGAGCCTCGACCTTCTCAGCGACCACGCTTCTTAGCAACACAAGTGCTCCCTCGTTGACATGGAGCAGCTCCGAGGCTTCTCACGGCCGATCCGATGCCGCCTCGATACGCACCCAGTCTACATGGCAAGACACATCTACCGACGTGCCTTCGATTCATGAGGGTGAAGTGGGCAAAATTCCTGACCGGACGTGGCTCGACTCGCCCAGTCTCATGCAGTCGCCTATTCCCTCATGCGATGTCACCTCCCACCCCTCGCCTCGACATGTCGCACCGACATCCAAGAAATACCAGTGCCCTATGTGCTTTTTGGACAACAACCCCGTGGGCTTTGGTCGCAAGAGTGATTTTAAGAAGCATCTTTACAACTTCCACGGCTCTGATGTGACCTGGCTGTGCAAGACCAAGGGCTGCCACCTCTCTTTTGCTACTGAACGTGCCTACAGCACCCACGCCAAGGAGACACACCGCATGGACGCTCTCCCCAACAGCTCGGCTAAGACCGAGTTGTGCCCTCAGGTCGTCTTTGCCTGCGGTTTCGCCAACTGCAAGGACCGCATCTTCGAGGCCGCGACCAACGACCAGGCGTCGGGCAGCCGAGACAAGTACTTTGAGCACATTGCCAAGCACTTCGAGGACGGTTTCGATGTCAACAACTGGGAGTACAAGGCTCAGTTGCACAACCTCATGCGTCAGTCCAAGGTCAAGTCTATCTGGAAGACATGCATCTGGCCCAAGGAGAAGAGACAACAACTCACATGGCGCCCGCGATCCTCTGGTGACCTCAAGCGAATGCTCGAGGCGCGCCACCTCGGCCAGGATATCTCGACTCTTGTCCGCCTCGCCTTTATCCTCGGTACATCGCCCTTTACGAACCCCAACACGCCACCTCCTAGCGAGATCGATCTTCAGTTCTCTCTTCCCGTCCGATCCGAGTGCTTGATGGACACGGTTGGCCATGCTGATGGAGCGCAACCCAAGATGGAGAACAACGTTAACAACACACCGCCGGAACCCATGGTTAAACAGCAACCGCCTACACCTCAGGCGAACACGTTCCCCAACCGAAGAATTAAGCAGGAGACTCGACCTACGACACCAGTGGACGGTATCCCCGAGCCCATGATTAGAGACGACCTCGCAGCTGGTCCCCATCCCGGAACGCCATTCCCGATCCCCAATGAGCATGTCTGGCCCGTCGATGCACCCAAGTTCGCCCCTGATCAGATGAACACCTTTGCCGACGCTTCGATGACCTACATTCTGCCGGGACAGGAGCTTCCCCAGCAACAATGGACAGACATGAGCGGCATGCAACAGTTCCCCCAACAAGACGAGGTCATGACCAATGTCTACATGACCCCTAACCACGCCCAACCCCAGGCTGCTCGCCCTGCCACACCGATCCCCTCAAAACGACCTGGTTCCTGGGGCAAGCGACTCAGCCTCGAGAACCTTCGCCCTAAGAAGAAGACCAGTGTGTACGGCAGCCCAGCGTCCAGCACCGACGCTGTACCCCCTGTACCACAAATGTACGCTGAGATGATTCCTACATCTGTGCCGACTGGTTACGAACTGCCAATGCGGATGGGCCACCCATCACAAGGGTACACATCAAACCCAGCTGGCTTCATGCAACAAGCACAGATGCAGCAGCTCGGCTCACCGACGTCCTTTTACCTCGATGATGGGGACATGAGACTATAAGGCGTTTGTTTATCATGGGAAGGAAAAGCATTTAGCATCATGATTTCAACATTTTTTCTTCAACGTTTTATAGCTGTACTAATATCTGCCCTTCATGGGACAAGAGGAGGACAGGAACGTTATGACGACGGGATACCCATCCTCTTGGATCTTTGAGAAGACCATCACTTGTATCTTTCTTTTTGTCCATGTTTTACTGTTTCGGATACATTACCAGCATGTGGGACCGACACATGCACACCCCCTTTTCTTTATATGTGTTTTCTCTAGTCTGCATTTCTTGTTTTTTGAGATACCACGGTGTTGAAGAAGGGATGGGACGAGAGAGACGAGGCCAAGGCCTCTCTACGGGTCTTTCATTTTTTTTGCAGTACATTTTGGCTTGTGTTTCTGTGTGAATATTGGCATCTTTCGGGACATCATGTGAGGAGGATATACCGAGACGGGCAGATACCCTTTTGTGCCAGTTGAGGAGACATGTGCGGGAAGGAATTGATACCTGGTAGATAGGGGTGAAGAGGAGGTGGGATGGGAGAGCATTAATGCGAATCTTGATAAGATTATTTCTGGTGCATTCGTGAGCGTGACTGAACTTTGACTTTGATGGTGGAACAAGGAATGATGGGCCATGGATTGAACTTTGTCTGTAAATACGAAGGGCTATTGGTCTGGAGTTGGTTAATTTGGTGCCAAATTTCTTCGGAGTAGTGTTTGTTGCTTCTCAGCACCAACTCAGCGCTTTGTAACGCCGCACCAACAATTGATCTTGATTGGCATGAGCTATTACTGTAGTTTTACTCTAGTTATCAAGAATGTCGCCTTTGTATTATTATGTATGAGTACTGCTTCATCAGTTGTCCTTGATGAAGTCGTTCCGTCCTAGCAACCTTTAGTGTGACCAACTACTGACCTTTGGGGGGCTGAAATCGCCCATCACCGTCAGGACGAGCCCCAAATCTGGAGCCTCCCTTTCCCCCGAGGTATTTTTATAAGAAAGTGTATGCTCAAAATGCTTCAATCCCTTGTTCGATAGTGAACCCGACGTCCTAGACGGCCATGGCACCGAGTGCCTGGCGACACTCGAACTACATCTGTCTGCTTCAAGTGAGAGGCTTCCCTTGTAAAGTCAGATTTGGGATTCTTACCACTTGTTTATGTATAGTAGTTCAATAGATGTCAAATGTCTGGTAGTTTGGTGCGGTTTGGTGAAACTCCCCGTTCATGATGCCATCCACATGGGCGTCCCCAACAAACGTATAACCCCCTTCCTCGCGCGGCCGCAAGACAATTGGCACTTCGCACTTAGAAAGGATGGTGATAATATCCCCGGGCTGCACGAGAACATGCCCCTTTCCGAACATGGCCTTGTTCGTTTTGAACAGGGTCCTCCCCACCATGTAGTAGATGATGTCTTCTGGCCACTCTTGAACGATATGCTCGAGCTGCTTCTCTGGGGTGTCGAGATCCAGTCGGAGAGTGCTAAGATGTAATGGACCGTTGTTGATAAACTCCTTCTGGGACTCTGTGAGATGCTCTGGGTTAAACTGCCCCTTTCGTAATATGCTGCGGACCAGGAGGCCTATATCACCCTCCATCCAATGGTGGTAACGATGGCGAATAGCGGGCTCTCCATACTCGCGGCCCACGAGAGTGCGCCAGACGTAATCTTCGGCTGGGCCAGAGTCTGGTCCAAGGTTGGCGAACTTGAGAGCTGATGCCATGAAATCCTCGACTAGGTCAGTGTAGGGGATATCTCTTCGGAAGTTGTGTAGGTCTTTCGGGGTCTCCATGACGTCGGTTATCGTGGAGACGTAGCACCCAAAGCGTCTCAAGACCCAGGGACTCTCGTCATGAGTGTTGTTTTCTGATGTTGGCATACCAGAGGCGGCGTCGATATAAAGGCCGGCGTCTTCTATCAGAGTGCCCTTTTCCCCAATCTCTCTCCAATCCGGAACCCAAGAAGGAAGACCATCAGGGTTTTCGGCTCTGGGGGTGACGCATTCTAAACGGAATGAACCAATATCGGCGTCTTGTTGAAGGAATGCCTTTGTCGCGGCGGTAAAGACTTCGGCCATGGACTTAGTATAGTCAGCCCGAAGACCCAACTCCTCACCGTCTTCGATGACACCCAGGAGCCCGAATATGATGTCGCGCGGATCCGAGGCTGCGTATACTGTATGCTTCGCCCTGAACGAGGGGCGTAGGATCTCGGAGAGTCGGAGTGGTCCCTTGCGCCAGTACTGTCTGCGTCGGCGGATGAGCAGCGGTAGGATCCAGTTCCAGGCCCACTCGAAGCCTATACCCCCATTCACACGGCTCCCGTGACGTTTGTCGAAGACGCTGCAGTCCCATATAGTCATGAAGGTCGCTTGGAAGTGCTCGAGGGAGGCGGCTTTTGTGCCACACATGATGAGTCCGACCCTGGCGAGGGCAACTTCTTGAACGATCCATATGCGGTGCCAGTTTTCCTTCTTGACGATTTCGGCGAGTCCATCGATTAGAACCCCCCGAGGAACCTCGACACCCTCAACGTCCTTCGCAGCCTGCAGTCCTGGGTGATCCAGCAGGCTGTACATGTACCGGGCCAGCCTCACGGCCGGATCTTCGTCAGGATGCCTAATTTCCTCACCCGATACGCGACTCCGGAAGTATGTACTGACAATGCCGTTTTGATGGGAAGTTAGTATCTCCATGGCATTCAATTCGACAAGCGTCGGACCGATCTCAGTCATGAACTCTATCGTCTTGTCGGTGGCATCGGAGCCTGGGCCGAGCCACATGTACACGCACTCGGCGCGACTGTAAACGGTCCGCATTTCTTGAACATGCCATCCCTTCTCCTCGAGGTCAGTCTGCTGGATGCAGATGGAGTCGATCCAGATCCAAGAGCGGAAGCCATTCTCCTGCAGCTGCTTCAAAGCAGAGTGGAGACTTGGACCGACGGGAAAACTTTGGCCGTTGAGGGTGATGTCAATTGTTTCAGAGCAGTCGCCCCAGACGTAGGAGAGAGCGTTGAACGTGGTGTCGTTCATGGAGGCGTGGCGCAGTTCAAGCTCAAGGTTTGGAGCGTCACTCGGACGCTGGACGAAGCGCACGAGGCGGATCTCGGATTTATGACGGTCGAGGGGTGAGTAGGTAAACATGATTTCACCGAATTCAAGTTATAGCGCTTTTCAGTTTGTTGTGGTTCGCAAAGAGAGTTGAGGATTCCTTCGAGTGGGTGCTGACGCTGCCTAGAGGTGGGCGATCCTCCAGACCCATGAAACCCCATGGTTTCTGGGCCTAGCCATTGTTTTTGCACCAGACTTGGCTTAAGTGACGGGCATTTCCATAATGAAGGAATTATGAAGCTCTCCATCTTCCAGATTGATCGCAATTATACCAGAACCAAGTAGATCAAGTTCGAATTCGAGCCTGGGATCTTGAAGGCATTCGGGCTGTCCCCGCAAGATCTCGCACGTGCCTGTTCACAAGGCGGCCAATGAAAAGGCGGCAGCTGACAGGAAACTGAACGCCGTTGTAGTTGCTCTGTCAACGTTAAACTATCGCGGACTTCATTGCATTTCATGGATGACTCTTCAACGACCGATTGTTATTTGTTGTCAACTCTGAAAGTGTTGAGGGTGTTTCCGTGCAGAGGAACGAGCTGCTCTGGAATGATTAAGTTGGGATTGAGTGTTAGGACGAGTTAATGGGTGGATGAATTTTGGTGCCAGATGTTCCCCTTTCACTGAGGTTGACCAATTGGGACATTTCCCCTTCCCACTATAAAAGACCATTTTGATGTACAAGAGACTAGTCCTTAAGACCAATTTGTCCTTGAATTTGTGATCTTCTGCCTTGCCGTCAACCATCGACTGCTCCTCACTTCAGAGACCGACACATCCAAGATCCCAACATATTCCCAACCGATAAGAATATCACTCTGGGACGAACATTCTGGAAACATCTCATGGAACTGGATTTGATGTGATCGGACTGCGCCTGAACTATGATAGGGAATGATGACTTGTACAAAGGCTATCTTACATATCTCCGTCCTTTTCAAGAGGCACAGGGGTCACGCTGGATACATTCTCCTCCCAGAATAGACACTATATACGGGGATATGCGGTATTGGGTTTTCTATCTTGCAGATTACTGTGTGCAACAGCCTCTATCGTTCCCTTCTGCCTGTTTCCTCCTGACGGTGAAGAGTCATGGAGGAAGTGTTGAGATTCGAAATATCCATCAGTTTCCATAGAAGAAAACCTTGCTTTAGTTCGTCCTTATAATCCCTTCCTTCCTTCTCTCGTCTCCCCCTTTCTCTTCTCTCCTTCACCATCAGTTCACACATACTTGATCGCTAGAGATTCAAACAATAACATCCAACAACCACTTTTTCATCCACATCAACAATTCACATCAGTCTCTTTCGATCTCTACAGATTCGAACTCTTCTATTCTACTCTCTTCACTCAAACATCAGTTACGTCAACAATTGACAGCAATCTGTCTTGAACTCCCAAGACTTACACGCTTCTCTTCTTCCCTCGACCCAACAACCAACCGAGATGCATTTCCGTCTCTCTTCCCGCCTGGCCAAGAGTGTCAAGGCCAAGTGCCGTACCGTCTCGAACCGGTACGCCGACTACCGCCGCAATCGAAAGATTGCAAAGTCCACCAGGTCACAGGTGGCACAAAGCCCCCAGCAAGATGGGGCTGCCAACCCTTGGCAGGGCGAGCCATACCGATTCGCCAACGACCCTGACGACTGGGAGAATCACCTGGCGTCAGGGGGCGAGTCGGACTATGGCTCGGACTATGGCAGTTACGACGGCATCTCGGTCCAAGAGGAAGAGTCGGGATGCAGATTTGACGTCGACGATTTTATTCAGTGGTGGTTTCACGAATCAACACTTTTAGATTCTCGTAAGTTTGACTTGACTCTCGACTCTTTGATAAATCCATATTAATATTTTTTTGCAGATTTCCTCTCCCAGCATTTCACCATGCCAGCTGGGCATTAATGCTCTCTTCTGAGGATCTCTGTTTGCGTTGGGCACAGTCCCCTTTGAGTTTGAAAAGTGTTTACTGTATGAATAAGGAGTTTTTGGTTGGCAAGGCAAAATCGAAGTTTCTTCGATCATGGGTTGTGTTACTTTTATCTTTATGATACCCTTGGAGTCAAGTATTGTTTTAATGGCATACGCGTTTCCTGTTTAGTTGTTTTAAGCTGGGTTATGGGTTGTTTCAATATTCAACCTTGGGCATTAGCCTATTGAGTCATCATTCTTCTGTGTCCCCCATCGTGATACCAGCACACTTCTAAGTCAACGTGAGAATTCAGAGATGCTGATCCTTTATTTTCTGACATCTCTACGATACAAAGTACTGCATGTCACACCTTTTGAAAAGTTCGCAGTTAATATACTGAGAGCCATTCCATCTAGAAATCCACTCTCTCACCTACATAAGATAGCCAAAGTCTTCGACTGGTCGATCCGCTCGAGATGTCTCCGACACAACGGAACGTGATGATCGACATTGAGACTATATTGCTATGTCTGTGCAATAAGCTCCCTCCGCCGTGGTCTAGCCCATGCGCGGTTGGTATTGACGAAGTCGTCTGACGTGATGGTTCGTTGTTCGGACTTATTGAGTTTTGAATACTGGTGTCAGGGAACCATAGTCCCCTAACAGCATCGTGAAGGACATGTGGTACTGAATCTAATCATAACTAAGGCAGATGGGTATTCACTGGCTAAACTTGGGCCTGTGGTGTTTGGCGATTGAGGTTTAATGCAGGCACGTGTTGATAACGTTGTTCTTTGCTATTGAGCCGATGCCTCTTTCAGAGCTGCCGTGATGATCAACACCCAAAAAGAGGTGAATGGAGACCATACGAGCTCAAACGGTTGATTTGAGAGCTTTTTAGTAGGCTTCGGATTGCAAGGCAAGACCAATGGTCTCACGATCAATAGGGCTTAATCCACCAAGCGCGTTGTCCTTGCTGGGAGCCCCAGGCTAACCAAGTGTGTTGCAATTGGAGGAACCTGTAGCCCTCCATGTCTGTGCCATACAATTGCTTGAAGAATTGGGCACCGACGACTTGGAGGGTCAACTCACCGCTTGAGAAAGCAATACTGTCGTATTCTGTCAGATACAGGCACCTTACGAGAAACGCCGTCATCGGGCCTCAACGGGCGTTGCGCATGTGGCTTGCAGATCCGTCAGAGACAGGTGTGGCGCCGAGAGTTGATGGCTGATGTGTGGATGGTGAGTGTAAGAGAAGAGACACCGATTGAGACACTCAACATTGGCGTCATGATGGTGGAGTACTCGCCGAGGAGAGCTCTCGGGCTTGGCCTCGTGCACCTTGAATAGGGTCAACATGGACATGTTGAACGGATCAAATACGGGTCCTGCGCCGGGGATTAAAGCCAACCATGTCCAGGTTACATTGAGCTTTCCCTGCGCCGGAATTGCGGGTTGGGATGCTGGCGAGGAGGGTCGCGAGGCGAGGGTGCCGTGGCGGGGTAATGTCGCAAGTCGTCGGAACGAGTCATAGAGGAGGAATTGACGAACAGAGAGCAATCTACAAGCTTCTTATATCGTGTCGTTATCGGTCAGGGGCTGTCACTCTGGATGACAGGTTGTCAGAGTTGAGTTTGTGGGGAGCATCGGGACCAAAAATGATTGCCGAAAGGGGAATTCAGGGACGTGCTACTTTTATTTTTACTTTCACATGGTGACGGGCAAAATCCGAGATGGCATCGAGGACCAGAGGAATTGCGGTAATTGCAAGGGTTCTTCGCTTGAGATGAGACACGTGATCCGGATGCGTCATAACGGACCGGGCCTCTATGGTATCGCAACGTCAATTGAGAGCGACCAGACAGAATTTGATGGCCTGTCGGGAATTGCTTCAGTAGACAGAGACACAGAAATGCCAGAAACAAGTTGCCGCATGCAAACATGTCTGAACTAAAGCAAGGAGGGTATGGAGCTGCTGCAGGAGGAGGTTCCCCGCCACATGTGTTCCGAGAGGCCAGCATCACCATCAGCATCTTTCCGCCGGCAAATCAAGGTGAGTCAACGGGTTGCATGTCAATTGACCTGAAATGACCTGAGCAAATGCACAGGAGGCGAGACCTCGAGCTGTACATGTACGACTCATCCGACTTTTGTTCCCTTGGCCCAGCTAAATGCCAGCTAGACCAGCTTCTCTCACAATCCAGCCAATCCAGGCGTTCGTGCTAGTGGCGATATCGGCCATTCATCTGCACCCTGATTGGTCCGCGCCCTCCGATCCGCCCCCTCACTGGTGGCTCTTCTGGCCGTTCTGGTCTGGCGCCTCCGCGACTGGCCCGTGCTCCTGGCGACTGCCCTGTGCAGTACCGCAAGCCGCCCATGTTTTCGCTGGGGGAAGGAGTCACCCTCACCCAATCTGCGCGGCACCTACCCCACACCCACGCCGGTCCCACCCCGGCCACCGGCCGTCCGACTTGCTGTGATATTTTTTCCCGGGTCCCCTCTGCCTCTGCCTCTGTCTCTTTTTAGCGAAACAGACTTTTGACTCTTCACCTCTTTTTTCCCTTCGCCTCCCGGGTTGTTCCTCGTCATATATCTCCCTGTCTGCTTCTCGTCGGGCTCTCAATTGATTCTGCTTCTGAATCGTTGACCTCCTAGACCCCATCTCCCCTCTACCCTTTGAGCCCTCCTCGAGCCTCGTGGCTCCTCGACTCACCGAGCTCCAGCTCCTCCTCACAACCGTTCGCGATGCTCCGAACACGCCAGGCCGCAAAGGCCATCCGGGCTGTCGCCCACACCCGATCATTCACCACCACATCCGCCATCGCCGCTATTCAGTCTCCCAAGAAGATCACCACCGGTCAACGGAATCAGACTACTTCTGCTCCTGCGTGAGTCGCCAATTCCTGAATTGCGCTGTTGCGATTGCCCCTCGTGTCCTGTTTGCCACTAGGACTGGGGTAATATTACCCCAATGCGCACATCGAGTTTTCACCTATTATAATATGCATATACTAACATTGCGACCGCAGACCAGCTCGCGATATTCCCAGCCCAGCTTTCAATGCCGAGAAGAACCAGAGCCATGTGCAACCCCTCGTCAACCCCCGGAAGAATGACATGGATGAGTCGTATGCTACCTACACCGTCCCTACATATCCCGAACGAAGTCTCACCAAGTTATAACAGGTTCATTGGAAAGACTGGTGGTGAAATCTTCCACGAGATGATGCTGCGCCATGGCGTGAAACACATCTGTGCGTGTAACCACTTCCAGACACCGCACATAGTACTGACATGAGTCACAGTTGGATACCCCGGTGGCGCTATTCTCCCCGTCTTCGATGCCATCTACAACTCAAAACACTTCGACTTTATTCTCCCCCGCCATGAGCAAGGCGCTGGCCACATGGCTGAGGGTTACGCCCGCGCTTCTGGCAAGCCCGGTGTTGTCCTCGTCACTTCTGGCCCTGGTGCCACCAACGTTATCACTCCCATGCAGGATGCTCTGTCCGACGGAACACCCATGGTTGTTTTCACCGGTCAGGTCGTCACCTCTGCCATTGGCAGTGACGCTTTCCAGGAGGCCGATGTCGTCGGTATCTCCCGAGCCTGCACCAAGTGGAACGTGATGGTTAAGAATGTCGCCGAGCTTCCCCGACGTATCAACGAGGCCTTCGAGATTGCCACCAGCGGACGCCCTGGCCCCGTCCTCGTCGATCTTCCCAAGGATGTCACCGCTGGTGTCCTCCGAAGAGCTATCCCCACCGAGACTGCTCTGCCTTCTCTGCCCAGCGCCGCTTCTCGCGCCGCCATGGAGGCGAGCAAGAAGCAGCTCGAGGCTTCCCTGAAGCGCGTGAGCAAGCTTGTCAACGTTGCCAAGAAGCCCATCATCTATGCTGGTCAGGGTATCATCCTCTCCGAGGGCGGCCCCGAGCTGCTGAAGGAGCTGGCTGACAAGTGCTCCATTCCCGTCACCACCACCCTCCAGGGTCTGGGTGCCTACGACGAGCTCGATGAGAAGTCTCTGCACATGCTCGGCATGCACGGTGCTGCCTATGCCAACATGGCCATGCAGGAGGCTGATCTCATCATTGCTCTGGGTGCCCGATTCGACGACCGTGTCACTCTCAGCATTGCCAAGTTCGCCCCTGGCGCCAAGGCTGCTGCTGCTGAGGGCCGTGGTGGTATTGTCCACTTCGAGATTATGCCCAAGAACATCAACAAGGTCGTCCAGGCCACCGAGGCCATTGAGGGTGATGTTGCCACCAACCTGAAGCAGCTCATGCCTTTCGTTGATGCCAAGACCATGGAGGACCGAAAGGAGTGGTTCGCCAAGATCAACGAGTGGAAGAAGAAGTGGCCTCTGTCCGACTACGAGCGGGCTGAGCGCCAGGGTCTGATCAAGCCCCAGACTCTGATTGAGGAGCTTAGCAAGCTCACAGAGGGTCGCAAGGATCAGACCTACATCTCCACCGGTGTCGGCCAGCACCAGATGTGGACTGCCCAGCACTTCCGATGGAGACACCCCCGATCCATGATCACCTCTGGTGGTCTGGGTACCATGGGTTACGGTCTGCCTGCCGCCATTGGCGCCAAGGTTGCCCAGCCTGATGCTCTCGTCATTGACATTGACGGTGATGCTTCCTTCAACATGACCCTGACTGAGCTCTCCACCGCTGCTCAGTTCAACATTGGTGTCAAGGTCATTGTCCTGAACAACGAGGAGCAGGGCATGGTGACACAATGGCAGAACATCTTCTACGAGGACCGATATGCCCACACCCACCAGACCAACCCCGACTTCATCAAACTCGCCGAGGCCATGCACATCCAGAGCCGTCGCGTGTCCAAGCCCGACGAGGTTGTTGACGCCCTGAAGTGGCTGATCAACACTGATGGCCCTGCTCTGCTGGAGGTCATCACCGACAAGAAGGTTCCTGTCCTGCCCATGGTGCCTGTCGGATCCGGTCTGCACGAGTTCCTTGTCTTTGACGGAAGTAAGTTAATTTGATATCATGTTAAGACCAAATAGATGCTAACAATCTCACAGCCAAGGAGAAGAAGAGACGCGAGCTGATGCGAGAGCGCACCTGTGGTCTGCACGGTTAAGACCCTAGGTTCTCATCAGGCTTCAATCCCGCCTGATCACTAGCCGCAACCTATCTGATACCATATTCCCTCATGTCCTTTTTTTATTCATTTCGTTCTGCTTGCGGAGTTTAGCTGCTTTGCCGGCGGGCAAGCCTACTTGGGTTCTACGAGGATCGACGCCAAAAAAGACCAAAAGTTGGGAAGGCTGGATTACACAGGGAAGAGGATATACATGTGCAAGACAAGACGAGGCACATGATGCACTGGAGCGTGCGACAAAGAGAGGGGGAAAAGACAGCAGCAGAGAAGCATTGCACGCCAAGGGCCAGGAGGGCCGTGTTGTATATACCACGTAATGAATGCTGTGCACGACTCCATATCTGGTTCATTGACTGGTGGTGTACTTTTCGTGATCTCATCAGAGGTTGCACCCTGTGACTCACCCACCCTCATGCTGAGGCTCATCTGGAGCTCAGAGCTTCGACCCCAGATTCACATGAACCGCCTTGCTCTGTGTATACGCATCCAGCGCATACTGTCCAAGTTCCCTTCCGATGCCCGACGACTTATACCCGCCGAATGGAATGCCAAAGTGCGAGTCTCCCGACGAATTGATCCACACCATTCCCGCCTGAAGTCTGCGAGCGACTGTATGAGCCCTTGCGACTTTCTCAGTGAAGAGGGCGGCTGCTAGGCCGTACGAGGTGTCATTCGCTTTGGCGACGACTTCATCGACGGTGCGGAACTTGGCAATCGCGACGACGGGGCCAAAGATCTCGTCGCGAACGATGGCCATGTCTTCAGTGGTCTAGGCAGGTTAGCCATCATATACATTAAAAGGCTTCATATACACTTACATCAGCGAAAACAGTGGGCTCGAGATAGTATCCCTTTGACCCCGTCTTTGCGCCGCCGTGGAGGAGACGCGCCCCCGAAGACTTGCCCTGGTCGATGTAGGAGAGGATCTTTTCGTACTGGGTGCGCGACACCTGAGGACCTTGCCAAGTATCTTTGCCGAAGGGATTGCCAATCTTTTGGTTCTCCTTTGTCACTTCTACGAAGCGCTTGAGGAAGTCTTCGTAGATGTTCTCGTGGACGTAGATTCGCGAGGTTGAGGTGCAGACCTGGGGGAGTTAGTCTTAGCGTAAGATGGATGAGGTCCTCGGCCTTGTGAAGCCTTTTGACCAAATTAGATGGATGAGAGGGAACTAACTTGTCCCATGTTGTCCATGATGCCAACGTGACACCATTTCACAGCCTGATCCAGACCCGCATCCTCAAACACGATGCTGGGGCTCTTCCCGCCGCATTCAAGAGTAATGTTCTTGAGGTTGTTAGCCGCCGCCTTCATGATAGCACGGCCCGTCGCCGTGCTTCCCGTGAAGGCGATCTTGTCGACGCCCATGTGGCCCGCGAGCGCTTTGCCCGCCACGGAACCCAAGCCGGGGATGATGTTGACGACGCCTGGGGGTAGGCCGGCTTCAATGACGAGGTTGCCAAAATAGATTGCTGAGAGGGGAGTTTGCTCTGCTGGTTTGAGGACGACGGTGTTGCCGCATGCTAAGGCTGGGGCAACCTTCCAGGCTAGCATCATGAAGGGGAAGTTCCTAGACTTGATCAGTATCCCATCTTTCTTAGGTAAGGTCAAAGGAATCACTACCATGGGATGATTTGACCGCATACTCCCAAAGGCTCTCGGAGCACGTATGCAAGCTTCGCCGGAGAAGTCTCAATCGTCCGACCGGTGATCTTATCAGCGGCACCAGCATAGTACCGAAAGACATTGTAGGATTCATCAAGGTCACCTTCAAGCGCCGCAGTATATGTCTACCAATTGTCAACTTGTCACTTTTCCCCTGTCACTTGGGAGGGTATACCTTGCCATTGTCAAAGGCATCAATGCTGGCAAGAAGCTTGCGATCACGGTCAATCAGCTCAGCAATCTTGTACAAGATGGCACCGCGATCGACGGCCGCAAGCTCCGACCATTCACCTTCAAAGGCACGACGAGCTGCATCTACAGCTTTGTCAACGTCCTTTTCCGAGGCGCCCTTGATAGTGATGATTTTTTCATCGGTTCTTTGTCTTGGTCAGTCATAATTGAGAAACAGAGGTGAATGACGCACGCCGGGTTGTACACGGTAAAGTCGTCACCTGTCGCGTCGGCAAACTTGTTGTCGATGAAGAGGCCGGTTGGCTGCTTGTACTTGAGCCCGTTGGGCAGAGAGATTTCGACAGTTGAAGCCATTGTTTACCAAGTCTACGTGTGCTTGAAAGGGAGAGGGTCTTCCCCGCTTCCACGTGCGCCTCTTTGTGAGGGAGGCTGATAAGACATTCTGACGTAGAGGTGTGTGACACAGCGAGGCGGGGTCGTCGACCGGAATGTCTCTTGGTAAGTACGGTGCTGATAGGTTGAGATGATGTTTAGGTTTACTTCCTATATTGCAGGACTACTAACACAGAAGGGGATCATTGTTGTATACTTTTGCCTTGTCTTGTAAGAAATGTTATATATTGCGCTCCATGTCTTGAGAATACCTTCTCCTCATTGCGCGGTGAGAGGATAACAGAGTTACAACCTCTCACCTATCATGCTTAGGGTTGATAACTAAGGGAAGAGAAAAAGGGGAGAATAGTCTTAAAATTGGGTTGTGTGTGTGCTAGCTAGATCCAGATGCCAGTTAGATAGAGCTTGGTACTGTCGAATAGTTTCCGAGGATCTCTTGCATCATCTCACGTGTTCCAAAAGGATCGCCAGGGCTCTCCTGAATGTAGTCGTACGCCGTCCTCCCTCGTCTATCCCTGAGAGTTCGGTCTGCCCCATGATCTAGAAGTGCCCTGGTAGCTACTTCAAGCTTATTCCTATCCTTTTCGCGACTGGATCCAAGTTCGACTGTCTCTCTTGCAGCCACGTGCAACGCAGTTTGCCCCTTGTGGTCCTGCGCGTTGACATCGACTCGCGCCTTTCCAACGAGGAATGAAATAAACGGTAGGATCCTCTCATCATCACAAATTGGTCCACCTCCGGAAATCCCACAGTGGAGAAGTGTTTCATTCGCATTGTTGACGGCGTGGAAATTGTAGCCCAAGGTAAGGACGCTTCCCAACACCGACGGCAAATCAGTTCCATTGAATCTCGCAAACGACGTGGAACGAAGGAATCTGTCACCCTCATCGTCCACGACGTTGATGTTCACTTGCAATTCCTCCACAAGGAAGTTGAAAGTGTTGGAACGTCGTTGGAACCCCCAGTAAGCAGCTTGGAGTAACATGAGGTGGTTATCTGTCGAAGCTTTGTGTCGTTGGACCAGCCTCCGCGCAAGATGGACATGACCCCAACGTATGGCAATGGCCAGCGGCGTCTCCCAGCAGGCTATAGCATTGACATCAAACTTGTACCTCTCAATCAGTTCGCTGCAAAGGACTTCGTTCCCGGTTCTCGCAGCGAGACTTAGCAAGTTATCCCGGCCATCCTGTTGCGACACCTGACATCGGATCAATCCTTGGCCCTTTTTCGTTTCAGCCAACTGACGAAAGGTGCCTATATGTCCCCTCTTCACGGCATATTCAAGGGGTCGCTCTAAGGACCGCCCCTTATTTGGCTTGATCGGATCCGCACCACGGTCCAGGAGTAGTGATACAACTCGTTGATGGCCCCCGGCAGATGCCAAGTGAAGTGGAGTCAATTTGTCCCTAAACCGCGTCTTGAATGTTTTGTCGACTCCTAGTTGCTTTGGTAATTTAGAAAGGATTAATTTTCCATCAAGAAGATGTTCTGCAAGGTGGTACAGCCCCAGATAGCAGGCAAGATGTAAAAGTGGCATCCCCGGTTTGTAGGAGTCGAATCGACTCTTGTAGTCCAGCACATGATCCCTAATGCAAGATTTCTTGGCAAACCACTCCTTATTTTCTCTGATGAGCACAAGGGTTGACGCCTTGTCCAGTTGTCTCATGTGGTCAGACCAGCACAGCGCAGCATAAGACTCAAGTGGCAAGTACTTCGCCAAGAATATGTGGCTAGGCACTTGCTGGATAAGGTGTTGAATCAGACGCCGGCAAATGGCTAGGTGGCCTTGATCTTCATCCATATGATGTCGCATCATCCCAGGATGCGATGTGTTTGAGAGCATGAAGTCCTTCGCACTTTGGTGAACGAAACCGACAACGGTCACTCGTGTTAGTGGTTCAAATCTTTCATTGCTCCAAGGCCGACGCAAGCCAAGATATCTGTTATCATCCATCTCAGTGAATTGAAGAAGGTGGCCACAGGCTTCAATGTAGCTCTTGCACACGTCTTCTCGGTTCATGAATTTTGTGTCCTCGATTTGAAGCGCCTCACAAAGCTCCGGGGCCGACAATGGCACCTGAGCCAGGGTGATCCAGGTCAGCAATTCGGTTATCACTGCCTGATCCCCGGGTTTGATTTGGCTCAATATCCGTCCATATACAGCGTCGAGACCGCGAGGAAGTTGTTGTAAGGAAGCCTCAATCTCCCAAGCCGATTTCTTGTTGAGATCTGCAACCATGAAGCTGACCCAAAGGAATGTGCCTTCTGCACGCTCGTGAAAAGTAGCCTTGATGTGTTTGAGAAAGTCGGTGTCATGAATGCCCTTTCTCGCGCAAAGCGCCGAGACCTGGTCCTGAATGTACAATTCAATATCGTGATCCTCATCATCGAGTCGAACATGGTTGAAGGTGCCCAGTGCCTCAAGAAGACATACAGGATGTCGCCTGCTCAGAACAGTGAGTTTGACATTGTGTCCTGCGCTCTTATCCGGGTGAAACAGCTCCTTGAGTTTGTATAACAGGGGCTCCAGAGACGCTTCGGAGCATTCATCAAGCGCATCAAGGACACAGTAGATTGGTGTATCTATCAGCGCTGAGATCATTGCCCGAAAGATGGACCATAAGCTCTCAAAAGAAGATTCAGAGAACAGCCCGCCCTGTTGGACTTTCCAATGCTCCATCAGGAGTGACAGTAACCTTTCATGGCGTTGAACGAGTTGGTACATAAGACCACGGAGAATACTGACTGATGTGTTTCTTATCGAGACCTTGTTGTCGCAGAAGAAATAGATGAGTGTGCAGCAGGAGGAGGCGACCTTAGCCTCCAGATGCTGAGTGAGAAATATTGAAATGAATGTTTTGCCTTTGCCAGGAGGGCCAGATATCCAGAGAAGATTCGGTTCAGGTGTGTTTTCCCAGGCCTTGTATTCTTGGGTCGAGATGATCCATTCGCAGGTTCCGGTGGTCCTCTTGCCTTTGGCAGTGATTATGGCGTTTCGGTCACTTGTCGGGTCAGTGACAAACAACGCCCGCAGACAACCTTCCTCTTCTGTGCCAGTCTGAACAGATCTCTGGCCAACCTGCTCAAGCACTTGGCTCAGTTGAGACGACTGTTGGTGGTTTTCGCGCCTGTTCGTTCCATGTCAGCCGTGACCCTCTTTAGTTCATAGGCAGGTTAGGTTTAGGTTTATAATTAGGGTGGGGTTAGATAATATTTAGGTAAGAATAACCTACGAATTGACGACCTGGATTTGCAGAGCCAGTGTGCTCTTCAAGCGTTCGAGTCGTACAAACAAGGCTCTGATATCTGATTCTTTGGCGAGGCCTCCAATCGCCTTCCAAGTCTTTCGGCCGATCGGATCTGAGTCCTGGAAGTCGAATCGATCGAAAATAGAACATAGATCAGTGCTCACGGATGCGCAGCTTTGGATAGTCTTGATGATGGTCGATTCACCCCCGGTGGTCGGGCTTCCAAGGGCCGAACTGCCGTTGAGGGCCGGGGACCGTTGGATCTCTTCCACGAGGGTCTGAAGCTGTTCAAGCTCTGACCTCCAAGCTCGCACCTCTTCGGGCCCGTCTTGCACTTTTTCGTAAACCTTCTTGCATAATTGAACGACCTTGACGGTCTGTTCGATGAATTGCGTTGTGGCGGTCGCGATGGCGAGGGCGTCTCCCATCTTGTCTCGGTCGGTTGGGCTCGGCTGGTGCCTTTGACTTCCAGTCGCTTCGGGACACGCGATCGGGTTCGCTCGGGTTTGATGTTGCTTCGTTCGGTGCGATGATAGCCAGTTGAGGATGAGGATGAGGATGAACAGGTCAGAAAGGAATCAAGGATGAAAAATGGTGGAGGGGGCGGCGCCCGATTTATGTGTCTTGGAATCAGGCTGTGGCAGCCACCGCCTGCAGGTGAGGCCTCAGCCCCGACGTGTTGGTTGCTGGCACGGTCGCCTTGCGTATCCATCCAGGCTTGGCCGTACAGCTTGCGCCAAACTGCACGATGAAAATGTGATGATTTTCTGGTTTTATGAGGTAAAATCGTCTAATAGAATAGAAGATATAACACATTTGTAATGGCTGGTTTTATTTTCCTAGATATTATCGTGAGACCACCTATCCTCTAATTCTGAGGTCTTTTTAGTTCTCAGACCTCTTTAGTCTTTGAGTGGCCGATTGGCGTTGATCTCTTTGAGAATTTCTTTTGCACCTCCTTCCACCAGTTTCGCAGCCAGTTCCCGCCCCAGTGCCGTAGCCTCATCGTCGTTCTGCACCGTTGCATCCATCGTGTCTTGAACGCTCTGGGATCCATCAAGACTGACAACAATCGCTCGAATCCTTAGGAGAAGTTGTGACTCGTCAACCCACTCCGTCTCGACGCCAATAGGGACAGTGCAGCCGCCTTCAAGTGTGCGTAGCAGAGCACGCTCTGCAAGACATGCCAGAGTCGACTTTTGATCGACTAGTTGGTTGAGGAGCTCTAGAGTTTTGGTGTCTCCCTTGCGAATCTCCAAGCCGAGCGCTCCCTGACCAACTGCGTGGTAAATTCCGCCGTCCTTGGAACCCAGATACTGAGTGATGCGATGGCCGAGGTCGACTCGCTGTAAGCCGCATGCAGACATGATCATGCAGGTATACTCGGTCTCCGGGTCGTCCACCTTGGCCAGGCGAGTTTCGACGTTGCCACGTAGGTTGGCAAAGCGCAGGTGAGGGTAGAGACGACGAAGCTGTGCTGAGCGTCGCACTGATGATGTGCCAACTACAGCACCCTCGGGCAGTGTCTTTAGGCTATTGTAGGGCAGGCCAGCCTTGACTATGAGGGCGTCACGGGGGTCATCTCGGAGTGGAATTGCTGTCAACTCGCAAGTGTCGGGCAACTTGGTTGGCATATCTAGCAAGAGTTTAGCGCCGCTCATTCAAAAGGAATGGTGGATATACCTTTGAGACAATGAACAACAACGTCGATTTCACCAGAAGTGAGTTTCTCCTCCAGCTCCGTTGTCCACAAGTTCTTAGCCCCAAAGCTATACAGAGCCGTAGACTTGTCCTTGTCGCCCAGTGTCTTCAGAGCCTCAATCTCAAAGGTGCGGTCGGGCGCAATCTTCTGCAGACTATCACGAATACCCTCAGCCTGGACCATGGCCAGGTTGGACCTTCGGGTGCCAATTCGCAGCGGCGGCTGGGCAGTAGAAGCGGCTGCCATGGTTGCGGTTGTTGAGTTGCAATTGGCAAAGATTGACTTGTTGTCAGAGACTAGCGCCGTCTTATATACCACGGTTGGTGGATCTTGGGTTCTGTCCTGAGATGTGATTGGCGGAGTTAAGAATGACCTGATGACATGGTCTTGCTGGATTTTAATAGAAGACATTGGAAGAGTTATGAGTTGATAAATAATAATTCTGGCTGTTCTCGCATTGGTGTCAAGATGGGGAGACTATTACTACATAGAGCCCTTTCATTGGGCTTCACAAAAGAGGACGGGCACATTAACGTCAGAAGTACTCGCTCCCAGTCTCATTACCCCATCTCGCGATACCATCACAATCTTCTGCTCCCCAGTAAACACAAAAGCCCGAAGTAGCTCTTTCATTTCCTTCGCTTCCGTCTCCCCGAGGACTCCATCTTTAACTGCAGCCTCTATAAGCATCAAGGGCGTGAAGCCCGTGTCGGTGACCCGGTAGAAATCCTCAGAACCACCACGTCTCAGCAGCGCCAGTAGCGTGAGAGGATCAAAGTCGTAACAGGCAAAGTGCAGGGGCGTCCCTCCTGAACAGAGAGGCTTCTCTCTGCTTTTACCTTGAACTGCGTGGACATCGGCGCCCAATTCCAAAAGAGCCCCCACAAAGTCTGCTCTCCGTGAACCAAACTGCCTCTTCTTCTTGTGGCACCACTGCGTAGATGGCGCCGGGGTGAATAGGATCGCGGTGGCTCTTCCTAGAGGAGTCATGCCGTCTGAGTCGCGATGCTCAAGTTGGCAGTCTCGACGGTGTCTTGATTGGAAGTACCAGCCGTATACATCTCGACCCCATTTCCATGTCGTGGCTTGCGCTAGTATTCCGTATATGGCGCAGTTATTCGCCTTCCACAAGGCGTTAATGTCAGCACCACTACGAAATAGCTTGTCAGCTGCTGTTCCGGGATGGTACATATAGCCCTTGCTGGTCCAGAACGGGAGTTGTCAGAGTCTGGTTCGTTTGGATCGGCCCCGAGGCGCAGAAAATGCCCGAGAAGCCGGGGGGCGATTTCTGCATTGGTGCTTGTATCGAAGAAATTGTATCCCCTGGTGAAAAGAAGGTGGATGGGTGACCTGACGACTTGGCCTTGGCCATGTGAGAGTGGCACGCCTGCCAACCGGTCAAGCAAGAACGTGCATACTCGTTCAAGAGCATTGGGGAATATGTACTCATAGCTCAAGACACACTTTAGGAGCATCGAGCTTTCTCGGTGGACATCAAGGCCGAGGCTTGCTCTGTGATCAAGAAGACAGAAAGCCATTGAGAGAAACCGGTCAGCATCTTGAACTTCTTGTCTGATTGAGGCAAGCTTTGCGTTTAAGAACAAGCCAATAAACAGACAAGATCTCTCAGGAAAGAGCTTGAGAAAGGGAGTACAGCCGTTTAGTGGGTATATCGGATCATGGTCTGAGGCAGCTCGGATTGGCAGTCGTGGGCTTTCCCGGCGTGACGGGGTGTCGATGCGCCATCGTGTGCTGTACTCTGAGAGTTTCCCTTTACCAGAGGCCTCATGACCAGTGACAAGCTCGAGGAGTCGAAAGGTAAGATCAGACGGGTCATTACGGCAGCATTTGGGTTACATCCTAGTCGTAAAAGGCATTGAATGGCACTCAGGTGAGGCTTCGTGGTAAGGACGTATGTCAATGGGGGAACTGTACTCTTCCCTTGAGAATGGATGGAGCTTCCATGCCGAACAAGCGCCATGACGACATCCTCGTTATTCGCGAAATGAATCGGACGTAGATTCCCTGCCACGGTTGCATCAACGTCTGCCCCGTACTCGATGAGAAGATCGACAATATCTGCGTGGCCTCCCTTGGCGGCGGCGTGTATGGGCGTCATGCCAAACGAGCCCAGGGATGTTCCGTGTCCGGAGCTGAGAATAGGGGTGTTGATCCAGGGTCCCATCTCTTGCACCGACAAGATATTCTTCACCAACCGAATATATCCCCGAGAAGCGGCCCAAACCAACACGGCGTCGCGTGAGAGTCGGGGTGTAGGATGCAGCTCTCCTCCCTCAAGCTTCATAGTAGAAAGCCTTTCGCGTGGGTCGGAAGAGATTGTGAAGGATACGTCTCGCCTCCATTCTCTCATGGGACGGTATTGACACGAACCTAGTTTGTGCAGGATGACTCTTGTCAGTGTTTCATGGTGAGTGCGGCTGGCTAGCGACCAGGAAAGAAGAGAGCTGAAGGGCAGGTATTGAGAGATCTCGATAAGGATATCCTCCGGGTAGTGGAGGGAACTCATGTTTCTTGATGTTGTTTTGGGGAGGATGTAGTGGGAGGTCGATGGCTGATGAGCAAGGGAACTTGTTGCTGCAGACCAACATACCGGGAGATCGTGCGACAGGAACTAAATAAACAACAGGTTAAATAGAGTCTGTATAATAGATCGTAACAGTAGCACAATGTTTGTGGATCGTCGGCCTCTGTTCTGGCACTCCTACCGAGAACATAGGCCTATTCTTTGAGTTTGCCAATCGCAATGGAAAATGACAAACTTTCAAACCCTTGATTGCGGGTAAGTGTATGATCTCAAGGCTCCAACACCCGCTAAAGTCTTACTTGAGTGCTTGAAATGCCGGTATACGGCAGCGTCTATGCAAAAGAGGGCACAACAAATGCAACTGACCGTTAAGAATAAAGACTAATATCACCGCCTAAGAAATTTCAACTTCTATCTTTTCCAAAGCCCAAACTCTCTTCAAACTTCTTCCATTTCTTTCCAATCGGCTGAATTAGCGTGAACGCTGCCCCCGTCTGATTCATCTCCTGCACCCCATTCGTCATGTACAAAGGCGTCATCTCCCCATCGTCACTAAAGAACAACTTAGGCCTCTCTCTGCGCTTAAACACCTGCCACGAGCCATCGGTAAACGTCACATTGGAACTAAACGCCTCCTGGAGCTTGAAATGCCACGGCCCTGTGAGTTTGCGAGAAAAGAGATGAGATCCAACCCGTGGCCACTGCTGCCCGTCGTGCTCGACATAGTCAATCAGCCAGTGATTGATAGAGTGCCAGTTTCCTCTCTTGTCACGCCAAAAGAAGGGATCCTCGGTCCACCAGGGGTTCTCCCGCTCTGACACGTTCCAAGTCGCTTGATATTTGAGGTTGTAGTCGGCATCCCACGATTTTGCTGTAAAGATGGAGTAGTCTTTCATGCCGAGTACAATCTCGCTAGTAGGGTTTTTAGGCGTCCAAAGGGGAAATGCTGATGGGTTTGTTGCGTGAATACCGGCTGGGCGGTCGCTGTTGACCACAACCTCAAAGGGAGACCAAGGCCCGCGAACGTCGTCTGCCGTGGAGACGGAGATGTTGTTTGGCCATCTTGTGTAACTAATGCTTTCGCACTTGGTGTATTCTTTGTCATAGTCGACACCTATGGCGTACAGCAGGTACTTGTCGTCTGCTGGACTATAGACAACGTCTGGGTTGTGGCGGAAGTTGGGAGATATCTCATCGGCGTAGTGATATGGACCTTGAGGACCGTCGTGTGACTCAGCGCGGATGATATATGAATGAGGTCGCCAACCCCTGAGTCCACAGCCACGTGTGAACTGGACCGTGATAAGGTGGAAGATAGAAGCGTTGTCACGGTCTTGAACGATGCGACCACCCCAAGAAGCATTAGGCCAGACGTTGAAGTCATCAGGGCCTGGGGGCTCGTACGTGTTGTTGTAGCCGGTGTATCGTGTTGCTGGAGCAAGGTCCAGTCTACCACAGTCATCGCCGATCCATCCTGGATCACAAAGACAGACTTTGGTGTGATCCTTTGTGTTGAATTGGGGCTTGCGTGACCTGGCGCAAATGCCGTTCAGGCTGCAGTCTTCATCTGTCTTACAAGGGCTAGCCCAGCCGACCAAGACAGCAGCCCATAAGTTGAACACACAAAGAAGACGCATGCTTTCTCGATCGAGACCCGGTTGACCTTTCGTGGAGCTCAAAGACGCACAAAGGACCAATGTACCTAATATACTTATAACTGGGCAGGATGCCGTTCTATGGCCGGAATATATAATCCCGAGGAAACCTGGATGTAAATACCCGGACATCGGAAAAAGTTGCCTTCATGCCATTCCTCGACGTCCAACATCCCACTCCAGGGTTCCCCGCAACAACCTCCCCACAGATCGGCGAGACATCTCGGTTCAACATTTACCGAGCAGGCTAAATGCGTTGTCAATGAGTAATTTGGCATATATAATAGTGCAGCCTGTTGACTCCATGATGGATAACCTGGCACTGGGAGGAGGTTAGTCGTGACGACAGGGGCCAGCCATGCCTATACAGGGGAGATCAGTCGCATGATATATCTCTTCAAGATACTTGCAGAGGAGCTATAAAGTCTATTCAAGGAATAAGGTGAGCGTATCGCCAGAGTAATGGGATGGAAATGCATTGGGAAATCTGGCGGTGGAGGTGCTCGGAGACTGGCCGAGTGGTTATGTTGTCTAGGCCGCTCAAGGATAATGCTGACGCCAAATAATAGACAACTGGAGAAAGGGTAGACAGCTGGAGGCTAGGACGAAGACTCAAGGTGATCCTATGAAGGGGATTCGCAGAAAAGATGATACTCAGGCAAAGAAAGATGTGAAAAGGGGCAAATGGTGCTAAACCAAGCGATACTTGCAAAAACAAAAAACTAAAGTAAAACATGGGACATTAAAACTAGCTAGAATAATAATATATATCTAAGTAATCCTCATGCTACACATAAAGGTATCTTCGTATACATCCATATCCATTAAACCATGTTCTCATAGCCACGCATGGCCCAAATACCCCATATACCATTGTCAATATCTGGGCTCAAAGCTCACCAAGGCATCAGCAAGCCAGCTCCAGCAAGCATACCAACCGCCACCGCAAGAACCGGAGCAATTCCCCGTGCTGACGACATAGAAGCCGCATTTTCATCATCGCCGCTCTTGTTATCATCCTTGTCCTCGCCCTCGCTTCCACCTTGCTCCTTTGCCTTTGCAACGTCCGATTCCTGATAGACAAGGGCAACCGCGGGATAAACCGTGGCAACAACCCAATCGCCCCAAGCGTCTTCCCTCCCCGTTGCATTGGCAATGGCTACTGTCATGGCGGTGTATTCCTCCGTCACTGGCGCCACAGAGTAGACCCCTCTCGTTACTGGGGTGCCCTCGACTGTGTAGACCGTGGTGATGGCGCCTTCTGGGTAAAAGGCTCTGCACACTGACTTGTAGTCGAATGATTGATGAGGACCCAGGGCGGAGTTGCAGGCGCCTCCGGCAACACCCGTATATCCACTATAGTTGCATCAGTTTAGCTGCGATGTTGAAAATATCGGTTGAATTACCTTGGACAGCAGTATGCAAGAGTCTCGGATGGCTTCAAAGCATTGGACCATAGTTCTTGGGGGGCAATCCACGGCCGCTCGCTGCCAACATAGTCACCAAGCGGATCCTTGGTAAAGACACCGCTCGCATCAACCGAACTGGTATTCCCAGCAAGAGCAAACGTGCCAACCGTGCTCCAACCCTGGGGACACACCAATCCGGGTGAATAGTAGGGGTACCATGCCTGCATGGGGCGCTCCCAGTACTTGGTCACGTAGTCGTCGTATTCCGAACCAGAGGGAATGCAATCTCCCACGTAACCCCCTTTGCACTTGGGATTTCCGAATTGTATCGCGAGGTTCGTTGCATTTGCGTAATAGATACGGTCAGTCGTTTCGGTGGCGCATGATGATGGTGCCGTGAACGTTGTGGTGAGGGGGCCGAGGTTGGTGATAGTGTGGCCAAAGTATTCTGTGAGCGACGGCATCGTGGCGGTGATTTTGGTGTTCTGCAGTTGAGTCAGAATTTAGGAGAAAATTTGGGACAGTAGGGCTTATATAGAGAGCCTTACAGCGAGGCCAAGCATTTATCGTATGGTCTACTATACGGTCTAGACGGTCCGAGTTGCCACTGTCATTTCCAGAGCCCAACTCGCCTCGCTGTACAGGCATTCTGCAGGGCTGAAAGGGTCTCGAACTCGGCGATTTCTGCTCAGAGTAAGGCGGAAGGCTTGGGCATTGACTTGGAGAGGCACAGCTGGAGAATCCTCGTGCTGCCAAGACGTTCGAGGCGCGCAGGGTTGCAGTAGGATTTACGGAGCTGTCACCGCTTTTAGAAGAGTCCGAAGATCGTGACATGGAGCGACTGGGGTACAGAAATCAAATTGACAGGGCTGAATTGCAGCGTGCGTAAACTGACGTATAGTAACGTCGAAGTAAATAGCCTAGTCATGATATTACAAACTCATCAATATATCCAACTCCTAACCATGCTCCCAAACGCTCCCATGAATACCCTTGAAAATCAAGTCCGTTACGACCTTAGGTCGCAGCAACGACAGCTGTGTTTGTCGAAGATGCCATCATCATCGCTTGCCACTGGCACATGCAACTCAACAGAGCCATGATTGCCCACTGCGTGCCCAACTCTCCTGTAAGACCGCTCCCTCGGAGCTCAAACGTTCCAATCTTCAACTTGTTCTTCCAGCTAATACTGCCGTCGGCCCATACAGCGACAACCTCCTTTCCATCGCTTGTGAAGCCGTCAGGGCGGTCTGGTTCCTCGCCAGAAACTTCAGCGTCGTCGTTCGGGTCGGCCACAATGTTACCAAGGCGTACCAGCTTCCATCCCCATTTGGATTCTCCTACGCTCTTGACTTCGCTGCCGTGGGAGCGTCGCCACTCGAAGCGTTCGACGTGTCGGTTCGCGCCCTCGCCAACCTGCAAGCCGAACCAATACCTCTCATGCTTGCTGTTCTTGTGGCGCAAGATCTCGACGGTTTCCGCGACGTCGGTGCCAGGGATGGCGGGGAGCTGGATATTGAAGTCGACCCTCCAGCCGTCTGGCTTTGCGCCGCCAAGGGCAGGGGAATCGATATCGGGACCGTCGTGCATGGTCATCTTGCCGTAGAAGCCATGAGGGAGGGAGAGACAGTAGATAGGCTCCTTGTCTGGCTCGCCGAGGTGGACGATGATCTTTGACCATGACTTTTTGTAGGTGGCGCGGATGATGGGAGGGACGCCCCTCTGAGCGGACTCGAGGGACATTTGCGGGGAGGGGATTTTTGAGTCGCCGTGGCCCATTGTGAATGTGTTGATGAGTGTAAATGCGTGTTGCTGGTGGGAAGAAGTCTTTGTGTGTCAATTCTTTGATGATGCAAACATACCTTCCTCTTGGCGGGGTCGTAAGCCCGCTCTTAAATACTGAGAGCTCGAGATAGTTCTTGAGCTTGAATTCCGATGGAGCGCTCCAAATGACCAGATGTGGAAGTGAAAGTGTCGATCGTCAGCAATGCCCCCAGGATCCCAACTCCGCCGCAGGGGATTTTCAGCCCTGGGACAGGGAATGAAGCGATCTGATTGGTCGAATCGGGGTACGCGCCATGATCCTGACCCTGGTCGATCGACCCAGTGTCTGAGCTGTGTGTGGCTGTGATAGCTTCACCAAGGCGAAGTTGGTTGGGCTGAGGGTATGACCTCATCGAGCACGATAACGAACAAGAACATGCAGGTAGATGATCACTCTCGAAGGGCCAAACATGTGAAAGAGGGATAGGTCACATATCAGTGGATTCTGACTTTGTCATACGTCGATTACTGTGCCCTTTGATATTGTGCCCGATGCCTTCTTTTGGAGACGTCGTTGATAACCACAAATTGATAGCAGACAACCCAGTCTTTTCGGATGTGTTGTTAAGAGCCAGTTCTCCTTCCAACTCGTGATCCGATACCATTGACATGCAACAATGTGTTCTTTGTTATAGTTGAAGCCCGGCCCTCGATGGGTTAACTGAGCCAGAGGACCAACAATGAAAACAAGCACCCAGTCCATCAAATATCCGTGTCAATCACATTTAGACTCCCGCCTTTAACCCCAGGGCCCAACCCGCGAGAGTGACGTGGGAGGGAGAGAAGGCCCTGGAGTTAAGAACGTCCCGACCCAAACCAAACCAAGACAAACCAAAACAAACCAAAAAGAATATCCTCCCTCTCCCCCACCATAAAGTCGAACTCCGGATCCTGGGAGTACCCCACCTCCTGGGAGTACCCCACCTCCTTGGAAGGAGTGGTCGAAGCCGAAGAGCGCCTGGAAGCTGTTAGAGAAGCCATGCTCAAGAATTCCGGATGTACTCACCTCTCCCAAACAGTTTGACACAGAGCGGGTTCGTCCCCCAATGAGTGGGGACGGCCGCAGGCAGAAAGAATGAGGAAGACCCGACATGTGAAGAATCGCCGAGCCTGCCATGGCTCTTCTCTTTCTGCCCGCAGCCGTCCCGGGCCTGAACGCGAGGCCCTCCGGGGTGTCTATGGTAGAAGACATGGTTAGCTCTCGCTGTTTTGGTCACAAAGATGGGGGCAATCCTTACCTGCTCACGAGGAGCTCTTACAAGCCTGCAGAGGACCGAAAACACGGCTCGTAGGGAGCCTCTTACAAGCCTGCAGAGGACCAAGAACGAGATTAATGGAGTGAAGTTGATCCACGGGAGTAGCTCAGGGCGGACATGGCTCTGCTGTTTCTGCCTAGAGGCGTGCCGTGGATGAACGTGGTGTCTACTGCAAAACATAAGGTTAGATCTGGGTGGGCTGGTGAGAATTTAAGGTGGGAGATTTCCTTACCTAGCTCATGGAGAGCCTCTTACAAGCCTGCCGAGGACTACAAATGTGGGCTTGTTCTCTCCTGTAATACCCGAACCTTGTTCGCTCGCTTTCTTTTTTCCTGGAGCTGTCCCATGGCTGAACGTGAGGCTCGCCGGGACGTCTATTGCAGAACATGGGGTTAGCTCGCGCTGATAAGGCGGGAAAGGTGGGTGGCATCCTTACCTGCTCACGAGGAGCTCTTGCAAGCCTGCAGAGAACCATGAATGAAGAGCTGTTCTTACAAACCTGCAGAGGACCGTGAATGTAGAGGCCTTGCAAGCCCATCTAGGGCCGTAGATATAGAGGCCCTTTCAAGCGCGTCCGGTGCGTCAAGGAAACGAGGAGTTTGGTGTTGCTCTGGGGGTGCAGCTCAGGATGAGGCGGCCTAAGAGAGTCATGTGGTGTTACGATGATGCATAGTGCGCGAAAGACAAGGAGAAGCAAATGATTTGAAAGGAAGAGAAGGCGGTGCAGACTAGGATGAGTCCATGTTGATGTTGGGTAGTGATGCTTGTTTGTGGAGGGAGATGAGGGTGGAAGGGAGAAAGAGCGGGGGATGTTTTTGCAAAGGCAGAGGATTTTGTGCGTGGGAGATTGTAAGCGAGGCTTTATGCCTGCCCGTATCGACGCTGATTCACTGCCCCTCGGACAGTTTGCTCCGTTGTGTTGGCCGCTTGCTCAAACGCCATCCATATTTGCCGATTCCATTTTCTGCCACTAGACTCGTTTGCCTCTTGGTCCCGTTTGGGAATTATACAGACTCGCATCATCCCTTTATTTGCCTTGCTCGGCATTGAATCACTCACGATGCATTCTTATATCTTCTCTTCTTTGCTCTTCTTGAGCTCTCTTGACTTGTCACCTCTTCACACACCCCCTACTTTCCACCGATCGATCAAGCTGCCAAGATGATGTCCTAGGGATGCAGCATCTTGCACACAGACGATGCCGAGTACTTTGGTCAAGTCATTGACGATATTGCTCGAGAGTTACTCGCCTACGCCGAAGGAGACGAAGACCGGACCTTTACCGTCTGGCGCCCCTTAGTCGACGACAGGGAGCTTGTCGCCGAGATGCTTGGCAATGGCTTACTCGACGCCATCCTAGAAGAAATCGTTGCCCGCTACATGTCTTCTCCCTCCACTCTTGGAGCTGGACGCTACACTTACATCCTGGCTGTTGTTGCTGCCATGAAGGTTGGCACCATCATTGCTCCTGTGTACTTCGAGTTCGCCAAGGCCTTCACCCCACACCTCGTCTCCCCTTTTCACCAACTTCAAGTCCTTACCGCCTGCGAGGAATACAAGAACAATGGCAAACGCTGGATCTTTGAGACTATGTATGCGAGAACGCGCTCTCGACACATGACACGAGGTGCAAGAGGAGATCCCAGACTTGGAAACGGCCTTGGGTAAGTAGTTTACCATTCTGCTTCTCAACCATGCACTAATCCAAGTCTATGCAGACACTCGGCCGACGAACTTCCAACGAGACACTGTTGCAGCAAGACGTGCATCACCTGCGGAAGCCCGAAACCCCGTATAACCTGCAAAGGCTGCAGGATCTTTCGGTACTGCAGTAAGGGCTGCCTCGAGCACGACAGGAAGCTTCACAAAGAGACTTGCCCTGCACGGCCATACGATGGTTCTTTCGGGACGCAGTGGTATATGGAATGATTCCTCTCATGTTGCCGTCTGGCCTACTCCTCTGTATGTGATTGATTTTCTCCGATGACCGATGACAGCTGCTGATAATAAAGGCTTACTTCCACCCTGACGAGCCATTTCCGAACCATCTAGTTGTGTCTCAGAGCATCGAAAAGGAACACGGGCGGAATATCTGGAGCGGGCGTGGAGAAGAGAAAATAAGCTCACAAGTTGGAACTGAAAATAAGGTTCTGGTGACGATGCTGCTTCCCTTTTCATATTTTCAAGGAGCTTTAGGCGTAGGAAAAAAGATTATAGGTTTCAAAATCGAAGTATTTCAACCCTATTGTTTGATGGAGAGTAAAGGGGCCACATCTGGCACTTTGCGCATGACCCCCATCACGCAAATATTGGCATTATGGATGTGGCCCAGATGCTCCCTAGCTGTGGTAACCTTGAAACACCGCAGGCACTCGGGCGTGTTGGTCCTTGGGTAGGCCGACAGATCATCAGCTCAATCGTGCGCCAGATGATAGCCAGCCCGATCGACTGTCCACTCGCTATCAAAGAAAGAGGTATTTTTGTTCAAGGCTGAGATCAGCTTCCTAGGCTCAGTGTGCTGTTGGCAATACTCAATTCTTGCTGCATCCTCCGCATGTGGCCGGGTCTTACATCTCCAGCCCACAAACGAGGTGCCAGAAGTAGCATTCGATTGCAGAACAAGGTTGGATCGGGCACGTGGTAGGGAAGACCAAGACAGTATTGCTCTGAGAATAAGTCAATGGCTCAGATCATGCATCGATTTCGACGGCAATATGTGTAGATGGTCCTTCGGTCGTCAAGGTCTTGGCTGAAGCTGGTGAGAAAGCTCGATGCTGCGACTTGTGGTGTTCTTACATTACACATGCAAGGGGGAGACACTGAGCTTGGGCATTTTCTGCCATTGGATGACAGGGGACTCTCCTCCAGCATTAGCACCAATCGTGTGTCAATTGTCCAGCCACCATGAATCGTAAACTGCAGGGAAGCCGATTGCAGCACCCATTCAACATGCTGAAGAAACAAGGCACTCTTTGTGAATGCAGATCAGGCTGCAACAAGGTTCAACTGTCAAGCCAAGATCCAACGCTTGTCACCCGTCAAAGAAACTGTTCCATTGACTTTAATTCGACGTCACCCGCTAACCAACGTCCTTTGTCATGCAGCCACATTCCAGACGATCCGAGCCGAGTCAACGTGGTAACATCAACGCATGCCACCCATTCGCGTGCGTTCCATGCGGACAATCTCAGACAAACAAGATGCATATCGGATACCGGCAGTCTCCGCACAAGAATCTCCCCCCTCCCTCCCTCACAAGCTTCAATTTAAAGATGGGAAAAGAACCTCGGGACCAGGGGCACCATCACCAACTTGCGGGGTTACGGGGGCCACTAAACCTCCATTGGCGACTCATCCCGGATGGGCCGGCCCAAAAGGTCTCCTTACCCATGCCAAGCTCCGGGGTGAGCTTGGACGCGTGGACGAGGGCGAGACCAACAAATAAATAACGAACCCACCCAGGACGAGAACGGCAGCTCGTCTCTCAGCTGCATCTGATCTGCTCAGCTGGCCTCGTCTGCAAAAGTCTCGTGTCTTCTCTCTCGCGCATCAAAAAGACACGTCCACGATCTCCTCTCACGCGACACTTTCAGCCTCTCCCTTCAAAATGCGCCCCTTTACTCTTCCCTCGGCTTTGCTTGTCGCTTCCGCTCTCGCCCAGAAAAGCAAAAATGTGGAATGTGCCGATGGCTTGTACCTGGTTGTCGCGCGAGGCACAGGCGAGGAGAAAGGCGCTGGCATGACTGGAGAGGTCGCTGATGATGTCGCCGACCGCGTCAAGGGTTCAATCGTCGAGCCTCTCGACTATCCAGCAACGTTCCTTGACCCAGCCTACGATGAGTCCGAAGCTGACGGCGTCAAAGCCATGACTGAGCTCCTCACCAACTACCACAGCTCGTGCCCGGATGGAAAGATTGCAGTCTTTGGCTACTCTCAGGTCAGTTTTCTGCCCTTTGTACAACTCGAACAATGTCTAATGTCATGCAGGGTGGTCAAGTCGCTACAGATACTTTCTGTGGCGGAAGCGGCGGCAGTTTTCCAGACAACAGGCCCATCTCTACAGATCTAGTCGAAGACAGCGGTGAGCACCTCACGTCGAGAACCCGCATTCCGCAGTAACTAATTGAAGCAGTCGTTGCGATCATCATCTTCGGAGACCCGAGCCACGTGGCCAACGCGTCGTACAACCAGGGCACCGGCGAGAAGAACGGCGTAAGTCTGGCCGTGTGACACCCTACTATAGTCTCCAATGGCTGACAGGATTACAGGTCTTTGTCCGCACCAACATTACGCTGTGCGAGGATCAGTACACCAAGACTGGAATTATTCGCTCCTACTGCGATACGGGAGATACGTACTGCGATCGGGGTAGTGATGAGGATGTGCATGGGGAGTATGTGTCCAAATATGGCGATGAGGTGGTCGAGTACGTCGTGGACCAGTATGAGAAGGCTGTTAGGGAGGGTTCTAAGAGTACGAGCACGGGTACGGCTACTGGAACGGCCACAGCGGCTACGGGAACCTCAACTGGAACCGAAACTGAAACCGAGACTGGGTCTGCCTCGACTGCTTCAGAGACAGAGGCCGAGTCAGCTGCGACTTCAACACCCGCAGCCACAGCCGCTCCTGGCAATGGTGCTGCTGGTTTGGCCCCAGGCCTTGCTCTGGCAGCTGTCCCTGTGTTCTTGGCCATTTCGGAGCTGCTGTTTTAAAGTAGAGTACCTGGGAGAATCTTTCGGATCTAATAGATGTTTGATTTAAATGCACCACCTGCTCAGGCGATCGCCCCTGAAGGTCGCAGTTACAATTGATAACGTGTTATAGTATGGCCCCTAAAGGTTTCTTTGGTATTTTCGATGCTTTTCGTGGAATACGACGCGATGGCCGGGGACAGTGCTGCGGCACGCTTGCCCCTGAATATCCGTTCGATCGCCTGACGCTAGAGACTTCAACGAGACAGCGAATTCGTTCAGTGAGGTGCAGTGCAGTGTTGATAGGAGGTTTGCTCGCCCTATCGGCAGTCGCTCTGCCTCGTGGTAGAGGTGGTGTCGGTACACCCGATGTATGCAACGTGCTATCGACTCTTGAAGACGTTTGAACGGCAAGGGAACGTTTCGAAACGTATTTCGCATTTCAATTCGAGTAAGAGGGCTGATTCGGAAGTAGGAGAGAGGCGGGGACTTGAAATTAAGTTAGCAGACGACCGTAGGGGTGTTGCAGCGCACAGTAGACCCGGAGTAGCTTGTCCGGGGGATTGCATCCCGTCCGCGAGGAAGAATCTAAGGCGCCCATACATCCATGATAAACCTCAGGAGCCGATCAAAGGCCTTCTGGTGAAAATGAGCGACGAAGACCCAGGAACGAAGCCGTGCTTGCCACAGGTGCCTGTCGGAATGGTATCCGGCACCCGTAGAATCGATTGTAGAAGCTTCGAGCACTTCGACCACAGGGACCAGAGCCTCAAACAAGCGTGGCCTCCCTCAGTGTGTGCCCGTAGAATCCCTCAGCCACTTGGCACATGACCTGGCACCCGTATGCCCCCCTCTAGCCTCACCAGCCTCGCCGTCCCCTGAGAGGCTCGTCCGGAGAAGAAGCCCCGAGGCGGCAGCCCTAACCGTGCGAGCGAGTTAGGGCTAGGTGAGTGTTGACGAGGCCATATGGGTGCATCTCCCTCCCTCCCCCTCCCCTCCCGCACAAAAGTCTTCCCAAAAACCTCATTTTCGCACCTCGCACATCACCATCATGATTTTCATCCTCGACGCGCTGCATTTCGCGTTTCTCCTACTGTCTGCTGCCTCCCCGAATCCTCCTCGCCTTCTCCTCTCTCTCCGGCTCTGAATCACTGCGAACACCACGGCCCTGGATATCTCCTGCCAAAGCCAGGCTGACCACCAGGTCAAGACGATGGTAAGTGCCCGTCTCTCTTTGCCTCGGTCTCGGTGACAGTATAGGTAGCTGACTAGATAGAAGGAATAGAAATTCTCGTCGCTTGCACTCATGAAATGCAAGGGTTTTACCACCCGTTGGAAAGCCAAAGCCATGGCTAGAGGCTCCTGAGAAGCTCCCCCACAAGGTTCGTCTCGTGATGCCCTCTTTGCTCTATCTGTACATACTCATACCCTATCGCATAGACGGCTGCCTCCGTGGAATGTTAGAAGACTTCCTCGTTCGAAGGGCTACTGTGGCCCATGTGCAGCTCGGCTGCTGGTTGCCCTCTTCAATTCAATCGACAAGGCCTCCTCCGTTTCGGCCTCGGCAGACGGTGACGACCGAGAATCATCCGTCGTTCCCTCTGGGTCTTCCTTCTTTTTGGTTTATCTTGGTTTATCTTGGTTTGTTTTGGTTTGTTTTGGTTTATTTTGGTTTGTTTTGGTTCATATTGTGTCATGTCTCTTTCCTGTTTCCCGTTTTCTGTTTCTGTCTTCTCTTTTGTTTTGGTTTGTCTTGGTTCCTCATGTATTATATTTCCTGTTTCCTGTTTTCTGTTTCTTGTTTTCTTTTCCTCTTTTGTTTTGGTTTATTTTGGATTCCCAGAGGGTCGATGGAGGCCATGCGATGTCTGCCAAAGATCCCTGCACTCGGTCGGATGGCGAGGTTTGTGCTTCGACTATGTCCCTATGACAGACAGCGAGAAAGGGTACATCTGGCCTCCGGGAACGGTCAGTATCGCGGAGACCTTGGGTCTCCCACGACTCCACGCGTGCCTCCGGTGTGGAAATCAGAAGGAGTTTGAGAAGAGCTGCGAGGTCTGCTGGGGTTATCAACCTCAAGAGGACAACGGCCCCATCATCCATCAGTCGAATGGAACTCTCGACCCGGACTAGGAAGCCGGGTCTTCCATTGAGGCTCTCAACGGGGATGACAGCGATAGCCTCCAGCCGCGATACCCCACGTCGGCTTTCGGCCCTTACTTCTACCAGATGCCCGTTCAGCCTACGTTCCCGTACGGGTTCCTCCCCCTTCCAGTCATCAGCCACAACAGCAAAGAACACAGTCAATAATACATGACGGCATCAAAACCCAATACTGTATATCGAAAAGGATCACCTAAAGCGGAAGCCGAATGACCCTCTTGCCAACCACGGCCTTCTATATGTGCGGTTCAACATTCTGGCCCAAGCCGACAGAGACGGATCGCAGGACCAGACAGACCGGACACTGTGGCTGCTGGCCTCTTTTGGAGGCGTCATTGATATCAACAACAACAATCATTCCTCTCGCAACATCCAGTCCGACCTAGAACCAACCCGTCTTAGAGTCTTGTCGGATTACATCAAGAAGAGACACGCAGAGATCCTTTCAGCACGGCTACAACAGAACATGAGCACAGTACACATGGCACATCTACTACAAACGGAAACAACGGGGATGACTGGGAGCGATGGGACAATTGGATTGGGGACTTCAGGGATGGATTTAATGTTGGTCAGGTAAATGTACGTTGTTGGTTTGTCGGAATTGTTGAACAAAGCACCTCCCTTGTCATGAAGACAGCGAGTGCCAGGCATTGTAGCAAAGAACGCATTTATCAACACAATATCAACATCAAGTCTAACTGGGTTGTAATTCATTTAAGCATTGTTTCGTTTGTGCTTCCTCGTGTTGGTGCCTTTCGACCAGACCTTGCCGTAGGTCGGGGAGGTGAACAGGGGCAGCAAGGGTGCATCGAGGAACGCGACCGGACCTGCATTCTTCAACTACCTTGGGTCTAGAATACACGGTTTCAAAAAGTTAGAATGAACAAAAGGTGAGTATCAGTACGTTGTAGGAAGGGCACCCATTGATCTACGACCCTGCACCATGTACGGATCCGTGGGTGGTATCGCGGTTGGGTAACACTCTTCGATTGCAGCCTCAACAAACTCTCTCTTGCAACCAACACAATACAAATAGCACTCCAATTAAACCTTATTTATATTTCAAGGTTCGAATAGTTGCAATGCAGAGTGATTGTTGTATTCTATCCCCTTCACAGTTGCTGGTCTGGGTGAAGACGAACGAGTGGCGCTGACACTAGACAGAGTCTTCCCAAGAGGGTCGGCGCATTCAAAAGGAAACATAGTTTGAGACTCAGGGAGCAAGAGAGAACTTGTGTTCCCTTTGAGTTATTTTGCCGGTGGTTTCCAAGACATAAGAGAAACAGAGCGGTTGCCGTGGGTAGAAATATAATCCTGAAGCTAACGGTGAGCCCTCCAACACTCAGCAGTTATCGATGAAAACGGCAGTGACACCAGTTTGTTGGGAAAGAGTTAAAATCGAGTTGGAAATAACTCTGACACAACAATAGGGGTCCATATGCCGTGTAGCATGATCGAGTCAAGGAAATATTTGATGATTTAAAAATGCTTCCTATTATTACGAACAACGACTGATAAATGGATCATACACCCCAATACTATCACACAATACATGCATAAAGACCATAGCGCTTCAGAATCACAGGTCTACCTCCATGGAACAAAACTTTGCTTGACGGCAATATAGCCCGGCCGGTTTCAATCCATGCACTCCAGTGGTTTGCTCAGGTAGAGCACTGATACTTGCGGAACTCGCGGGTTTTGACCTTGTTCTCAAACATCTCGTCTAGTTGTAGGTAAGTGCGGTTCTTCATCTCGGGCAGCTCAAAGAAGAATATCAACCAAGCAATGACAGAGAAGGCGGAAAAAATAAGGCCGGTCTTGCCACCCAGATTACCCTCATCCGCGTTGAAGATGTAGGGGACGCAAAAGTTGAAAAGCCACGAGGCGAAGCCATTGCAGACGAAGCCGATAGCGTTCGCCTTTGCACGAAGCCGGACTGATGAGGTTTCGGAAGTAATGATAGGAATGACTGGTCCGGCACCGACGTTGAAGAAGACCATGACCAGATTGATCATGACGCCCATGTACCATAGGGCAGTTTGGGTCGAGAAGAAGCCAACGATACCCACGGAGAGCCAGACGACGGCCAAGAACGCCGAGCAGCCCATTATGGAGCGTCTGCGGCCAACGTAGTCGACCAGGACCCATGAAATCATGATAGCAACCAGGGACAAGCCAGAGGTAATTTCGAGGACCGTGATAGACTTTGTGGGAGAGAGTCCAGCGACAATCATAAAGTAGGTACCGTTAGCGACGAAAGTGATGCCGAGGAACTGCTGCACGATGCTGGCGAACATGATGATGCGCATGCGGCGCCAGTTCTGGCCTCTGAAGCATTCCGCCCAGGTGACGTTGGCCATGTCGGCCTGGTCTTGCTTTTCGTGCTCGAGGGTTGACTGTATAGCGACCATGGCAGCCTCAACATGAGTAGGCTTGTATAGCCAGCTGAAGGACTTGCGGGCGCCGTCCTCATCGTTTCTTCTCAGGAGCCATACAGGAGACTCGGGAACAACCAGGGCCGAGAGGAAGGCCGCTCCGGCGAGCGCCCACTGGGTGGCGAAACAGATGCGGTAGGACGCCCTCTGGAAGCCGTCGGGGATCTGGCTACCAGCAACGATGGCTGCGATCAGCTGGCCAAAGACGAGCTGGAACTGAAACAGCGACAGAGCAAAGCCTCGTAGCTTGGGCGGGACGACTTCCGAGTTGTACGTCATGCACGTGGTAGCCATCATGCTCAGGCCGATGCCTATGACAACCTTGCCGGCCAGAAAGGTACCACGGCGATGGTCCATGCTGTCGAACAAGTCACACGCATATACCACAGCAACGCCGGCCGAGGTGACGACGGCTCCAGCCATCATGGAAAGTTTGCGGCCGAAGCGATCGGCAAACCAGCCGGTGACGACGGAACCCAGCATGAAGCCGATCTGCATTGAAGCATTCCACAGAGATAGCCATAGAGATGGAAGAATAGGTGCTCCGTTGTGGAGTTCTCCGAATCTCTCCCTGTTTTCTTGTGTTAGAATGATTCCAAGAACAGAGTGGAGGAACATACAAGAAGGCTGGAAAGGCGGTAACAACACCGACGATGATGATGTCGAAGCCAAAGGCCATGGGGCCGGTTGCCATGAGAATGCTGAATAGCACCGACTTGTGGTTGTCTTTGAGCGACTGCTTAAAGGAGACGGTAGCAGCATCGTTGGGGTCAATGGCCAACATCTCGGTCCCCTTCTGCTTCTCCACCATCTCGATGCTGGGTTTGTGGTCCTTGGTCATGATGAAAAGTGTTGATGTTATTTGATGCTTGCTGGCAAGAGAGGATGAAGCGAAGAACGATCATGATATATACAGTTCATCCAAGTATCACGTTGTGCGAGTTGCAAACATTGGTTGCCTCAAGTCAATTGGTTATGCCGGATTGGTGATAGTACGCGGGGTTTGACTACCCGCCCCCAGAGTTCGGGGTCCGGGGTTTAGCGTCTGACCATAAATGTCGGGGCTCATCCCCGAGATTTTCTTGCCCCTTTACGCTCCTCGTTTGGCACCCACCACACTATCCCACTATCCCACCGGCATTGTTTCGTGCCATCTTACACCGAGGTGGTCCCTCTTTTCATTCGCGGTACTTGACAATGGCAGATGGCGATTCACCCCAGCCAGCACCTGGCAGTAGTTCCCGCACAGGCCTTGCATGCGAAGCTTGCAGGCTACGGAAAACTCGCTGCGTTGGATTTCCCACCTGCACCTGGTGCCAGCGCCGTCGTCAATCTTGCATACGCGGTCAGAACAGTCAGACTAGTCCGTGGGTGGAATCTTTTCTCTAGTGTGCCAAAGCGTAACTGACGTCTCCAGACTGGACGATTGGGGCAATCAGATACTTGGTGCTATTTCCAGGGCAAAGGATGAGATCCTTGCCGATCAGCCGTTCAACCATGCCTCGGCCCCGCTGCCGGGCAACGACAACGGCAACGAAAGCCAGCATTGGAGCACTCGGTCTCGTGCCCATGACGGCCAGGGCTGGTTTCCTCCGATGGCGAGTGCTGAGAACATCCTACAGTGGGATGTTCTACAAAGCCAATTCCCAAGCTCGATCCAATCCCCCATCAACGCCACGGATGCTTACGAACCTGAGAGGTCCATCCATTCCAAGGCCAGTGCCGACACATCGTTGAGTACACTCAAAAGGTTGCAGCAACACTTTGAGCATCACTTCTTGACTCGATATCCCATCATCAGCAGACCTTGGCTCTCTCGCTGCATCCGTGATGTGGCAGAGAGTGATGGGGGCTGGACTGCCGAGGCATGCCTTGTCTTCTTGGTTTGTGCCATTTCGTCATTATGCGACTGCTTTATCCATGATACCACAGCCTTGACGCAGCAAAGTCCATCCTCGGTTGTCTCTGTCTCAAGCATACTGCCCTCGCGCCGTCTTGCATACCAGTATTGGACCATGGCGAAACGGAGACTTGGCTGGGCTCTTGACGAGCCTGCGGGCCTGATCACCGCTCAATGTCTCTGTCTTGCCGGGTTCTGGCATCTGCAGAATAGTGCGCCACGAAAGGCTCGCAACATGTTTTGCCGTGCCGCTGAGAGTGTAAGGGATAGTAAGATCTGTTCAAACCTGGCAGACGAGGAGGCGCATCTAGCAAGGTTCATCCATCTTCTCTGTACGGATTTGCTCGAGTAGGTCCCTAATTTCTTGCACTGCTCTATCACGACTCACACTGACTCAATTTACACAGGCGTTTGAATATTGAATTGGAGCTATCTCCTTACGACAGTCAAGAAGACGATACCGACGAACTTCTTCTGCCAAACTCAAGATCGAATCTCCCTACCATGAGCCCTCATAACCAGAATCCGGTCCGGGACGATCTCATGGACAATCTACAGCAGCTATGCTCCATTCGAAAAGCCATCAACAGGCTCTTGGCTTCGATATCGTCAATTTCCACCTGGCTCGACCTATACATGCTGCTTGCTCAAGCAACTGATATCCGATTGCGTCTGAGCCAACTTACGCATTCGAGCACCATCATCCTTGACGACATTTCACACGAAGTTCTAGAAGATATAGGTATGCAGAAAAAGGAGCTCACGGCACGTTTATTACGCGTGTACTTGTGCTTGCAACTACACCTCTCTCCACTCCTGAAAAAGTTGGACTCGGGCGCCAATCCCCTGTCACCCCATTATATCTTGACTGAGATCACACATCTCGCAGATGAGTGCCTATCGCTGACGGCCGAGGTGATGCGTTCGCACCTCGACAAGTGGCAACTGTCGAGCCATCCGTCAACTCCTCATCACGCCGCATCCGGCAGTTCACCATGCCACCGTTTTGAGACAGAGTTCTCGTATCGGTTCTCGTATCTAGGGTGCTTGATGCTTCTGGCTGTGCACTACGCCAAAACGAAGGCGTCCTGTGGAGAGCAAGATTATGCTGATTGCCACTCGCTGAAGCTGCCTGTGGATTGGCGATCCTTGGTTACGGGCCATACGAGAATGCTGCTATCACAAGAGGAGGGGACGGACACATGGCGATGCGGACATTTGCTTAGCCAGTTCAACATGGAATGATTAGACTCTTGCTGTGATTCTCAGAGATCCATGGTTGAATCGCTAGTCTCAACTCCATCTTCTGGCGGCGACTCCAAGCGCACGATCCACTCGAGGTACATCCTAGCATCCGCGCTCTCAGCGCCCCAATACATGAGGGCAGTCTTGAGCCTCTGCAGGTCTGGCTCCGGGTCCCCGAGACCGGGTATCGAACTCTTTGCTGTGGCCATCAGCTCCAAAGCTGCACATGCGCAGTAGCGAACACCTAGCCAGGTCCCGGGATGACGGTGTGTAGTTAGCCCATGGATCACAAGGTATCTGTCGATCTGGAGAGCTCTATTGGCGATCTCGGTCGCCTGGGCTCGTAGTGATGGGGACAGCCCATCAAGGTCTCCATGAAGAATAAAGTGAAGGGCGGGCCTGCTCAGGCTGTGGCGGATGACGATCATTCGGAGCCGCAGATACTCTCGCAAGTCGTCGGGGGAGTGACCGGATTCATCCGTCTCTATAGTGATGGAATCTGGAAGATTTGCGAAATGGTTCATGATCTGCTTATCTAGATCCGCCAGGGTATCGAGGATGTCTCTGTAAAATGATTCGCGAGCCTCGATGGCCGGTTCGTGCTGCTCGGCCTGTCGTTGTGTGGCGAAGAATGAGTCGATTCGAATCTCCAACTTTCGAAGTGAAATGTCTGTCAAGTAATACATCCAACTCTGCTCGTGCTGTGCAGCCGATGTATCTGAGGCATCAGGCGTGGATGACCATGAGGGCTCTAGGTGTGGCAGAAGTGATGGCATACTCTCGTACTGAATGAGCTGAGCGTTTGCAATCTCAAACCCCAGCTCTTGGGCGACTTCTCTGTTACTCATCAGCATGGAGCTCTGTACCGGAAGCGATAAGATGCGAATTCGAACCTCTCTGTTTTTAGGCAGCTCCAGAAGAGTTTACGATGTGAATTGTCTGGCATCCTATCCGCGCTCTCGCCTAGGGTCTTCATCAAGACATGTTTGCACATCAAACTCGCATTGTTCAAGCACCTCCATGACGCCAGTGGTCTGAATGTCGTCACGTAGTACCCAGCAGTAAGGAAGAAACACTGCGCACCGACGATGCTCGCATGGCCCATGAGGAAACCAAGCCTTTTGAGGCCGGCATCAAAGTACTCACGGCTACGCAGGTACTGCTCCGTGTCTATCGACGGCTTCGAATATTCTTCCAGCAGGCTGTAGTCATACGGCGTACAGATACCACCCAGCGCGCAGGCCAGCAACTGTTTGGTAGTCAGCCAAACTGCCGTGGAGGGGATTCTTGGGACAGTATTACCAGCAGACATGTGGGGGCGTCCCAACCAAGCCCTTCCTCCTCTACCACGGCGATCTGGCTGTAGAGGAGGCCGGGGTCAACCAGAGGCTGCTTGGCGTGGATGTACTTGACGAATCGGTCTACAAGCTGGGTCATTTCCAACCTGTCGTCGAGTGCCCCACGGGGAGGGGGAAGATGGGCCGGCAGGCGTACCGAAGCATAGTGCCGGTCCGCATTAAGTCCTACAGCATCTGCCTCGGCGTCATCGTCAATAACTGATATGGGATGGGCCTGCAAGAGGTGGTAGGGGCGGAGGCTCGGCCAGGCCAGTGTAGATTCGACCGATGAGGACCACCATGACCGGCTGGGTGGAGACATGGTACAGGGATGGATCGACTGTGGCACGTCGGAGCTGTGGACGGTAGTTGGGAGCTGGCCTGACTTACACATGGAGGTTAAAGGTTGGTGGTTTGATCTGGCCAGCTGATGAGGGTAGCTAGCCTCGGGAACCTGCTGTCCGAAACCCCAGGCTAGGTAGGCACTGATCACTTGACTCAACTGGGTATTGTATTTTAGAGTTGACTAAGATCCTGGCTCGGGCTATCGAGCAGCGAGCGAATGGCGTCTGCCCCACCAAGCAAAACATCCCATCGGGGCTCACCCCCGACACAAATGCTTACCCCATTCCACTACCCTAGACCACAAAGTTAGCCAACCGCGCCGTCACTTTTCCCCAAGCTGAGTGTAACACATTAATTCGATTTCACAAATCCAAAAGATCCAACTGGCCACCATGAGGATCATCAATCTACGAGCTGAACACTATCAGGAGTCTGCAGCCATCAACGAGGAGAAGCCCCGCATCTCATGGTCATTCGAAGGCCAGGACCAGCAATGGCGCCAGAAGACATATGAGCTATCGGTCCAACGAGGTCGCCAGGAGGAACCCCAGACCTTCTCTGTCGTGTCCTCGCAGTCTCTCTATGTACCATGGCCATCATGGCCCCTGGAGTCGCGTGAGGTTGCAATCCTCAAGGTTCGGGCGCAGTCAACGGATTCATCATGGACGTCATGGTCCGATCCCCTGGAAATTGAAGTTGGATTACTCAAAACCACCGACTGGCACTGTCTCTTGATTCAACCAGCGACTGATCAGGATTTATCGACACCATTTCGACCGGTGCGCTTTCGGAAGGCCTTTCAGCTTAAGGAAGCACCACAATGTGCTCGTTTATACATCACTGCTCAGGGTCTATATCAAAGTTTCATCAACGGGATCAGAGTTGGAGATCATGTGCTCGCCCCTGGGTGGACTTCTTATGACCATGAACTGTCATACCAGACTTTCGATGTCTTGCCGCAGCTGAAGGTGGGGGCGAATGTGATCGCCGCCGAGGTGGCCGAGGGATGGTATTGCGGCAGGTTGGGCTTTATGGGTGGTCAGAGAAACATCTGGGGCTCTGAGGTTGGCCTGTTTGCTCAAGTCATCATCACCTACCATGATGGAGGTACAGAAATCATCGGAACAGACGGCAGTTGGAAATCGGGCCATGGACCTTTACGCCAAGCTGAGATCTACGATGGTGAATTGTTCGACTCGAGGTTGGAATCCCCGGGCTGGAACGAACCGTCGTTTCTGGATACGAGCTGGCAGACCGTACGCCTGGGCCAACTGAACCTCTCGACCTTGAGAGCACCTGATAGTCCACCTGTCCGGCGGACACAGATCCTCCGAGCCCAGAAGAAATTACAGAGCCCCAAGGGAAGCACCATCCTCGACTTTGGACAAAACCTCGTTGGCTGGGTACGGTGTGAACTCACTGGTCCAAAAGGACACATAGTTAGCCTCACCCATACCGAGGTCTTGGATAAAGGGGAGTGCGCCACTACGCCGCTTCGAGACGCCAAGTGTACAGACACAGTCATCTTGTCGGGCGAGCCTTTGGTGTATGAGCCTCAATTCACGTTTCATGGATTTCGCTATGTCCAGATCACAGGCTACGACTTTGACCAAGTTCATCTGGAAAACTTCCGCGCCGTAGTCATCCAAACATCCATGGCTAGAACCGGCTGGTTCGAGTGTTCCGATCAGATGCTGAACAAGCTGCACGAGAATGTGGTTTGGTCTATGAGGGGGAACTTTGTCTCTGTTCCCACAGACTGTCCCCAGAGAGACGAGCGTCTCGGATGGACTGGGGATTTGCAGGCGTTCGCACCAACTGCAGCTTATCTCTATGAGACTGGCGGCATCATCAAAACCTGGCTTCGAGGTCTGGCTGTCGAGCAGAGTGAGGATGGCAATGGTGTGCCACCGCTATTCACACCCAATATCTGGAAAGGGCGCCCAAACATATCATCGGCTATCTGGGGTGATGCTTTAATTAGCGTACCGTGGGAACTTTACCAATCTTCTGGCGATACGGCGTTCCTTTCCGAGCTCTACGAAAACATGGACGAGTGGTTAACCAAGGGCGTCAAACGGGACGAGAACGGCCTCCTCTGGGACCCGAATCATCCCCAACTTGGTGACTGGCTTGAGCCTACTGCGCCTATCGATGACCCGGGAAACGGCCCAACGGATGAGATTCTGGTTTCGAATGCGTTTCTCATCCACATGACGGATCTCATGGCCCGAATCTCTGGCATCTTGGGCCGTGACAAGGAGCATGAGCTGTGGGAGAAACAAGCAGCCGAACTGCGAGCAGAATTCTCTCGAACTTATATCACTGAGGAAGGAAGGGTCGTGTCAGACACTCAGACAGCCCTGGCACTGGCCATCCACTTCTCCCTCTTTCCAACATCCCGTCAGCAAGATGCCGCGGCGGCACGTCTGATTCATCTGATCAAACGTAATGCGCGTTTCAAAATCGCTACAGGCTTCGCGGGGACTCCCATTCTGGGGCATGCCCTGAGCAAGATCAACCAGCATCAACTCTTTTATAGAATGCTCCTGCATCGCAAACCGCCTTCTTGGCTTTACCCAATCACCATGGGCGCCACAACTATCTGGGAGCGCTGGGATAGCATGCTGCCCGACGGTACACTGAACCCGTCTAATATGACGAGCTTCAACCACTATGCACTTGGGGCCGTGGCAAACTGGATGCATACGACGATTGCCGGTATCCAACCTCTCGAGCCCGGTTGGAAGAGAATACGCATCTCTCCGGTCCCGGGAGCGACAGTCTCATCTTGTCACGCTCGGTTTCTGAGCCCATACGGCGAAGTGGGCGTTTTCTGGGAACTGAGGGGTGATGAAATGCATCTGACGGCTAAAATTCCTGGGAATACAGAAGCAGAGATCATGCTACCCGGAACAGAGCCCGAGTGCGTAGGGTCTGGAAGACATGAGTTCTCCCATGCTTATTCTCGGCCTGACTGGCCGCCGCTGCCTATCTATCCTCCGTTTGTCCCGCATGATGATGACGAGCCGTAGGTTTCATCCATGAAATGATACAACTGGCTACTGGAGTGCACTGGATACTGGATATGGGAGTTCGTTGGCGGTAAATAGGTTGCTTTATTCTTAAATTATAGGTTACATGTATCCTATTGTGCCGAACTTACTGTTGAGCTTTCGTTTATGTCCAGTTTTGGGTAAAACCAGACAGTGTTGAGTGTCATCAAGCTCGGTCCGTATTCCTTGGTTCTCACGCCCAGGATGCTTCCCCGATAAAGGGGCTGATTCAAGTTCTAGCACAACTTACCCGGATCTCACACACGGCAAGTCAAACTGGCTCATGACATCAACAAGTACCTACCTCTGGGTAGGATGCCGAGGTACTCGTTCCCTGCTCATGGGCTCACATCAGTAACCAAGCGTCAGTGGAGAAGTCGAAGGTAAGCTCCCCTAGCGTCCCCGATGGCAGGCGCACAAAAGTGGAGATTCTTTTGTGCGTAACGGTTTATAAAGGGGCTGGCTATGCGTCGTCGGATATGGACGGCTATCCATGATAACAACAACTCTATCATGATGACGGCGAATGGCTTCCATCCGCATGAATTTGAGCACCCTCAGCTGGGCCCAATTGTCGGGAGAAGGCGAAATGATCATGTCGTTCAGTTTCGCAGCATCCCGTATGCCCATGTTCCCGCACGCTTCCGACAGGCCACATTGATCAACGAGTTACCACCGAAGCAGCGGACATTCACAGAATACACCTATGCCTGCCCTCAAGATGAACAGTCCATGGAGCCATTTGGTGGTCCCCTTCTAGATGAAGAACAGCGACGGTACGACGAGTTCTCGTGTCTCAACCTGACCATCACAGCACCGGCGGCGCTTCTAGAGCCCGAGTGTACTAACAAGGTACCCGTCATGGTATATGTTCATGGTGGAGGATTTACGGCGGGCGCGCATTACGGTGGCCCTCACGGTACAAACTCCTTTCCAGTTCGGCTTTAAGAATCTTGATTTAACCTTGTCTTTTCACAGATATGACAAGAATGGCAACGCAAGCATGTGAGGACTCGAGACCCATCATCATAGTCAGCATCCAGTAAGCGAACTTCTTCTCCTCACCTTGACTGATTTTCTGACTGGGTTCAGCTATCGGCTTCACTTCTTGGGATTTCTAGCCTGCCAGGCAAGTAACTATGTAATATATTATCCAAGCACTCTCTGACCATCTCTAGGACCTTGTCGACGAAGCAGCAAAACACGACCAAGACCCTTGTAACTTTGCGCTATATGATCAACGACTGGCCTTTCTCTGGGTCCAGAAGTTCATTTCAGGCTTCGGTGGAGACGTCAACAGAATTACCGCCTTCGGAGAGAGCGCTGGTAGTGCCTCGCTTTGCTTTCACTTGAGCTCCAACGTTGCACTCTTCAACCGAGTCATTCTCCAATCTGGCACAGCATCCACGATTAGCCCCAGGCCCCTTTCTCAGAAGGAAGAAGAATACCAGGCGCTCCTCGGCTTCTGTGGAATCAGCCAAGATGACCCTCAACGTCTCGAGAAGCTGAGGGCGGTGCCAGCTGCCAAGATTGTAGAGGCGGCCACGGCCATCACAAAGGCTGCTTTCTCGCCACTGGCCCACGAGAGCTTCTTCCCCATTATCCCGAACTGCCTCAACCACGACCAGATAATATCGGATTGCTCCTGGATAGATGCTACTATCACAGGTGATGCAGTCTTTGAAGTCAGTACATCTAGTAACTCATCTCATCATATTTCTGACACCACATAGGGCTATCTGTTTGCGCATAGTCTCTCGGCCGTGCGACCCGAGGACTTTTGCAAACACGTGGAGAATGCGCTTGGGACGGAGAATGCCCAGAGAGTGCTGCAGGTATATGACATATCCAGAAACATGGACCAGAACTTGTTCTGGACAAGACTCTGCACGCTATGCGGCGATGTCATGTTCTCCTGTAAGATGGCCCCCTGATCCAGTCAACAAGACTAACATGAGAGCAGTGCCCTGCCACAATCTATCCAAGACACTATCAAAGAGTAGCAAGCGTGAATACCGCTACACTCTTTCTTTACGTAACCCTTTCCCTGGTTCCTTCTTCTCCAACGTCCTGGGTCATCATTTCGTCGAACTTTTATACCAATTCATGACGTTGACGGAACGCTTCCCGCTCCAGAGACAGCGTGATATCAGTCTTGGCTTTGCACGACGGTGGACAGCCTTTGCCTACGGAGAGGATCCTTGGCCGAGATATACTTGGGTAGATGAGACGATTGCGGTGGCGGATTCTCGAGAGGGCTGGGTGGTGCGGTCTCGGGTGAAGGACCTGGAGAGTTCAGCGCATGATGAAGGAGGGCAGCGCCGCTATGAGAAATGGGAAGCCTTGGATGATGTGTTTCGTGGAATGGGGGAGAGGACTATCGCGGTAGTTGAGGCCCTCAGCTTTCCGGCATTGATAGCTTTGGCTAAGAAATAAGATTTGGATCTTTTTCTTGGTGCCCCTTGGCCTCCTCTTCAGCAGTATTCCTGAGCGAGCTAAAGTCGAAGTGACCAGTCACTGGAATTGCAACGTTAATGCCTAACACACAAGTCTGAAAGGCTTGGGATCGCTCGGGGTGCTGCATGATGCTCCAGACAAGAGTTCCCTCCTGCTTGTAGGAGGCAGTATACGGGTTGTAAAGGGGGTCCTGGGTTTTTCAAACTTGCTCTTCGCGAAAAGGTAATCGTCAAAGTTGTGCATGTTTCTAAACCATTCGTCGTACCAGGGAGGTTAGATCCCGACCAACGTGCCCAGGTTCCAGGGGAAGCTTACATGGCGAGGAACAAGTCACCGGAGGGAAGTTCGTCCAGGGTGTAAGTGAGGGAGAACTCGGTATGCTTGTATTCTCCGCCTTCAGCCTAATTCTGGTCGAGGAAGTCGGAAGTGACTGGAATGGGCTGTCAGAACGGGAGGTGAAGGGGAACTCGAGAGGGGACCTGACCGAGGACACGTCCCATGCGCTCTGGAAGATGGATGTCAGTCCAAGGACTAGTGACAAAGGTATTAATGAAAGTCAAACGTACCGTGAAGCAAAACTTGCACACCGGTGGCCTGGGAGAGGTCTTTGAGGGACATGGAGCCGCTTGGGGGGAGAGCGTCGAGGACCTTGAGCCTCATGAAGGTTCGGATAGCGACCAGCTCTGCAATCTAGAGGTAGCATCGGCGATCGTCTGCATGTAAAAGGTATGCAACAGAGTAGAATGGGCTCTGACTTACATGAGGCCATGGTAGTTGGGCTTCTGGTCTGGCGTGATGAGGGCATTCGTGAGCGCCCTGGCTTTTCCGGAACGCGCAGGCAGGATATGGGCCCATCAAGGTCTTGAGCATTAGAGGATGCTTGGGTAGCGTGTGCAAGGCCATTCACAAGGACAGTGACCTCCTGTTTGCTAGGGAGGGCCTTAGTGACAAGTAAATGCAGCGAGAATAAAGGGTACTCTTTGTACCATACGCTCGCCAGTGTAACAAGCAAGTACAGGCTAATTTTTAGGAATTCTACAGAAGGAAAATGCATTGCTAGGGCCCCGTGGTCCACTGAAGCAGGGCTGCTGGTTCTGGCACTGGCAATACTGCTGTGAGCGGGAGGGGTTTTCAAAAACATCCCCTGCAGGCTGCAGCTCTAACTCTTCCTCCCTCCCGCACCATCTTCCGCCACAACACGCGGACAAAAACAACAGCTTCGAAGCTTCACCATTTCAACCTGATCCAAGGGGGAAATGGCTCGTGAGAACACGGAGCCGAAGAAGCAGCCCGGTGCTCTCCTCCGGAGCGTGTCGCGCATCTTCCGTCGCAAGCGCAAGGAAGATGACCCAAACGACAACAACAAGAACGGAGAAGCGAGCTCTTCTGCACCCACCAACGTTGTATTTGATCGTCGTGCTCGTCCTGGGTACATTCCGATCAGTGACTTCATGTCGGTGATCCCTCTGACTGCCGAGTGCACCTACATTGAGCCGATCCACTGGGTCGACTACGAGCCCACTGGCATGTACCCCAACAGTGTCAACAAGAGTTACTTGGCCTATATTGCTAAGGAAGTTCGCTCGGAGTTCCAGAGAAAGGCCAACCATGACGACCTCTGGACTCAGGACCAGCCTTGGGCCCTTCGCAACAACGTCGAAGTAAGTGCGCCCTCGTTGTTTGTTGTTGACATCGGCTAACCTCTCGGCAGCTCGTCAAGCATGACCTCGGCCACTGCAAGTACACCATGCTTCTTGACAACAAGTTGCACCTGTCTCCCTTGCCCAAGTACCCAAAGAACATCCTCGATCTTGGTACTGGTACTGGCATCTGGGCTGTGGACATGGCCGAGCTCTACCCTACTGCTCGGATCATTGGAGTCGATCTCTTTCCACTCCAGACTAAGATTGTTCCGCCCAACGTTCGCTTTAAGGTACGTTGTCCGACGAGTCCCAAACCCTTGCTGGCCCTCCTCATGCTAACCTGATCAAGATCGACAACGTGGAGGTCGACTGGCGCTGGGGAGAGAACATCTTTGATTTCATCCACGCCCGTGAGCTGACCATGACGATCTACGACTGGCCCAACCTCATCCAGGAGGTCTACCGCGCCCTCAAGCCCGGCGCCTACTTTGAAATCTCTGGCTTCGTTCCCGACTACCGCTCTGACGACGGTTCCCTTCCAAAGGACTCTGCCTTCGCCAAGGTTGGCAAGCTCAACTTTGAGATTGCAGAGCAGCGCAACGTCTCGGGCTAGGAGCCCATTCGCTGGAAGAGATACCTCGAGGAGGCCGGTTTCGACGAGGTTGTCGAGCGATCTCTCAAGCTTCCCATGGGCCCATGGGCCAACAACCCTCACCTCCAGAGGATTGGAAACTTTGAGCTTCTCAACTGGCGCGACCAGGCCATGATCACTTTCAGAAACATGTGCCAGAACGCTCTTGGTGGCGATCAGACCTACTACCGCGAGATTCTCGCCAAGGCTGAGGCAGAGGTCTTGAACCCCAACATCCACAGCTACATGCCTTTGTGAGTCACTTACCCATCTTACACCACAGAGCTGACCAGATGTATAGCTACGTCGTCTATGGTAGAAAGCCTCTCGATGCCAAGCCATGCGGTCCGCGACCTGCTAAGCCACCCGTGGTCCGCGAGAAAGTCTGGTGGATTGGTCGGGAGGACGGGGAGGTCAAGGGTCTTTGCTGGCCACCAGGTGGCAATGACGATCCACCCATGATCTAATGTCGATCTCGCACGGCTGTTTTGGAGAGGCAGAGCAAGAGAGTTTGACGGTGATCCCGACGGGTGTCTGCATTCACTGCGGACATGGACAGAGATCAACGATCTAACATCGATGGTCTCTGCCAATGACTCAGGGGCAAAGGATCTGGTTTTTGGACGACAACTCCTGAACGATGTCTGCATTCACGGCGGACACAGACGGATACTGACTGACTATCTACGACGACGGTATCTGTATCTGACTCGGATAGTATCAGGAGAGGATCTAAGGTTTCGGACTGTAACTTCACTTGCTTCGAGGACGGACATGGCTTGAAAACCCAGGTCGGATCTCGACTGCATTTGATTCCGAGGGAGGAATAAGAAAGTTTATGGGGATGGATTTAAGGCTGACGGTTTTTGTTTTTGTTTTTGATACTTTTTCGCGCCTCATCTGGTCTACGGGGCTCCATGGACTGTACTATATAGCTTGAGGAACAAGCTTTCGAGACCAGACATAAGTGACCCAGAAGCTGCTTAACGTGACGTGAAGTATTATACCGAAGTCTTGCAAAGCATCGAGATCCTTGGAGAGAGTGGACTTGTCCGTGGCCAGGCGGAAAACGGAGGGAGAGCGGAAGGGTCTAGCCCTATGTAGACGAAGCCCTGAGCACAGAGGGCTTGAGCCAGCCGGGTTCTCAGCGCTTCACCGTACAGTGTGGATTTTATGCCCTCGATATACGCGTATACAGAGCTGCTGTCACCACTGGAGGCAGGCATTGGAGACGCCAGAATCCATGGAGGCCGCCGACGGGAGCGGCACGGCAGTGTAACACAGATCTCTCTATCCACTCAAGGTGTCTATCACTGTATGAATTAGGTACAAAGTAAACACAGGTGAACAATAAGCTCTTTGATGCAGCGGCGCCACGGTTGCACAAGCAGAGCAAACCTTGCAGCCTGCACCCTGCAGGTACCTGGGACAAAGGGTCCGGTGGGGGGCTTCGAGAAGCTTCACTTTTTCTTAGGCGCGACGTCGGGAAAACTGGGACTGTACCAACGCTGAAGTAAACTTTGAAGACATTGGATAATCTCAAAATGGGTTCAGGGCGATTCTACTGTTCACAGAGGATTTGGCAACGCAGTGTCATGGGGTGTGAAAGAGTGCTATTCGGCTGCCTCTTGCAGCACAACGCTGTTCCTTTCGACTGTATTAAATACAGAAACCAATATTGTTCCATCCGCTCTCATGAAGCTTGCTGAGGATCCATATTCCGCCGCTGGGTGGTAACGGTGCTCGTTCTGCTCGTGGTCGAAGCAGGGAAATCAAAAAACTCGGGGGGTCGATCGACGACGACGAGGTCGGGGACGGTATTCTCGTTCGAACCGCAACTTGAAGAAATCCCCTGCACCCCACAAGTTAGAAAAATGGTTTCTTCAACTTTTGAATCATGTTTCATACCTTGAACTGTCAGACCTAAGGGTACATGGGTCTGGTCATGCGAATGGCTCGAAGGCACGGCAGCCACTCAGGCACATCCTAGATGCCCAGCCAAATCATCATGTAGCAGGTGAAGAGGAAAACAGTCCAGGATGCGATACAAAAGTTCTTGGAGGTAAAAGCATACCATTCCTCGGTCTCCTCGGAAGTCATGTTCATTTTGATTTTTGATTTTTTTTCGAGTTGTTGAGTTGGATGCTGTTCTTCTAGTGCTGATGGCAGTGTGGCGGTACTGCTGTGTAGAGGTGATGGCTGCACGTCGCCCGCCCCCTCTAACAGATGGTACTTTTCTTCTGCCTCAGCCACTACCAGCCCAAACTTTCTGGCACCTAGTCTTGACTCACCTTTTCTCTCCTCCAACGCTGAATCAGTCACGCCGCGAAACATTCTTCCCCCTTCAGCGACCACATTCTTTTTCCTTTCTGCAAACGCTTCATTCTTTCTCCTCTTCTATACTAGATACCACGACATTCTGCCAGCGACCATCTTCCTCGTCTGCTACAAGTCTCGTTTGTTGTTATCTTTCCCCTCCTCAAGAATCATCGCGTTCGCAAAAACATCACTTGTTTCCCCCTCACATTTCAATCACAAGTACTCGCACCACCAAGCTCGTACCGTATTCCTCTTCTGCTTGCCCTCTTTGTTCCCTCGCAAACTTCTCTCTCCCTCTTTGCTGTTTGCCTATCCCTCATCATGGGTGGCAAAGCCTTTGCAAACCACAATCCTCCCCTGCAGACGCCGCGGATGCCAGGAACAGTCTACCATGAAGTCAAGAGACGCGTGGAACACAGACTCTCCAAGGTCTTCTCCGTCGTTCGCTTCCCCATCGAGGGACCGGCAAAGCAGGACTTTGGCGACGTCGACGTCTTCGTGACGGGTCCCAGATTCCACAGCCAAGGAGACGAGTACACCAGAGAGGAGTACCTTGACCACATCAGCGCTGTCCTCGGAGCTACAGCTGTTATCAAAGATGCAGGACTTCAGGAACCGTCTGCTCACTTTGCTATTCCTTGGCCTCGCGACCTCGAACACCTTTACGACTTGCCTGACCCTCAAGAGCCGACGTACGCTGTTGCCGGACCTTCTTCTCGCCCCGGTACTTCTGCTCAAACCGACTCTCCAACTTCTCGCAGTTTCTCCGCTCAGATCGACACTTCACCTTATCCCAGCTTCTCTACTCAAGTCAACACTTCTGCTCGCACTGGCGTTTCTGCTCAGATCGATACTCCAGCTCCTCACAGTTCCTCCGCTGAGATCGACACTTCACCTTATCCTAACTTCTCTTCTCAAGCCAGCGCTTCTACTCGTCCTGGTGCTTCTGCTCCCGCTGTTCGTTCTCATAGCAGTGTTCCTACGCCTAGCAATGCTTCTCCTTACACTACGCCTTCTACTCCTGTCACTGCGACTACTCCAACTCTCCCTTCTTTCCCTGCTGTTCCCTCTGCACACTCCAACGCTGTCACTCCTACCGAGTTTCCCCTTCCAAGATCTCGCTTCGACGGAACTCATGCAAAACCGAATCAGCGTCCAGATGTAAGTACTAATGTCTCAGATTCAGTTGCGTTGTACAGAAAAAGCTAACAAGACTCGAAGTGGCCTCGTTCAACAGAGCTTGAGATGACCCTCCCTGATCGAGAGTTCAGACATGTCAGTGGTGCCCAGCAACGAGGTGGCAGATCTAGAAGTCTCCCTCCCGTTCGCCAAGACCCAGAACAGTTTGCGCCCCGACAATCAAGACGCTCCCGGTCTGGTAAGCTTTTGTGAAACTTGAACTGGAGTATGAAACAGAGGCTAATGACATCGGACAGGCTCCGCTCGCCCTTACTCCCGAAGAGGACCGTCGCGTTGGGAAGAACCCACCAACGAAAACAGCAACTCTCAAGAGGTTTGTTATCCCCACTGATAGACGAGAAAAAAAAAGAATGCTAACTTTCACTTAGGAGTCTGTTTCTGCCCCCTTCTCCCGCCTCACCTTCTCCCCTGATCTCCCGTCCAGCCGTCCCATCACCCCAGCACAAGAGCGTCGTCTTCACATCCAAGTCGACGTCCAAGTCTTCGACTCGTCAAGCCGGTTGCACTACATGCTCTTCCATCACGCCCATGGAGACATATGGCAACTCCTGGGAAACGTGATCAAGCCCTACGGTCTGACCGTAGACGACAAGGGACTCTGGCTGCGAATCCCGGAGATCGAGGACGCCGACAGGAAGAGGTCAAAGGTCTGGCTCACCGGGGACCCAGACGAGATCCTCGACTTCCTTGGCCTGCCGTACACCCGGTATTGGGCAGGTCCCTTTAGGGACCTGTACCAGATGTACGAATATGTGGCCAACTGCGTCACGTTCTGGGTTCGCCCCGCCGACGAGACCGAGTCGGATCTCCGCGCCAACGACCGGCGACGGATGAAGCAGCGTCCCGCCTACCGACAGTGGGTGGAGGAGTTCAAGCCTCTTTGCCGAGCCCAAGGCCGGTTCTCCGAAGAGCCCATGACCCGCGACCAAGTTCGCGGTCGTGCCTTTGCGAGGTTCAATGTACGCCAGACGTACATGACCGCGCGCCGGGCCTTCTTGGTCGAAGACCAGAAGCGCCACATCCTCAAGACCATCATCGAGAGGATTGTTCCGCTCCCAGCGGAGGGCGCCGCAAAGGAGGACTTCCTGTACAGGACAGTCCTAGTCAGGGCTCTGAAGGAGATTGTCCTCGAGTGGAACCGGGGGTTATATAGTATTATGGCCCCTGGGAACCTTCGGGATGACGAAGGTTTCTACCATCTTGGTAGAACCGAGTCATTCGTCCTTGAGTACAAGGACAGGATCGGCAAGGAGGCCATGGACCTCCACCACCGGAGGATGAGGGAGAAGAGGGCACATGAGCAGCCAAGCCGGGTTTAGAGATACCCAGGCATGTGTCCCATCCTGGAGGACGAGTAAGTTTACCTTGTTTGACTTGGCATGAATCTTTCTAACTTGATTATAGCCATGAACAGTAAGTTCATGGAGACCCGACGGCACATCTCTCCCACCCGGATGGGAGGTTGTGTCGTTGTGGTGCATTGAAGTTGTCCGTCTGCTCATTGGGGCAGCCAGCAGTTTCACTTCCCTCATTATTGTGAGGAAGAGGTACTGTTGGTGGTTAACGGGTAGCTATCACCCTCGCCCGTGTAGCGGGGGTGGGTTGGCTACTTGTTAACCATCCAACAGTTCCTCTTCCTCATTCTAATGGGGTTGTGGGGTTGCTGGCTGTTCAATGAAAGTGCAACGATGGTGAAGAAGAGGGTGGTGACTGGACAAGGGGCTACGGCCATTTAATTATATATGTTTGGTTTTTTATAGATAGAGCCAGAGGGAATGTAAAGGGTTGACGATTGCTGAATCTTTGTTTTCTTTGCATGACTGAATTGCCATGATGTCTTTTGAATTTCTCTATCCAAAGAAATTCGATATTCTTATTAAAGACTCGGTTATGGGAGTATTGTCTCTTGTTCCACTATTACGCCCAGTCACGCCTTATCACCATTCGCTACGACACGCCCAATATCTCGGAAAGATGTCTGTCGACCTCTCACATCGGCACTGAGCTGACAAAGGGTTCTTTGACTGACTGCATAGAAGTGAGGCAATGACACTTGAAGACTAGGGCAGTCGGCTACCCGTCGACGACTTCGATGCCGGCCTCGAGTGTGCCCTTTTTAGATGTGATTTTACGTAGAGAACTACAAGCATTGCTCACTTCTTGCGTCCAATCCTGACGGCTTGTGTGCAAAATCACAAGCCCTTGCCCTGGCCGCACACTGAAGAAACTGGAGCCTTGGAACGACAGTGCGGCGAAGAATAGCCTCCGATTCCCAGGCATTGAGGTATCGGCAGGATCGGGCATCCAGAGAGCGGTATCAATGGATGTTTGGGCACCCTAATGACCTCATGCAGTGCGTAGCCGAGCGGTCTAGCGAGGACTCGAGCAAACACGCGCAGACAGACAATGAGACATGCCAAATTTCTAGCTATTGATTTCCAGGCATCTGAATGCCATCGTATTGCCTGTCCCTAAGTGTTGAGGCCCCAACAGATTCCAAATGTGCTGTGTGGTGTCCCGATCGATCGTGCACCCCCTTTCGGCATAGGGCCACAGGCAGAGGCACTCCTCTCTCGAAAGGGCAGTGGCAGATTTTCCGCGCCTTCCCCCTCCTACTTTCTCTGACCAAAGCGCCCTCTCCCCTCCCCAGCATCCTTTCGTTCCTCTTCTCTCCTCCATCAACAGCAGCTTGCAACAACCTCCTTTTCGGCTGCGGCCTCCTGGCCGTCCCCCGGCAAACCCCTCGTCGCACTTCTCCGAGGCGGCCCCCCTTCCATCACAGAGAGATGTGGGGAGTAGGGCCCTGCTCCCGTGGTGTTGTCTCCATGGGAGGGACGGGGCAGGGCCCTTCCACCAAGAGGGGGGGCCGCCTCCTCACCGAGTTCGCATTGGTATTGTGAGTTTCCCGTGCCCTTTTCACTTCCGTTGCTATCAGGAGCTGATAAAGGCAGTGAATCACTTTGTTCAAATTCTGGCCCGGGGTGCTCCGGCTCAGCACCCTGGGCCACCAACTCCCGTCCGCCATCGGGAGGCGCTTCCTCCTCCCACTCACCGGCACGTCTGCCACCTCCCAGGTTTACGAGAATTACACTATTGCGGCTTCGAAACCAAGGCTATGGGATCATTCAAATCCCTTTCTTTGTGAGTACACCCCCGCGGATGACGCTTGCCAGGAACATCTTGTCCCCCTTGGCCTCTTCTCCTCCCCTGTTTTGTTTCTTAGTCTTTCCTTTTTCCCTAGCACGACTCTCAACAGACGCCCAGTTTCATCGATTCATTCTTCATCCCTATCCTATGATCCTTGATCACTCCCTTTGCTCCCCTAGTTGAACTGAGCTAGCCGCATAGCAGCAGGCCTCCACCTGCACAGCAACCAGACACTCCCACCACAAGGAGCATGCTTTTCGATCCTTTTTCCTCTCTCTGTTTCACCTTCATGCCATTGCATTGTTGACTTACCAAGTTTCTTTTCAGTTACCCTTGATACCAAAACGTAGAATTCTGCGTCTTCCCTTGCAGCTTTCTCTGCCCGGTTAGCCTCGATCCCTCCCAACACTCCGGTCGTTTTGTTTCTCTAGACACCAGCTAACATGGATAAAAGGCAGGAAACCCACAAGGCTTGCATGCTCTACTAGACGGCGGAGCCATCGCCCAACAAAGGAGTAGCGGGTCTTCTACCTATAGCACAGTTATCCCATCAAGGGCCGGGCTTCAACTATAACAAAGAACACAGCATCAACACATCATTGCTAGCACAGTGGTCTTCCCTATTCCACAACGACGCATGAGCAGTTACTCCCAGCCAACGCACGCACTGCCAAACACGACAACCCCTGAGCCCCTTGTCCAACCTCTCTCTATCCCCTTCTTCTCCCCCACCAAAAGTCAGATCGAATCTCTTGTTCTCGTCGGTCAGACCTCTAAGGCTCATCTATCGCCTCGATTGTCAGAGTCGGCACCCCTAGCCCTGCTGTGAGGTTGTGGAGAATACCTCCTCCCAGCCTTGAGAAGCCCCCGGTACAGTGACTGTTGTCCTCAGCCTAGTAAGTTCTCTGAGATCTTCCATCCCCTCATGGTTTCTAGTTCCTCCCTCTTCAGTGTGCTAACGCGAAATAGGAGGTGTTCTTTGACACCATCCTTGAGAATTAAGAATTAGTCTCCATGTCTCTCAGGTTTGTTGCCTGGGCTTTGACTTACTCCTAACCATGCTAACTTTATGTTAGGACCCGAGAGTCGAATTGTGCTAGGCTTCACGAACAATCCTCCTCGTCGTTCTTCTGCTTTTCCCCTTAGCAGTCAGGCTTATAGCACCATACCTTTTTTTCGTCCCAAACGCGTTTCCTGCCATCCCCGAGACCTCCGTACCTACGAACGACTTACATCCTGTCGACCCTTCGATCTTCTGGCTCAGTTAACCCATGAACGGCCTAGCTTCAACTATGATAAAGAACACATTGTCAACACATCATAGCATCATATCCCAATGCTAGCACAGCGGCCTTTTTTTGCCTTCTGCTGCCTGCGCCAGAAGACCCCTGTCGACCCTTCTTTCTTCCAGAGACGGTCCTCCGTTGCGGGATCAGGAGGCTCGATGACCATCAATCGATCGATAAATCAGCCTCGGGGTTTTGCAGTCTTCGAGCTTAACCCATCAAGGGGCAGGCTTCAACTATAATAAAGAACAGACTGTCAAAACATCATAGCATCATGACCCGATGCTAACTGGGGGTTTTGCATCGGCGCTCTAGGCCTCGAGACTTGACAGGCCTATCTAGACTCCCGATCCGGAAATCGACCTCTCAAGGGACCTGCTTAGCAGTTGCCCTTCCACCAGAGCCCACTTCAACCAGGGCGGCCTCGTCAACCCACACTTTCACATTGCTGATTATTATCATTGTCTACAACGATGACAAGAAGCCATCCGCCACAACAGCAAAAACCACAGCCATCGGCAAGGCATCCATAGATGCAATATTCGGCCTTTATCATGCTTGAACCCGGCCCTTGATGGGTTAACTGAGCCAGAAGATCGCAATATTCGGCCAAGGGGTACTGGGGGTTCCATCTCGCCCCAATCCCCGAGCCGCTACGCTTAGCACTTAGGGCGAGATGGAACCCCCAAACTATTGTCAGTGTACAGAAAAGAGATGATAGATTGTCTGCGGCGGGCTAGTTTGTTCTTTGTTACAGTTGAAGCCCGGCCCTTGATGGGATAACTGAGCGAATGGATAATCGGTGGTCGTTCGTGTTGAGCATGTAGTCTATCAGTCACAATCACAAACACAGTTACCAACCGCCCCTTGTCTTCCCCTTCAATGTCAGAACGGTGTTCCCACCGAATTGACGGGAGGTTGTTGCCATGCTCTTCGACGGCTTCTTATTTGACAGCCTCTTGTTCATTTGATTGACCCATTGTGGTTCTCTTCTCGGTGTGTTTAGAGAGTCTTCTCCGTTTGAATGTCAGTCTTACATTCACTTACCCCTTGCAAAGCAAATGTTATGTTCAGGACTCTACCCAAAATTCTCATGAGCCTACTCACCAGCGGCAAGGCACTCAAACCAACGTATGCCTAGGTGAAAGAATGTGACCTACCAACTCGAGACATTGCCGCCTAGGAAATCCAAATGAGGATGATATCGATACATTCTTCCAGAGCCTGGTCACCAACTCGAAGTCTCCACGTTGAGATGGGGTCTACTGCAGAGAACCATGGTCTTTTGGATGGTCTTTTCAGTTTTTCCAAGTCTATGGGCCTTATAAATCTCCTGTCTAGCAAATCAGAGAGGCAATGCTATTCCAGATGCTTTCGGTGACCAAGTTCAGCTCCCCTCCTCACCTCTTCAAGCCACGATTCGTCTAGACTGCCCATTATCTCAGGGCTCGAAAAGGCGATTCAGGGGTAATTGTTCCAACTCTAGCTAGAGAAAGCCATAATCTTTTGGAAATTAACGTTGGAAAGTAGGGCAAAGACATTGAATTCGAGTCCAATCTTGATGAGCCATAGCTGCACCAACATAAACAAGTGGCTGCATCATCGAACACGAGTCGACCCTGCATACAAAGATAACCAGAAGACAACAATTTCTATACCCCATGGCCCTCGAGTCGCGAACAAAGACGAGAAGCCCTCAAATATACAGGAGCTTGGCGAAACCGCCAACTTGCCATCCGGCATCCATAGCCTCAAGCACAACGACGACTTTTCACGCTTCCTCAAGATCAAACCCAAACTACTTTTTAACTTTAACGCTCTTCTCACATAGTAAAGAAATTTCTATACGACCGACATCCGAAATTACTCTTTCGCGGCTAGGAATTATTCCGCGCGCCAGAGGGGCTGGCGGGGCGTCTTCACGATGCTGTCTTTGCGCCGTGAATTTCTAGCAGCTAATCCCCCATCGCACTTCACGACGCCAATTGATAGCCCGAGGCTCAATAAGACGGGCATATTTGTTCAGCCATGGGAAGATCATCTTGGTCAGCCAAGGCTAGGACTAGCCAGTCAAAAAGCAACGCCAAGGACGCCTCGCCGTAAGAGATGCGTCAAAGGAGTTTGGTGTCGCCGACTGAGACACCAATAACAAAGCTGGACCGACTGCCTATATAACCACCAGGCCGTCGCTGTTTCTTAATCTTCACAACAATTCTACTCGATCTATACCATCATCATGCCTCTTCCTGACGACGCAAACACCGTCACTGGCGGCTGCTCATGCGGCGCCATCCGCTACCGTATCGCCATCCCCCGTCTTGAAGATCGGCCCTTGCACCCAATGGCACCTCCTTCTTCCAACACACGCCTCCCAAACGCGATTACATGCCACTGCAACGACTGTCGGAGATCAACTGGCGCATTCCTTCCACCTGCCATGGCCGACATCCCAGCCACTATGCTCACGGTATCTGCCATTTCTCCCTCTTCAGAGTCCACCATCGTGAGCGGTCGATTCCTCGATGTGCTCACGGAAGACTACGATGCTGAAAAGGCGGACGCGGACCGTCCCCCCTACGTCCCAGGTACACAAGCCTTCCTCGCAGCAGAAGAAAGCAAAACCTGGATCCGTTTCTACCACACCACCAGCTGCGGAAAAGCCTGGTCCCGTAGCTTCTGCGGTCGATGCGGAACACCCATCTGCTTCCACTTCAAGCTTATCCCCGAGTACTGCCACGACGGAAACCTCCCCAAGGATTTTGAAGACGTGTTTCACATCTACCTCGGTACGATGGATCGCGAGTTTCTGGAGAAGGACTGGTTTGCGCCTGATTCAGAGGTCAACTTCAAGTTTGGCACGCCGTTTAGCAAGAGTGTTTCTGCTACGGCCAAGGGCTTAAAGGAGCTTCCAAAGGTTCAGGAGTTTGATGGGGAAGTTACCAAGGAGGAACTGGACAAATTGGCAGCCTGATATGTGTACTTGGTCGATCTCAAGCTGGTGCGGAAAGGGGGTTCGGTCGAGGGCGTTGATGTGGTATAGGAGTAGTGGTGAGCGCCAAATGCTAGCTTTAGCGGTTGGTTGGCTAGCTTTTTGGTGTTTTCAGGGGGGTTTGATTCTCTCCAATGATGAATACAGCCTGGCTCAGCTCGTCGTGTTTCTCGTGGTGTACGTCAGGTTGCTAGATAGATGGCTGAACAATGAACTGGTTTACGTATTCACCAAGCAATCTGCATTATTGACAAAGGTCTGGCATCGTGTCTGTATCAAGTCTGACATCGTGTCTGTATCAAGTATTTTCATAGTTCTATCATCCATGTACATGTCTTCGTAACCATCACGCAATGCTAATTCTAAAGGACCGTAAATCTATCTAGTTCCAACCCAACTCCATACCATCCCAATCCCTCTCCTTCAGCATCAGTCTAGAAGAGTCTCTACTTCTGCACACTGTACTCGCAGCCAGTAGGCTTCGAGTTCTTGATAGCGCGTGCCGTGAATGGCACGCAGCCCTTGTTGCCTCCAGGCTGGTTGATACCGGCACCGACCCAGATGGACCAAGGGCCGTTCTTCTGGCTGCTGGGGCAAGCAATGAGACCAGATCCCTTAAAGTTCAGGTTTCCATTCTTGTCGACCTTCCAACCGGTCTGCTCAGAGTTCTTCGGAAGAGGCTGAGCACCGGTGCTGTATCCGAGAATACCCTGTCCCATACCAGAGCGGTCAACCCACATCTGCTGGCGTCTAGGCTTGTCGTAGAGGAAGAGGTTCTCGCCTAGGAGCTCAAAGATGGCGTGGTTGTCGACCGGGCCAGCAGTGCACGAGGCGCCTTGCTTGGCCTTCTTCAGGGTGAGGCGGCTCTCTGAGGCCTGGACGCCTGAGAAGTGGATGGGGCTGCCGTTGCGGAGGGCGAGGAGCTCGAACGTGTTGGTGGGCTGTTGGGGAGCGGCAGAGACGATGCCAGCGGCGAGGAGGGGAGTGAGGAGGAGAGTCTTGATCTGCATGGTGAAGGTGGGTTGTTTCGAAAGCGAGTGGAAAGGTTCGTTGTTGGGTGTAAGTTGGAGACTTGTGGAAGAGTTGAAGATGCTGTGAGTGATGATGAGCCTTGTTGAACACGTCGAACCAACCTTTATATACACGTTCCATCCACGTCCCAGCCCAACGGAACCTTTTCTCTCGAATGCACCGACGACCCATCACGCGCGCATACCTTGACAGCGAAGCTTAACGGTGGCTGTGGGGAAATACGAGGTCTCGCATGTGGTCTGGACCTGGGGCTCGGGCAGCCCGAGCTGCGGCATTGGACCAATGTGAGACAGGCGGCACTATTATTAGCACGGGGCTATTAGTTTTCGTTTAGGGCTCTGCAATTAGGCTGTCTTTTTGAGGCCGTTGATTCTTTGGCTTTGTTTGTTTGACCGGGGCGAGATCTGGTGAAGTGATGTCAGTCCCAGCAGTCTGGGCCACTGCTCCATAGTATGGCAGCATGCTGTATGATGTTCATCTTGGAGCAGAGCTTTGCATATCCCTTGAATCTCCCAATTTAGGTAAAGCCACACCTTCAGCCACCTACCTCCCCCTGCGATGGTCACCGTATTCCCAACCATCCAAACGAATAGTCTCATGTACGCTCCCGTCAACATCCATGCCCAAACAATCTATTTTACCAAACACGTCTCCAAGTCTTGCTTCAACCGGGAAATCATCAGGCCATGTCCTCAGCCGCTGCATCGGCTGCCCGTCAGAAAGTGGCGTCGAGGCGTTACGAGCAAAGATTCAGCAAGCCACAGATCCGCCTTTTCCAGTAGAGACGACCTGCATGACCCGGTCAACGGCCATTACCAGTGACTTGACAGTGTCTAATTTTTTTTCAGCTTGCTCTAGATTTATACGAGGGTGAAAGCTGGCGCAAAAGGGCCAAGCAAAGTCGGAGGGATATTCCAACAGTGCTTATATTGCCAAGACATGATATGCAGTGAGATCCTTTTTTTAGTTGTCTCGTTGGACGTTTATTCCAACTGCAGTTGAGGAGAGCTCTGAGACATGGGCCACGAGCTCACAGATATTTTCCACCGTGATGTTCTCGGTGCCCACGCGGGAGATACATCTCGTCACTGGTGCATGGAGGGGCTCCATGGTACTACGGCCGGGCATTTGGAAGTCAGAGGGATCGGAGATGAAGGAGTGGTTTGAAAATTACGTAGCGAGGGTTGGGGCTTGAAATCACGGGACTTCGTGCAAACAAGCACACGTCGAGTACGTGAACATGCTTTCAGGTGTGTCTGGGCTCTTGGCATCTCGCCAGCGGTTGAGCAGCGAGCTAGTTTCTGCGCACGTGGATCAAGCAGACTTGCCAGCTTAGTACATAGAAATACTGTGCTGCACATGGAGACCAAGGGACGGCAAGGTGATTCTCGGTCTACTGCGAGCACACTTGGGCCAGACAAGCCAGCCCTCACGACGAATTTTAGAAACACAAGGTTGATGATTTCTTGATTAATTACCACACGAATATCGCGTAGAGTTGTCAGTTTATTCTCAGGCCCTTAAAGGCAGATACATGACCAACGTTGCCACCCATCCTCCCTCATATCTCTCATATCTCGCTTAAGTAGCAAGCTCCTTGCCGGAAACCATGTCCCAGGTGGGAACATCATCGTTCTCGAAGTCGCGGCAGAGTTCGAAGCGACCAGCCTTGATCTTGGCCTCGACGTATTCAATCGCCTTGTCGCGGATGGCGTCCCAGTCAGTGACGGCCTCTCCAAGAGCCTTGTCGTCCTGCGTGATGGTCATGAAGGCGTCTTCAACCCACTTGACGCAGTTCCAGCCCTCAGTTTCGTGCTTGAGAGGGGTATTGTGGAAGATGAAGTTGACCCGATCCATGGACTTGATCTCGCCGATGAGGACGCGGACAAGGATTTGACCAGTCCAACCGGTGGGAATGTCCTGCTCGCAGTACTTCCACACCATCAGGGGAGTGCCGTCAATCATCTCGACGCCGTGCGTGACATGGTGACGCGTAGCACGAGTCTCGGGGGATTCATAGTCGGGGCCAGTGATGAAAGCCCAGTGGAACCTGTCAATCGTTAGTGTTCAGGTACCAGTGTAGTAAGAAGAGGGAAGACTTACTTGTCCTCCTTGGTGGCCATTCTGGTTCTGCCACCGCGGGCATACAAAGCCACGTAGAGACGACCCTCATCTGCCATGTTGATTCGTGTGCTGACGAAGTGTGGTGAGGCTTGGGTAGTGAGCGATGAGACGTGCGCGAGATGATAATATCGATGCTGCTTTCTAGAAATCGATGTGATCTCTAGAAGAAATCAAACTCGTCTCGAGAACAGATGTGGTTTGTTCTGGAGAGGATGGCGATTTCTAGAATCGATGCAGGTTCTAGAAATGAAAAGAGAGGGAGGGGGGTAAAATAGAGAAGCCAAACGCCTGGGCGTGCGCGAACGGGCTACTGATTTCCGGCAAGAGGTGCCTGGCAGCTGGCAGACCGAGCCCACGAACAGTGGGTGAACAATAGCCCCCCAATAGGACTAGGCCAGCACGCTCTACAGCGCTGGATTAAACGACAGCTTGGGTGTTTGAAATTGCTTAGAGCCCCCTCCAGCATCGAGGATGCTTGGAGAACGTGTATCTGAACGCTGAAGGGTCTTTCCAAGCTCCGTGCTGGCCCTGATCTTCCTATGTCTATCTAGCCATTCCATGATCTCCTTTCTTCTATCTACATCTATCTTATGTCGGCTAGACATAGTTTTGTATCGTCATGTCAAACTACACCAAGCTCGCACCCTGATTGGAGCAAAGGCCGGCGTCACAGTTGATGGGAGTCGTATGCGCCAACATCTACCCCTTTGCAGGACGAGGTAAGGGGCACTTGTGGAGAAGAATGAGTCTCACGATATATCAAGCTCATAGATCTGCTAACGCAGCTTCTCATCCAGATCTAAACAAGCGTTCAGGTCCGTCAAAAGTATTCTCGACAGCTACACCTCCAAATCACCCACCCAACGAACCCGACCCCGGTGATCCAATGGCCCATGGCCCTCCATCTCAACTCTTCTCCTCCCTTGAGCCAGACAACAAGACCATCTCCGATCCTCACGACCGATAGAATCGCAGCAAATGTTGTGACAGCGTCCTCGTTCCCCTGACGCTGCAGCAATATCAATGTCAAACCGTACGAGATCTCGCGGAGCCCCTTGAAGTACATGAGCGGCGAGACCCCATCGTATTCTGGGTTGCTCCGAGGTACTTTGGCAGATTCGAGCGGTAAACCGACATGGCCGTATTCTTTTCGTGGGGAGTAGAGGGCCATCAGGCCTCGACCGACGCAGGCGCCACCAAGGATGTATGGAGGAATGGAGGAGAATGTGGTCATCCTAGCGAGGCCTCAAGGATTGATTTGGAAGTTCCTGTTATATCTGAATGGATGTTCTATCCAATGGTAACAAGAGCAATAGGTGGAGGGAGCGTCAGCAAAAGGCGCAAGACAAATTCCAGTAAGTGTATAGGTCGACTAGTCTCAATACGAAACAGGTCCATGACTAATCTGACAGACTCCCAATATCATAGGTACTATAATACAACACCAAAGACAGATCCTAGTATCTACAACTTGACGAGTGGCTATCTTTATCTCTCGGCCAGAAAGTCGATGTTCTCGAGAGTATTCAATTTGCCCCTGAACCAACCCATCCCACCACCCGAACCAAACCCTCAAGAATCACTCGACCCCCATCCCTTCTCGGAGGGCGAACCGCAGACGAGATCGAACCATAAGGAATCCTCGGCATGGTCCAGCGTCCTCACGCTCTCCGAAACGCTCCCATCAAAAAGGTCACACAGGGGTTGGCCAAGATGACGATAAGGGAAGGAGAAGGACTTGCAACTAGGTTCGGCGTGGGCTCTGTCCTGAACATGCATGTCAGTACTATCAACGGGGCTGTGGGAGATCTTGGCTTACCTTGCATCTCTGATAGCAGCCCTCAATGGAAATGGGCACCCCGGGCTGCTCCTTGTCGATTTAGTCAACCGGCCAGATTTCCTTGCGCGAGCCGTTGACCTCGCAGTGGACATTCTTTCTCAAGGGAGGGCCATCCTAAAAGGACCTCTTGGCCACTGTCACGACAATCTCCTCCTCCATAGCTGTGGTGGATGTGGGCGCTGCAGTTGTCGAAGGCGTCTCGGTAATACTGGAGGAAGTAACAGTCTCTGCAGTAGACGCAGTGGTACTGGAGATGATGGTTTCTGTACCAGATGCCACCTCAATGGAAGAGAGGGTTGCCAAGCTAGTTTCGATGCCTGAGCTTGTCACTGTCTCAATTATGATGACCGTGGGATGCATGGGCCAGCGGAAGAGCCTGCCCCAAGGGATATGGTTGCAATGATGACCAGGAGCTTGTGGGATACCATCTCGAGATGCCAGTTGAGAACGAGTATGGGAGTTGTCGAAACCTAAGCGAAAGGGTCAGGGGGATAAACAAACACTTGCCCAACAGCTGCAGCTGTAGCTCTCAAAAGGCCAACGACCAGCAACGTCTCCCTGCGCTTATGGCGTGGACCAGTCAATAGTCTCGGAACACAAATTCCTTCCAGATGTAATCTAAGCTAGAAGAAGCATGGCCAGCCGATACCAGGATGCTAAAGTCCAGATTGGAACATTCATGAAAAGGCCAGAACCCCATATTGCTTCTGTCATTGCTTTCAGTAGCAACAGGGCTAACAAGCATGTTAGTTTTGAGCAAATCACAATATCCAAGGCAAACATGTTTGCCCAAGGACTCATTTCTTTCTACAAAGCAAACCCCTTCCCCTTGTTAATTCCCAGATATGTGTTCAACAATGACAGTCATCGAGGGCCAAGAGTAGTCTCATCTCTGCCACCTGCGTTCCTTACCACGAAAGGCCTTTCTGCTCTGGGGCACAACAAATTCAATTCTCCAGATATTAGTTGTCACGCAGTTGTTAGCACCACTGAAAGGGATCCAGCTGAGAGACACCAGCTATCCAGTCTCTTAACTCTAGACTTCCAAGTTGCTAGGCTTATAAGCGCGAGGTGCCACGGCCTGAATTCTTCCTGGATTGGTGCATTGAAGACAGACTCCTGGTGTTCTCTCATTCAAATCCACATGTTTATCACCAGAGCTTGCTGGATCGCCTATGTTGGCCGCTTGTTCTTGCTCGGCTCTGTACTTGACCTTTTTTCTTGAACTCAATTCTGTCTCAAGTGTAATCATTGTGTCAGTTATCAAATTTAGGGACCAATTGGTATATAAATAGCATCAACAACAGCCCTTATAGCTCAGTGGTAGAGCGTTGCACTTGTAATGCAAAGGTCCATAGTTCAATCCTGTGTGGGGGCAGCTGTTCAGCTTTTATCATTGTCAATTGGCGACGTGTTCTCGATGAGATAAGGTTCGTTGAGGCAGAATGTTGAGCGTAGAGGCATCTACAAAACGTAGTTGATCTTTTTGCTTGCGTTGAAAGGTATTAAGCATGATAGCTTAATCCTGTTAAACCTATATCTCCCGAACTGGGTTGCATTGATCTACCATTGGGTATGCTATGGGGTCAAGTTACTTTTCAATACAACATCGAGCTTTCGTTGTTTGACTCCTTTGTGTAGGCTCACGCGCGGTCTTGGCGCTTCTCAGGGACTCTTTCAGGGGGTTTACTTAAGATAAACTTTTGTTTCTTATAGATTCTCCTTGCATGCCTATGAAAAGACATAGATTCTACTGTTCTTCTAACGGAGTAGTGACTGGCTCTAGACGACGCCAAAAGTTTATCACAGGTATCAGTCAAAAGGCTGGCAAACCCAGGTCGGGGGTTCCTTCAAGTTCATGAAGTTTGGTTATTCTATCACCTGATCATTTAGTTATGGTATCCTCTAACTATTTGGTTCAAAGTAGGCATGCACCTTTGCTTCGGTCCCCTCTTATCGCGCGAGAGGAGTATTTAACTCGCCAAACTCGACTCCAAAACCTATCTTGCCTGTTGAAGATGCTCTGGTATCTATATACGAGGGTCTTTTCTAGAATAGTTTAAACCGGAAAGCCTATCAATCAGCCGTAAAATCCGAATCGAGGAGTGCGCGAGGTGAGAAAGGAGACGCATTCTCCCATCCATCCACCAAGCCACAGACACTTGATCATACTACACTCAACACATCATCCAAATAGACATACACACTACTATTACGCCCTCTAAACTGTTCGAGATATTTCAAGACTTGAATCTGCGTGGCCTGCTAGAATACAGCCCGAGCAGAGTCTGGACTGCACGCTGAGTATGCATCTAGGGGCTTCCAGGATGGTTCTTTTCTCATGAGCATGCTTGGCGTCTCCTATAATTGGATTAATTCCTGGCCAAAAGGTCAAAGAACTCCTGAGCAGACAACAGCCAGGTCTCCGTCGAAACTTGATCCCAACTTGCCGCAGTCCTTGGTCTTCAATACGCGCCAGTCACAGGAGAATCCTGGCATGTATCATATTCTCCTTTTCTCGTAAACCGAAGGCAGAAATAATAAAAATTTTTATTCTCCCTTCGTGAAACGATCTTGTTGACCTACCTGTCACTGACTCAAAGACAGCGTTGCAGTCTGACTTTGTAAAAGGCTCTTTCAAGCAAGATGACGGTAGTGGAGTTTCTCGACTAAAGACATCGGCACCTCGGATCTACCAGTGCTCTTGCAAGGGGTAAGCTTGAGGACCTTTCATAATTCATGTTGTTCGTAACCCTGCCTAAATTAACCTTGCAGGATAGATCACATAACCGTTGTTTCCTACACACCCATTACTTGTGTCTCCTTGACCTTGCCTGGGGGGGCCCTAGAGGGTCATGAACGGGCGCCCCCCGTCTTGAAGCACAACGATGCCACTGGGGTTAGAGGACCTCTTTCTAAAGCCCTAAATAGTTCATCAATGTACCAACGACATCAAACATCTTGAGTATCGGCTTTAGAACCCATGTATCCGCATTCTCGCCCACAAAGGCTCACTGGGAGACCGAACATCGATCAAGTGGCACAGAGGCTTGCATTCATTCCAGAGACAGGACCACTTGGAGATGGCATCTATAATTCCCCTCGCAAACGACGAGCATTGATGTGTCTAGATCCCGCGGTCTCTTGCAGGACAGTGTGACTTGGCCCAGAGGTCTACCACAGAGTTCACGGACCTGGTCTTCAAGGCACTCTTAACCAAGATATTATTGTCCAAAATCTTTCCTCAAAAGCAACAAGGAGCCAAAAAACAACGGCCGAATCGATATCCCAAGACATCCTCGCTGCGTTTCAATATTCGGCCGATTCCGGGTGACACGACTCGGTCCTGACCCAGCCGAAGACCCCTGACACCATCTCTTGGCATGAGCTTTCCATCTCGGCGCGTATATTTGGTATCACGATATCCCACTCCAATCCCAAAGCCAATGCTCCTCACTCGGTGATCAGGTTCCATAGACCATCACCCAGGAAGTGCGCATCCTCAATCACGGGTCCCTTGCCCTTGGCCTTGACCTCCTTGGTCCCCGCCACCAGCGTCCCCACGGCGCAAGCCTCCACCTTGCCCTCGGCCATGACGACCACAGGCTCACCCTTCTCAAGCTCCCGGCTCCATCGTCCATCCTCCTCTAGCTTCTGATCCATCTCCTTACCCTCCTCCAACCCTTCAGGGACACCGTCGGCCGGCAGCCTACCCCCGGGAGAGGTCAAGCCAGGAGCCATGAGTGTAGCACCCGAGAGCACGAAGCGGATAGCACCACGATCTATGCGAATGCTCGGGAAAGCGTCGGGAAAGCGGTGCACGAGGCGCAGGTGAGGGATAATAGTCGACGAGATGTCCTGCTGGTAGAAGAGCGGCGTCGAGTCGAGGACGTACAGCGTGTTGCGGTCGGTGAGCTTCATGCTCGCCAGGGACGCCTTCTTGGGTAGGATCTCGTCGATGTGTGGCGTGAGGAGCGGGTACGTCGACAAAAGCGCCTGTCGGAGGGATCGCTGGACAGACGACTTGAGCTTTTGCTTCGGCGAGGATTGAATCCTAGAGAGAGATTAGCTTTTTGGTGAGGGGCTTTGGATCAAGGACCTACTCTTTCTTGAACATGGCGGCGGCTTACGGCAGTGCCGAGTGATGGTCTATAAATACAAAAAGAATTGAAATGGATTGAGACGCGTGGCAACGATTAAAGGGAACTGGCTCTCGTGAGGGAGAAGCTTCGTCTCGTGTCTTGGTGGGGTGGGCTGTTTTGGTAGGGGGGAAAAGTCGATGCTGCCCCGCGGATCGGAGTGGCGGGGTAAGTCTCGAGATGCAATACGGGGGGTTTTTCAGAGCATCACCATGAACTGAATTCACGGCGTCTACGAACACGCGTCAGGGCAGGTATTGTTGCAGTAGGTGTTTGATCCTGTTGTTCTCATTTATTCATGCTGTCGTGCAATCCTTCGTTTATTCGTCCAACCTCAGATAAACCACCAGCTCATCCCTTGACAACGTGCGACACGGTTCCATCATCCTTGAGGTGAACGTTGAGCCTGTTCTCCTTGAAATCCTTTGTCACCATCATGCCGGGCTCGATGATGCGTGTCTCCTCGGGAAGATCCCGCTTGCAAAAGACCTGCAGCTGGTCAGCTCGAACAAACCGGTTCGTCAGAGTGAAGAGCTTACCGTCTCGTTGGACTCTGACTCGGAGAGCTTCTTGCCGACGAGCTTGTTCTGCCACTCGTCGGCGTTATCGCCAGAAGTAGAGTTGATACCGGGAACGACAAGAGGCATGGTGAAGTTGTTTTTTTTTGTGTTGTGAATAGTGTCAAATTATTTATTTCGTTCGGATTAAAAAAGAGAATTAAGGTATTCTTCTTGGAAACCTCCGTAGCAGCCTGGTTTTTATACCTTTTCTACTTTCCTCGTACAATCAACGAACGGGCTTCGGAAGCTTTCTCGCGACGATGACGTAGCCTCCCTCACATGGCAATCGGCCGGATTGGCTTGCGCGCGCGTTGCCCGGGAGGACTCTCAAAAGCCCATCCATGACGTGCCACTTTGTGAGACAGGAAGCATCATCAAGATTCAAGGCATTTTAGCAGCTTCGTTATGAGGATAGAACGAGTGATGTATTAGATTGATCCTGTTTGTCGGAGATTTCTTTTTCGTATTTTTGATTGTTGTCCAGAGAAATGCACTGACCCCATCAAACCCCCTGAACATCCATGGCGAAAAAATGATTGCGTGGACAAACCCAGAGTCGAGAATACCTTGCCTTGGAAGTCGGCATGTTCCGACAACAAAAACTCGACAGAGAAAAGAACAGTCTCGGTCTTCTTTTGCGAGGCCTTGCTCTTTAAAAGCGTTGGATGGCGTTCGGGGTGAGCGACAGGGGGTGAAAGCTGTAAGCCGTAAGCATCACATCCTGACCGTCTTTCTCACCTCACTTTTGTTAGGGTTTTCTATTGACAGGTCCAAGCTATCCATATTCAGCCTCTCACCAAAGTCCCCTAGAAACAAAGATCCAAACAGCCGTAGAAACCCAACCCGTAAAACAAAATGTCACTCCTCTCCACTCAAAGCCCGTTGTCGCACCAGCAGCCAAAAACCTAACAACCCCCGGTCAGACCCCCCCATGTGCCGCGCACCGCCATCCTTCCTCCCCTCAGCCACTGAGCGCTTGCGGAGGCTTGTGCTTATGCGTGCATAAGGGGATGCCCGCCAGCTTCCATCCCAGCCCGAGATGGGTCAGTCCCTGTTTTTCTTGTCTGAAAACACACTCTCTGCCGAAATGTTCCCGTACAGAGTAGAAAGAAACCCATTGCCGGACAGCTTCAATCTGTCTCTGATTACCATGTGGCTAGGATAGTGTCTGGTTCTTGAAGAAACCCTCCCCACGGCTGAACCCATCCAAGCCACCACCATAGAATACCTAGCTAGACTCGATATGAACGCGGAGACCATGTCTCACGCTCTCTCAGCCGCGCTCTCAACGTTAGTTCCACCCAGCGCCACACGCTCTGCCAGCTCATCCATGGGATAGTTGCAGTGTGCGGCAGTCCAGCCCGTAATTTCCAGCTACTCAGCGGCAACGACACACACAGCACAGTCTTACTGTACCAACAGGACAGCTGCTGCAGAAACCCCGGTCGCCCCCCCAAGGACCCTCCTCATCTTCCAAGGCTGACTGCTCACTAGCTCATCTCCTTCAGGGCCCCAGAGTGGGCGTCTCACTTGTCTTTTTCCCTCTGCCGCCGCCCATTCAGGGATCGATCATCTCCCCTTTTTTTAGCAGGCTGGTCTCCATAATAGTAAGCCCAGCCCCAAAGGCCGCCTCACACCCTGTCCTGTTTGTTCACGTCCCGTCCAGCCATCCATTCCCACGCAGGCAAAGAAGTAGTAATCCCTTCTCCTTTGGCTTTTTCGCTTCTTTTTTCTCTTTTTTTTTCCCCTTCCCTCCATTCTTGCTTCTTCTTTCCCCCCCTTGCTGGGCCACATCCATCACCCATCATCAAAACCGACAAACCCTTCTCCATCTCCGACTACCACACCTTTCACTCTCTCCCTTTGTTCTGCTGCAAGGGATTGACGTGTCTTGATTTCCCGACCATCAATCGCAATCGACAACTGGAGCTTGCGGGGCATCCTCTGGAGCAAGTCAGACCAAGCCATCCCATACCATCGCCAGCCGATCGCCCTCCCTTCTTTTTTCTCGCCGAAAGTATTCTAGGGTCGAACTCCCCCCCCAAAAACCGCCAGAATGCGATTCTCATCCGCCGTCTTCTTCGCGGGCAACGCGCTCGCCATCGCTCAGAAAGACTGTTTCGCCCACAACAGCGTTGATCTGGCCGCTTACGCCGACTGCGCCGACCAGTCCGCCCTCGCTGGATGCCTCTCCAAGCTCGAATCCCCCGAAGTGCCCGCCGTTCAGGGCTGCTACACCGACGCCGGCTGCTCCGCCCAGGAGGCCATTGCCGAGTCCCGCCGCACATGGCACCGATGTGATGAGCTCGCCAAGGGTGAGGAACTCAAGAAGCGCTTCCCGGCCGCTCCTGAACCCACCATCGCTCCCCGCGTCGCTGCCGCTCAGCCTACCCACTTCAAGCGAGAGACGCCTGACACCTCGTCCGGCAAGGACTGCTTGACCGCCAAGGTCAAGGACACGACAGCTTGCGACGTCAAGACCTCAAGCGGTAAGGAAGAGACGGGATCCTGCTCCTCCATCACCACCACCACGAGCACCTGCCGTGACGATGTCATCTGCACCATGCTCGACAACAGCAACGAGACCATCTGCCTGGTCAAGAAGGAGATGGACACGGCCGGCATCATCATCGCCATCGTCTTTGCCGGCGCCCTCGCCCTCATGATGGGTTACCTCACCTTCATGTGCTGCAGAGACAAGAAGGAGCAGAAGCGTCTCGCCGCCAAGTCCGAGGCCGTCGCTCTCGCCCGTGCCGCCACCAAGAAGCAGCGCGCCGCCCAGCGCCAGCCTCTCATCCGCAACGCCTCTGGCCAGTCGAACCCATCAAACACCGGAGCCAACCCCTTCCAGGACCAGACCCGAATCTAGGCGGAACGGTCCGTCCGAGGAAGGGAGTCGGCAAGGCTTTCCAGCGTCTGGGAGGAGCCTTCATGGGCACCACAACCCCAACGCTGACCTGTGTCTTTACGCGTCGGGGGAGTCTATTTGACTCGGTTCAAGGCCATGGGGCGAGGGTTACGTCTTTTTTGATACCTTTTTGTCAGGCCAGGGAACAACATCAATCAACAACAACAACTTCATGTTTGAGTATTTCGGAGCAATGGGAAAGGATAAAGTCTGCAACTTTGTGTGTGAATGTCATCTACGAAACCAAAGGGGGAGAAGCCTAGACGTTGAATTAAAGTATTACCTGTACTTCCATGCCATTGCCACATGATTACTGCTTCTGTCTTTACGTGCTTCCATTGCCTTCCTCAAACGGCCCGGGTGCATCACAGAGGTATCGAGGCTGGAGTTAGATTTGGACCCACCGTTGAAACTTGTCCCTTGGCCTCTACTCCACCATGGTCAAACAAATGCAAGCCAAATTTAGCCATGGGAATCACCTCATCCTTGCCTTCATATCAACATCCTCACACATCCCAATCACATCAATGCCATCCTACAAGAACGTCACTACTTCAATCACAGATGCACATCACAAATAATTAGAGACAAATTGCCAATGCATCAAGCCCGCTTTGACTCATGTTTATTATCCGATACTCGAACAAGATCCCTTTCGGTGATAACAGCGATAATTTCACGCTGGTCCGCTGGTCGCTTTCTCAACACCTTCCAAGTGGTGCCGATAAGCAGCATCCCGCATCAAACCCCCATACCTGTCCATTCCAGTTCAGTCCCTGTGAACCCTGCCATAGCCCAACCGAATGTGTCCTCTTGATATCCTGGCTCAGTCCATTCTCCTCCGTCCACTAGGGAGAAAGAATCTCGATTGTGTCCGCTGTGACGGATTCTTTTCTGGTCCAGAAAACAAACAAGATTCTCCCAGCTGCGCCTCCAAGGTCGTGGTAGTGGATGACGATGGTGACGCCTGTTGTCTCCATGAGTGTTCAAATGGGTTGAATGGTCTCTCTGGAGATGTTGGGGCTCGCAAATTTAAAGCTCTCGACAAACCGCTCGTCTCAAAGACTGATTGTGTATCGAACAAGCCATGCAATCCTCTCCCAGAGGTTGGAATCCCAGATAGACTACCATTGCTATTCTCTTGTCTAGACGACCTGGTCGTGCCAATGCTGGACCACTGGGCGTCTTCATTCCCCAGCCTCTGGATGGGGCCTCCCTAGGACCCTCGCTGCGGCACATGCTGTGACACATGGCCCATCAATGGACTGCCAATTTCACCCGGTGCGCCAACGGCTCGATACTGAGGATTGAATCCGTCGCTTGGATCCGGCTGCCATCGTACCCGGTGTTTTCCAGAACCGTCAACATCCCGTTTGAGGTCAAAAGCACCACCTCCGTTGGACGGGCTTCCCTCCGTCTCGCATAAGTTCAGCAGATCAATTTCTGAGATATTGTCACCCGTCATATCATCAATCTGCGACTTGATGGTTGACAGATCAATGAAGCCTTCCGAGTCACCTGAGCCACCCAGAGCCTTGCAGGCTTGGCAGAGCATCTGTCGAACAGCGACATGCCGAGCCGGAGCCGTACTGCGGATGGCACTCATCGAGGGAACCGGAGATCCCATGCCGAAGCCCGGAGGCGCACTTGGTGCGCCCCAGCCCGGGTTTCCGAATCCAGGAGGAGGGAACGTGCCGCCAGCAGGAGGTCCCCAGGGGTTATGCGCTATGGGGAACCCTGAGGGCATGAAAGGGCCTGTGGGAAAGCCCGGAGGCTGGTTTCGCAGACTTGCCGGGTTCACATCAGAGGCAAGCGGTTCGTCGTCCTCAAGAAGCGCCCGACTTCCCAGATGAGTAGTCTCATCATCGAGATCATCAGGCATTCTTCCCATGCTAAGACTCCCGGGACGTCCAATAGGAGCAGGCCGTCCAATCGGCTGCGCCGTTGGGGGTGGGATATCGAACTGTCCAGAGCTCTGGCGGGTATGTACTGGCGGGGGGACGTCCTTGGGCATGGGGAAACCACCCATTCCGAACTGATCGCCGGCTTGGTGGAATCCCGGGGGCGGCATAGACACTGGTGGGAATCCACGACTGGGCGCGCTGTGTATGCCAGGAGGAGGCATCATCACATTAGGACTATGTCTGAAACCTGGAGGGAACATGGCCTCGTGAGGTATACGGTTCGGGAAACCTGGTGGTGCATGAGTCAATCCTGGAGGAGGCTGGATTCCCATGGGAGGCATCTGGAAGCCAATGGGTTGACTAGCAATCCTAGACTGGGCATTCGTAGGCGATACCGAGTGGGAGTGCTGCGACGTTGTCGCCGTCGTGCTTGCGCTACTCTTGCGCTGCCCTATCGGTCCCGGGCTCATATGAGCTGGTGTCAATGAGTGAGGCGAGGGGTTCTGACTAGTAGCAGAAGCAGACTGAGACGCGGATGAACTTGTCGGGGCCGTGTCCTGTTGCTGCGACATTGTCCTGGGTCGTATAGGAGTCGGCGCTTTGGGAATCACAGGTGTCGCAACCGGTATCTTAGGCGATGCGTAGCTGTTGGGGTTAGGAGGATGTTGCGGCAGGGCGGTCGGTATCGAGACTGGATGTTGCTGTCCGCGCTTGGGGATTTGGAGAGGCTGCGATGATTGGGTGGCCGCCTTGTGAGCTGCCGCCTTTTCCTCCTTAAGCTTCTCCTTGGCCTCACGGGCAGCTTGGGCTTCCTTCTGGGCCTTGGCAGCTCGGGCTTCCTTCTCCCGCTTGTCGCGGTCCTGCTTGTCCTTTCGCTCTTGGGCCTCGCGCTCCTTTTGCTCTCGAGCCTCCTTCTCCCGCTGTCGCTGTTCTTCCTTGAGCTTCTTCTCCTTTTCCTTGGCTTCGCGGGCTTTGCGTTCTTGTTCGGCCTGCTTTTCGCGCTGCCGTTGTCGCTCCGCCTCTTTCCGTAGACGAGCCTCCTCTTCCGCCTTCTTGTAGGCCTCCTTTTGCTTTCGCTTCTCCTCACTCCTTGCCTTTTGCTGAGCAATCCGTTGCTTCTCAGCTTCTTGTCGTGCAGCCTCTTCTGCAGCCTTCTCGGCTTCCTTGCGCGCACGCTCCTCAGCCTGAGCCTGCTTCTTTTGAGCAGCCTTGTCCTTCTTCTTCTGGGCGTTCTTAGCTTTCTTGGCCTTCTGTTGTTCGACTAGGCGGTTCTCGTCCTCCAGCTCCTCGAGGAGTTTCTGCTGGCGTTCCTTGGCCACCTTTTCCTTGTAGGCTGAGAGCACGCGCTGCTCAAACATGCGAGCGGCAAAGATCTGGAACATCCGACGGCCTTCTTCCATCCGTTGCTCCTCCGTCATCTGGTCCTGGCAGCAACACTCAGTATGGGACTGGGGTGGCATCACAGAGGGGTTCGAGTATACCTCTTCATCCTCATACTCCTCGTCTTGGCTATCGTCATAGTCCTCTTCCTCATCTTCTTCGTCATCATATTCGTCGTCGTCGGGAGGAGGATGGTTATGAGGATTGGAGTATGAGCCATTGGGGTGACCGCCATAGCCGCGGGAGAAGTGCTCGCGAGCATCCTCTTCCCTGGCCATTCGACGCTCCGCGAGCTGCTCCATCATCTCGATGAATCGCTTGCCGTCGTTCTTGAGGAGATCATCCGCCACGGTGAGAATGCCACCTAAGTCCATGTTACCATATCTGTGGAGAAGTGATTCAAGAAGCTGCGTACCCTTGACTTGAAGGCTGTTGCCAAACGTCAAGAAATCGGCGACGTCTCGATCGTGAGGATTGTGGAATTCTTCGGGAGGTTCGTCGTCGCTATAGTCATCGTCCTCCACTCCGTCTTCGCTATAGACCTCCTCTAGGTCGTCCTCGTCCTCGTCATCGCCAACATGTTCAACTATCCGCCCGCGAGATGGCGGTGGATTGCCGTAGCTCGCTGGCAGCCCTCTAGGCGGCCTTAGGGAGAAGTCGCGGGGTGTAGGCAACATGGTAGGTGCCTCGCCCTGATTCGCGAACTGCTCCAGCTCCAGGTAGTAGGCATCGTAAAGACCTTCTAGCTCTTCCTCGATCGCGTTGCGCTTTCTGCCGCAGACGGTACAACTGCAGGTGTGCTTCTGCTGTTCCTTCATCTTCTTCAGGACAGCGTCCTTCTCCACCTTGACCAAGGATTTCCGCTCATCTTCACCCAATCCAAGCCAAAACTCCTTGATGCGTTCTCGCTCCTCCTGGTTACTAGTGCTCCAAATCTTGTCGCGGGACATGCCAGAACCTCGCGACATGTTAGGCTGCGATGGAGGGTTTCGATCGGCCGCCAATTGTGGAGAGTCGTTGCTTGCTGCGCCTCCCTTCTTCTTCTTCTTGTTTTTCTTCTTGGACTTGGAATCCGGGAGCGGATGGCCATTGCTAGTCGGCCCTGACACTTCGCTTGCCAGGACATACTCGTGCTCATCATCGCTCTCGACTTCTTCGTGGTCAGCGGGGCCGCGGCCCAACGTCGATCCCGCAGCCGAACCGGCTCCTGATGCTGCGTCATGTCCATTAGCAGCCTGCTGCAGGGCAAGTTTCGCAGCGGCCTTCTGCCGGCGCTTCTGCTTCTTGCGGTTGACAGTAGGAGCAGAATCACTAGCATCTGGTGGGGGGGCGCTGGCTTTGGCAGTTGTGGGGGTCGGGGGAAGCGACGACTCGGAGGGAGACCCTTTAGGTACGGTGATGAACTTGGAGCCATCCTTGTTGGTGTATTTTGCAGTATTTCGAGGCGATGCCGGCGTTTGGGAAGCCGGTTTCTGGTTGTTGGCCGGCATCGTAGGTTTACGGGAGCAGGGCAGTCGAGGGCATGAAGATGCTGTGCGCGACACGTGTCTGTCGAACTCGTGGGATGATGGAGGGGGCGATGTCTGTTGTGCGCGGTGAGCGTGTCAGCAGGAGAGCAGCGTGAATTGCGCGTCGTGAGGCGACAAGGTGGTGGTCGCGAGGCGGCTGCGGAGCGAACGTTGAGAGTGGAGGGTCTGGGGGGCGGCTCAAAATGAGGCACTCACAGTCGGCGAGGCCAAGGTCAGGGTTAGGTCAGCGATGACGCCTGCGGGGGAGGGACCCAGGGCGGAATCGATAAGATGCTTCTGGCCTGCAGACGCGAGGGCAATGCGAGGCGTGTAACGATGTTGTACGGGAAAAGAGTGAAGATGTTGCAAAGTCTTTGTTTGGTGGTTTGGCCTAGGTTGCTCGAGACTACAGTACTTCAAGGCTCAAGGCTCAAGGCAAAGCGATGGAAGTCACTCTCTGGTGGAGTTACATGGCACCTGTACTTTCTCATGCAGCCGAACGAGCCAGGTCGCTGTGGCAGGCACGAATCTGATTGACGGATATCGCCCCGCTCTTGCCTCGCCTGGTGTGATCGCGCACGTGACGAGCGAGATCTAGCCTTCTGGTTCGTTTGTGCCTTAGGCAGGTGGGGGTGGGGAGCAAACGACCTTGATGTCAACGTCACTTTTCCGTTCCGTTGGCAAACTACCAAGATGCAATTTGGTTACCCTGAACCTGGGGCAAGCAAACATGGGACAATGGGAATAGAAGAGGGGTTGACAGACAATCGATCAAACTGTGGTAAGTATTCTTGGCATTTTTGCGTCAATCTTCGACTCGTGTCCCCGGAATGCCAGTAGAAGAAAGTCTTGTGTAGTATTGTGTTTCGTAGTCATGATTGTATCAGCTGGATGTCGCATATTATTTCCTCTCCAGAACTGCGGTTCATCAACGATAATTGTAGTATTTTCACATCAACCCAAATACGACGACGAATACAATAAAAGTCAATTTCCAACTCAATTGACCATCAACGTCATTCACTGTGTCCCGATTGCTGGAATAAACCCACTGTTCGCTCACTCCATTCCAGATTGCTGAAACAATCCACCACGCCTATCCGTCTCGACTTCGCGGATACTGTAAAGTCCTTCATTTCACCTATGTCAAGTTGAAACGGGGAAGTACATCCCCATAGAGCTCCAGAAGGATTATCATCTATCCGTTTTCCTATGCAGGACAACCGTTTTGGCTAGATGACCGAGGAAACGGGGTGTTCCTGGATTGTGATCTTCACACTTGATGCTGATGTGCAAGCGACAAATTTCACTCCAGCCGCCGGCATCACTCCAGCTGCCGGTCTCGTATGGCGTCGACATGGCAGGTTTAGCTTGGCACGAGGTGGGAAAATACAGAAATTGACTCGACTGCTGTGACCCCATCCGCCTGGAGCTGAACCAAGCCTCATGTTGTACGAGCGCACAGCCTATACGTCCACGTTGGCGCATGAAGTCGCCTGTGCGACTAGACGCAGAAATGAGACGACACCTTCTTTCGTCCCCTTGTCTTCAAGGTTGGACAAACGGAGAGGACAGTGTCGACGACAGAGTGACGACAGTGAGATGCTTCGGCTGATTGACCAAACACGGATAGACGAGTCTCAGCTGCGAGAAGTGAGCTGCACAGAGGCCGTTTGCAGTGGCACTAATACGTGAGGGGACAGACGGCACAGGATGAGAGCAAACTCGCGAGGGCTGTTGCCACAATGAACCGGTTCATGTTAAAGTTCCTGCGTGTCTCGCCCGAAGACAAGTTGACACTCGGCCCATGGGAACAAAGAGTGTCGTCTAAAGAGACGCAGCTGTAGAGTTGTCAACATTGGCTGCAGCAAGACGGAGCGTCTATCGTCTATCAAGCATTATGGCTGCAACCCAGTAAACGCGAATAAGCGGGTAAGACACTCGACGGTGACGGATTTGGCTGTCGGGGACCCCGACCTGCCGTCATCACCAGACGCAGGTAAGAAGCCTCTGTGGGGAGAGAACTGGCCATGTTCGTGTTTGCACGTTAAAAACCCAGTGCCAGCCAGCCATGAAGCGTAAGCGAACCGGAGACGTACCGGCATTCCGCCGGGCCCAAGATCTGGGATGAGGCATGCCCATGGACCCGACGGGAGGGAGCCGGGAGAATGGTCACAGTTGACGGCGGCGACGATCTCTGTGATATTCCGAGACACGGGGGTTTCTCCAAGGCCGGCCGGCCCTTTCTCTTGCCAATCCAATCCAGCTGCCAGGGTTCTTTTTTAGGGGGATCTCTAGTTCGTCCTGGCGAGGTCCCTGTGCCTGTTTTTAGCTTACCGGCTGGCGGGTGGGTTTGGTTGGTGCACCTCCGTAGTGCCCTTTTTCCTGCCTTGAGGTGCACAGCCTCAAAAGGCGCCCAAGCATTCGGCCAGTGACATGACATGGCATGACGGTGCGGCGCCAGCTAAGCAAAGAACGCGGAGTTTCGAAGTCGAGGATACATACAGTATAGTACCCAAACACGGCAACCGAATGCGAAAACTCCGGGATAGGCAGTTAGGGGAGAATGTAGGCCCCGAGAGGTGGATATGTCGGCATTTAGAGGCCATGGATCTGATGTTGCCGTCATCATCGTATTGACATACTTTTTGTTTGTTTTACAGCGAGGCTGTCGATGGTGGAGATTCCTCGCGGGAACATAACTTATGCCGAACAATGGAGTGCGAGCATGAGATTCGCTATTCGCTGAGACGGATGACCATGTTCGAAAGGTAAAAAGTCGATTGCTGGCAGATGTTGATGCGAGCCAACTCAGCTCCGTGACGACGATACATACTGGCGATAGCTAATTGGATCCCCCAGAAGGAGCAAGCTTCGCGATGAGCATGTACATGTGCCTGCAGATCAGCGCACCTGGCAATTTTTTGCATCTCACTACGTATTGCCGCGACTAAGAGAATGAGCGTATCGAGATCCGTCTCTCTGACGCTGACGCTGGACCCTTTAGTTTTGCGGCTGGCTTCACATTGCCTGTTTGGGATAGAGGCCCAGGCTGGAGGATGGAGCCCTTGACGCACCGCCCCAGGGGCTGCTGTTAGTGAGAGAGCTCTCCGGGTGAACTATCCATTGCTGCTTGGTAACCATTCTGCTTTGCAGGGTGGCATGCCCCTGGCTGATGTCAAATGTGCTTGCTTACTGTTACGCAGTGAGCTGGTTGCTAATGCTTGCAATTGCTCTAAGATGAATCTTCCAGAGCCGTGGAGATGTCTCTGGCATGTCGAGAATAGAGTGACATCAATGAACCCATAGCACACCTCCACTGCCTGCTCGACGGTTGTAACAGAAGCTGCCTGGTCTTGCTGTCCACCCAACCTACAGGTGCCTTACCTCACCTCACCTCATCGTCAGCTAAAAAAGGTCCCGGGCCCGTTTTCTGTGTCCATGGCTTCTCCACCTCGAGCGCCAGGGGAGCCGAGCTGTTTCTCTCCACCACCACCACCACCTGCGCCCACCGTCGCCGTCGTAAACAGCCCGGGACAACGCCAACAATAGACCAGAGGCTGCCTCTGAGGCGCACGGAGCTGAAGTGATTGCTTTTCCCATCTGCTATATTGCTCTAGCATCCAAGTCTGGTTCGTCTAGCACCGGAAACCTCGAAGAACTCTCCAATTCCCGTCTCCATCCATCCCTCCATCATCCCTCCTCCATCAGCCCAGCCCAGCTGCTTAGCTGTACCTCTCTCAGCGCAGTTCGGCCCAAGCCCAAAATACAAGCCAACCAGCCGGCCCCAGCTCGCAGCGCAGGGACAAGCCGAAAAAAAAAGAAACACAGCACGCACAGCACGCACAGCACAGCACAGCACAACACAGCACCTCACCACTCCCACGCACCCCCGACTTTACTGTGCCTCGTCTGCTTTACTGACTGGCTGGGTGACTTCTTCCTCAAAAAAGAGTCCTATCCATACCTACATACGTACCTACCTTGGTACTCTGACGCTCGTATTCCCATTAAAAAAGCCCATCTTCTCCTCTCTTCTCCTCCAACCACCGTCCTCACGCTCTCTTTTCCCTCTCTCTCTCCCGTCTTTCCCTGCGTCCCACCGCCAGAAAAAAACGCCCTGCGCACTACCCCCCGGGGCTGAACCGTATTCATTGCCCGCTCCTCGCTCCACGTCCGCGCTCCCCCGACGTCCCTTGCTCACTCATCCAACAAACATCCATCATCCAAAGCCCGTGAGAAAATAGGGGCCCAGACTCGACGACATTTCTCTCCTCTTACCCAACGAAGCGAGCTCTCGAATCTATCCTGTCATCTTCGTCTGACTACTTCCATCAACGCATCGCGACGACGCCTTCTTACTACTGTACCTCGTCGCTTCTCGGCCCATACCTAGTTCAATCCGACGACGAGAGCGGCCGATCCATCCTCCATCCCTAACGATCTGGGGCTCGTAATAGACTCCAGATCCAACATCGCCTCCGATTGCATACAAACCAGCGTCGCTCGTATTCTTGACCCATATAATTGATTCACCATGAGTGCAAATCCCCAGAACGTTATCCGCAGGTACGACTTCTCTTGCGCGCCTCGACCCCGTATTGCCGCTGCCTTGCCCACTCCCGGCGCCTGCCCACGCCCTCTATCAGTCACGATACCGGCAATCTATATATCAACTTGATCTGACATTCATTATAGGAAGCTGGTCATTATCGGTGATGGTGCCTGCGGCAAGACTAGTCTCCTAAGCGTCTTTACGCTAGGATACTTCCCTACAGTAAGCTCCTCCTTCTACCCTCTGTATCAAGACCTTGCTAACAGATATCTTTACAGCACTACGTGAGTCCCGATCGAAATTGCCTTGCGACGACACCTATTGACCGAACTAGATCCCTACAGTCTTCGAGAACTATGTGACGGATTGCAGAGTGGACGGCAAGTCGGTCCAGCTCGCCCTATGGGATACCGCCGGCCAGGAAGATTACGAGCGATTACGACCTCTTGCATACTCAAAAGCCCATGTCATCCTGATAGGGTTCTCCATCGATACTCCAGATTCCCTCGACAACGTTAAACACAAGGTGCGGCTCCCCCGGAACGGGTGATGGAACCATTCCGAAGCTGACGTGTGCTCTTACAGTGGATCGAAGAGGCTACCCGCCTATGCAGCGGTGTCCCTATTATCCTCGTCGGTTTGAAGAAGGACCTCCGAGAAGACCCGGTCGCGATCGAGGAGATGCGCAAGAAGTCGCTGCGATTCGTTTCCGAGCACGACGGCGAGGCTATCTGCCGCGAGATTAACGCCAAGCGATATCTGGAATGTTCCAGCTTGAGCGGCGAGGGCGTCGACGATGTCTTTGAGGCTGCCACTCGCGCCGCCCTCTTGACCTTTGAGAAGGGTGAGGGCGGTGGCTGCTGTGTCGTGCTGTAAACGACTGCGACCTATCTTTTCGGAATGAGCACGATGCGAATCCAACACCTGAGCCGAGGGGATCAAGCTCAATATCAGGACGAGTCAGACGAGGCTGACATACGATCCATGAATGCCCTCGTCGGCTCCACAGCCCACCTCGCTCGCCCGGCCGCGGCCATAATATCAGAACAAGTTGGATATCTGGAGATAATTGTAGGATTTGGGGAAAGGAATCAGAATCGGGATATAGAGGACTTGTTGCTCGGCGCTTTGGAGGGAGGACTTCTTTACTTGACACGCGCATACACACGCACGCATGCTCATACTCACACTCACACTCACACTCATACACCTCAGGCAGGCTTGAGACCAAAAGGTCCTTGCTTACAGCCCCGTCGGCGTTTCGGTCGAAGCCCCGAAGCCATCACCGCCACCGACCGCTACCTATCACTGCGTTGTTTCAGGCGTTATTGCAAACAAAATGAATATTCACTCATTGGAGTTCCAACTCTCGGAGAAAGGAACGAACCACCCAGCCCTCGTCCTCCCTCAAGTCCCATTCTGCTATTTCTCCCCGTTTTCTGATCCTGCAATTTCGCATTCGTCTCATCATTTTTTTTTTAATAATCAGTTGGCTTCTGTTTCAAGGGAGGATCTGGGTATTTCTTAATCTCTTGGCAAGCGAAACTTATTTGCAACGCCGCAGCTGCGCGGCACGGCACAGCACAAAAAGGGGAAGAGGGGTATGGTATGGTACGGAGTAGGATTCGAATCCAAGTTGGCGGCAAAATCACATTGACACTCTCTGCGTTTATTGCATATCATTTGACTTGGAAATAGAGCTTGAGTGGGGAAAAGTGTAGGATAGGATAGGAGATGAGATGTATGGAGGCGAGATTGGTTGTCACTGTCGTTTGCTAGGCTGATATTGATAGAGAGTGATGACTTTGATGTTTCGCATGCTGTGCTTACGGCCTTGTCTTTGCTTCAAGTGAACATAAATCTCATACATTTGTATGACTATGCAGCATAACTTTGCTTCGAGACCTTTTTAGTTGTAATCATAGAGCTCACTATGCTTGCTTTTGACACTCAGCCTTGTCATTCAGCCCTTGAAACATTGGCTTGTTCTAACCCCCATCATATACCAGCTGCTTATAATACATACAGTACACATTGATGCTCATGAAGCTCCCAGCCGAACTAATACACCCAAAACTTCATATTTTTACCTCTTCCAATCGTGGTTCCACGCCTCCTTGGCGGGATACTCGGTCTGGAAGCGCGAATACTCGATCGGCACAGCCTCGGTGCCCCAGACACCCTTCTTCTCCATGGCCACTCTGTACAGGTACCCCTCATCTCTGTTTCCGGGACCGACCGTCTTGCGCAGCTCCTCGCAGGCATTGTACATGCCGCTGTGCATGCGGTGACGCTCCTGCTCAGTAGCCAGGTGCTGCTGCCGACGGAAAAGCTGCCACGCGCGGTGAATGGTCCAGTGGCGGAGATATCTCAGACGAGCCATGCGGAGCGGCGGAGGGGCCGGGGAGAACATGTTCTGGCGGAGGGTGCGGATGCGGTAGAAGTTCTCCGACTTGGGGGCATGGTGCTTTCGGCGGGGAGGCACCTTGCCGGCTGGCTTCTTGGCCGGGGGCTTGGGGGGCGTGCGGGCGAGGAGGCTTGTAGTGGTTGAGAAGAGGCGGGTTGTAGGTGCCGCGGGGGCCTGGCGGGTGAAGAACCCGCCGAGGGAGAATATCGAGGCCATTGTGAGGAGTTGTGGTGGAGGCGGTTTAAGGATTTGGAGAGGGTTGAGGATCGATTCTTTGAGGATCGCCTTGTTCTATCGTGTAGCGACTCAAGAGTCAGGATCGATTGGCTCTTTACAATCGCTCGTCGTCGGTCGTTGCGAGCTGATCGTCGAAATTTCTCGTCGTATCGTTCGAATGCGCTTCCGAGGCTCGAGGATGCCAATTGCGCCGAGGGAGATACCCGCCTACTCCAGCCGTCTGGTTGATCCTATCAACAACGGCCCTGCGGCGACACTGAGCGGACTTTCGGGTTGAATGGGTCGATTCGATATTCGTCCTGCTTGAAGTGGGCGTGGATGCTGAGATGCAAATTGTTAGCCCAGGATTCGGTCGGACGGAGAAAGCTTTCTCCGACGGCCGACTTCACCTAGATGCTCCCTGCGACAACAACTTCGATATCTTCTCGCTATTTCATAGGCAGCAAGGGTTTTTCCCTTGACCTAGGGAACTTATTTATTGAAAAGAGTTCATTTTTGAAGAATTTTGTTTATAATCCTAAAATTTTACAATCCCCAATTCTGACTCTTCGGAGGAGCGACATCGGACCCCAACCAACGGGCTGTGAGTATCGACGCAACTGACAGATATGGAAAGATGCAGCTTCAATAAGGTTTCAGTCGTCATGGCCATCGTTGGAACTTTAGTCCAGCCCGATGTCGAGAGTTTTGCCCCTTACCCAAGGTCGGCTGATGCTATCGGAATCCTTCGGGTTGACGCTCCATCAGAATGTAGAATCTACCGTTTCCGACTTTGGGGCCTGCCTAAGCTGTAGAAGCGTTGACTATTGACTCGTGAGATATCAGAGAGGGAGCAACTCCTGTATTAAAAAACTGGGACAGCTGGGTTTGATACTCGAATGCACGCTGGGCGTCATCTGCCTAACATAGGTAGGTAGCGATGAGTGTACAGTATCAGGAACGGAGGTGTCCCCAAAATGCAAAAAACTCGGAAAAGTCGTATAAGTATAGTATTGATGAATTGGAGAGTTCTTACGACGGGTGCCGGCATTTCAAGTTTGTTGCCTGGGAAGATGTTGGGTTCATCTCTTCTTCTGTCGTTTAATGACCAAGCTGAACCCGCGCAACTTCTGGCACTACTCTAGAAATTCAGGAGCGAGAGATGTTTGTAATCTCGTGAGATTACTCCACTCTTCGGTCACCGAGGGAAACGATTTGTTGTAGCCAGTAGGTAGGGACGGGTAATGCCTTGAGGATATTCACACTCTCTCGCGCTCCCCTGGTATATGCACCAGTGATTTCGTATGCATTATTGACTGTGTTCTTTGCTGTTGTGGCTGATGGCTTCTTGTCATCATTGCGGACAATAATAGTACCGCTCTTTGAATTTTATATTTCGTCCTGAAATAATGGTCTTTACTCTATTTCCATCTTCTTTGTTCCTCGTGTCGGACGACAGATGGTAACGTAGGTTGGCATCTGGCTGACGAGACTGATGAGTGTTGACTAACAGTATAACTTTAGAGTAAGGCCCATTTTCTGGCTAACCGGTGGCACATCTCACATGATTGGAGATGATTGCATCCCTAGAGTTTCGAGAGTGTGTCTGTGGGAGAATCAGACGCTTCGACGTCTCAAGGGGCTATGAACAACGAAAATGAAAACAATCACTCGTATAAGTGCCATGGGCTTTCAAAATGCCCAGATAGTACAGAATGAACATATAATCGCGACAAGGTGCATTCAAATTAGAGTGCAAGGCAGACTTGCTTTGATTTTGTAGCTTCTATTCAATGTGTTTGGTGCATCTCGGCAAGACACATAGTACCACACTCAGGAGCCTTTTCCCTGTGAACCCGAAATCTTGCTAATATTTCCTAACATGGCTGATGAGTTTTAACTATGGATGAATGGTAATGATTGACCTTTGCAAGAGTGAAAGAGCATAGACCTGCGTTGTCAAAGTTAATCTTCAACTCTACCATCGCATGGAGCATCGGCAATTGTAAAGGCAATGTATGACTAGGACTAAACATGATCAATAAGCCAGCCGTTGGTCCATGTTACGAGAAAAGAGTTCCTTCATGTAATAAAATCGGCTGTATTGTGAAGCATGCTTTGGGTGGCGGCCTATATCCATTCACAGAGAGCGTGAACAGGCATGATCATTCACAGATAGTGTTGGGAGATGAAGGTTCAGACTGTGATTCACCCATGCAGAATGCAACGTTTTTTCTTCAGAAAGAAGCAGTTTGATCATCTATATCTACCTCCTTTTGCCCAGTTCTTTCACTCAGTTCTTTCACCCAGCTTTCATCTCTCCTTCTGCCTTCCACCCTGACCATCTTCGATAGCATTGTTTGCAATCTTTATGTCCTCCCATCACAACAAGCAAGCGAATATTTCTATCTTTTAACCCACCACTTACAATGTCTCGACCAAACCTTCCCGGACAGGACCTTGTCTCAAGTCCTCAAACAAACCGTCGTGGCCGACGAAACACGGTTGACAATCCAATCTTGTCCGACTCGGAAATGTTTGCCCCTTCTTTGCCCCAGGGCACTCAGGAGGGTGGGATTTCACGACTTCGACGGTGGACTGAAGAGCACCGTGAAAACAACTCGATCTTGACAAACAATATCGAGCCCCTTGGCCAAAGCATGCAAGATGTGGCCCTTGACGATGACGAGGAAGAAGAAGAGCCTGACGATGACTGGGACATGGTGCTTGACGACCCAACGGTAGAGGGATCGGGGGATTGGTATCCGAGACCAACCGCTATGAGTCGGGTAACAAGATACCTTTGGTCAAGGGACGAGGAAGATGCCGAGGTCGGGTATGAGGACCGACACCACAACCACCAACCGGGGCCTCTCGTCTTTGATGACGAAGACATGGTTGGCATCGACGAGGATGAGGATGAGGATGACCGCCCCGACTGGCGAGACCCGGCATGGGATTATAACATCCCGTTTGGACCCCGGGTCCAGTACGATTATACCTTTGAGCAGCTGTATCCTCGGACTGCTCAGGCCCTCGACTTCGCCCAGGCCCTCCCAGGCATGCGACGTCTCGCCGTGGCACGGGATGTAGTAGCAGCCTGGGCCCCAACCGTCCAGAACAACATTGCCAGGACGTACAACACCCTGGCCCCTCGAGCTGTGTACACGGCACAGCGCACTCAGGAGGTCCTCACCTTGTCGGCTCAAGTGGGGAGCCATCTTGCTGGAGAGGCCTGGGCAGCTGGGCAGAACGCTGCCCAAATGATCCAGGAGACGTGGGAGGCGGCACAGCCTACGGTGCGGATGCTGCGTGAGGGAAGGGCCATGAGGTTGTTGATGGAGGGCGATGTCATGATGATGCTGCTCCAGGATGCTGCCGTGGCTGGGTTGTCGGCGGTACCGCCCTACGACCTGATCCTGCGATCCAGCGGGGGCCGACGCCGACTTTGAGGTGTTGGAGTATTTGTTTGGGATGTACATGAATCACTGGGACATGGGCTTTGGTGTTTAAGACAATGGATGCGAGGCGTTTGGAGTTGGTGTTTGCCCTTGTCAAGATATACAGAGAGACAGGCTGGGTTTTAATACAAGACGTTATAAATATTTATAAAAATTGGCAACTCTCACGAAACTGATCTTAAATAAATGCTTGCATAAACTCTAAACACTTTATATCGTTTGACTCATCTCGCATAATTAACTCCGAGCCCGACGCCTGAACCTTCTAATTTTAAACCCTTTTGTAACAAAATCGTCTAGTGCTCGTGCTTGACCGGGTTCAAGTCTCTAAACTCGCCGCGGAGGCTCTCGATGCCCTCCTTCTTGACCTCCTCGACCAGCTTGGCCACCTCGGGAGCGATGACGTTCTCGTCGAAGCCAAAGTACTTGTAGGCGTCCTTTCCGGGGAGACTCTTGCCAAAGGTGGCCATGGAGAAGCCCGCGTCGGCGTATCGCTCCCAGCCGTTGACGGCGTATGCCTCGATGACGACGCGGGGCGCGTTGGATCGGTAGCGGAGGACGTCGCGCTTGTACTCGAGAGACTGCTTGTTGAAGATGCGCTGGCAGGGGAATGACACGATGCGGGCCTTGATGCCGAACTTTTCCTTGAGGACGTCTCGGGTCTTGACGGCGAAGCACATCTCGGCACCAACACCGATGAGAGTGACATCGGCATCCTCCTCCTCGATAAAGACGTAAGCTCCCTTCTGAGCACCGTCACGGCTAGAGTACTGGGGGTACTGCTCGAGGTTCTGTCGGGAGAGGGAGATGATGGATGGGGTGTCCTTGGCCTCGAGGGCGGAGATGAAGGCACCGGCCGTCTCTTCGGTATCGCAGGGGCGGATGTAGAGGAGGTTGGGCATGGATCGGTAGAGAGAGGGGAGGGCGATGGGCTGGTGAGTAGGACCGTCCTCGCCAGTTCCGATGGAGTCGTGAGTAGCGATGTGGATGGCCTGGAGGTTCTGAAGGGCACCCATACGGACACCAGGGGCGGCGTACTGAAGCTGTTAGTGGCAGGACTTGCGTTGAGGATGAAAGACTCACAATGTAGAACATGAAGAAGCTGGATGTGATGGGGAGGATGGTGCCCTTGCCATAGGCGGCGAGACCGTTGGAGATGGAAGCCATAGCATGCTCACGGATACCCCAGTGGATGTATCGACCGCCATAGTTACCAGTGATACCACAAGTAGTCTTGAGATCGGGCTATTAAGAGTCAGCAAGTGTCACGTCACACTTGTCATTGAACTTACGTGTTGGAAGTCAACCTTGTCCTTCCAGATCATGTTGACAGAAGGCGACAGATCAGCCGTGCCGACCATAAAGTTCTTGAGCTTAGCAGCAAGAGGGTTGCAGATGATACCAGCCGACTTTCGCGACGGAGTAGGGGCGGTAGGGAAGGACTCCTTGGCGGGGATGATGCTTCGCCAGTCTTCAGTGAAGCGACCTTCAACTCGCTTGATAAACTCCTCGTGAAGCTCGGGGTACTCCTTGGCGTACGAGGCAAGCAAAGCCTTCCAGTCCTCTTCCAGACGCTCACCGCGGGTCTTGACGTCGCGGAAGAAGTTGTAGATCTCGTCGGTCACGACAAAGTGCTCCTCGGGGTTCATGCCAAAGTGCTCCTTGACGGCCTTGACACCGTCGGGAGAAAAGGCAGCACCGTGGGCCTTGGCGTCGCCGGCGACCTTGCTGCCGACACCAATGACGGTGTGGACGTTGATAAAGGTGGGCTTATCAGTGCTGGACTTGGCCTTGAGGAGAGCCTTGACGATGCCCTCGACGTCGTAGCAGCCATCCTCGATCTCGATGACGTCCCAGCCGCAGGCGCGCATCTTTGCGTTGACATCCTCGGTGTTGCAGAGGTCGACACTACCGTCGCAAGTGATCTGGTTGTTGTCGTACATAACGACGAGATTGTTGAGCTTCCAGTGGCCTGCTAGCTGGATGGCCTCGAGGGAGACACCCTCCTGCAGACAAGCATCACCAATCATACAAAAAGTAGTGTTGTTGACAAGCTCGTGGCCGGGCTTGTTGTAAGTCGCAGCGAGGTGCTTAGTAGCCATAGCAAGACCAACAGCATTGGCAATGCCCTGACCAAGAGGTCCGGTGGTAACCTCGATACCCTCATGTTCAATCTCAGGGTGGCCCGGGGCGAACGAGTCGTAGCGAGCAGAGTGGTACGACTTGAGCTGGTCGAAAGTCATCTGCTTGTATCCGGTGAGGTGCAGGAATGTGTACTGGAAGAGACAGGTATGGCCGTTGGAGAGGACGAAGCGGTCGCGGTTGAAGTAGTCGGGGTTGCTGGGGGAGTACTTCATGACGTACTTCCACAGGGCGAGGCCAATGGCAGCCATTCCCATGGCGCCGCTGCGAATATGTTAGTTGGGAGTGTAATTGATGTTTTGGCTGGAGTTTCTCACCCTGGATGACCGCCATTGAACTGCTGGCAAAGATCGGCAATCAGACAGCGAAACTGACGCAGAAAGAGGTCAATGGTCTGGGAATCCTCATTCTTGATGAGCTTGAGGACATTGGGGCCAGCGACGGACTCCTCCTTGGGCTCTGGTGTAATTGCACTGGGCGCCATTCTGTCAAGACTTTTGTGTATGTGTGAATGTAGAGAGTGAAAGTCAGTGTGCCAAAGACTCGGGGCAATGCCTTATATCACCCATCACCTTGCGGGTAAAAAGTAGACTCGACCGTTAAACACTTCCAGATGCCGAAACAGGAAGTCGTACGCACAAGGGGTGTGGGATTGTGGGTTCGACCCCATTTCATCATGATCACGAGGAGAGTCTGGAACCGGGGGAGGGCACATGAGAGCTTAAGATTTGGTAGTGTCCCGCCACGTCGACCCGAGGCGCTTAGGCTTGCTTAGTTGGTGTGGCATTATCTGTCAAGTTGTTTCTGGGATTGTTTCTGGAAGAGGTGATTACCCAAGTGGGAGGATGGTGTTTATGCTTGGGGGAGGTTCTAGGGTTTTGTCGAATCATGTACTTTGTCTTGACAATATTTGTTTCACAAGTAGTGCTTCAGTGGTATTTGGTGGTGTATGGCATGTCAAAAATAGTTAATCACTATACTACTGTAATAAGGTCTGGTCTGCTCACACGCTTCTGTCACCCACTTCGCCAATGACTGCCCGTTACACGAAAAGGTGTGAACACCACATCGAAACCCTCCGGCTGCAATCACCATCTTGAACCTCTTTCAGAACATGAATGCACATCAATTGATCGCATGCAACTTCCTCGAATACCATCACGGACATCCAAAGACAATTGCAATGCTGTCACCTTCGGCATATCCCAAGATGGATATCCGTCGACAGTATATCTGAGAGATGTTCCTGATGTCGCCCTGATCATCCATACTCACCACACTCAGATCATCGTTTCATCATGACTCCAGCAATCGTCAGCGACATTGAGCTCCCGGCCCAAGTGCCAGAGACGAAAGCGACGCCTACCTCCAAGGCTTCAACTCCCAAGCTCTTCTCCCTCGAGGGAAAGACAGTCGCCATCACTGGCGGAGCTCGCGGTCTGGGCATTACCTTGGCAATTGCTGTTGTCGAGGCTGGCGGAAGCGTCGCTTGTCTCGATATCCTAGACGAGCCATCACCAGCCGAATGGGCACAGCTCAACAAGATCGCGACAGCCAACAATTCTTCCGTATCATACCGGAAATGCGACGTCACCAATGAGACGTCGGTCGAGTCGGTGATGCAGGCCATCGCAGAGGATGCCGACAAGGCCGGAGCTCCGTTCTGGGGTACCATTGCCTGCGCTGGTATTCAACAACAGATGGCAGCCATTGACTACCCAGCGGCCGATTTCGACCGGATATTGAGGGTCAATGTTACAGGCGTGTTCAACACTTGCAAGTATGCTGCGAGGGCGCTGCGGGAGAGGAAGAGTCCTGGTAGCATTGTCATCATCTCGAGCATGTCGGGCAACATTGCCAACCGAGTGAGTAGACAAGTCCAAGAAGAGTAAAGTTCAGACTAATGATTTAAAGGGATTATCCTGCACGGCTTACAATTCCAGCAAAGCCGCCGTCCAACAAATGGCCCGATCCATCGCCCAAGAATGGGGCCAATGGTCGATCCGCGTCAACACGCTATCTCCTGGTGTAAGTGATACCTCTGTCGGCCTTTAAACGGGATCTAATAGTACCGTAGTATATCCGAACCGCCATGACGGATCAATTGCTCGAAGAGAACCCCGAGGTCGAAAAGACGTGGATGGCCGGTGCTCTGCTGGGTCGTCTTGGTGCGCCTGAGGATTTCAAGGCTCCAGCCGTGTTTTTGTTATCCGAGGGAGCTGCTTTTGTGCATGGGGCGGATTTGAGAGTTGATGGAGGACATTGCGCATCGGCTTAAAAGAATTGCATAGAAATGTGTCGGGTTGAGCAATAGATTGAGAACTGTAGGATCTGTTACAATAGAGACATAAACCGCATACAGCTGTTTCATTCCTCTACCCTCTATTCTAGCCTCTAGAAATATTACTCATCTCAAATCATGACTATTTAAATAAAGTAGATAAAATAGCAAAACACGAGGCGCTCACGCTCCCAAACTTTTTACTCCCACCAACGACACTTCCTACTGCTTCAACACCTCTTCGACACCCCTAAGAATGCTCACGACTCCAAGCGCACCAGGGTCAGGAATACCACCCTCCTCATCAAATCGATCCTGTCCGACGTAGCTCGCCCGTCCAAGAGCAGCCGCCATCTTTCTCGTTCCCTCTGCTCCCTTGCGTGCCTCAGCGATGGCACCCTCGAGGGAACCTTTGGCATACGCATTGACAAAGGGGATGAGAGCATCCATGAGCGTGCGGTGTCCAACACGGGCGGGAGTGTATCTACAGAGCTCTTCGAGACCGCCTTGGAGAGACTTCTTGATAAGCTCCGACACGGCAGGCGACTTTGAAGCTGTCGCAAGCTCCGAGAGCCTGTTTGCAACGGCGTTGAGGAAAATGGCGTAGATGGCACCTGACGTACCGCCCATACTCCTCTCTGCGGTAGTAGCCGTTCGTCGGAAGATTTGTCCAATGTCGAGAGACTCGGCGTCGTCCTTCTGGAACTCCTTGACAAGACCTGCGAGGGTTAGCTGATGAAGCATTGATGATTTGAGGGGACCCTACCGTTTACGCCGTTGAGGAGTGTTTCTCCGCAGTCTCCGTCGCCAGCAAGCGTGTCGTACTCGGTTATCTTGGGCTCATCTTGTGCTGTCGTCTTTGCTACCGAGTCGATGATGGACTTGACAAGCGTTGTCGGAACTATATTCGGGGTCAGCTTCATCCACGCCACGCTTAATTGTGCTTCACTCACCCTTGACTCCAGTCTCCCGTCCATTCGGCTTAGCTGCTTCAACCTTTGTTTCCCGCTTTGACACAGACTCAGCATCTGTCGCCCATCCGTGGATTGAACGAGGCCAAGCGGGCGCAGTAGTAGGAGCATCGAGAAGCTCCTCCAGCTCCTCATCAAGCTCCAGCAACGTCACCGAAAAGCCAGGTCCATCGAGCGAAGTCACAAACGTTCCAACCAAACTCCTAGCAATCTTGATATCCCGCGAACCGAGCTGAGAAACAACCTCATCCGCAATGATACCCAGCTCAAGAACACTAAGTCCACCAAGGTTATTAACCATGAGGGCCACGCGCTGACCTGTCTTGGGCTGCCACATGTTTGCCTTTTGGGTAAACATGATGTCGAGCGCCTTCTGGACTGTGGTCTCGAGACTGGGAATCTTTTCGCGCTTGACACCTGGTTCATTGTGGATGCCCATGCCGAATTCGAGCTGGTCGACGGGGAGGGACTCTTGGTTGGCTCGGCCGGGGACGTTGCATCTGTCGAGGCTGGCGGCGACCGTGGCCATTTGCGAGGCGGCTTTTTTAGCGACTGCGACGACGTCTTCGAGGGAGGCTCTGTAGAAATTCACGTTAGATGATGTGAGGCAGTGGGATTGTTTGACTTACCCTTTGGCTGCCTTGGCTCCGGCAATCTTGTGGCAAAAGACTGTTCCTGCAAGACCACGCTGACCGACGAGAGTATTACCCTCAACAGAAACATCATCTCCGACAATCACCATTTCCACCTTTTGACCCTCCGCCTTTGCCTTTTCAGCAGCCAATCCAAAGTTGAGTTTATCGCCCGTGTAGTTCTTGACGATCAACAGAGATCTGCATCCTCGTCAGCCAAAACCTCACCACATCCAATTCTCAACACGTACCCCTTGGATGACTTGACAGTCTGTAGACCTGTCAAGATCTGCGAAGCAGAAGGAGAAGCAAAGATTTCGCCCGCAATGACAACATCTAGGGCACCTTCGCCGAGGTATCCCGCATGAGCTGGTTCATGGCCAGAGCCTCCTCCAGAGAGAAGGACAACATTGTCATCCTTGGGATCGCGTCGTCGGTAAAGAACTAAAAAGTCAGTTTATTTATTTTCACCATATTTTTGTTAAACTCACCCTTTTCAGATGCAATGAGACTCAATGAGGGATCGTGGAGTATACAACTCCGAAGACCTCGCTCGACGGGGCTCGAGACCCCACTGATGAAACTCTTGCCTAGAAGCTGTCAGCATAGAAACTCCCCCAACACTATAACATTCATTCATACCCAGAGTCATTGTTGATTAGTTCTCGTCTCTTGATGATAAATCTGACAGTAAAACACTCGCAAAGGCCTCAAGACTGGGTATGCTCATCTTCTTGATCTATCTCATCACCAGGCGGTCCAAACTTCCATCTTGGGATAGCTCGCTTAGGCACACTTTACCCTCGAGGCCCCGCGCCCATGATAGAAGCGCATTGGGAGGGGGGGGGGCTAATGTTGCCCTTTCAAGGATAAAGGGGAAAAAAAAAGTAAACGGGGGCTGCTGACCTTTGTTTGTCGAACCGCCCCCTGACTGACTGAACCCATCCCCCGGGGCAGGCCTCAAGAGTCGACGTTTGGCTCAGTGTAGGCCGTCCCCTTCCACGTCATCAGCTGAAAATGGGTGGTTGTGTAGTAGATTGATTGTCGCTTGAGCTGACTTGACTACCTACCCGAGGCCCTCACGGGCAAACGGCAGCGCAATTGTTTGCCGTGACTATAGAAGAAAAGACAGAGGATACTCGACGTGATAGAAACGTTGTCTACGTGCAGCACATGCTCATGAGAACCGTGCTTGTGCCCATGGTGTCAATCCACCAATTCAGGTACAACCGCTGTGTTGAGCGCCTAACAGACATACACTGTACCTTTCCACGGGGCACTGTATACATGGCTCTCACGAGTTGCCCGGAAAACACCCCAGACCGCAACCGCCTCCGTCCGGCCTTACTGCACCTCTTGGCCTGTACGGCATTCAGAAGCGGGCCTCTGTACCCCGGTCCTTTTCAGCGCATACAGCTTCCTGATGGACTGGCAACTAGCAACGGCAACCTATGCCGCGCCCGGGCATCCTTTAAGCGATTGGCTGATGGTTGTGATCCACTTCTCCGCGAGCTCTCCTCCGGGTTACCGAGTTCTGACCCCCCAGCTTCCTGCGGGTGGAGGAGGATCAGTGGAAGGGATTTGTTTAGTTTCTAGGCCCATGGGGGTGCGGATAACGTCGTTATGCAAACTTGACTGCTTCCAAGAGGATCTGATCTCAACGACTCTTGATTGTTTACTTGCCCTTGTCATGATTTGATTAGAGTTCCCCCCCTCCATCTCTAACCCCGAGTCATGCACACACCCGGCAACCGAAGCCGGACCTTGGAAGCAACTAGCCCATGTCTCTGCCCAAGAGAATTTCCTACATCCCTGCGCATGGCTTGGGCCCGGTAAAGAACGCTTGCAGATGCCCTACAGCTTCTCGAAACCGCAGTCAAAGGTGGCCTGCCAAAACATGGAATCTATCTCGCTAAATCCCCAGACCCCAGGTTCCCCGCCTGGGGACTCTGCCCATGGGGAACCGGGGGGAGGGGGGAAAAATATTTTTATTTTATTTTATTTTATTTATTTATACACGAGTCAAGCAAGGGATTATGTAGATCGCAAAGAGTATATGAAGGCGCAGCGATCCCTCCGGAATGGCTTCAATCAAACACAGAAACTTTACACCATCTTATCAAGTTCACTGCCCATCATGTCCCCCTTCCTCGTGGGAAAGCCCCTCGACTGGGCAATCACCGCAACAGCAGGCTCAGGCTTCCTCCTCTTCGGCTACGACCAAGGTGTCATGTCAGGCCTGTTAACCGGCGAAGCCTTTACTCGGACGTTTCCCGAGATTGACACGACCAACGGCGGCGGGGGGAGTTCTTCTCTCCAGGGCACCGTCGTGGCCATCTACGAGATTGGGTGCTTCTTTGGCGCCATCTTTTGTCTCCTTGCCGGAGAGCGTCTTGGAAGACGTAGGTCCATCATGATTGGGTGTGTCATCTTGAGCATCGGGGCTGCTCTTCAGGCTTCCGCGTTCGGGATCCCGCAGATGATTGTCGGACGGATCGTTGCGGGATTGGGGAATGGCATGAACACGAGCACAATCCGTAAGTCCACTTGACCTTTGAAGGGTAAAAAACAAAAAAACAAAAACAAAAACAAAAAACTGACAACTGGTAGCTGTGTGGCACTCTGAACTCATGAAGGCCAAGAACCGAGGCCGTGGTCTAGGCATCGAACTCGCCATCTGCATCTTTGGCGTCATGCTCTCCTACTGGGTTGACTACGGCATGTCATTCGTCTCCGACGACTCTCAGTTCCGCTTCCCCCTCGCTCTCCAAATCCTCTTCGCCGCCATGGCCTTCTTCGGCGTTGTCGTGCTCCCCGAATCTCCCCGTTGGCTGATTGCGCACGACCGACATGACGAGGCCAGAGAGATTCTCTGGGCCGTGAGGAAGGATGCCAGGTCGATCAGCAAGGATGACGAGTCTGTCAGCCGGAGTCTCGCAGAGATTCAGCACGCCATCAACGAGGAGCGAGAAGCCGCACGGACGAGCAGCTTCAGGGCCATGCTGAAGAATGGGGAGCAAAAGTTCCTCTACAGAACTCTGCTCGGTGTCGGCGCTCAGTTTGCGCAGCAGCTTTCTGGTATCAACCTCATCACATACGCGAGTCAATCAGCCCCTGAGCCCCGAGGCAGTTTACTGACCGGAAGCAGTACGCGCCCGTCATCTTTCAGCAGTCGGTCGGCATGTCTCACAACCTGAGTCTCCTCCTGGCAGGATTCAACGGCATCGCCTACTTCCTTTCGTCGCTTGTTCCCATCTGGGCCATTGACCGTCTTGGCCGTCGTAAGCTGATGATGTTTGCGGCGGCTGGCCAGTGTGCATGTATGGCTATCCTTGCTGGGACTGTGTCTACTGGAAAGTCTGCACCTGGTATTGTTGCCATTGTGATGCTCTTCATGTTCAGTATGTATAACCTGCCATTGGATGTCGGAATTATCCGTGCTAATACTGTCTAGACTTCTTCTTCGCCGTCGGTCTCCTCGCCATCCCCTGGCTCTGTAAGTCCTCCCACCCTCTCCCTCACAACCACCACTAACCACCCCCCCCCTCCCCCCAGTGCCCGCCGAATACGCCCCCCTCGCGATCCGAACCCGCGCCGCAGCTCTCGCCACAGCATCAAACTGGATCTTCACCTTCCTAGTCGTCGAGATCACCCCCGTCTCCATCTCTAGCATCGGATGGAAGACGTACGTCTACTTCTGCATCTTCAACTTTGCCTTCATCCCCATGTTCTACTTCTTCTACCCCGAGACGCGGCTTCTGTCGCTCGAGCAGATCGACAAGCTGTTTACTGGCGAAAAGATCATGCTGCACTGGGATCATAGCATGGGTGTGCCGGGTGAGGTTTCGGGCAAGAATGTGGAGGGCGAGAGTGCTGGGTTCGAGCATGAGGAGAAGGCCAAGTACGGGACCAAGAGGGAGTCTCTGTAGGATCTCGTGTCGAGTGGTTGACCCTTGAGAGAGAAGGGAAAGTGGTCATGACAGGGCAAGTGTATTCCGTTGTTCATAAGCTGTTGCCATAGTGTCCCGTAATCCGGCAAAATGCAGATATCCAAACCCATCCATCAACTCCCATCCACGACCCAAAGATACCCAGTGAAACCTAATTCCAAGCAAACCAACTCGGCTTCTTCTTCTCTGCCTCTTGTTTCCTCTTCCACTCTGTCTCTTCTTGCGCCATCCATGCTTGCATCATCATGCACTTCTCCTCCATCTGCGCATCCGTCAGGAAGCCTCGTCCGCCATCTTCAGCTGTGTCTTTGTCTTGAGAACCGGAGTAGGTGCCTTTTGTTACGCCGAGCACCTCGCAAAGACCCTCAGACTTCTCCATCAACCAATCTCCGTGACGGAGACCATCGCGCCAGTGAGGTGGTAATGCCTTGAAGCCAAGAAGAGCACCGAGAAGAGCGCCCGCGAAGCAGGCGTTTGTGTCGGCGTCACCACCCTCCATGATGAGGTCAGTGATGAGCTTCTCAAAGATTGCAAGCTGTGATCGAAGCTGGCCGTTGGACTCGAGTTGTCGCATAGCAAGACGAAGGAGTAAAATCCCAGAGCCAAACGTCTTGTAGACATAACCGATCTTTGTGCTCTCATCAAGCTTCAAGTCCGCCAGAGTCTTGGCTGTGGTATGGTACTTGAAGTCGTCAATCTTCAACCGAGGCTCGTCCTTTCGATCCTGCTTCTTGAGCTCCTTCTCGCGACGAGCAGTGTACCATGCAAGGCCCTTTTCAATCATGTCATCGACGTGGCGCTCTTTTCGGATGTCTCCAAGGACAAGACCACGGACGAGGGCAGTGCCGATGACGCAGGAGACGACACATCGAGGGTCGGCATGTGTGACGACGGAGAATTTGGCGGCGATCTTGAAGGTGTCCTCGAGGGACTTGTTGAGACACATGAGTCCTAGGGGGTGTGTTCTCATAAGACTTCCGTTGGGAGCGGCCTTGTATTTGCCAGTCGTCCAAAAGTTCCGTGCTGTTCCCTCGGGATCATCCAGGTATGTCTTTGTCCGAACGATGCCTCCCACAGTGCGTCCCAGTCCAAGAGGCAACGTATCGAGTGCACGAAGTCCCATACGGACCCAAACAGATAGCCTCGAAGCAAAGTCTTTGGGATCAAGCTTCTTTCCATCGCTGTGAAGATAAGACATGAGAATCAGGACGGCATGATCAGTGTCGTCTGTCCAATCACCAGGCCGGTGAAAGTTGCGATGGTGATCGCGTCTAAAGGCAGTAGCCTGATCCGCAGGAAGCAGAGTAAAGAGGCGATCGGGATATGTGTTGGCCGATATCTCGGCAGAGAGAAACTCTGTATACAATCCGATCGCATCTCCAAGAGCTGAGCCAAAGAGGGTACCGATAATGCGATCCTGAGCGACGGCCTTGGCCGGCTCGGAGGAGAAGACAGTCGAAGCCATGCTGGGCGTGCTTTTCTTTGAAGACATGATGAGAAGCACAGTCGGCACGGGAGCCCAAGTTATATGCTTCTTTCAGGTTGTAGGCATCCAGATTGTTTGACTGGTCAAGGCAATAGATCGCGAGACCATTTCTGCGGCTGAAGGGGGCGGTGGAGCACTGCCACACACGGGACTAACTAGCACCGAAGGGGAGATCACCCGGGCGCATGTTAAAGCGGTTGCCTGATGACACGCAGGATGATTTGCGAGCTGCATTTGCCCAACGAGATGGATGTTGGAGATGTGATTGTCCAGGATAAGGAGTGCTGGAGTACAGTGCGGCAGGGGATGTCAGGCACCAGATTCAGGAGACCTCGTCTGCCTGCTATGAACGTCTATCCTAATGTTAGTCTTGGAAAAGCCCTAAAATAATCCAAAATAGAACGCACACCTCATCAGGTCCTTCTAGCCTCTTTCCCTCACACCGAGGCACATGTGTCATCAAACTGCCTTGCATTTCTGCACTGTACGGCCTGTCTGCCTGCCTCGCAGGGCTGAGACCATGTCCAAGCGGTCAAGCTAATCCAGATGGCTTCTATTAGTTCATGGTGGTTCCTTGGACATGCAGCTGTTATTCCTATAGGTGGCCCAAGTATGCGCTGCTCAGTCTCCCAGGTCTCCCCAAAACTCCCTTAGATCCTCTGCCCTCCACCTCGTGCTCCATCCACTCTCCCTCTCGATCTTCTCCAACAACTCCAATATTGCCTTGTGCTCGCTGGGATGGCTCATACATCGCCCAGCAATCCACAAAGGCTGGATCCCGTTGGTCCACGCCCCGTGGTGATCGTTGGATAAGCTTATCCCGCAGGCCTGTCGCGCATGCCAAAGGATGCTCCTTGGCTTGGCAGGGAGACTGAGTCGTATCTCTGACGGCTGGTTCTGGAGCATGAGAATCGACGCTGTGTGATAAACTTGGTTGCCTGAAATGGCGGCGGGATTGGAAAAGAGAATTGTTGGAAAGGGGGATTCGCCGCTGGGGATGGTCATGATGGGGTGCAATGGGGCTGGACGTTGTTGATACCAGTCGTGGAGATACTCCCACAGTTGGAGCCAGCGAGCGCGAAACCCGGAATCGTTGCGGGCTGGAGCTTGGAGGGTATGTGAAGGGAGAGGGGCCAGAAGATCAAGAACCTGGGCTATCAAATAGACGGAATAATTTGCCCACTGCTCAAAGTCTGTCGCGTTTCGGAAGAGCTCGACATCTGCTTCAATCGACCCCGAAGCCCAGTGGGAGACATGGATAAGCGTCTTGACTGATGATATCAGGCCACCGCAGACGTCCATTCGAGCAAAGCACCAAAAGAGCGCTTGCTCGGTGCCTCCGACGAAGCCATTGATCCCTACGGCCTCCATTAGACCGGCGCACCCGTCGAGGTGCCTCCGCCACGCCTTGGGTGAGCAGCTAAGCATCTCCAACACGCAAAGTATGACGCATGTAGCTATGACGGCCGTCCCTCGAGTCGGCAGGTGAGGGAGTAGGAGGTGGATGGCCTCTTGATATAAGGCGAGGCTTCGGTCGGTCGGGAGAGTATTTTTGAGCTCGAGCTGTCGTGCCGAGAGGGCCAGCATCGAGTATCGGAGGTGATCGTTATCTTTGGTCATTGTCGGAAGGATCTGCTGAAAATGCCGGTTACTGTCGAACTTGTCCAGCCAGGGGGAAATCTCGTCAAAGTAGTTTTTCCACAGGGCGCACTCTTCCTCTTCGGAAAGGAGTGGTGTTGTGGATGGGTGGAAATCGGGTATCTGGAGAGCGAAGTCTGTTTCGGCTATCGTTGAACTTCCCTGCGTGCTATTGGCATCGAGCCGAGGCGTCGTCGACCTTGTTGGGGCGAGGGATCTCGTCTCCTGTATTAGATGATTGCGTAATGTCGAATGAAGTTCGTGATATGCTGAGCCTGGTAGAAAGATGCCATCCTCGGACATGTCCCCAGGTGTAAATGCCTGTATTTGTTCCATATAAGGATACTCAATGTCCATAGAGACTTGCAGCGCAGGGTCTACTGCGACTCGTGAGTGACTTTCGGCAGTTTGCCCACTCTGGCTAAAGTAAAGGAGGTCTGCGACAGCGCTCTCGGTCTGCCGCTGGGACGAAGGCGAGCTATCAACCGTAGGTGGAGTGAGATAGCTTCCTGGAGCATTGCCCAAGTGCCCTAAGCTTGTAGGTCTTGCATTTGATCCTACGTTTGTCGGTATTGAGCGGCCTGGATCCGAGTGTTAACAATCTCGTGATGGAATCGACACACAAACCTACCCATGGGCCTCGCATCAGTGTCGTCGTCTTCCGATTCTAGCAGCGACGACGGGGCATTGTAATCGCGAATAACCTCGGATGTGACGTCGAGAATCTCAAACTCCCTGGGCCGCCTCCTGGCCATCTTGCGCATCGACGGATGTCGGCCATCCAGACCCTGTGCGTTCTCGGCGCGAAACGTAATCTTGAGTCCCCATTCGCAATGCTCGCTTCGCCTTCGACACGTCCCACAGGCTGGACGTCCCTCGTCGCATTTTCTCTTCTTTCGTCGGCAGTTGAGGCATCCTGACCTCGTCCGGGTCTTCTTCTTGGGTACCTGCTGAGGTCGCTCCATATTGGTCAGGTGTAGCCGCTGATTTTTAGCGGAGATGGGAACCCGTCAGGGAATTGCAGATCTTGGGGACCGTCAACCCTGGGGTCTCGGGCGCATGGCTGTGGAGAAATATCCCAGGAACTGGTTCTTGATGGGCAGAGGATGAGACAGGCAGAAATTCGACCTGAAGGATCATGCCTGTCTCTGTCGAGGATGCGGAAGATGAAGCCGAAGAATGATCGGCTACGGAGCGGAAGGAGGTCGGGATTACCGCTTCAGGTTTGCCGAGGCAAGTCTAAGCGAAGCATGACGCTTGGACTGGCCCGATGATGGTTTCAGAGGGCAATAGTTCTGATGGATGGATGGCAGGTCGGTCGGATATTTATTATGGATAATATTGCCGTGCTCTTGATACTATCGTTGTATAATAGAACCCATGACCCGTTGAGCGTCGCCTTTGATGCAATGCTGGTCATCCTGTCCTAGATCTGAAGATGCTGAAATGCGGTGTAACATACCTCTCCACAGCAATGACCGAGAAATAAAAAGACATCACGACATAGGTAGTGGGCGTTTGTATACTGGCAATGTTGACAGAGTTGAGTTTCATCTGGTGCATTTTTTTCAACAATAAAGATATCCATCACTGCACATGTCGGCAGGAGCAAAATATCCGGTCTGTGCCTCGTGAGGCGGGGCAGCATTCAAGCCTGGAATGCTTCAAAATTAGCCCACTCTCAACTTCTTCATCATCATCGTCTGCGCTCCTTTCCCCGTCTCACCTACATAGCACCATCGACGAGATACCCTCGTTGAATTCCACATCTCAAAGCCATGCCTAGGCCTGCTTCCCTCCGTGACATCATCCGCCAGCATCCACGTGAGCGGCTCCTAGTGCAGCCTCTTGAATGGACAGCGCGACATCTCGAGTTGCTGCATTGCTCCTTTGAAGAGGAAAAATCCGAAGAGAGACACTCCGAAAAAGAGGAAGTCTTAGGCAATAACGGGGAAGATGGTCAAGTTCCTGAAGCAAACGAGTCAGGAAAAAAGAAGCCTGTCGATCGTTGGGTTCGTACTGCCGAGCGCTTAGCAACCTATGAGATGAAGACTGCGGCTATGAAGAAGCTCTTGGCAGAAGTCGATGGGCCTCTAAAATTCCTCCGGTAAGGAAGCAAGAGACAAAGCTATCCGATCGTCTAACACTTCTATTGCATAGGCCATTTGGATACTTCTGCTACGGCTTCGAGCATGAATTTCGCCTGCACGGCGCCGTCTTTTCTGAACGTGCAGCCGGAACACAGGCACCCGTATTCGCCTTTATGCAACGCGGCATGATTAAGATACAGCGTGAAGGTGTCTTTTCTCTGCCTCGGCCACGAAGACCTAATCCTCCTGCCGAACTCATCAGGAAGCTTAGGCTGAAGCAACTGGAGCCATCTAATCCATGGTGTGACCCGTATATCCTGGCTGTGCTTGTAGGACTGGCGCAGTCACAGGCACAGAACCAGTCCTTGGAAAAGGACTCGGAGGGTAAAGGTCGTCCTGAAGCTTTCAAGGTCAGTTTTCTTCGCCCCTGTATAACGAGAATGCTTGGCTGACAGCATCCTAGGTTTGTGCTGTGCTTGTGGACGAGACAAACACAGACACGATGGGATTCTACACTGCAGCTATCTCTGCCGAGTTTCTCAGCAAGTTCGAGTACCCAGATGGCCTGAAGCCCACAAAAGAGACGTTATCATCTTCTTTGTGCATCAAACACAGAAAGATAGCGTTTCAACCATATTCGACTTTGAGAGAAAGGCTGATCGAAGCAATGTCACCTTGCTTTGAAGATGCGAAAGCGAGCCAGGAATAGTTGTGGAGGCCACCCCAAACACAATCTAAGAATCAAGTCGTTCTCAACAAAGAAGAGTATAGCCAACGCCCATTTGTAAATTTTGCCAAGGAATGAAGCGGCTCAAGATGAAGCAAGCGTCAATATCAATAGAAAGCGAAGTTGCAGGATGGGATGATTCACTGTAAAGTTTGATCCAAGGTGCTTTGCAATTCTTTCGACTTTTCCTTGTCGATGAATGCTTGAATTGCTATGAATCTTGAAATAGAAGTAAAAGCCACAAATTAAGGCCAATAGGGAAGGGTGGAAAACAGACAGAGATCCCATAATGGATGTGAATGTCGTTAGCGGAGATACTCGTCATTGCAAGTCACATAGCACGCCCCCACTTTTCCCGAGATATTTGGCACCAACCTCCGACATTTCCATTCCCTTCCTACACTTCCCTTTCCCGCAATCACTGCATCACGGTTTTCGCCGCCGAAATGTCTGTCGCCCATGTAGACATTGATCCCGATGGAGATACTGTTATCATCTTACCACATCGTATGTGCTATTCCCCGCGGTTCAGCGATGACATGGCTCTGGTCATTCGTGCAATAGCAGCCTGAGGTTGAATACCCTCGAGTTGGCAATCAAGAGCTTCATGCTAACCCTGTGATCCAAAGAAAAAGAGGAACCCAAGCCTGATGCTGATACCGAAACCCCTGATTCCCAACATGATAATCCCCAGTCATGCTTCAAGGTCTCGATGAAGCATCTCATCTTGGCCTCCCCGCGAGCAAAGAAGATGTTTGGGGGAAACTACATTGAAGCTCAGCCGGACGAATTTGGCTTGCGCCGGTGGAAATTCGAACCGGTTTTTGATCCGGACGCTTTTGAGGTCGTCATGAATGCCATCCACGGCCATACCCACAAGCTGCCCCGGGCCGTGTCCGTTGAAATGCTGGTCGCAATCTCTGCCATTGTTGATGATCTGGATTGCGCCCAATCCCTGTGGTTCTTTGCAAAGACATGGATAAGTCAGTTCTCTCCGAATTACTATAATGGAACAGCAGCCGACTGGATTCTCATTTCTTTTGTCTTCGACGAGCCATCTCTGTTCAAATCGAAGACTGAGATGGCAATCGTTTATGGAAAGTGGCCATTCAACCACAAAGACCTCCCGATCCGCCCAAAAATAATAGGTACGACTACTGATTTGGCTATATCTGGCTCTGCCTGATCTTGTGAATAGAAGCCATAGACGCCAATAGGGAAGACCGGATCCAACGAGCACTCAACAGCCTTGCTTCTATCATCAAGGACATTCAAAAGCATAGCGATTGCACCCACGAGTGCAAGTCTTTGGTGCTCGGTGCCCTGATGTTGGAGTTGATCTCGGCGAAACTCATCCTCCCATCTCCGTCTGCGCCCTTCCAAAACCTAAGCTTGGGCGACATCAGGGCCAAGATAAGCAAATTCAAACTACCGAATGTCTATCGCCCGAGAGATCTACGTCCAAACGAGCATGGCTTACCCAAAGACTTGTGGCTTTTTCAAGATGCCACAAAAGAAGAGCCAAACCAGAACAGAGGAGGAATGTATTATTCTAGTCCGCCCAAGTTTGACAGCCACGACTGTTCCCTCCGAACCATGGTCAAGTCTTCACTTGCGGGCTTATTACACACCACTTACGGCATGAACCTATCGATATATCGTTAGGACTTCAGGGGGCCGCATTGTTTTCTATGTTGTAGTAAGGTGCTGAAAATGTTGAGAAATTGGAGCTGAAGCTTTTTGTGTAGAGCCAATTCTTAGTTTGCCGCCTGGGAAAACTGCAGAGATCTCTTCTGTTCAGTGGAGGTAACTTATGCAGCCATGATGGCGACCTTATCTAGAACTGAAACCCAACATGAAGCCCAAATATTCGCCACATTGACTTCCCACCCGGACGAAATACTGATGGCCATCGCCAAATATGTGAAAGCAGATAAGATTTTCATCACGTAACAGTAATCTTGAGTGCAAAGGGGGAAACTGCGGAATGGAGGAAAACTTCTCATCACAAGTGCCCCTTGGCCGGTGCTCGAGTCAGATAACCATGCCGGTAAGCATATCCGATATCCTCTCCTTAACTCTAGTCCGATGATTGCTACTCTGACGGTGAGCTGAAGACTGACGATTTAATCTTTACTCCGTAAGCTGGTGTTGTCCGTGACCGAAAAGAGAAGCTCGGCCACAAACCGGCCACCTCGACATCGGCATCACAGCCCATATGAGTATAGCATCTTGACTACATTCTCAATACAGAATAAACTCTAGGCCGCTCGCAAAATACGAGAAAACATAGCCCATGCCGGCATCACCGTCGGTCGGATATGAGATGTTTCCCCCGCCCACGTTGTCCCCGGAAGGGACAGGACAAACAGGCATGGGTTAATCCCACCAATCGAGACTCCTCCGCAGCACTATACGGGAAACTCTACGGTAGCGCGGAGCCGACTATTGAAACCTTCTCGGGTTTCGGTAACCCCATTAAACACGCTGGGCGACAACACCCTGGCCCCCCGGGTCGAGATGGTTCGACGGGCCGCGCGGGTTCATCGTCTGGTTTTCATGCAGGAGGGCGGGTGCACTCACGGTGAACCAGCACTCTAGACGAAACTCTAAACAATCTTCCTTCCATCCTCGGATTAAAACGGTGGACGGCCAGCAGGGTGTGGTCCTTTTGGGTTCAGGGGTTGGGGCGATATGCCGAAGGGTCATCCCTGGTTTCGGCTTTGGGCGACCCCTGCTAGCACCCGCTCCTCAGGCCAATGGGAGATTGGAGGGATTCCCGTGTGCATCAGCCCTAGCCGTGGTCGTCTCATCTCTCAGGTCCTTTATTGTTTCAACGGGTTTCTGCTATATAAGCCGTGCTCTGCTGAGGGAGTTTGGACTATTCATCCTCAAGCATCTCCAGCATCTCTCGACTCAGTAAAACTCAACTCACCACACTCCATCAACATGAAGTTCCTCTCTCTTCTCCTCGCTGCCCCGGCTCTCGTCTTTGCCAGAGACCTGAGCACCGAAGTCGTCAAGGGTACCTCTACCCACTATGGCGGTAACCTGAACGGAGGCACCTGCTCCTTCGTGTCTTACTCGCTTCCCGCTGGCATCTACGGAACCGCCTTTTCCGGTTCCAACTGGAACTTGGCTGGCAACTGTGGTGCCTGTATCGAGGTTACTGGTCCTAACGGCAAGAAGATCAAGACTATGGTAAGTCCTGATGAAGCTGTTCCTCGGCGTGGGAATGGGTCGTGAGCGAGGCCATTCAAACTGCTCACTATCATCCATGTGCATTTTCTAACACTCTACAGATTGTTGACAAGTGCCCCGAGTGCGACAAGGGCCACCTGGATCTCTTCCAGAACACCTTTGACGCTGTTGGCGGATCCAACGGTCTTGTTTCCACCTCTTACAAATGGGTGACTTGCGACATCACCACTCCTCTTGTTCTCCGCAACAAGGAGGGTAAGTTTACTCACACCCATCAAATTCGGGTTCAGAGGCTAACATCTCCCAGGCACCAGCCAGTGGTGGTTCAGCATGCAGGTCCGCAACAGCAACGTCCCCGTCAAGAGCCTCGAGGTCAGCACCGACGGCGGCAAGTCGTGGAAGGGCACCACCCGCCGCGACTACAACTTTTTCGAGAACCCCAGCGGCTTCGGAACCCAGACCGTCGATGTCCGTGTCACTGGCTCTACCGGCGCCACCATCATTGTCAAGAACGTCAGCGTTGAGCCCATGAAGGAGACCAAGGCCGGCTCCAACTTCCCTTAAGCGGGGACTTGGCTTCGTACATGGTAACGGGTTCTGGATGTATCATGTGTCGGATGACTTGGATTTATGGTTCATGTTGTATGTATTGAAACGATAAGCACTGTAGTACATACCCATATACATTTTCCACAAACCTTGATTTCGATCGCATTGCCCTAGATTCCGTTTCGCTTCAATGAAACAGAGTCGTTTAATTTGTCTTGTTCAAGCGAGACTGTAAGGCTGGGGCCGTTTCATGATCTACACTCGCTAGTTTCATCATCCGCCTATCATTTCCATGTTGGTGTTGGAGACGCCTTAACACGTAGCATTATCATCAGGATGATCACCATCCGATAAGCGAATTAACCCTGGTATAGGGCACATTTCTTAGCCAAGCCCGTCAGCATCTCGTCTACGCCGCAATGACATTCTTAGTGCTTATATCAACGGATATATAACAGTTGTCTGTCTCACTGTCTAGTCAGAGATATCATAACCTTTCAACTCATCTCACTTGTATAGCTAAGGCAGTTATCGACATGGCCTCTCCCGATACCTCAACGGCCAAGTCGGCCAAGCCTACCGACCAAACCACCACCCTCCTTGACACATTTGACCCTCGCAATATCCGTGAGCTCTACAACCTCAAGCCTCACCCTGAGACGGGACGTCTCATTGACTCTCACCCTGGAAAGCGCACAAAGCCAATGCGTGTTCTTTGCCTTGGTCAATCGCGCACAGGCACGATGGCCGTCTTTACTGCTCTCCAGAGACTTGGTTACACTCCGTACCACATGACGGTTGCCATTGGAAGTCCCAAAACTAGCCTTGGCCTTTGGTGTGAAGCCCTCGATGCCAAGTTTAATGGGAAAGGTAAACCGTGGGGTCGTGAGGAATTTGACAAGATTCTGGGCGACTACGACGCTGTGGCCGACGTGCCTGCAATCTGCTTTGTCGAGGAACTCGTCGCTGCGTACCCTGAAGCCAAAGTCGTCGTCACTCAGCGTGATGTAGATAGTTGGCTACGCAGTATGGACTCTACAGCTGGACGTATCCTCCGATGGCCTCTCTGGGAGACTCTAGGAAAATGGGATCCTGCACTGGCTGGTCCCTTTTGGGAGCACGCATTGAAAGTCATGCCTGCCAACTTCCGCACCTTGAATGACTTTTCTCCTACATCTCCCGCGCGTCAAGCCTTTATAGACCACTACGAACTGGTCAAGAGAACGGTGCCTGCGGATCGGGTGCTCGAGTTCCGCGTCCAGGAAGGATGGGAGCCGCTGTGCGAGTTTTTGGATGAGCCGGTGCCAGAGACTGGCTTTCCTAGACTTAATGACGCCTCGCAGTTTGTGTTTGCGCATGGCATGATGTGGTGGCTGGCTTTTGGTAAGATGGTGGGTAAGATTTCGCTAGGGGTTGGTGTTTTTGGGGGCGGAGTTGCGGCTGCTTTGTGGTGGAAGAGATTCAGGTAGAGGCCATACAATCCTGTATATGTATCAGCTGAACATCTGATAAAGAATAACCGTGTTTGGCTCTGTGTGTACAAGTTGCGCTCGAGTGTGCATCGTATCATCTCGTAATAATGATGCCACGTCAGTATGAGTCCGCCTTGTTGACCTATCTCTTTATAGCTTTGATATTACCTAGTTAGCATTCATCGTCACGAAACAAGCAAACAACTTCATCAAATTTATAGTGAAGGCCAATTGTTTGCCAAAAATGTGTCAATTCGTGGCCACTTCATTATGTTACGCAGGGCTCGGAGCCCTTGTGCAACGTCTAAATGATCTCAGCCCGGTTCGGTGTTTGACTTGTAGGGGGAAAACGATTCCATAGCCAAGTTCATTCTCCAGGGGATTTCAACTCTACGAGCCCCTGGTTCTAAAAACCTATCTTGAATCGTCATCCATCCATCCTAGCCCAAGAGGCTCGGTTTGGCCGGCCACAGGCTGGGCCTGGTAAGATAGTTGCTTAACAACCCTCACCAACCTGGCGTCTTTTCAGAAACCATGTCTACTTACAGCGAATTCCCCATCTGTACGATATGCGCAGTCAAGCTTGACCCTCACTCAAGCAGTGTGTTTGACAAGCAATTTCCCCGACGTTGGAGCGAGTGCCTCTGGAAACAAACAGCTGTCGCTTTCGAAGGCCCTTACTGACCAAAATGGGGATACACTTTGCCTGTCTGGATCTCGCGTCCCGTATCATCAAAATGTCTCAGCTAGCCAATGTTAGTTCAACTGGTGATCTCTAGGTACCCAATTCAACGAGTTTTTTTCGAAGCCTTCCACAGGATGTTAAGCACCAAATCGTCGATTCGCTCCCACAGGGGTCCCTACCCCTAGACTACAACTACCTAATTCCCCAGGAAGAATGGAAGCCCACATTTATCATAATTCTATTCCTATGGGACCTGTATCATGAAAAGGCACTCTCTGCACCGCCAAATACCGAGTAGAACTGGGAGAAGCTGACCCACCAAGTCATGAGCCCCGTCTCGGTTTGCAGGCTGGTTCGGTAACAAAGATTTACTCTTTTCGAATACCATTAGAGATTTAAATCGACTTTTCAGAGATGAGGATACATTGGCCCAAGGAGCTTTGGCCTGGGGCGACACCCGTCCTCGTTTTCCAGCTTGATAGGAGCGTTGGACTTCCCATTTTTTTTTTCCTGTATGTCCAACTCACATGTACTACTCATTTTTGTCCCACCTCAAAGTCTGCAGGTTCTTGTAAATTTAATCTCTCTTGATCCATCCCCTGGGGGCCAAGTGTTAGGGCTCGGCAAAGTGAAGAAGGCCGCGGCTAGGAATAAACTTTGCCGAAGTACAGCGGCGAAAAAGCCCCCTTGCCGAGCACGTCAACCTCGTTCGGCGTAGATTCAGGTTCATATTTAGTAATGAATTTGTATTCGGGAAATCATGAATCAAGTCGGCTTCTTGAAGCCCTGGAATTAATAATGGAAAATTTTTCTCGCGATGGGAACCCATAAATAGTAGTAGGGGGTGAAGTTGATCCTTCTAGAGCTCAAGTACCAACATCACCAAAGCAGCTCAACTTGTACATCATGACGAAACCAGCAGCTACTCAACAACTCATCCGCGAAACATTAGAACTCTCCATCAATGGTCTCACCATACGGCTCTCAACGGTTCGGCGTGATGGGCCCTTGACGCCCATCCTCTTCCTCCACGGCTTTGGCAGCACAAAGGAAGACTATGTCGACATTTCGCTCGAAAATCAGTTTGCCGGTCGTCCATTTATAGCTTACGATACCCCCGGCAGTGGTGAATCAACCATGTCGGATCTATCGCAGTTATCTATGCCCCTCCTCGTCACCATCGCCGAGTCAGTCCTTGCCCACTTCAATATCAGCCAATTTCACCTCGTCGGTCACTCCATGGGTGGTCTAGTCTCGAATTTGCTCGCGCAGAAGTACCAGCAGTCTGTCCGAAGTTTCATCAACATCAAGGGCAACCTGGCACCAGAGGACTGCTTCCTCAGCCGGCAGATTCTAGACTACCCAGCTGATGAGCCTAAAATGTTTGTCGACGAGTTTATCACCCGCACGCACCAATCACCATTGTACGGAAACGGCCTTTACGCATCTGCATTCCGTGGGAGAGTGCAGACCGCAGCAGTGCGGCCTACGTTCGAGTCCATGGTGGAATGCACGGACAATGGCAACCTGTTGGAAGCGTTCGAGGGCTTTCCCTTTCCCAGGACGTACATGTTTGGAGAGCAATATGCCTCTCTATCATATCTTCCAAGGCTGGTTAGGGCCGGGATAGAGTTGGCTGAGATTCCTCGGAGTGGGCATTTCGTCATGTACTCCAACCCCGTGGCCATGTGGGAACGGATCGCGCAGTTTTTGAGCCGGGTTGAGCATTTTGACGGCAAGAAGGGTTCCGACTAGATGCAATCATTCTTGTCAGCATTTAGATCGTGGAAAATAGAAGGCTGCTGAGATGGAGAGGCCCCAGAGTCGGCGAACGGGAAGATGTATGTACATAGGTTGTGTTAGAGACAGTGAAGACCTCCAAGTCTCCCCAGGGGCATATGACGTGAAAAAGAAATCTCTCTTTCCATGGAATCATGAATAGACAGTTCAGACAAGGTCATACGAGCCAGACTCGAGACACTACGGAATTCATACGCCTCCCATTGACTCTTGACCTTTCATTGGCCCTCTTCTGGGTAGTTACCCCTGAAGGAAGCTTCCCTCTACACTGATCATGATCAAACTCGCTCGGGAAGAGGCGGTACCGCACTACTTCCCAAGCATTCTGACCAGATTTGACTCCATATCAAACATAGGGAATCGGGAGTATGTCGTCAAAGAAAGATTCGTTTGCGCGCGTGGCAGCAGCCCAGCCACGTCCTTAACCTTGGTAGGATCAATTTCGTCTCCAACTAGGTACACCGTCGGGACGTAGAAGCCAGGCTTGGATGCATAAACGATGTGGCCGACCTTGGTGCAGAACTCTTCCATGGTCGCCTTCATGGCTCGGAGCTCATTCCTATCAACTTGTAGGACGAACCAGATGTAGTGAGACTTGAAAGGGCTCCAGACCATCTTGATGGAGAGACCCTCGTCTTCGCAGATCTTAAGGACTCTAGCCGCTTTCATGAGTCCCCATACAGTCTCACTCTCCTCGGGTGCTCTGCCCGTGGCGGATATGGGAAGAATTGGGTCGTTTCGGTACGTGATGGCGTTGATCTTGAAGATGGGGCATTGCTTGGACTCCAGGGAATATATGACCGTGGTACTCGGCCACCAGTACTTCGCTCGCTGTCTTCGTGTTGGAGATGGCCCCTTCAAAGACGATTTCTGGATCAGCTGGCACGAGGACGTTGCTCATCTTGCACTTGATCACCTCGAAGGGACTCCCAGTAAGTACCCCGATAAAGTCCGTCTCGTTGGCACCCTTGGACAAAGGCATACCGCTGACCACGATGGCGGCAGGTGGCACATCGAAACACAGCACAACCGGAATATCCTCTCCCTTGTCCTGACACATCCTTCTGATAGTCCCGGTGTCTTGCCTTGGGATTACGGGTCCAATGAGGGATCTGGGGTCGTTCTCATTGGTCATGCTGCGAGTGATACTCCAGTTCACTCAAGATCCATCGGAACTTTGGACAATGTACATTCCACAGGCCTGCAGGGATCTCTCACCGTTATCCCGGTGTAGGAGAGGAGTTGGAAGAGCAGTCAAGTCAGTGTCATCTCCGAAAAGCGCATTCCCCTTCACGGACAGTGGGGCGACCTCTTAGCCTCACGGATCTTGTGAATTATTTCTTGGCCACTGGCATCGGAAGGCAAACCTAGTGACTTGTTAATCCGAATGAATGTCTTTCCGGGAGTCTTGCTCGCTCCAGCTGGCGCGCTCAAGATTCGAAAGAGGCCGTTTTTCTTGGCGGCCCTTGGCGTTGTTGAAGACTGGCGCTTTGTCCTCGGTCTCGTACACGTTTCGGACGATAGCTGCGAGCTCCAGATTAGCATTAACCTCTGAGTTGATGGCTACAGGATCATTTTCTTCCTGGAGTTCTTGGATGAAACGGCGGGAACTCTGGGCTGAGAATTTGGGAGTTTCTTCTGGTGAGGTGGAGGGCATGCTGTACAGGGAGGAGAAGAGGTGCTGGGAATGGTTTGGAAGATTTAGAGCGTATTCAGAAATGCCTATTTCAAGATAATCATCCTCAGTTTTGCTTTGAGTATTCAACTCAGACGATGCAGCAGATACATAACTAATTCCACTACGAATAAGTCCGTGATCGACACCTTCACAATCAACGGGAGCCATCCCGAGAGCAACACGCATATTGTTTAGATATTCAGCATTCATTTCTGTTCCAGTTGATGTATTAAACTTGAATATTCCGCTCTATTCCGCAATCCACGTCATTTGAGTTGATATTAAAGTGTCAAACACCGACGTCGAGTTGACCATAATTCCACCCTTGGCGTAGAGGGTCTCCAGACCATGTCTGCTTTATCTCCTAGATCCGTCGGCTCGACCTGAAGCTGGGCCTTGTGAACCAAGTTCTCGGATACACTCATCAACTATTTTCTCTTATATCCTCTCGAACAATGGAGAATATGGCAAATGCTTCATTCACCAACACAGGATCCCGTCCGTCGCTTAGAGTCCAGCAGATTTAAACCTACCGATGAAACCAGAAAATGGAAGTTGGGTAAATGTGACTCGAGCAGGGGCTAGTAAGCTTATCGGGTGCTTCAGTAATAAAAGGGCGGCTATAATGCCCCAAAACCACACATCGCTAAACGAACCTCGTATTCACCCACACAGAGCAGCCACCCCTGTCGCATGTCTTAAAGCCCGCGGACCCCGAGGAGCAAGAGGATCACCGTGACACTCACAGACGCGACGGGTTACGTCCCTTGCAGAAAGATGCTCATCGCGTTGCGTGGCTTGAGTGTCGAGGCGCATCCTATCATTGGCAAGGGCGGAGAATACGCTCAAGTATGAGACGGACTCCACGGTCGCCAATGTTCACGCTCTGATAGATATAGTCTACGTATGTCACGATATGGCAGCTTCCATTGCCAGCAGGTCTTTTTGAGTTGATAGTATGGTTGTTATGCCGTGTAGTAAAACGCTGGCGGCTATCAGCACGGGGTGCTGCGACGATCTCATCTCGCGTGCCGCGGACTTGGTACTCAAGGGACGGCATAGACTCGTGCTTGTAACGAGATTGTCCCTTAAGCGGTCTCCATGTTCAGTGGATTGGTAGATCACAGTGGAGGGGGGATTCTCAACTTGTCTGACCTAGATACTGAGTTTGATCGATGGAACGAGTTTCAACAGTCATAGCTGGGTTCTGTTAGTGGTGGAAGTTTCGGAGGGGCTTCAGTTCAGGCAACTGATGGTTGAAGGCGTGCATATCCCTACTCGTTGTCTGAGAACCACGGAGATCAGGCTAGGGACAGAGTTCAACATACACTGCTCAACAATGCTGTTAAGGTTTCAGATGGCGCTGTGACTTTACTTACCAGCGACCTGGGCCTGATCAGATCAACTAGATACCTTGGCTTGTCTTGGCATACACTCCCGTTACGATGGAGCCTATAGGATTACATGTTGGCAGCATCCACTCAACTGGGGACTGAACCGAAGCAAGAGAATCAACCCACCTATCAGGGTACTCGACTGGCAGTCTAAACCGCAATTGCATCACGAAACATCAAAGCTCTTGCTTACAAATTAGCCGCTGTTTATTTCTATAATTATCAAAACTAGTCATCAACCTCCCTTGCAATCCATCAGCCTGGTAGTTCTACAACATTATCCCTTCCAAAATGTGTGCTCCCCTGCATCTCCTGCGGTCCCCAGCCTGCCAGTTGTTTCGGTTCCTGGTGAGCCCATGTTTGCGGCGGCTCTCGTGGAGGCGTGCCCTGCTCTGTCGTTTCTGGTTCAGTAATCTGGCTGTGGTTCCTCCGTAGTAGGTAGAGGGCGCCGAGGGCGGTGCTGCAGACTACCACTAGACCTCCGATGACACCTCCGACGATGGCGCCTGTGTTTGTTGGAGAACCACTTGAAGATGCCCCTGAAGATTCCACGTTTGAAGCTTCAGGGGCGACTTCACTTGTTGTCTCCGCGGTGGTCTCTGACTTGGTGCTCGGCTCGGCGGCCTCAGAAACTCCCTCCGCTGTCTCGGTGGTGGGTTGCGTTGAAAAAACGCTCACAGTCCTGGTCAGTTTCATAGTTGCGGTGGTAGTCCCGTCGATGGTTGCTCCTTCGGTAGTATTCGGTGTTATTTGATAATAGTCGGTAGCAGCTCTTGCGCCGCACTCGATGTTAGTGTAGGTGTGGCCCTTCTGGATAGTAAGAACAGCAAGGGAACAATATTCCTTCTTTTCACTATCATGATGTCAATCGTTTAACATCCAGCACCAATAGATAGCAGCGTACCAAGACACGGCAAGCAACTCTGATTGGGTCATCTTGCCACATCCCTTTTTACAATCATGCTGATCAAAGCACCTCCCAACCATGCCGCAGTGCTCCAGGTCAGCGTTGGCGTCGCAGTACGCAAAGAGCTTGTTCTTGGGGTTCAGCAGGCACTTGTGCCCCGGCTCGGCGGTCCTCGGCTCGTCGGGGTCACCGTTCGCGTAGCCGCATGTCGAGTACTCGGTAGTTATGGCTCGCGCTAGCAGACGTTTGCCGATGGGCGGTGTCTCAGTTGCTGATGGGGTGGCATGGTTGAGAGACAGGCTGAGGTGAAACAATGTGAGGAGAAGCCAGAACACGCGAGGCATGATTGGTTTGGATTGGTCTCCCTTGATAGAAGAGATATGAGTATCAGTAATTTTGAAAATGCGGTAAAAACAAAGAATGGGAGTCGGAAGAGGACTCTGGCCATCGGATCAGTCACAGATAAAGCACCTCAACCGGTACCTCCATATGCCCACTGCGGGTCGATAAATCATGCCTTTTGGTTACAGCCTCATTGTACAACTCATAAATCCCATGTCACGCACAGCCCGACCAGGGATATTTCATCTGTTGGTAGCATCTCAAGATCAACATCCTCGCTCTTAATGGTGTTTCAGACGTCGTCTGTCGGGCTTTGATTGGGCTTCCCGAATTGGATCTTCCCTGTAGTGAATCAATGACTTGCACGGCCGTGATTGGTCTGCTGAGGCGGCCGAAAGACCCCGGTAAATGACCCCGGCGACTCGGCACGATGCAGTTAGGACAGCCACCAACGGGTTGCCGCTAAAGTCTCACCTTGACTGCAGGATTGGGGCGGGCACCAGAAGGAAATGAGAAGAAGCAGATGGGCAAGTTTGCCCGATGAAAAGGTGTGTGCCCCTGACAGGATAAGCTCGTGTAGGATGCCCGTCTTGGGATGGCGTGGAGAGAACCTCGTGTAGTGCTCAATAGCCTGTGATAGCGTCTTGGGTGGTGATCTCGCAATGGAACTTCCAAAACAGGTGGGCCTCGGCTGCTGGGAATACAACGCATCACCTGCTGGAAGCCGCCCTCGTATGGCGGGCAGCGGGCATTCATGGCTGGGTGTCACTACCCGCCGCCACCCGCTGAGGATGGCACCCTAGGCATTAGACACGGGGTTGAACACCACGTAGTATTTGTATTTATATCGAGAGCCTGAGAGATGGGCTGATCCATTCGTTTCCCGTACCCGTGGCTTATCCCTGCTGACGGGCTGTCAATGTCTGGGCTGTCATCCATTGATTGTCACTGTGGGGCTTCTCTTCGTTCTCATCTCATCTCATCTCAGCCGCTGGACTATACCTACCTCGAGTGCCCATCTTTTTTTTTCTTTCTCTTCGTCAGCAGAACTTCATTCTGTCTGTCTCTCCTTTCTCCATGTCATGACTAGGTCGAAATGCGTCAAAGGGTTATCCTCCTGTTCATACCGGCCTTGTGCTTCTTGCTGATCGCCACGAGCCTCTATCTTGGCCGTGAGCACCTCACTCGGCTATCGAATCTTTATCTGCCAATACAGCATTCGACAGACTCGACTGAAGCTCAATCAGAGACAACTTCGTCTTCATACTCGACTACGACGACACGTCCATATTACATCTCGATTATACCTGATCCCCCAACCTCGACATCAGTTTCTGTCGCGACCTCCACCTCCACTTCATCTTCATTCTCGACTCCCATACCGACCCTGGTCGCTACCAAGACAGGCTCCAACAACACAGTCGCGACACCTCTCTCTTCCGAACCCCCAAAACCTTCCATAAAAAATGGTGAGCACTGTCTCGTATCTATACTCTCAATATTTACTAACATCATTTCCAGGAGCCATCCTCTCCGCCAAGCGCATAAGACCGTACATCAACGCCATTCTCGACCCCGCTTCCAAAGAGCTCCCGCGCCTCGAATGTCCCGCCTTGGACACTGAGCGATACGCCAGCCTGCTAAAGAAACAAGACGAGCGGGATGACGAGCCGCACATTGACTACTTCTTCACCCTTAATTTGCGCAATGTCGTAGACTTGCTCCCCCGACTGTTGGGCAGTGTGGTGGAGGCTATGCGCTTCCTTGGACCAGAGCGCTGCGCCTTGTCCATCGTCGAGGGTAACTCGCCAGACGGTACAGCCGATGTCCTTGTCGCACTGCGACCATTCCTCGAGGAAATCGGTGTCACCTATTTCTACAACAATTCAGCCATTAATCCCTCCGACGGCGCGCGCATCCGAAAGCTGGCGCAGCTGCGCAATCTCGCCCTCCAGCCTCTCTTCAAGAAAAAGGCCCCAGTCTCCGATGAGACGACGGTTCTATTCATCAACGATGTCGCCGCTTGCACCGAAGACCTTCTCGAGCTTGCGTTTCAGCGCAAGAACCTCAACGCCGACATGACGTGCGCCATGGATTGGACATACGCCTCTGACGATCCCACCTTTTACGACGTATGGGTCGCGCGTGGAATAGACGGCGACCTCTTTTTCAACATCACCTCAGAGGGCAGATGGGACTTTGCGCAGAACCTCTTCTTCAGCGACCCCAAGACCAAGAGCCGCTACGAGGCCGCTCTCCCCTTCCAGGTGTTTGCCTGCTGGAACGGCGCGACCGTTTTCTCAGCTGCGCCGTTGCTCAACGGCCTGCGCTTCCGCGACTCGCGAAAGGACGAGTGCTTCCAGGGCGAACCGCAGCTCTTCTGCAAGGACCTGTGGTTCAAGGGCTATCGCAAGATCGCTGCCATCCCGAGCGTCAACCTTGAGTACTCGGACAAGAACGCCAGGAGGCTCAAGGAGCTCAAGGGTTATACGAGCCAGGTGGTGGCAGAGGAGGATGAAGCGAATGTTGGGATCGAGTGGCAATACGAGCCACCCCAAAAGGTCAAGTGCATGCCTGAGTTTCACAGGCAAAGCTGGCTGCCGTGGGATGAGCATCTGCGTTAATGAGTCCTTGATCGTATTGATTATGTACAGTATACCCAAATAGATGATTTCAGGCGTCGGGTTTGGCGTATGGGAAATGGCATCTCGAAGTTTTCGCACTTTGTTTCTTGATGGGCATGTTACATTGAGAGGTGGCGCCAGATTGATTCGACCAGGCGAAGCCATCATGAGACGCCGGGACGCCTCCCCCGACACGTCGCAACCGACACTTTGAAGACTGGCGCTAAGGACGGCCAGATGAACTTAAACGGTCAGTCCGTATTTCTCTATCTTTAGGTCTTGGCTGACATATGGCTGAGCCTAGCAAGGCTGTTGCTTACATGAGGGCATCCACTCCGAACACTAATGCCAAGTCGCCGAAGCTAAACACCAAAGGCTACTTCACGATCATGGGCAAACACCACGGCACATACGTACAAGAGTTAGATTATTTTCGTCTAGTCCATCGTGACTATGTATCGCCTCAAACTTACTTGTGCTAGCAACATGACTGAGGCATATCCCATTCCCTCAACGAGCAATACTCTTCCGACTTGCGGCGATTACAATTGCCTTCCAGTGCGATGTCGCCATCTCATCAATCAACCTCCACTGCCTAAATCCGCTTTCGAAACTTAGATACCCTTGCCCTGGATGCGCTCCGCAGCGATCCCGTACGAAGCGAGAGTGTCGCCGACCTCGCAGGGGTCAGGACCAAAGTCGACCTTTTCGAAACCCTCGGGTCTGTCCTTCTCCAGGGCCATCTTGCCCATCTGCGCCTGGCACCGGAAGCTCCCAAACTTGTACTCGACGACGGATCGCCCGCCCTTGTGACGGTTTCCCTGGTTGATGAGCTCGATGATCTCGTCCACCTCGAAAACGAAGCGCGCCTTGAAGAACTCGGTCAGGCTCTCGGGGTTGACAAACGTCGTCTTGCCCGTGACGATGAGCACGCGGGAGGCGTTGCCCGTCAGCGTCTGCGCGCCGTACTTGACGCGGTTGTGCGTGACCTTGACGGCGTAGCCGTTGACCTCGAGGCCCTGGGTGAGCGACTTCTGGAGGAGGCGCTGAGCAGGACCAGGCGTGAAGAAGACAACCTTGGCGGCGGCTGTGTTATGACGCTCATAATCGGGAGCGTTGATGACGGTGCACCAGATGCGGCCGACGTTGCGGACCTGAGCCAGGAGCTGCTGGTAGGTGACGTCGGGGGGGAGGTTGGTCAACCAGAGGGCGCAGTTCTGCTCGAAAGGCAGGTCATCAACACTGGCGTTGCGAACGCTATGCTCTCCGCGGTAGTTGGTTGAGAAGGCTCGAGGATCGGCGGGGAGGACCTCGCGAGGGTTGATGCGGGCGCCAAAGACTCTGTCATTGTGCGAGATGGCAGCCATGGGACGGAAACCACGAGGAGACGAAGGCGACTGCTGCTGAGCTGGTGGGCTCCAAGGGATAACGGTCTCGGCCGAGTCGAAATTGTCCGAGTTGTGATTGTCGAAGCTCTGGTTGTCAAAGTTCTGGCTGTTCCAGACGGGAGGGTACGGAGGCTGCTGAGGTGTCTCGGGGGCTTGGACACGACGGGGAGCGGGAGACTGGTCTCTCATCGAGAGGTGAGGGAAACGAGAGAGGCCCTCCCAGATGGAAGCGCCAAACTCCTGACGAGTGTTGGTCGAAGTGGCATGGTCCGCGGGAGGAGCAGTTGGCTGACGAAGAGGGGCACCGGGAGGAGGGTTCTGGAGGATGAACTGGGCGACACGAGACTGAAGAGCTGGTTCCTGCTGCTCGACACTACTGCCAGCTGGAGTGTAGCAGAGGACGTTGGCGCCAGAGGGATGAGATCGAGGAGGGACGACAGTTCTGGAAGATCCACCAGAGTCATTGTTCCAAGGAGAGTCGGACGCAGGAGAAGAGGTCTGGTCCTGGGCACCACTGCGAGGATTGTTGGCAGCCCAGATCCGGGCCCCACGCAGGCTAGGAGATTCGTTATTCTGAGACATCATGGCGAGATGTCTTCCGATGGCGAACCTCGAGGGCCCAGCGTCAGAGTCGAGGCCTCTGAGATCAGTCGGGGGAGTAGAGTGAGGGTGAGAGTCTGGTGTTGAGACTCCTGGGCTTGAGCCCTGAGTATCAGGGGTCTCGGGACGAGGCATGTCGACAATGGGTTATTTTGCGAAAAGGTATTGATGCTCCAAGTCGGTGTGTGATGTGTGACAATTGATGCCAAAAAGGGGGCGTTATCGATGCTCAGTCGGGAAGAAGAATGTGAGGTTGAAAAAGATGAGTTAGGATCGTGAAATCTGAGGGGAGCAATTTATAGACGCGACGGTCATTCAAGTTGCTATTGTCAATTGCCAAAGAAGAAGTAAATATCCCATTTGGGACAAAGAGATATTCTTCTCAATGCAGCAGCATTCTGGAAGCCGTTCCGTCGTTGTCGTCACTGGCAAAAAAACACTGCCATGCACGCTTGGTGGGAAGTGGGGATGAGAAACACGGGAAGGGGGAAAAGAAAACGGCATGAAGAAGAAAGAAAGAGGTTGAAAGAGAAAAGAGGCAAGAGAAGAGGCAAGGTTCATATATCTAGAAGATCGGTGTGTTCTTGTGTTGCCGGTGATGCTGCCAAACATGGACAGCTGCAAGTTTTAGTCTTCCGTTTGTTCTCACGCCTCGGGTAGCTGCGCGATGCGGCGTCAAGACGGGTCAAGCAGACAGGCGGTAAGCGACGTGACTGACGGGAAGTCTATTCCCATTGGTAAGGTTACAGTTGGATGTGCGTTTTGTTCTGGTGGTGTTGATGTTTGAGTGCGGTCTGTCAGTGTCAGGTCGCCAGTGATGGGCTTGCACTGCGGGTGACAACCACTGAACCATTCACTTGACTCAAGGAAACAATTTGTCACTGTCTAGATTGAATGCAATTAACTGATATTTGTTCTGTTTTGCTGAGTAGGTGAATTGTCATCATGTCAGAGAGATAGATGCCTGAAGCAGTGACGTGACCCATGCATGTTACATCAGACACGACACTCGTCAAAGAACAAGAGACCTTAAGGTCTAGAAACACAGATTCATCTCCTCTTGAAAGAAAGAAGCTAGGAGGTAATGCCGCAGTTTCGGTCCATCTAGAGTTTCCTCTTCCCTCCTCCCTCGTTGCCACCCATCTGCAAGTCGCCGTCGGAACGCATACCCGGACCATGAAAGAAATTCACCGACATTCTAGAACGGTAACCTAGAATCCCGTGACACGACGCTCAAACCGGGGGATTTCCTTGGTAAACCTCTTCGGATCACCCCTCGCCCCGTCCTTCCAGTACTCATACTCGATCCACGCATTCTCGGGCATCTGCTCCTCCATGGCTGCCATCCATCTACCAAGCTCGGGGCTTAAGGGTATTACACCCGTCTCTAGTACGTATTGGTCCCAGAGTTTGAGGAGCTCTTGTAGACGGTCGGGCTCGGAGTCGGCAAGGTCGTGTACCTCTCCTGGGTCTCGCGCGAGGTTGTACAGTTGCCAACGTTCAGGACCTTTGGGCTTTGGAATGAAGACGATTTCCCAGTCCCCCTTGCGGCAAGCTGCGCGGCCACATGTTTCCCATCCGTTGATAAAGTCTTTGTCGTGAATGCGGGGAGAAGTGCCGGAGAGGTAGGGAACCATGGATCTGCCACGCATGGAGACTACCTCGCGGCCTTGGTAGGTCGGGGCAGGGTGCTTTACACCAGCCATTTCAAGGATGGTCGGTGCGAGATCCATGACTGTGGCGAACTGGTGGGTGATTTCGTTGGGCTTGAAGGTCTGAGAAAAGGAGGACGGTGGCTTCATCAAGAAGGGAACGCGGACACCTCCTTCTGTTGTGTATGCTTTGTAGAGTCTGCTCGGTGTCGTAGCAGCTTGAGCCCATCGTGGGCCATACCATATGAATGAATTCCCGTTGCCAAGATTATCCAGACTGTTGTCGTAGTACTTCTTGAGATGCTGCATCATGGATCCTTGGACAATGGGGTACGCCTCATAAGCCGCGCCCTCAGCGCCGTTGTCTGAAAGGAAGCACACAAAGGTATTGTCAAGCTCCCCGACCTCTTCTAGGTAGTTCACTACCTTTCCCACGTTGATGTCTATGCATTCAACCATGGCGGCAAATACCTCCATCGCGCGGCAAGAGTTGGCGCGTTCCTCGTCGCTCATGTCACTCCACTCCTTGACTTCCTCGGCCACGACAGGATGTGGCTCGGTGTCTTTTGGGATGAGGCCGAGATCTTTGAGTTTTTGTAGACGCTTTAGCCGGAGAGCGTCTGGGCCGTCGTCGTAGACGCCTCGGTACTTTTTGATGTACGCCTGGGGAGCTTGGAGGGGCCAGTGAGGGGCGGTAAAGGGCAGATACGCAAAGAAGGGTCTCTCATCGCTGTCTTCTTTCCAGTCTTTGAGGTACTGCAACATCTTGTCGCCGTATCCGTCAGAAGAGTACCACCCATCAGGCAATTTCCGGACATATTCTCCATCCTCACTGTGCAGGGCAATGACGCTCATAGTCAGAAACTCGGGCGATTCCTCGCCCTTTTCTAGCTGTGGTTCGTATGCGTAGTGGTTACTACACGCCGGCAGGTGGGCAAAGCTGCGGTTGAACCCCCTGGCCTTAGGACTCCTCTCGGGCGTAAGACCAAGATGCCATTTGCCAGCCATGAGGGTCTGGTAGCCAGCATCACGAAGAATCTCAGGCAGTGCAACAACCCTCTCGTTAAGGTACCCTTCGTACCCGGGCATGCCTCTCTGAACATTAGTCGACATGGTCCCATTAGGGTCGTTCTGCCCGGAGACGTTGGTCCACTCGATGAGGTTGCCCAGGCCAGCAATGTGATGGTCTGTTCCAGTCATGATCATAGCTCTAGACGGTGAACAAGCAGCCGCGGCGTGAAAGTCTGTGAAGCGGATACCATTGTTGGCAAGCTTGTCGAGGTTTGGGGTGTTGATCTCGCCGCCAAAGGAGGCGATGTCTGAGAAGCCGAGGTCATCAGCCACGATCACAAGAAAGTTGGGTCTTTTGGTAGCCATGGTCAACTTGATAGCTTTGAAGTGATTGAAGAGTCAATTGGATGTCCATCATATTGACTCGATGCTGCCTTCTTATACCCGGCTCTCTGAGGAGGTTGACAGTTGGTGGGGTAGACACCGTCGGATTTGTCCTCCAGGCCGAGTTCCGACGTTGACGGTTACATGAGCAGCGACCTATCAATTCATCAAAATGGTTGCAGAGATGATGATCAAATGCGCCACGCGGAATCCTTTGAGATCGAATGTTGACTCGGCCCATTGGCATTGGTGCGGTTCTGGGGCTGTGGTCGCGGTGCATCGGATCTCGCTCGCTGATGACCAAGCATTGATGGTATTGCAATAGACAACATTGTTGCAGTTTTGGGAGGCTCTAGAATTGGTTCCTCAGTTCTCATGATGGATGAGCTGCTGCCCGGTGTCGTGAGTACTTCACGCCAAGCAAGTGTCCGGCCGGTCCGAGGAACTTGATGCTAGTTCAGGTACTCTTACAATTACCGGCCAACCACCTACCTACCTATATACCTCCCAAGCAAGATAAATTTGATGAATTTGATAGCGGCGGCGCGAATATTGTCATTGAAGACTATGTAAGCATTGTGCAATGCCAATTCCTCCCAAAAGTGGCAGGGCTCGACAGAGGCCCCAGAGCCCAACAGCCCAGCGGTCATACAGGCAGGAGTCAATTGACCCAAGGTGAAACCAGCTCCCCGACCATGACGACTAGAACCCAGGTCTTTGGAAATATATCTGGACATAGCTTCGAGGCTGGACAGGCAGGTTCGCAGTGTTGATGACGTTCCATCCACAGTGGGTGGGGATGATGGATGGATCCAGAGGCAAAAAAAAGAGATGCTCCGCCGCGACTAGTCGAGGAGATCAAAAAAATCAACTTGCGGTTTGTGTGGATCGAACACACGACCTTCAGATATCGTATGATTGAAGTTTGACTTCAGTCTGACGCTCTCCCAACTGAGCTAAACCCGCTTGTTGAAAACCGTTGCGTTTACAATCGTACTTGAGCAGGAGCTGGAAGAGCGGACAGCACAGAAGCACCGCCAACCAATCACACGAAACCTACAGTATCACTCAAGTTAAGCCCGTCTATAGCCAATTGAGAGTGTGTATACCAGCTTAAGATCGCTATAGCAAGTCAATTGGAGGATTGGATACAATGTGTATGGTTCTAGACTCTCTTGGTCCCCAATCGTGGGAGCATCTCTTCCACCGTAGTTCCCCAAACCCGTTGCTGTATTCTCAGACGTCAAAGCCCCGAGGTGCAGGGCAAGAAAACTCTTCAATGCGCCAACTCTTATGCAAGGAGGATACCAGATATGAATTAAATCACCATTCCGACACATTCTTCAAAGATGCCGCGATCTCCTACTACGTCGCGTTCTCATCTAGGGTAAGGTGGAAGGAGCTAGATTGAGTTCCTTCCTCTCCGCTTACCACTGGCCCGTGCCCACAACTTCACCTTGACTCAAGTCGCCATTCAACAACCACAACAGAGCAAGAGAACATTCATGCTAACGCGGGCCAGTGAAGATGCTCTATCATGCCCGCGCCTCACTTTCCATTGATTCCCAGCGACTTTGTCAGAGTTACGCCAGTGCGATTAATGAGATGGCTTTACGCCAGCCTCAGGTTGGTTGGCAATACCATGCTAGCTCCATGATGTTGAGGGAAGCCCGATGTGTCATGACAGCATCTAGCAAAGGACGCAGTTTCCAACACAATGCTAGAACTACACGGCACTGATTGGATTTGGAAACAACTACTGCGCCATGATACCCTGCCGGTGGCAGGCGCACTACAGGTTGCCTTACTTTCATCTCCTGGCTCTCTACTAACGCCGTCCCTCTTCCAGCACAAGACGTCGCGAAACTGAACTTGTTCATCCATAATTCATCATCCAGAACTTACCCACACCCATTAACATCCATTTTTATTCAGGCAAGCACCTCACCATGCCTCACAGCAACTCCCACGATACTCGCCAAGGCCTGGATGACGAGGTCCATCAGGGAAATACGCCTTCGCGCCAGCCCGTTGATCTCGATAGCGACGAGGAAATGAAAGCCCCCGAGAAGAAAGACACCAGTGTCCCCGGTTTTGGTGCGAATCCCATCATCAAGACCATGTACGAAGACAAAACTTCAGGCGGCTTCAATCAATGGACGGACGAGCCCCGGGGACAGATCTCGAAAGAGACTTCAGACGAACAGGACAGTGCTGCCATCAAGGTTTTCAGAAGCAAGGTCTATGGCAAGGCTGGGCTCAATGGCGATTATCACTGGGCAATCTGTCGTATCGATGTGCAAAATCCTCTGCTGGTTTCTGCCCTCGCGCCCATCCTCAAAGAGGAGAACGTACACCTTGACCCTCTAAGCGTTGCCACTTTCAAGGTGCCCTTTTGTTCCCTTTGGTTTCAACAGAAGAGAATCGTGGACCTCTTCTGCGAAAAGCACGATGACCCGCTTGAACCCTTCCTCAAGCTGTTTGTTGACATACTTCACGAACTATTCCGGGCCCTGAGTGCCAAGAGAGCCAAGCTTCTCCAGAGTGAACTGATCGACTTCAGCACAGTCTGGACATTATTTCCTCGCAACTCCAGTGTCTACAGCTACAACGTGGGCCTCCATACTCTCAGAAAGGTTGATTCAGTCAGGTACGCGGGGAGCCAACTTGTCATCACCTGCAAGGCCCTTTCATTCTCCGGCGAGGGCTTCTACTGGAGCAAAGGGGATCTGTACATCCCGGCATTTGTTGGCAATAAACCTATTCGCGAACTCAGTTGCTATCCCTTTGAGTTCCACAACGACAAGGACTCGATCACGGAACTTCTCACTGCTCGAGGCAGAAAGGTTCTTGGCTTGCAGGGCGTCGCGTATCGTACCTACAATGGCATCGCTATGTATCAGGCCGAGCGTGTCACGCTGAGGCAAAATGTCAACGGTCGTATCCTAATCGACGCATGGGGCTATCACAAGTATCACTTAAACATGGGACAGCGAGAGAAAAATGATCCTGCGAAAGAGTGGACGCGGGACCGACCAGAAGACAACAACTCCAATGACCAGCAACAAAGGCTCAGTGAGGAGGACCAAGTCATCAACGAGAATGAGATGCTTCAGAAGCCCCATGAACTTGTCTTCATGCACGAGATAATTAGAGGCTTTTCCCTGAAGAGTAAACTGTGGTGTAGGTATGTCTTTCTTGAGTCCTCCAACGGCTAGCTGATAATTCATTTGTTCAGGCCAATTCTTCGTCGAAGACATTCAACCCATGAATTGGAATTGTGAAGCTTACTCACAACTCGTGTTTGATGAGGAGAAAAAAGACATGGTCCTTTCCGTTGTTCGGAGTCACACCATGACTAACAGCGCTTCAACGGCCATGCAAGATCTGGATGTCATCGCTGACAAAGGACAAGGTCTTATTGTCCTGCTCACGGGCCCCCCTGGTACAGGCAAGACTCTGATGGTCGAAGCCATCGCAGATCGTCTCCGACGGCCGCTCTATCACCTGCAAGCCGATGACTTGGGCACCGAGGTCGCCTCCGTGGGTGTCAAATTCCAGCGCACCTCGAACATTGCATCGGCTTGGAACGCGATAATCCTACTAGACGAGGCAGATGTCTTTATTGCCGAGCGGAGGCCCCGAGAAGTTGAGCGTAGCGCGCTCTCATGCGCTCTCCTTCGCGAGCTCGAGTATTTTAGCGGCATCATCTTTCTCACAACAAACATGGGCAGCATCGATAATGCGTTCCGCAGCAGGGTCAACATGCACATTGTGTTCGGACCCCTCGATCAGAATGCACGGAAGAAAATATGGCGCATGTTCATCGACCGTCTGTCGCAGCGTATCTCAGAGGCAGGGGTGTCGGACGAACCCTACGACGAATCCTACGACGAATCCTACGCCATATCGCTGGATAAAAAGGACATGAACGAGCTAGCGTTATGGGCGCTTGACGGCAGAGAGATCAAGACAGCCATCCAGACAGTCAATACCTGGTGCCGGAACGAGAACTATGCCATGACGCTGGCCCGGTTGGAACTTGGAATCCAAATGGTGAGGCCAACCGCCAGAAAGTCTGAAAAAGTGGACCAGAAATTGTACAACAACCAACCTGGAGAGCTGGATAACGTACCCGCAGAAGATTCGACTACTGAGGCGGACTTGTATGAAGATTGAAGCGATAGCTTGGGGGACAGGAGTCTGTTGATAGTGATTTCCCAACAGCGATTCTGTAGAACGGTAGCATATCTGCCACATCTGGCTCGGTAGTCAGATATATATCAGCCTTTCTCGTTTCCTCGGTATGCCCTCAGGCACAAGTGAGATGGCCCTTAAAATGGGAACGAGTTTGCGATGTGTGATTAAGGGTATCCCTTCGACAGCATCTGTGGATCCATGGATACCAAGACCACGTGAGTTGAGCAAGCCGGATTACAGCAGAAGCACATTGCAACTCGAACAGATCACATCATCTTGTACTCAAGTGTTTGTATTGATTGACCTCAAAGCATTGTTTCTCATGATGCTATTCCATTCCATTCCGTTCCGTTCCTCGTCCCTCACAGAACCTTCATCTACCGTAACGCCAAGACACAAAAGCCATACCCCATCCAAGCCATATAACCACCCACTAAACAGGTTCCCGCCCAATTTTCAGATACGTATTCATCAATGTCTACTTCAACAGGTACTCAAGCCCTTGATCGAAGTCCCCTCCTCACACCTGTCTGAGCCGCCCTGCCCTTCTTGACGACACCCTTGGGGGAAGCAGCCTTGACCGCTGGTGCCTTTGCAGCTCGTCCTCGCTTTGTCGCGGGGGCATCCGAAGACTTTGTGCTGGGGATCTCGCCCTTGCCGGACTTGGCCTTGGCGGGTCTGCCGCGGGTCTTGGACTTGGGCTCTTCCTCCTCGACGGTGGCCTCGGCGGCCTTCTTTGTTGCAGCGCGACCACGAGGCTTGGAAGCTGGCTTGGCCTCCTCGACAGGCTCCGGGGCCTTCTTTGTAGCGGCGCGGCCACGGGCCTTGGTGGCCTTGACGGGCTCTTCCTCGGCCGTAGGCTCTGCAGTCTTCTTCGCGGCACGGCCACGGGGTTTGGCAGCTGGTTTAGCCTCCTCCTCTACAGGAGCAGCCTTGGCACGGCTAGATCTGCCTCGTGTAGGAGCTGGTTCCTCAGCTGCAGGCTTGGCAGCCTTGGTTGAACGTCCGGTCCGTCGCCCAGTGGCCGGTTCATCGTCCTTAACGACTGGTTCCTTGGCCTTTCGGGTGGCACGGCCCTTCTTTGCCGGGGGCTCAGCTACCTCGGGCTCAGGCTCGGGCTTAACGGCGGCCTTCTTGGATCGGCCGCGCTTCTTTGTAGGAGGCTCGGGAGATTCGGGCTCTGCTTCGAGCTCGACAGCTGCTCGCTTAGAACCGCGCTTCTTGGTGGCATCAGCTGCGACACCGTTGGTCGTGGTGGTTGTGCCAGCCGATCTTCCGCGTCGTGTGGAAGCGAGCTCGGGCTCAATCGCAGCGTTCTTGGCCATCTTCTTGGAAACTGCGGCAACTCCGCGCTTCTTGGCCGGTGCGGGTTCGGGTTCCTCTTCGACCTTGGATGCCGCTGCTCCCCGACGGGCTCGCTTGGGGGCTGGGGCTTCTTCAGCTGCAGCCTTGGCCGCGCGACCTCGCTTCGTTGGCATGGGCTCCTCTGCGGGGGTGTCTTCAGTTGCAGCAGCACGACCGCGCTTCCTGGTCTTGGGCTCTGGGGCGGGTTCTTCGGGCTTTGCGACGTCAAGGTTCTTGGGTGGACGTCCGCGCCTCTTAGGAGGCTCTGCGACTGCAGCACCTGTGGGCTTCTCCTGCTCTTCAGGCTCGGCAGCGGCACGGCGGCTCCTTCGTGTGGGAACTTGAGGCTTAGCCTTGGGAGCAGGCGCAGCTGCTTTCTTGCCTGGTCGAGCTCGCTTGGCAGGGGAGGGAACAGCACGTGGCCTCACAGTTCGTGTGCTCTTGGCAGATCTGCTGGTACTTTCAGGCACTTCAGCTTCAGGAGCTTCAGCCTCAGGATCGGCTGAGGTTGGCTGAGGAGTGTTCTTGGGAGGCCGGCCACGTCGCTTGGGAGTGGTGGTAGGTGTCGTGACTAGAGTGGCCGCACTTGAAACTCCACGAGAACGGACACCAGAAGTTGGCGCCGCCGCCGTTCGAGGCCTGGGAGCAGTCTTTGGGGATCGTGCGATGGTGACCCGTCGAGGAGTAGGTGCGGCCTTGCTGGCGCTAGCAGCACGGCGACCTCTGGCAGACGGGACAGCAGCACTCGGAACAGCGGTTGGGGTTGCGTCTGATTTCCTTGGGCGACCTCTCTTTCCCGTGCTCGGGGCTGTAGCTGGTGTGGCTGTGACATCGCTCTTTCGCGGACGTCCACGCTTCTTGGGGGTTTCAGTTGTAGCAACACTGGCAAGCATGGACTTGCGTGCCGTCTTTGCAGCAGATGAAGGGGCCTTCTTAACAGCAGGTGAGACAGGTGCAGAGGCAAGGCCACGACGCCCACGAACACCTTTCACGGCAGACCCAGCAGCGCTCGACAAAAGTTCCTGGGTAGTCCGTCGGCCTCGCCTGGAAGAAGGCGGTGCGGCAGATTCGTCTACCTCCTCCTCTTCATCAGATGCAGGGATTTCAGCGCCGAAGGCGGCCTTCTCTGGTTCTGTCAAGGACTTGAGCTCGACAACCAGAGATGGAGTTGACAGTGCTCTACGCGCCTGAGGGCGATCTGGCTCGCCCGGAAGGACGACTCCCGGAGGCGCCGACCTTCGCTTTGTGGAGTCTGCCTCGATGGAGGGCAGTGTGAGTTTGGTGCTGGCACCCTCCGCAGTGGCTGGTGCAGACTCTGGGGAATCCCGCAGCTCCTGGGAGATATCCTCATTGTCGACAGGTTCAGGTGGTGTTTCCTCGACACGTTCGCTTTCGTCGCGCTGAGCAGCCTCATCTTGTTGCTCAAATCCCGATTCGGGCTGCTTCTCGGACGACTGGATGACGGTTTCGGTGATTTCAATTCGCGTCTCGATTGTGGTGGGTTCAAGGGCAGTGTCGTCCAGCTCCTCGGCGGTGGTTTGATGATTGATGGCGTCATATTCGGCCTGCGCAGCCGACTCCTGCAACGGCGAGAACGGGGCACGCCCAGGCGACGAGGGGTTGACGGGTTCAGGCGCATCGACATCATGAGCAGACTCTTTGGATGGAGTTGAGAGGTTTGCGGGCTGGACGAGTCCGGAAACTGTTGGCGACGCGAGATTATCGACACTGGCATCAAGAACCGACGAGTCGCGCTGCCAAGGCCAGCGACGGGCGGGAGGGTTTGGGCTGGGTCCCATGGAACTGGCAGGCTCTGGGACGGTCGTGCGAGGCATAAACATGGGATTGAAGAGAGGCGACGTCTCTGGGCGAAAGGATTCGGCGAAAGAAGCATCATCGGCCTCAATGTCGTTGACAGGGCCTCCAATGGGGTTGGGCGCACCAGGCGACGATGATGCGACCATCACACGCTGAGATGAGCCGAAGCCCAGCCAGCCTGTAGACCCAGAGCCAGAGGCGCCATCCTGACCAAAGTTGAAGTCCATTGCGATGATTGAAGCCGCGGGCGACGACGCGGGAATATCGCGATGGAACTGTTGTTGTTTGTTTGTTAAACTGGCGACGACGGATGATGGCTATGATGTAGGAGCTAGGACGTGTTAATGGGCGGGCGACGCGCTTCCGGTTCCGTTTACGCGAGGCGCGTCTTTTGCTGGGAGCAGTCTAACAAAGACAGCTTCAAAAGATGGGCCCCCACTTTGCCATCAGCCGAGCTTTAGCTGTTCCGCGGAGTCGGCTTCGCGCTGTTCAATTGGTGACATGATTGTCCATTTCGGAAACGTCTCGGCGAACCAGGAACGGCCATTTTCAATGTTTCCAGGGCCGAGGCTTGGCACTTGGCATCGAAACGTCTAGTAGTATTCAACGCGGGGGTGTTCAACTAAGATATGGATGCGATTCACATTCTTATCAGGCATTTGCCATGTTTCTACACATCCTGTCTCTTTCCCCTTTTCGTTTTCTCTCTCTCTCTTTTTTTCTGTCTTGCTTTGTTTCTTTTTTCTTACCTCATGAAATCTCTGAACATGGATGGACCCATGTTACACGAAATGCGCAGGGCTTGCGTTTGCAGCCCCATCATATTGGTCAAAAGCATCAAGTTCTGCCTCCTCCCTTGCATGAACTCATGATGCAGCCTGTGACCTGGAAAATACTTGACCAAGGTAAAGAAAAATAAGCAATGGCGCTAAATTCTTCGCTCCCGTACTCCCGAATGTGAGATGTCTTCAACATGTGATATTCGTCTGCCACTCACTCCCTCAATTCCACCCCCAGCACTGCCACCGCCGTCAGATCACCCAATTCATCGCCCCTTGAATCACCCATTGTCATCAATATTCTAACCTGTCATGACGTCGAATGCCCTAAACGGGTATCGCGAGGCCTCCTAGGGTCCCCCCGATCCCCCGTACCGATACCGCCATTTGCCTGGACGGCAAGCCCGAGCAGCACGCACTGCGCTTCTCATCGGCCGTGCCCAGCTCAAGTGCCGATCCAACCAAGGCCTTGGCAGATCCTTGTCTTGTCCTCTTGGTGTTTTCCCTTAACACGACCATGACAGCCCCTTGTTTCTAGCCTAGCCAGCCCTGCGGTGAGATACACCTTGGTTGTTAGACACGCCGCTCTCGCCTGTTGACGCACCACCTTTGTTGTGCAGATGCCCTCAGACCAGGGTCCCGAGCGCAAGTCTTGGCACTAATTCGCTCATTACTGAAAGACTTTCCTCCTTTTCCTCAATCAGTTAAACTCACAAACCTCCTTCAGCGGAATCCGGCACACCAGAGTCGTCTTTGTCTCTACCTCTGCGCCCGCAACCTGCGGCGAAGCCCCTTGCTCGCTCGACGTTGAAGCCAATTCTGGCAAATCAGCAGCGCAACGCAACCATGTGGCGCCCGGAACTGAACTTTGTCAAGTTGCATTGTAAGTTGCCAAGCGTTTGGGGGGGACACGATCCGATCGTTGATCGGGGACCCTGTGGCTGAGATTGCGTTTCTTGGCAGACTTGTACATCATCTTCCTAGGCCTGACGAGCTTCGCGATTCTGTATCCAGCTGGCAATATCAGTGCTATCGATGCCTACTTTATGGGCGCCAGTGCCTCGACCGTCACTGGGCTAGCCACGTAAGACATCCGTGTCTTCAACGGTCGCGGGAGGAGGGTGAAGCTAACGTGAGATCGATAGCCTCGACGTCAAGGAACTGCAGACGTACCAACAGCTGTTCCTGTACTTTGTGCCCATGTTCTCGAATCTAGTGTTTATCAACATTATTGTTGTCGTTGTACGCCTGTTTTGGTTTAACCGCCATCTTAAGAAGGCTGGTTTGTTCCCCTGTTCGTCTCACCAACAATGCGTTTGTACTGATACTTCTACCCAAAGCCCCCATCCTCCTGCGTCAACGTCGTCAACACGACGCAGTCCCAAAAGAGCAAGACCCTGAGCTTGGTTCAGGGCTCCCGCAGCCAGAAAGCCCTATCCCGCAGTCTAGCTCTGAACCATCTAGCCCTGAACCATCTAGCCCGACACCACCAAGCCCGGCTCGAACTGTCATCGAGGACACCCTCCCTCGGATTGGAGAGCGGAGCCGGACGGAGCCTCCGCCGTCAAAAGCACCTCGTCTAGCTCCCCCGCGTGCAGCAGTGGATGCTGAGAAGCTGGCCGAAGATGAAGATGAGGAAGAAGGCGAGGAGTCGAAGCGGGCCAACCAACTGGAGCCTAGGATTACCTTTGACCCTTCTACGGATCATCATCCCAGACATGAGGCGACCCTCTACATCCCTGGACCTCGTGATCGCGATCAAGGCAAGCTATGATAAGTCAGCGTTTGCTTTCATTACTAACTGCATCTAGGAAAGCCGTTGGTAGAACTAAACGGACCAAACAGGGACGGTAGAGATGGTAAACTGCCTTTTCGAGTACTTGGATCCCCAGACTAACCACTTTTTTAGACGACGAAATCGAGACAATCTACCGAACACATTCAACGCCCGGAAGTAATCTCCGTCGCCGACGCAGCGCAGGTCTCCGAATGAGCGAAGCCCGCTCTATGGAGCGCGTCGTAACCGTAGCCTCCTCCATGTTCGTCATCGGCGGTGCACGGGAGACTCGCAGGGAGCGTCTAACAACTGCGCCGACCATGGCTGCAGGAGACTTTCCACAGCTCTCGCGTGAGGTTACCGTTGGTCGTAACTCGATGTTTCACAACTTGTCGTCCAAGGATCGTGAGGAGCTTGGTGGTATCGAGTACAGGAGCTTAAAGCTGCTTCTAAAGATCATTTTGAGTAAGTACAAGAGAAGTGAGATATCGGGAGGGGTTCTGACGATGTTAGTGTACTTCTTTGGACTGCATTTCATCGGAATGATCTGCCTTATTGGCTGGATTCAATACGCCCCGTCTAAATATGCCGAGCACATTGCAGAAAGTGGACAGAACAAGATCTGGTGGTAAGTTGTCTCGCCATACCGGGGTAACTATTCTCACCATATTCTCAGGGCCATTTACTCCGCTCAGACTATGGTCGATAACTTGGGCTTCACCCTTACCCCTGACTCGATGATTTCGTTCAACGACGCCCCAGCCCCAATGCTCATCATGAGTGTTCTGGCCCTCGCCGGTCACACCTTTTATCCCGTCGTACTTCGATTCATTCTCTGGAGCATCTCTAAACTTCTACCGGAAGAGTCATCGCTTCACGAGCCACTGTCGTTCCTTCTGAACCACCCTCGTCGATGCTATACCCTTCTCTTCCCTAGCGGACCAACCTGGGCGCTGTTGGGTATCTTGGCACTACTCAACGTCATCGATCTCCTCTTTATTATCCTACTCGATCTCGACAACCCAGCTGTGTCTAATCTCCCCGGCTGGCCTCGTTTCGCGGCTGCTGTCTTCCAGGCCGTCAGCTCGCGACACACCGGAACCACGAGTTTCAACCTGGCTGCGGTGAATCCAGCTGTCCAAATGAGTTTGTTGGTCATGATGTACGTGTCGGTGTACCCGATCTCTATCGTTGTTCGATCTTCAAACACGTACGAGGAGCGTTCGCTCGGACTTTATGAGCCCAGCATTCAGCCAGATGAACAGAACGGCGGATCGTACTTTGTCACTCATTTGAGGAATCAGTTGAGTTTCGACTTGTGGTACATTTGCCTTGGACTATTTTGCGTTTGTATCGCGGAATCAAAGAGGATCATGAATGGCAATGATCCAGTGAGTACTTCCTTACCCTAGCCCAGTCCAGTGCTAACAAGAGACAAAGGCCTTCACGATGTGGCCCATTCTATTCGAGGGACTTTCGGCGTAGTAAGTTAGGCCCGTTTGTTCTAAAGATCATTACTAACAGTGTCGAAGCTGTAACGTCGGCCTCAGTCTCGGATACCCTACGATAGCATCATCATTCTGCAGCGAATATTCGACTTTCAGCAAGCTGGTCATTTGCGCCATGATGATCCGTGGACGACACCGCGGCCTTCCATACGCCCTGGATCGCGCCATCGTTCTACCGGATGAGAAGTCTCTTGGAACACAGTTTGTAGATGATGAGGACCACGAACACCATGAATAACGGCTTTTTTTTTCGACATGTATTTTCTTCCTGGGCTTGTTCCTTGCATACCCAACGACTTGACGAATGAGTTTAGAGGATTGTTTTCAAGACTCTTTAGGCGCCAGCCTTTTGTGTACAAAGATTATTTGTTTTTTAGATGATACAGGGTAATAAAAAGGGGCTAGACGATGGTTGCGAGAACAGGAGATGAGGGAGTAAAAGGACAGGCAGGTGTATGAACCCGGTGTGTGAATCCCTTAGTTCAGATTCATCTTTCAGTCTCTTCACACCATAACACAAGCAATTGCCAGCCGCTGATAGACTTGATATGTATCATTGAGCACACTTATTGGTGCAAACCGCCGAGTATCACGTTACGAATCCCTATCCATATCTTCCTCTCCCTCCAAGAAAATCTCATGACCCGACCCTTCATGCATCGCCATGGCCGTAAAGCATCCCAGCACCGCAACTCCCGCAGTCCCCCACCAACCCCAGGCTACCATCCCTATGTCAAGGCCATACCCATACCACCACCCACCTACAACAGGGCCGACGGTTCGGAAGCCTGCTGAAACGCTCTGACCCAGGCCGTGGATAGTTCCTAGCACGCTGGGGTGTGGACTGCAGTTGTTGAGCAGAATGATGGTGGCGGGTAATGTGAATGTGCGGGCCATGACTTGGAGGAGCAGTACGAGAATTATACCTCCCCAGATGAAAGGGCCTGATGCTGATTCGGGGGGTTCTGTCGTTGAGGGTAGGATGGATAGGTACGGACCGACAAAGTAGGCCACAGGGAAGAGAATAAGAAACCATCTGAACGAGCGCATCGTGCCCAGACGGCCTTGGACCTTGGGATAAAGGAAGATCTGCAAGAGTATACCAAGCAGACCGAGGAATGAAGTCGCAACACCCACTGTAGAAGCAGGCATACCCAAACCTCCCGTGAAGAGCAACGGTAGCGAACGAGCATAATTGCCTCCAGTCTCAGGCATCGACTTGGGAGTACCATACCTAGGCGTGGACAAGTACAATGACCAGATATTCGTAAAAGCTCCCAGCTGAAAGTCGTAAAAGGCGCTGTTGATGAGGGTGAAGCAGACGTTGCGGGTCCAGATGCGGTGGAAGGGCAGATGGGCCAGGACCTTGCGCTTAGATGGCGTTGGCTTTTCCGTGACTGTCTTTTCGTCGTGCTCGGAGGTGGGAATGTGGATGTAGCCGGCGTTAGATTTGCCGCCGGCGAACCAGTGTTTTATGGAGGAGGCTAGGTGAAGACCGGGGTCATATAGGTTTCGTCTCTCTTTTGACGTCTACATAGGTTAGTCCATTGGCTCAAGGAGTGGAAGGGTTGGCTTACTTCTTCTAGAAACAGGACAGTGATGATGGTAGACACAGCGAGGAAGAAGGCATTGAGCATACTAGGCAGAGCAAATGGGTAATCCCGAATCCATTGAAAGTCAAACATGGCTCCCTCTCCAAAGTAATTGGGGAGTGTCTTGGAAGGGTCTGCCAGAATGCCACCCAGAACTGGCTTGATGTTAGTGATGAATGATGAGAAGAGTACAGGGGAACAAACCTGGGCCGAGCATGCTGGCAGCGTTGAAGCTTAGAGGAAGAAGTAAAAATGCTCGAGACTGATACTTTTTCTCAATGGTGATTTCTGATATCATGGTACGACTGGATACCATCAGCATAGTCCAAATTCTGCTTCAAGCTCAGACTCACATAATCCCAACAGTGCCATTAATAGCACCACCAAACGCCCTCCAAAAAGCCGCCCAAAAGAACGTGGTCGAAAACCCATACCCGACACACGAAAGCGCCGTGCCCCCGAGCCCAACCACCAAAGCCCACTTCCTCCCACACCAGCTCGCGTCGGCAATCTTTCCCCAGAGGATGGCGGTGCAGACCTGGGCGCCGGTGAAGCAGCCCTGCAGGATCCCCGCCCGCTCCGAGATGCGCGAGTCGGAGAGGGATCCGTCCATGGCCTTGAGCTGGTAGAAGACGTAGGCTTGGAGGGAGGCGATTTGGAGAAAGTCGGCGAGGCGGCCTATGAAGAGGACGAGGAGTTGGTCTTTTCGGGGGAGAGACATCCATGACACGGGGCCTTTTTGGATAGGTTTTTCTGTGACAGAAACTCTCTGTTCAATGTCTTCATTGTTGATGCCGTTAACTTGAATACTGGGTATGTCCGAGTTCCGACGCTCGTGACGGGAGCGCCATCTGTGGTGGCCTCTGGGCTGGCCGATGCCGGGTTCATTGCTTAATATACCAGGAGGCATAATGGATAGGTGACGGGGTATAAACATGTATAAAACCAGGAAAGAAGGTGTGCAAGTGCTCGTTGAAGAGTAGGTGATGAATGCAAAGACAGTCCAAGAGGAAACGAATGCTAGTGCGCTGAGCCAGCAGACGACAGCGGAACTGGTATCGAAGCAGATACGATAAACAAAGGAAACAAGGATAATAAGGAAACAAAATAAAAGTCTAGCTAGGGGAGCATTAAGCGGAATCAAAAGTAGGACATGCAGCAAGGTGGACAGCTTTTAGGTGATTGGGGAGAGAAGCAGCCGACGAGCCGGGCCGCGTGGCTAGAGGGTAAACGAATGCGTCTCAAAGGGATCGGAAAGAATAAGAAGGAAAAAGTGCCGAGGTTACGCGGTCAAAGACATAATTGTGTTTCTTCGTAGGACATTGATGTCGAGTTTTCAAGGTGGACGACGACAAGAGAAGGAACACCACAGCCATCAGACGCACAATGAGCGTATCTGATGGCTTGTGCTTTGGTGAAGGGAAAACTCGCCTCACTCCACGCAATCCAGGAACCACTTTTCAAGCCTGACAGGGGAGAGAGCACAACAGCTGAAAGCTCCTGGGTCATGGATTTCTCTCTCATCGGGGAGTGGGAGGTTTGATGCCGCACCATTCATGACGCCTGATGAGATGGCATGTATTCTTAGATACACATTCTTAGTGTCTCATTCGACTTGTTCTAGTACAAACCAGACGACGACCTGTATTGGGAAACGGATATACCGGTGTTTGATGGATTGGATGGATATAGCTTCGTCTGCCCACGCGTCAATCCCGGCCCCGAGATACCCAAGCCGGTCGAGTGATGGACCCCTGGGTTGCTAAATTAGCGCCCTCCACTGCATCCCAGGTGCTGGGCGCCTGTCCTTACAGGGGGTGGGGTGTGCCGTGGGAGCCACGCCATCCTGCTTCATCCATCGTTGGTCTCGAGGAGCCAGAAGTTGATATGGTACCAATGATTGCAGATGCAGTGATAAAAATACAATCTTTTATTTATTCGTGCATCGAGAGCTGGAACTGAATCAGCCCTGACTGAAGAACCTACTAAGCCCGTGTTGTGCTGCTCTCATCCGCGTATAACAAAGACCCTCTCAAACCCCTTCTTCAAAACACTCTAGCATCTCTCTGACATTTTCAACAATGATTCCACCATTAAACGAATTCAATCGCGCTATACCCACTACATCCAGCGGAACATCGCTTATGCCAAGGAAAACACGTTTGTCCCGGCTTGTCGCTCGGCTGGTCGGGGATCGGAGCGAGTTCCCCTTGTCCTGAGACGGTCTCAAGTTGATCACCATATACAGGCTCAAGGTTAAGGTGAATCCTTTAATTACTGGGGACGCGAACCATTTGCAAACTAATCTTCACCTTCTCTTCTAGCCGTATCGTCTTATTCGAGCTTTGACTCTACGACTGTTCCAGAGCTTCGTGGCGTTCAAAGCTGACTTACATCCTCTCCCACAACCCGCCAAGGCTGAGCTGATACACGCATTCTACGCGCGGCAGACAAAAATCTCGGCCGCGCACCTACAATCAATAGATTGAGTTTCTGCCATGATTAGCGCCGTCGATCAACGATTCATCCTCGTCCAGGGAAAAAGACGAGACGGATACAGACGTGTTTCACCCGTGCACGTCATCCCGCTTACATAGTACACCAATGTAACGCTTGACAATATTTCCGTCGCCGTGTCTCGGATCTAGGACGAGACACCACGCTGTTGACATTTGTCCGGAGGCGGAGGTCATGATACGTGGGATAGCAATATTGTGCAAGGCAAGCAGTGTTTAGATGTACAGCCATTCAGGGACCATCTCGCAATCATAAATACCGATCTGGTTTGTGTTCCAGGGACAGCTGTGGCTTGCTGCACCGCTCAGGGCAAGGATGAGATCCTCCAGCTGCAACTCGAGCGTTACATGATGCTGTGACGATGCATAGCTGGCACAGTACATCAATGGGATTCCCTGCCCTAGACGCGCGTAATCCTCCCACTTATCCGCGCTCTCACGCCGCAGGGAGAATCGTGGTTGATGTCGGGATGTGGATTAGAGGGGCCGATGGTCCGGGCCTCCGACATCCGACGCGGTTTGGATATCGGTGCCGGTGACCATCTACCGCCGAGATTTGTTTGTACCATGTTGCTTCTATCTGTGTGCGTGTCCCTGATCAGAGCGTTCTGGATGGTTAAGCTGTAGGCTTGTTCCATGAAAACAAGGCCATGTACCGCTTGACACAAGATGGTGGTTAGCCCTCCAGTGACTCCCGACCAGATAAAGGCCGGCATGGAAGGCCAACACTACTTGTACAGTTGAGTAAGATGTGGCTTTCCATGAGCTCCGAGTTGATCTCTTCTTTGGCTCAAAACCATCAGAGGTTCAATGGAGATGGATGAATGTCTGGGCCGCGTAAGCTTCATATTTAAGTGAATGTGGAGAACATGCATTGATCCACATCCAAAGTCTTCTAATGCAGCACAAGCTTGTTCGTGCTCGTGCTATCAATCGGAAGAGATGGACATGTGTTACTCGGGTAGGAGGCTCAAAGGGAAACAATCCGCGGTTCCCCTGAGGAGCTTTCCAGGAACTGCAAGGTACGGTTCATTCAAGGGACAGGGAAGATGGCAAGTTGAGTCGGACAATTGGGTGCTTGGCTGCAGGGAGTGAGGAGTCACGGCCTTTCAGAGAGGATGATTCACTGCATGAATACTCAGGGGAGAAAGACGATGATGACTTTTAATGGCCACTAGCATAGATACAACATGATTCTATTCATCTCGAGACCCATCATTTGTCTCCAGACTGAAGTTGTCGACTTCAAGACTGGAGGCTCTTGCCCTGACAATGTCTCCTCTCTACATGGGTCCCTCGCTACAGCCCCACAAGAGCAGGAGCCTCAGGGGGCGTGTCATTAACAAACGACTCACTTACAACGGTTCCCCACGTCTGGTTCCTTCTCCTGAAGAATCATGATGGAATCGATCAACAAGAGAATGGCCCGGGCGAAGAGAGAGAGAGAGAGAGGTTGGGTTGGTCTCTGAATTATGGAGACGTTGCTCATGTACACGCATCCAGAGGAGGGATGTGGGAGTCGAATTTGTGTATCTGGTGGCATTACATGTCCTGGGATGGAGGCTGTAAAAGACCATTGTCCTCTTGTTCTTTCGTGTTTCGTCTCGTTCTTTTATACTCGCTCTGTTTCCATCATAACCAACCTCTTCCTCTTGGCAGAACCACCTCCCTCCATCGCTTCACCTACAATCCTTCTTGTTTAGCATCTTGTTATCCCTATTGATACCCTATTCCCAACCGTCACAATGGCATACTCTTCCAAGTTCACCCCTCGTCCCGTCACCGACATCTTTACAAGTGACACCTGCATCAACCGTCGCAACTGCACCCGCTCGGTACCCATGAAGGTCCTCATCCTGGGTGTTGGACGCACTGGCACAGCTTGTATGTTCATCTCTCACCTTTCCGGCTACGGCTAACACTCCCAGCCATGCGCGCCGCCATGAAGCAGCTCGGCTACGTCGACACATACCACATGATGAACTGCTCCATCGAGAATCCCCCCGACGCACTTATGTGGATGGACGCCCTCTGCGCAAAGTACGACAAACAGGGCGAGCCCTTCACCCGCAAGGACTGGGACCAGCTCCTCGGCGGTGCCCAAGCCGTCTGCGACTGGCCCGCCATCGCTTTCGCAAAGGAGCTTATCGAGGCCTACCCCGAGGCAAAGGTCGTCCTCACCAACCGCGACGTCGACTCGTGGCACGCCTCCACCATGAGGACCGTCTACTGGCGCGTCACCGACCACGAACTACGATGGCTCTCCCACTTTGACTGGGCAGCATCCATGTACTACCCCATGCTCCGCAAGTTCTTCGATACCTTTTTCGAGGGCGACTTTCCCAACCGCGGCAAGGACGTCTTCCGCCGACACTACGCTGAGGTCCGCAGCCTCGTCCCCAAGGAGAGACTGCTGGAATACAAGATCACCGACGGATGGGAGCCTCTCTGCGAGTTCCTCGGCGAGCCGGTGCCCAAGGGCTGCGAGTTTCCTCGAGTCAACGACAACTCGGACTTTGTTTCGCGATCGCGCCGCAGGAACCGTCACCAGATGTACAATGTTGCTCTTCGTTATGTTTGCACAACTGCTCTGGCTGTCATGATGATTTACGCCATCACGCATATGCTCTCCATGATCTAATCGGCCGAGGTGAGAGCATCGAAGGTGCTTTAACGAGGGCCGCGATGGGGCGTGCGTGTACGATGAACCACTTGAGGATATAGCCCGAGAACAAGAGGGTCCATCGGTGGAATAACCCCGCCCTCAGGGGCATTGTATGATGGCCAGGCGCCAGTGGAAGTGGTGCCATGTTTGCTTCCAAAGCAAAGTCACAAGAAAGAGGTGACGCAAGCTGCTAAGGCGACGTGCTGTGCACTGAGTCTAGTCGAGGCTCAGTCGGGTTTAATGTGTCATCTCCTTGCCTAACGAAGCGCTGGCCAAAAAGCAGGGCTTGGGGAGTGAGTGATAGAAGGTTTTCATGTCTTGTTTTCTCCTAGTGGATTGGAGTTGCCGGCGTATGTCTATAGATGGGTTTCCAAATACTATTGTGCATTTCCTTCATATCCGAGGGCCAAGTGAGCCATCTTTGCCGTGTTGTGATGCCGACAGTCACCTGGAATGTAGGAGATTTAGCTTGGACCAACGAGCCTTGTAAATACGTCGTATATTTCCCCTTGAACTACGTTGCCATCAGCGTTTAGGCCGGTTTCCAATATCCTGACACCAGTACTGACTTATTCCCAGTCAATGGCTGGTGAGGTTTGACAGCCAAGCTTCACGGCACAGAACCTGTCAGTGAGGCTGCGTCGTGAGTTTAATAGACCAAAGACCATGTAAACAGACAATATTTTGACTTTCTGAATTGCCCCCATACACCAGGGGAAAATAGTAAAGGCGGGCCAGAAGTCTGAATAGCCATCACTGGGACATGGCGGCCCAAGTTCTCTACCGTCCGAATAACCTCAAAGCACCCAGGTCAATCCTACAACGCCATATCTACACGCCCCCCTCCCTGGCTCACTCAATCAGCCCTACGGGTCTACCCCAGAGCCTAAGAAAAGCTTCGCGGACACGATGTCGGGTCTGGTAGGATATTCTGCTGCCTGGCGCCGTCACGTCATCCAAAGAGGAGTGACGCGAGCGTAGGGGTCTGTCAAGCGCAACATTTGGGCTAATTTACAACTAAACAGTCACTTTGTGTCCTTTCTTGTTGCGATCATATACACAAGCTTAAGAATTTGGTGTTCTGGCCGTGTTCTTGTCTTGCATCGAGTTGGACCGGTCTCTTTGAGGTTCGCCAAAGATGGGCTACAATGTGTTTGAACCCTATTTCAAGTGTATTCTATATTCCCTACCTGTAGAGGACGCCATATCGTCAATCTGTGAGCTCATGACAGCTATAATCACCGTTCTTTGCCTTCTTTCGCGGGCAAGGCATCTCTTCCAGTTCACCAAGGTTCTGCCAATTCCCCAAGGCTCTGCGGATTCGGAGCATTTCAGCCATTCCGGTTCAGATACTATCCATTTCCAATTCTCTTTATACTGTGCTTATTTTTGGTTTGTATGATGACTGGAATCTCGAGTCCAGAGGGCGTCGTCTCCGAGTGAATGTCGGCGAGTCCGCTTAATTCGATCACCCATCCATCCTCCAGCCTCCACCGAATAAACTTCCCTCCCGTATGGAGGTTCGATGTCTCATAGAAAACCTCCTGGGCCCAGAATCTTTGCCCTCTCGATGTTTATGGAGGAATAATCGCCGAGTTCCAGTTTGCCGTATCCAGAGATTGGGAAGGCTCACGGCCACAAGCATTTCTGATCTCCTTACCTGACAATAACGCCCAATTCGAACAGCTTGATCAATTGAGGAAATCAGGTTATCCTCATTCTGCCTGGTCCTTCACGGACATATCCGAAAAGAGCTGCAGCTTTGCGACGGATGGGACGTACTAAGCTGATGCAGTAGTCATCTCACCATGGTATCATGAGCGATGCGGCATACCGACATCCACGCTGCAAGAAGCCGTATCAGACAATCTCACCAGAGAAGTTGCAAAAGCCAGAGGGTCCTTCTGTCGAGGCATCGCCTCTTCTTATACGTGCCACAAACGCGGCGGAGTCGACGCGATCCGTGCCTTTGACCCCCAACAAGCGACATGCAGAATACGAGGTGTCCAATCAATGGCAAGTGCAGACCTATTTGGTTATTCCGTAATTAGCTCCGCACTTTGACATTCTAGAACCAGGCGTGATTCGTCCTGTCGTATGTTTGAGAGGTGCGTCTATATGGCAGCGTGGATGGACCTTGTATCATTTTTACAACTATGCGGATATTGCACGGTGCTAAGATAAAGAGTAACTCTGACATTTTACCGATGTACAGATATTACAAATGTTGCTCTTAGGAGTTTATCCGGGAATGTCCACGATTGTCTCCATAGCTCACGCTCCCTTCTATTGCCCGCCAAACAGGGTCAAAACAATAGATGGCTACTATAAGCCATGAGGGCAGCAACCATTCGGGAATCTCGCGGTGCTACAGAGCTCTCCTTCTTCCCAAACCAATACTCAGCCCCAGATCAGTTGCCAGATCAGGTCGGTAGGGCTAGATTGTTGTTCAACATCCGACCTGCCAAGAGTCCCCAGCCTTCCCCAAGCCTCAAACATATCTATTCATATTGGCGTTTTAAGATCTCCCCAGAACAAGATATGCTCCTCTGAACCAAGCCTCACTCCTGTGGTTGTACGTTGTGGTAGGATGTGGAACTCCAAACTGTTGCAAGGCCGCTTATCAATCATCGGCTGTCAGCCAAGGGCACACCAACTCCGCATCGTCTGCACTTCTTTACTCAGGAACATCCAAATGTTTGCATCTTTGAGCTGGCGCAGCAGTATAGTACACAATGACTGCACGGCTTTCAGCAGGAGGCTAAACCCCAGTTGGCCATGGCCTCCCCGCCTTACGCTGCACGTTTCCGGGACAAACCTCATGATGAGAAGAGGTCTCTCAATCAACCTGTGGCTGTGCCATCAACACAGCGAAAGAGATGGCCTTTAGAAAGACTCAAGAATCGCCACATCTCGAACCCTTGTGCTTGTGCTCTCCATCAATCCTCCCCCACACAATGGCTGATATCGTACTCGGAACCGTCGGCGTCATCCCCGTCATCGGGGCCGCCATCGCAACGTACCGACAGCTCGACTCACGCCTCAAGGTCTTCAACAACCACTCCGAAGCCCTGGACCGCATGGCCAAGAGTCTAGACCGCAACTACACCATGTTCCAGCTCGAGTTCTACCAGCTGCTACGGTTCGCCTTCTCCGATAGGACCATACAACGGATGAAGACGGACCAGGGTTGCAAGGAGTGGAAGGAGTGCGAAGTGTACGAGGCACGGATGCGGAGGGGCCTTGGGGGCAGCTACAAGTCCTGCAAGATCTTGGTGGACGACATAGCTGCTGCCCTGAAGAGCTTCGCCGAGAAGCTAAACACGTGTGTGACAGGGGAAGAGGAAGACGTGAGTATCATCTAAAGCTGTTCGAGTACCCCACAGCTGACACTTGTACGACGCAGCAGTCCAACAAGGGAAGCGAGACAATGACCAAGTTCCTGCTACGCTGCCGAGTGACACTGCTCGCTCCAGCGCTCGATGGCATCAACAGTCGGCTCCGTGAGCTTCTTCAGGACCTGACGTCTCTGCGGGAGAAGATGGAGGCGCTCAGCAAAGCTCATCCGTCGGGTGGTGCTCTGCGACTGCTCTCGTGGGTGGTTGCAGAGAGGTTTGATCGAGGTGCTGAGAAGAGCAGCGAGGGTACAGCAGCTTGATCAAGACGTGACAGAGGGCGTGATTTAAGGGTTCTTTCACCTCTTCTATGACCAATCCTCAGGATATGGAAAGAGGTTGAATGACTATTTTATCATGGCCCCCTCCCTCTAGATTCTTGGATCGTAATAGAGAGGCTTCTAATTTGCCGGGAGCCATGGTCGTCCAGAGGACCATGCAGGGGGCCGAGTGTCGGGGAGCATGCCAGCTTGGGTAATACACGGAGATTCACAAAGGGGGGAGAAAGGCGTTACTCTGGTATTCCATGGGTTAGAAATAGTCGTTAGGCGTCAATTGCATAGAATAATTTAACCCAGTATTAACCCACGTGAGAAGCAAGTCGAGAGAAGCCAACTCAGACTGCATTTACCCACAGGAACTAAAACTCCGTGGCTGGGCGGATCTCTTGGCGGACGCTCGAGGCATTATTTTTGACCAACTGGAGAGATGACAGGGGTTTTCCTCATGTTTCAAGAATAGAAGCCAAGTGAGAAAAAAGTGGCGCTTCCAGTTGGTTCGCGGATGTTGGTTCGTCGAGGAGGACGTTGCACCATCTGCGGGGACATGGGTTGGTTATTTTCTTTTCTTGGGTACGACGACTGTGCGTGTTGATGGGACTCGACTGTCTTGTAAGGATTCGTCCGTCTATCTCCGAGAGAATACGGGACGGAGATGTTCAGATGAGATAGGGGCCACGAGTGACTCTCGCTGTTTCTGTTGATTCCAAAGGATTGCTGACATCTACAGCATATAGCAACAACTGTGACCTCGGAATGCTCACTCTCCGTCTGAATTTGTCTTGTCTGGCGTGATAACAAACCCCTGTAGCTCTCTCCCCTCCCCGCGGATCAGGGCTGAGTAGGAGGCTGTACAGCTTCTAAGGTTAAATCGAGGTGCGATCTGCATCCGGTGACGGGTACCTGTCTCGGATATGACGAGCACACACAGAAGACATGTACTAGATACAGGCGCTAGCTGAGGCTGGTCTTTTACACTACGCGCCGGTGAACTCGAGGGCCAATCGACGAGATGAAGAGAGACACCGTTGCGTCGAATGGCTCGAGAGCATAACGGCAGGGTTTTGCTTCCTCCGTAGTGTTTCTAACAGAGGAAACCTGCCCGTCTCGTATTGTTTGAGTGTCACTCTCGCGTACCCCTCGCTACGCCTCGTAATTCTCACTCATCCCCCCCCATCCTTGTGCCCCCCGTATCCTCTCCCAATGCATCATCTATAAACAAGAGAGCTTGCTTACGGCCCCCAAAAAATGTAAGACCAGGGTTCAATGGCCTGACAGGGCTAGACGCGCCTTTGGGCTTACTACCCGAGAAATCAAAAGGGAGGACGACCGCCTGCCTACTGTGTCAGCCTTCTCCCCTCACATCAGGAATACCTTCTTACGGTCGGGGAGAGACGATAAACGAGTCCAACAAACTTCAGAGTCGAATACCCTCGAAGCTCAGGGTCAAGATGCGTTCGATATTACTTTCAACCTTGCTGCTGGCCGCGTCAGCCGTCAAGGTCCTAGGCGTCGACACATTGTTTACTCACCCGGGCACCTACGATGAAGGCGACGAAGCAATCAACAACCCCGTATACGAGGAGGGCGATACTATCCTCATCAATTGGGTGACGGACCTGAAGCAGATCACCGTCTACGTCTTCCAGCGTAACCCCAGCGACTTTTCCGGAACGACGCAGCTGGGAGAATATGTTCGAGGTAGGAGATCGAGGCATCCCAGCAGCAAGTACCATAGGTCTCACAAGAGTAGAAAACGTAACGAGCAAGAGCACTTTCTGGAAAGTCAACCTCGGCGAAGACTCGTTCAACCGCACCGTCCCCAAGGGCGAGATGCCCGTCCTGTACTTTGCCCTGTACAACCCCTCAGACGACGCCGTAAAGATCATCAAGTCGCAAGACTTCAACGTCTCCCTCTCCGATGCCGCCGAGACGTCTTCCACCACGACAAAGGGCTCCGCAGCTTCCACCATCGCCGACGGTCCCGCCAAGACGAGCTCCGAAGCTGACGACGACGGCCTTTCTGCCGGTGCCGGCGCAGGTATCGCGGTCGGTGCGACGCTTGGTGTTCTCGCCCTCGCGGGAATAGGATTCTTCTTCTGGAGGAGAATGAGGAGACCTCAGCCGCAGTATCAACAACCCCAACAGTACCAGCAGTATCAACAATACAACGTCCCACCGCAAGACCCAAACAAACCCCAGATGCCGACCGAGCTGGTTGGTCACTACCAACCTCAACAACAGCAGCAGGGCCACATCTACGAGGCCCCCTAATCCGTGTGATGCGTCTGCAGGAGTAATCGGTAGAAAGGTTTATTGGAAAATAAGGGAGGTTTGGGGATACCCGGAGCAAAACCAAGGTATTTTATTATTTATTTATTTTCTTGTGTATTTTATCTTTTTGTATTAGAGCGTGCGTATGCATTTAGGCCCGACGAGGCTATTCCCATACAATCAAGATTAGCAAATCCTTGTCCTCTGATATATCCGTGAACCGTCGGAACAGCGGCTTTTGGCTCGGGGCTTCCCGTCGATAGGCAGTGGCGAAAACCGCTTTGAAGTGGTCAGGCTGTGAGGGTGTCGCGCAAGATTCTGCGCTAGACAGAAACTATTCCTTCAGCCACTTCTAGACAACTGCGAATATTGCAAGGGAAGTTGATTCGTAGGGACGCGACGGGACCAACCGAGCAGAATCAAGGGCCCAATTAACGGGAATAGCTTGTTTGTGTATATGTCCAAGGGACCAACCATTCTCGGGTTGAAGCTGTGACAGGTCGAATCTTCAAGTTGCATACCAAGTTAACAGCCTGGTAAACAGATATATAACCCTTGCACGGCTCTACCGACATATATACATTCGACCTGCCCAATCTAGATACACCCTGACCAACGGCTTCTTTATCCGTCTCATTACAATCTTTTGGCACTTTCTAGAACGATTAAACTTTTAGTAACTGAAAACTCCACCCACGCCATGATCAAAACAGCAACCATGTCCGCTACCATCGCGTTACCCATCGCTGACGGACCGATAGACCCTGGAGAATCCCCAATTGCACCATAGGCTCGAGCAATTGCGATGCTAATATGAATACGAGCCCCGAGGACATGATATCAACGCGGCCTCTGCTCTCAAGTTCTCTTCAGGCTCGACGACAGCAGCAGCAATTCGGAACCATGACGGCCTTTTTCAAACCGAGCTCAGAGATAGACGTCTCACCAGAGCCGGTACTCAACGATGCGAATGGCGACCTCGTCACCGCGACCGAGGAGCGCAGTCTGCACCGCGGTCTCGCGGAGCGGCATCTCTCAATGCTTGGCATCGCCGGCGCCATCGGGACGGGCCTGTTCCTCGGCCTTGGCGGATCGGTGCAGACGGGCGGTCCCCTCGGTGCTCTCCTCGGCTACGCGACCGTCGGCCTCGTCGTGTGCGCCGTGCAGTTTGCCCTCGGAGAGGTTGCCGCCCTCCTCCCCGTGACGGGTGCGTTTGTCCGGCACGCAGAGTTTTTGGTAGATCCGGCTTGGGGATTCGCAATCGGCTGGAACCTCGTCTACGGAAATATTCTCTCTGTACCTTCTGAGATCACGGCCATTTGCGTGCTGTTCGAGTTCTGGACCGATATCAACCCCTCCGTTTTCATCATCATCTTCATCATCTTAACCGCAGCAGTCGGTCTCGCCTTTATCCGCGTCTTTGGAGAAGTCGAATTCTGGTTCGCTTTACTCAAGATCCTGCTCGTCGTCTTCCTCATCATCTTGGGTCTTGTCATCAACCTCGGAGGAGTTCCAGGAACCCCTCGCATCGGCTTCAGGTACTGGAAGGATCCCGGTCCGTTTGTCGAGCACATCGCCACGGGGAACTGGGGCAAGTTTCTCGGATACTGGTCTGTCATGACGAGCGCCGTCTTCTCGTTTGCGGGTGTAGAGTCCATCGCCATGGCTGCTGCCGAGACGAGGAACCCTGCAAAGGCCATCCCCAAGGCTTGCAAGAATGTCTTTATCCGGATCATCATCTTTTATATCCTAGCCATTCTCATCGTCGGTATGCTGGTTCCGAGCAACGATGAGCGTCTTAACGATTCGTCTGGACAAGCGGCTCAGAGTCCCTTTGTTATCGCCGCGTCTGCAGCCGGTATCCCCGCCATCCCATCCGTCGTCAACGCCGTTGTCATTACCTCTGCCTGGTCAGCGTCGAATCAGAGTCTTCTTGCCGGTACTCGTGTCTTGTATGGTCTTGCCCTTAAGCGTCAGGCACCTCAGATCTTTCTCCGAACGACTTCGTGGGGCACTCCCTACGTGTGTGTGCTCTTCTTTACCGCTTTCATGTTCCTCAGTTTCATGAGTCTCTCGAACGGAGCCATGACAGTCTTTTGGTGGCTTGTAGACTTGACTGCTGCTGGAGTTCTTGTCTCCTGGTCGGCAATCCTCCTGAACCACATCAGATTGCGACTTGCCATGAAGAAGCAGGGTATCCCGATTACCAGCTTGCCTTGGCACAACTCTTGGACTTGTAAGTTGCCGTTATCCAGATACTCAGTCATGAATTCTAACATCAGCAGTCTATTCCTCCATTGTTGCCCTCTGCATGTGCTTAATCATCCTCTTCACTGGCGGCTTCTCAGTCTTTACAAAGGGCAACTGGGACCCTGTTGGCTTTGTGTCATCCTATTTGTGAGTACTGCCTATCCTACTTTACTCAGGACGTTGTTGCTAACAGCCTGACAGAGATATCCCGCTCGTTATAGGTGCATACCTCATCTGGAAGTTTGTCAAGAAAACAAAGATTGTGTCATTATCTGAGATACCCCTTCAAGACGCGATTAAAAAGTCGGAACATGACAGGGCCGCGGAGGTATAGACCCGGTCATGGGAACACCATCCATAGAGTAGAGCATTGCTACAATGAACTAGAAGTTCAAATCACGTCTCGGCCCTAGCTCACCTACAACACGAGTGGGATCTAGGAGTGCTCTCCATCATCTCAACTCCAACCGGCCAGTAGCTCAGCCACATGACTATACCACTTAAACCGATAAAAATACGACTCACTCAACTCACACAAGTATTCTGTGATGACGAAGAGAGATGAGCAGCCCTCGAGAAGCCGCCCCGGTCAAAGATGGTCTCCTCTTGGGCATGCAGGAGTGATGTGAGCTCAGAGTATCAAGGGCCATGTCACTGTCTCGCCTTCTCTTCCCTGCGGCTTATCGACGATGAAATACTATCAGTCCCATTATGCTTCATATATGTCCCATACAATCTTGCTCATCTTGACTTAATAGTCAGGAGGGTAGCAGACAGAGGCGACAATAAGAGATGGAACATGCAAGTCCGTCCCCAAGCCATGGATGTAGGTCACGGAAGCTATCTCAATTAGTTAAAGAATATAAACACTCGACATTATCTCTCTTTGAGGCTATGGAGGCGCCTGTTCTCCAAGACTCTGTCGGAGGGTATGTGATTCCCTCAAGTATCTACATCAAGGAGAGAGGAACAAGGACCATCGCCTCTGTTTAGCATATCCAAGCACCCCGAGTCTCCAATGTTCTCTTTGTTGACACTCTCTTTGAGATGAAACCCAGCATCGCCTTGGGTTGACTCGTGTCCAATTTGTCCAGTTTGTCCAGTTTGTCCAGTTTGTCCAGTTTGTGGTCATTCCACCTCCACGTTGACGTTGCCCTGAATCAGCCTTGGGCAAAGTCCTATAACATGCGCAACAACACCCAGGAGCATTCTTCCCTTCCTTTCCCTCTACGGGGGCCAGAACTCATCCAAACTCGCCATTCACGGGCAGATCTTTAGCTTCATCCATTATACAGCTCGAACCGTACTGCAATTCCAGCACCCCAGCCCGGGGTTGTTCAACCAGTCCTCACATTGTCTGAACTATGCTGCTTGGCCGGCAGTCGAGGACTCCTCTTAACATGAAACCATGCATAATACTCCCAAAGAGGGTTTCAAAGAGCTAAGGTACTTTCATGAAGAATCTCGCAACTTCTTCATGTCACGAAGCACAGGTATCCTGAGATTGATACTCCCTCTGACAACCAACACTATCATCGAATACAACGAGACACTTGTGTCAAACGACGACATGTGTTTCTCAAACACTGCAATCACATGAGAACCAAATACCCATTCATTGAAGAAACCATTTTCCAACTGGTAAAGGTGATTCGGCTTGGTTCAACTTGTCAAACTCTACCCCCTTGACGATGTCGGTTACCATCAACAAGTCAAACACCCAGAAGGATAGCCTGCCCGATGAAAGAAGGGGCATCTTCGAGAGGTCATTCCTCTATAACTCATCATTTGATGAGATCCTGGGGAAATGATTCCCCTGAACCATATCCTTCAGCAGAAGATCCCCCTAGAATAGAGTGTTCCTACGATCTTGGACAAGATCCTCCTTGAATACTGCGTTCAAGATGATATGCCCCCTGAACCCAGTGTCCAATACACATCATGCAACAACAAGCAGACCTCGTGTCAAACCACCAAACACAAAGCTTCTAGGTTTAGAAACACCTTTGATCAAACTTCCCAAAGGTCCCTCACTCTTCGAGAGTTCAGCTTCAGCTCAAAGCCAAAACACACTGCATCCATCACGGCAGTTCCACAATGTTACAACGCTTCATCTCTAACCATAACCTTTTTTTCTCAAACATATGCTACGTCGCATCTGACACCCGGAAATGCTGACCCGGTATCTCGGTCCTGGGAAGAGGCAAGCAAAACACCCTCAAATGTCTAGTTCAAGCCACCCAAAACTCAGCTTTGTAATTGAAGCTCTTCGGAAATAATCATCCATGATAGAATCACGATAAACAAAGAAAAAAAGAACATGACTAGCCAGTGGATTGAGCTTGATGCTATGATGACGCTCTCAATAGTTCAAACGTCACGACCAACAATCTTGTTCTTGACTCGCGCAGCACTAAAATCATCTCCCCCCGCCATGCCGCGATACTCTCCTAGTGAGAAAAAAGCCGCCCCATGCGGCCGGGCTGCCACGCGCAGGGCCGAGAACAGATCCACGGTTTCTCTTCCTCCCCCCACCTACGTCAAGATGGTGTGGTCAAAAGCAATTCTGCGGAATGTTTGTGATATTCGGTGATATTCCTGTTTTTGCTTCTTACCGTTGAGAAAGGCATCAAGGTCTTTGACGTTGTCGTACATTTGAGAAACTCAAGGTTGGTTTTTGACAGCAAGCCCTGTGGCATCATGATTCCCGGCGCCATCCGACCATATTAGTTTAGTCACAGCTCGGACCGAGTCCATGGTAAAAAGGTCCCTTTGCTTTCCGTAGTGTTACGGAACTGGGAAAGTTTGAGAGAAGAGACGGGTCTCAGGGGTGGTGGGCAACACTCATGCTAAACAAAGAAATCTGCGACACTGGGGAGGATGGCACATTCTCTCTCTCAAAGTTCAGCCGCAGAAGGACAAGAACTCCTTGGCAAAAGAAGAAATCTCCCCCAACCCAACTCTCGCTTCCCTTCCCTTTCCCCCTCCGTCAGACCACGGGAGACTGTGCCGCTCACCCACATGCAACGCCCGCCCGCCCGCCGCCCCGAACTGTGATCGGCACGCTCCAGACCACCCCCGGGAGATGAAAATGGGCTGGCGAGATTAGACTCAGAGTTTCTCGCTAAACAAGAGACAGAAAGGACCTCGTGGCACCCCGTGCGGGATGGATGATCGATATTGACAGGCCCGGACATGCGGATTCAATAAAAGTCGCATTCGACTTCAGGAATGCTAGCTATCCGTTGAAAACAGCGTTTTCGAAAGCATTCCAATGTGCTCTCGGGATCAGGTCATTCCATAGAAGAAGCATTTTTCGCTGCAAGTTTCAGCCATGGACGAAACGCTGGTTTCCGTCCATCGTTGCATGTGTGTTGCAGCGGTGAGCCAAGAAGAAGGCGCCTGGCAGTTAGGCTATTCATTTTCTTACTTGTTTTTTCTTCTTTTTCGTAAAGAATCACTAGCTTCTTCTCCAGCAGAGGAATCGTTCCATTGTCTCACAAGCCTTCTTCATACTAGACGTAATCTATCTTGGAGACAACTACAGCAACATCAACGGTCGACGATCCTAACCTCTTGTATATAATTTCGACTGGTCACCTGCAGAAGAGTCGACCTTGCTTGGCTGAGAATAGCTTCTCTTTCCTCAATAAAGACTTATCATTCAATATCACCTTGTCAACACCATCTTGACCTAGTCACCAACACCAGAACCGTCACACTTCCCGTGCAGTCCATCGCCCCAATGATCGTCTCCGTACCATCACGCTACCCTCCTCGAGCCCGCCTCACCTTTTTCACTCTCCCGGCTTCCGGCTCTCCTGATTCGTTTTGAGAGAATCCACTCCTCCATCTTCTTCATTCCAGACACACACACACACAATGCCGTTCGCCCTGCTCCACCCCCTGACCCCATTGGCCGCCACGTTTCCGCCTTGTTTTTGTGACCCTGTCCAACCAATCTCGTGAGCCAAGAAACTTAGCATCTGCAGTAGCCTTTTTTTCCCGCGTTATTATCGCTTTGCTTTTTTTTTTTCTCTCCTCTCTGTGACGGGGGCCAATGCTGCAGATGCCGTAGCGTGACGCACCAGGATGGAGCACACCGTCGAAGATGCCGTGATCCTAGACGATGAGTTCAGGAGTCGTGCATCACTAGATGCATCCTCATCGAGGCGCTACTGGGAAGAAGGTGGTGCTGCCAGTTCCCGCCGCCGGTGATTCCGCGTCTTGGTGTTTCACTCCCCGGGCTGTGTATGTACTGTAGACTTGGTTGAATCTGTGACGCCAACATCGAGGCCTCTGCATCACCGCCATGTACATGTCTGCATGTATCTGTGCCTGTTCACATGAGTCAAGTTTCACCAAGTTCAAGGCCAGCCATTCAAAGTGAGGTATCTCAAAGTCGTTGTTTGTCATTTCATTTGGTTGATCGGCAGATGCACTGTTCTCTGCAGTGCGAGGTGCCGTCTTTCCCTCAGCTCAGCTCAGTAAAACGTATTTGCTTGCTTCTGCGCCATCTTTTGCGCAAGATGCTTTGGCTATCGAGCCATGTTTCCTCTTCTCTAATCTCGATCGACCCTTGCCAGTTTTCTTCTTCCCGTCGCGGAAACGAAAAAGCAAACATAGTCCCATCCCCATTCTCCATCTTCCCCGTCATCAAATAAGAAAAGTGAATGTAGAAAATAAGAAAAAAAGGTATCTTTGATCCAGACCAAGTGAATGTCTCGGCCATTCTTCCGTCTCTATCGAAAGAGGGCGCCTCCATGTGATGAAAGTGGTGAAAATAGTGGTGAGAAATTAGAAAGACATAGTCGTTTCCGTAATCAGGCGTTCGTTGCGTCCCAGGAGGAATATTTTCCAGAAAAAAAGGGCCTTCCCAAGGCAGAAGAGTATAGATCGCCAGGTACAAGACAAACAAAGGTGGAAAGGGGGGAATCAACAACTCCAAGAAATTCTCTTTGCAAAAACAACAGAGTGCCACCCCGTACAAGATTCGCTGCGCCAGACTTTCATGCTTCTACAAGAATTTGACATCTTGCCCCTTCCTCATAAATTTCCTCAAGAAAATACAAAAACTCCTCGCTTTTTCGAAAAGTGTTGAAAATAGACATAGAAAAAATTGTAAACCAAACAAGATCTGGTGTCCAAAAGATACAGGGTCGAAAAGAACCAGTCCCGGACTCTCATTTCGTTGGGTCGTTAAAACGTTGTTTTTTGGTTGGCGTAATCCTTGCACGGCTTTTGGGGGTGTTTTTTTGGTGCATCCAAGTATGTAAAGGAGTCCCTGGGGATGGTAATGTGTTGCCAAGGGTCGATATTAAATGTCGAGTAATGTCCAAGGGAACCAGAAGAATCAAACAAGGGGGGTCCGGGGCTTGTTGGTGTTGGGCCTCGGGGGGTATCTCATCCAGTTTGTGTAAGGGGCGGCTGCTTGGATGCTCAGTCAGACAAAATTATTGTCTTGGTGACGAGATCTAATAGCAGCCTTGGAACGTAGGCATAAAGGGGACCTGCTGGTGGAAGGGTATGTGGTGCTGCAGGATGGGCACATGTTGAACGTATTTTACCATATCCCAGATAGGGAAGTAGGATTTGTGTTGTTGGCAAGGAGCCTGGATAGGAACGGGAGCCTGAATAGGTACAGGAACCGGTTGGCAGAGCATGGGTTGAGGGGGAACGGCCACTGGTACCTGCACGGGGATGGGGACTGGCCCAGAGTACTTCTGGGGCACAAACTCCTGGCTGTGGTAGATGAGCTGGTGTTCCTTGGGCTCCTCGGGGTCGAAAGCGTGGGGTGCATACTCCGGAGGAGTCTGCGGCATCTGGCGTTCCTGGTCAAAGTCATCGTCCAGGTCGTCAATGGTAGAGCCGCTCGATGTGAGCGAGCCCTCATCGTCAGAGGAAGCCGGCGACAGAGGCGAGTCGTAGTCGTAGTCGTCGATGATGGCATCCTCGGTAGAAACGTATTGGGTGGTGTGGTCTGGCGAGGCCGGTGGTGTCGGGAGTGAGGCGACGGTCGGCATGGTAAACCTAGAGCAGGCCATGATCCTGGTTCGGAGCTCGTTGAGAGTGATCCGCTGCTCAGGGTTGGGTTCGAAGATCCGTCCCAGAATTTCGTTCAGTTCATCCGAGAGTGGGAGGATCGTCTTCAGGAAGTCCTTGGATCCGGCATAGGCCCGGTAGGTGGAGTCCTGGAAGGAAGCTTGTTTCCATGGGTTGCGTCCGCAGGTGAGGTTGACGAGGATAACTCCAAGGCTCCAGACATCATTGGGGGCGCACATGTAGTAGGGCTTCCTAGCAGAGGGGTCCAGGCATTCTGAAGGAGGGGAAGGAATGTTAGTTGTCTGAAAGGTGGAAAGGGAAGGGGGTCAAGGGTCAATCAGTTCGAAGGGGAGGAGAGATATGTACCTGGACTCATGTAGAATGTTGAACCGCATCCGTAGTCCTCGGATCGATCATCTGAAGTGGCAAGGCCAAAGTCGGCCAGCTTGACAGTGTCACCACGGTCTGTTACCAAGATGTTCTCCGGCTTGAGGTCCCGATGGTAGATTCCCAGGTTGTGGCAGTGCTCCACGGCATCCAGGATCTGGAGGAAAATGTTCCTGGACAGTTCATCCTTACCAACATATTGACCACGTTCAGTAATATTCAGGAAGAGATCACCCTCAGGGCAATACTCGAGAATAACGTAGATGCAGTCGGGATCATTCACAATCTTGAGCATCTGCACCACGTTGGCGTGGTTGGATGCCTTCCAGTGAAGACGGATCTCTCGTTGTTGGTAGGCAAACTGGCGGGGCTCCAATTGGGTTCCATCGGCGTTGAACTTGCTGAGGCACTTGACGGCGTATTTACCTCCAGTCTTGAGGTCGACAGCGAGGTAGACAACGCCATAAGCGCCAGTTCCCAGGATCTCAGTCAGCTGCAGAGTGCCCTCGAGCACCCTGCCTAGCCTCTCCTCCGGAGCAAGTGGGCGTGTCGGGTAGTGTCGAGGCACGGCAAAGGGTTGTTGGATGTTGCACTTGGGGTTGTCGAAACCAGGCGACGCCGGAGGGGTTTGGTAACCGAAGATGGCATGGTGCTGCATTGTTATCTGTTGATATCTACCAAGTCCTAGAACTGGGGAGTGGTGGTCCTGGGGCCAGAGATATATCCAAACGGGAGAGAGACAGAGAGAAAAGGAAAAAGCATAAAAGAGGATTCTCCAACGGCCAGAAAAGGATCCTGATCCAAAGTCCAACGGGTTGAGTTTAGCTCCTGCGGGTTGTTGAAGGTTGTTGTTGTTGCGTGGTGGTTGTCGTGGGTTGTCCCGATGGCCGAATCAACGGGTCGAGATAGGCAAGGAGGCAAAAGAGGTGTTGAGTCTTTGGCCTGTCGCCTTCCAAGGAAAGTCGGTAGGTTGTCGTGGGAGGATGGTAGAGGTATGAGTTGACGGGACCGAGGAGGGCGACAAGAGGACCTAGTGGTCACGTCTGCGAGAGCAGGGCCGGTGATGGAAGAAGGAAGTCGGAAGGAATGTCGTGAAAGTGGTGATGGAGGTTCCCTTCTCAAGCTAGATCCGGGAAGAGGCCAGTATAACAGCTCGCGCAGGATGAACGAGGCGGACGAGCGACACACACCAGGACAGAGTACGTACCCAGCCGCAAGCCTCAGGCTTGGGATTGCGTGGATCACCCACACACCAAGGGGGGTCCACCGGCTTCATCAGACCCTGGTCGGCTTGGAGAGATTAATGACATGGGGCCCTGTCTTGGCCTCGTTGTGCGTTAATGCTCGCTCTGCTCCGTCTATTCTTGTCGAGCGAGGCGTGGAGCCGGAGGGGGGCGCCATGTACTGCTTCAAGGTTCGCCTGGGATGCGGCGTGCTGGGGCGTCGACTAGCTCGACAGGGATGGCGCCTTGGTGACGCTGAGCAATATACGAAGAGGCAAGGATCGTTAGCTCTGACACAACGAAATAAAGTGGTCCGCTGTGTGGTCCTCTGTGTCACTGCCTCCCCAGAGGCCAGGCCTCCTCTCATGCTGCCCCCCTCTCTCGGGCTCTCAGCACTAACGCCATCCATCGGCCCACTGCCAGGCCACCCATCCTCGTCCAGTCAGAGGCATCGATGGGGCTGCTTTTGCTTGTGCTGGCTGGCAGATCGCTGGCGACCTGCCTGGGCGGAGTGGTCGGGTGCGTGTGCATGTTTGTGTGCACTGAGCTCTGTGGGAGCCCATCCGTCGGCACGCTCTGTGTGCGCTGTGTGCTCTGCTGACACCCCTTCCCTCTCACTGTCTCCCCAGTGAGTGCCTGTGTTGCGTGTCCTTTCACTGTTCCCCCCCTGTTCCCCTCTTCCCTCTCCACCGTCGGGCGAATCGTCATAATCGACAGCCCCGTGACGGATCACAGTTTGGCTCAGCAGCCCGCACCCGCACCCGCCCAGCTTCAGACTTTGCCTCCGTCTGTGACTGACCTGTCCGCCCCGGCCGGCGCGGCGAAGGACGAGGCGAAGGAGGCGGCAGAGAGGAGATCCTCCTCGGGGGCCGGCGTTGGACGAGACGAGACACACACGTTCGTTCTTTGTCTTTGATGGCCGCACACAGAGTTTGGGTGGAGTCAAGTCCGGCGGTGCTTTCGTTTCGTACCTACACATGCTTTTTGCCCGACCACTGGTCTGCCTCTCGCAGCTGGAACGGAGCTGCAAACCTTGGCTGGAATCCTCGATCGAACAGAAGGAAACCGGCCGTGCAGCGAGCGATTGGCTCGTGGCAATCACAGGCAGGCGTCTGTGGCGCTTCGCCGACGTGTTTGCGGAAAGGAATGCATGAAGTCATGGAGTTGGGGACCATGCTGAGACCCTTCTGCATCTTTTCTGCGTGCAGTGCAGCATTCGTGCCTCAGGATGTTATCGAGCGCTCCTCTGTTTGGCTTGTTCGATCCAACCAGCCTCTCTCCTGCTGCACAAAGTGCCTCGTCGAGTCGCCCGCAAGGGGGGGCTGAAAGGTGAACTGGCACCACTGCTGCAGCTGCCGATCACTACGGCAAATGGGCCGCCCATCCAGCGAGCACCAACGAGACGACGACGGGTCGGCAGCATGCATCTCTGTTCTGGGGCTAGAGCGCCTGCTGTAGGCGGATAGGCGCTGGCCAGGTCTGGGTGTCAAATGTGTGCTCGTCTTGTCTTACTCTGGCACGCGGTCTGAGGAAAAGAAGAGACACCAGTACAAAGGTATCGCTGTATGCCTGCCTCAAACAAGCCCTGTTCATCATAAAGAATCTCGAGTAATTTCTAGAGCATTTGTCGAGTGCTGGTCTTTGTAGTTGTAATCTTTTTCTGACTTTTCTTTTATATTTCAGGCATATTTCGTCGTAAAGTTGGTGTAGTTGGGATGAGTTCGAGGTACTCTGCCCTTTGGTGTCTCATTTTTTCTTGTACCGTATGTCTGGCCTCGTTCAGGTGCAAGTTGTGCAGGGCACAGCCAGACAGATCGACATGTCAAGAAAGCATCTGAGTGGCTGGATCCCGCACCCAGTTCGTTTTTCAGGTTGAGTTGGTTCAACCAGTGCCGGGCCAGCTTTGAGCTGTGATTGGTGCACGCCGGAGATGATATCTAACTGCGATGTGTATCATTTCGCCTTTGTCGAGGCTGACAAGGAAGGATTTGCGCCTCTGTGAAGCAACTGTACGTTTCACTCGTAAGCGAAGCCGTGTTTGTGTGTTGTGAGTCTGCTCTGCGTTGTAGGCGGCAACGTGAGGCTGTCCAAGACCCAGCACAGAGATTCTCATCAATCAAGCAGACGCCTGTGGAAAGAACGATATGTAGCCCTTGTCTAACACTGGAGCGAGGCCAGCCATCCATCTGGTATCCATATGGCTTGTCTCTGCACGTATCCTTCTGACGGCGTTTCCTCAGAAGGCCTCAAACGTGGTGTCAAGTCATTGCTGAAGGGAAACGGTGGCAGGGCAGGCCGACCCGGACGGCTACTGGACGCATGCCGGCATGGGCGACGCAGACCCTGGACCATGGGATTGCTCGAAGCAGACGGGTGCAGAACTGGTATTGTTCTGATTGGGGTGACCATCCCGGGGTCCAACATGCCGACAACCCTGCCACGACAGCATCCAGTACAACCCCAGCGGTCCCAGAACTCTTGTCGACGATGCATCTCACCGCGAGGGCGAGGCCGTGTGTGTGTGTCTGTGCCCCCTGTTTGCGAGAGCTGCGTGTGAGCGTGGACAGTCGACGTGCCCCTTGGACAGGCCACGACAGGCCACGACGGGCCGGGTGGGACAAGTGAGGCTGTCAACAAGAAACGGGTTGCAGAGGAGGCGTCCAATCATGGGCGGTCCTAGACAGAGGGAATGCGCCCGTCGTCCACTTTGCTGTCACGCTGCAATCTGGTCGCCCGTTGGAGGCATGGACATGATCCTGATCCTGATGCTAATTCTGATGATGGGTTGAGGGCGAGGATGAATCAATGTGTTGCTTGTTGTTGGTTCATTCACCTGCCCTTTGCCGGGAGATGCCTCGCCTCCACGCGCATTCCATGACGGCTGGAGCCCTAGATGCGAGCCTTGACAGTTGGGGGCCGAGTTGAACTCACAGGGCATGCCAGTTGGAGCGTGTCTGTTATTGACATTCGCTCTGTCCTCACGAGCAACTGACTCTGCCTGTTGTTTCTGCTTCATCCGTCGGCCTCAGCCACGTATGTATTCTGCCGCGTGATGGATGTTATGACATTGAAAAGACGTGTTGGCAAAGGTCATGTTGGGTGAAGCTCTCATTGTCGTCCTTCTCGAGCCTTGTCTCACTCGTGCCGCTACCCTATTCCATGTCAAAAGCCGCTGTCAACAGCGAGATCCCCCGGAATACCCCATCTCGCCCACTGAACTGTCGCTAAAAACGGGGACGAGACAATGTCCCATTACTGGCAGATGCCAGACAGACGCTGGGGAACGGGTCATGATGCGAGAAATGCATGTCGCTGGGCTGCGATGGGGGAGAGAGTCCCCTGGTCTCAGCGATAACCTGGCATGTCTTGCGCCTGGAGAAAAGGGCGGTCTGGCTTGTCTCGCTGCTGTTGCTCAACTTGACCGTGATGTTCAAGATGCCCATGCATGGATGGCATGTCAAATCACGGGTGGGTCTAGGCCGCGTTGAGACTAGCGTCAAGATCTCGTTCTCCCTTCCTTCCAGCTGTCTTGCTTGAGCTTCGTGTTCGCAACAACACAGACCAGACCAGCGAATAAACAATAGTTTCAAGAGGAACCTCCACCTGACGAGCATCGATACAGAATGGAGAACGGTTGACGGCAAGTCGCTTGATCCCTACAGTACGAATGCAGCCAGGCCAGGTCGTGCCTTGGGTGCCATGCGATGGCGCCCCCCATGGCGCTGCTGTCCAGCAGGGATGTCCCCTGGAATCGACCCATTCTCGCCGCCCTTGCCAACGCTTTTCCAGGGCGCGAGGCAGATGAGCGAGCACTGATTCCTCTGATGCCAGAGTGCCTCACTAAGGAACCCGTCTCGAATCTCCCCCAAGCGGCCAGTCTGGGGCGTCGATCATACACTCTAGCTGAGGCACGGCGCTCGCTCCAGACATTGCTCAGGACTGTCAGGAGGATCCATTTCACACTTCCCGCCTTTGACGATGGATACTACGTACTCTACAGTGTTCCCGACACTTATCACACCCGCTAAGCAAATCGACGAGGTCCAAGCAGCCCGCCAAACACGGGACAGATTCATCCTGTTCATGCATGAGCTGATTCTGGGCAACTGGCTCTGACCGAAACCTGCTCTCCGTGACTTGACCGGCGGTGACCGTCACGGCTCTCACCTTTCTCCTGCACGGGAAGCACATCGAGCCGTTCTGATTCGACATGGACGCCCGTAATGCTTGGCCGATCCATCGGGGGCCGAAACCAGACTTGTCGACGTGCAACTATTGGCCGTGACTCGCATCAAGGACATGACAACTCGGGATAGTCGTTGATGATCCATGAAGAGGTGCAGATGCAAGCTTTCGAGCTGATGGCATATCGGTCCAATAGGAAATATCCTCAACCTTGCCGTCACGCACTCACTTACAAGACGCACAACCATCGAGCTCCGAGTCATGATCGTGCGTCAATGCCCGCAGTGTGAGCAGCGAAAGACGTCAGCCGGCACTGGGGAAGCACCGTCCGCACGGCACAAGACTCAAGCCTCAACTGCTCGATCGGGAGATGGTCAGAGAAAACAGGCACGGCGATGGACAGCGTCGCAGAGCGCACCACCACGTCCGCGCCAGGGCCACATCCCCGGAGCCATGGCTGCGGTTGTTGAGTTATCACCAAGGCAGGGCTCCAATAGGGAGCAGAGACTGCTAGTATGACACCTGCTTTGAACACAGAATCGCCTGCTCCCCCCCGACCATTAGGCGTTTCTAGCCAGATCAAGCGATCCTTGCGTCTCGGCTGGGGATCTTGCAGAGGAAACAACCCGTAGTCATTGAGCTTGGACTTGTCAGTGGTCCGAGAGGAGCAGGCAGGAATCCAGACTCGGCAGCAACAGGCTCACCGTCTTGTTCTGTCTCGGTCACTTCATGCACCTGGATCGAGAGGGCAACCTTCTTGCATCTAATTCGCCCACCGTCTTAAACGTCGAACGCAACAGCTGGGATGTCCCGGGACGTTTCGAGATGGGCCGATCGAGGTCGATGGCAGAGCAGATTCACCGCCAAAGGCAGGATGTCCGGGGCCTTCCTTACGTAGCGGTTCGACGCAAGGGAGGACAATGCAACGGCGATTGGAGAGCCAGGGACATGATACTACGCCATCACGGGACGATGGAGCCACGGCGGCATGCGGAACCCCGCTGCCAGCCAGAGTCAAACCAAGCCAAACCGTTGTCTGGCTCTGGCTCTGGCTCTGGCTCAGCGCAGATCTCGCTCGCCCGCTATCAATCTCATTTGGCGTTTCGCCACTTGACGGCATGTCATGGCGGCGGACGGCGATCAGCCATGGCTCGCTTGACCGTGGACCACATGTTCGTCGCATGGACTCTGGGCGTTGTGGTCCCCTACGCAGAAAACGCACTCGCCGTGGCCGAAGTCTAAATCAGCCAGGCAGGCGCAGAGTCGAGACCCCTCAACGGCGCAGGAGGCGAATCGGGCTGCCTGGATTGAGGACTAAGCAGTGGCCAGGCCGGTGTGGTAGGGGCGGCGACGATTGGATTGGGTGGTGTAGAACTGGCGGGATGACATCCGCGGCGCCTCGAGGGCTCCAACTAACGGGCGGGACAGTGTGTGTGGTGGTGGATGGATGATTTGCATCGAGAGCTTTCTTCAGCCGGAGATCTCTTGGTTCCTTCTTGGACAAGGTGGTTGGTTGGGACGTCTACGGCATCAGATTCGTGGGACGATCCAAGCAGGCTCAACGTCACTTCGACTCTCCTTTGCCCTTCCTAGATGTCAAACCACCGTCTCAGCCTCAGGGATCCGGGGGACCAAGTACCGACAATAGCCTGCGCCCGGGACATGGGCATGGAGGGAGTGTCATGTGTTTCCACGCGAGCGCAGAGTCTGCCCGGGCACGAGGACGGCAGACACATTCGGCCGTCTCCTGATCCGTCACCCGGTGTTGCTGCAGCAAGTGGAGATGCCGTCACGGAGCGGGGCCGGGCAGGACACGGAGGCCGGGTGACGGCTACCCTGTACGGACAACTCGATGATGTTGGATGGGCCTTTACTGACTGGTTAGGCCTAGGAGCCGGAGTTCTACTACCGTTGAGCTTGAGATCACGATATGAGTGACAAGACCAGTTCTACAGTGGATCAACTCGCCTTGAGTTCTTTTTTGATCGGCTATTCAGACGTGTGAGACACTCAACAAAATCGTGAATAACATCACGATCCCGGGACTGACCCAGCACATTCAAACATCGGAGCCAACCAGAGTCGAAACTACCCTACTTCATCCACCAGTGAGCGACTGCGGACAAACTCAATGTCAAACACCAAGGACCCAAAGGTCGTCATGGCATAGCACGCCCGAGACAAGACGAAACCACCAAGGCGAGGAGGGCGCACACGACAGCATGATCGCCAAACCAAGTCATGATGAACCTGGTTCCTGGAAAGGGTTCAGGCCTCGCTGGACGAGCAGGCACCCCAGCGAACCAATGCCCTCAGTGACGCCGATCCTGACGACACACAGAGACCTCCCCAGTCAAGTCGTCCATATCATCCGATCGCTTCCCTTTGCCACGCCCGTCATCAATGTCTTGCCCTGCCTCGCACGTATCGCCCACAGGCCCCTTCGTCCCGCCCCCTGCCTCTCGAACAATTCCCCCAGGGCTTCCATCTCACTCTCACCGTTCCTGCTGCGCCCAATTGAGGATCCCTCTATCGCAGCCCAACAAGTGAGGCTGAGACTAAACTAAGCGACCGAGCGACCCCCCGTTCTTTGCTTTTTCCCTCGTTCGAACTCCACCTGCTGGGTCCGGGATGACACGGACGGGTCAAAAGTTGCTCGTGCTGGGGGATGATCCATGGAGCAAGCAGGCAAGGCAAGCCCTGGCGCTGTGATGTGATCGTCCGCCCTGGGGAGAACCCAAGGTTCGCAATTTCAATCTGACGGGGGTCGCCGCAAGTTGCAGGATTGTTACAGGTGTGTATGAGACGCGATGTTGCTCATTACCACCTGCTTACCAACAGTAACAACGGGCGCTCTGGATGAGAAGACACACACAAATCGTCTGCACATCATCACCTCGAGCAAGAAAAGAAAGAGAAAAAGAGAAAACCCCACATTTCCGGCTTCACCTTGTGGTTGGCGCGATTGCTTGCCAGCATAGCACATTCAAGGTGGACCGTCCAACCCGCGAGGGTAATATCGCCGTGCAGGACCTGAAGATCGCTGCAAAATGAACAAGCCAAGTCTCTTCGCCCTGACGATTGGTAGTCTCTCATGACGTGAACTTTCTTGCTCGTTCAATATTAAGGGATTGATCGCCAACGCTTTCTCGTGTTGCGCAGGACGAGATCTTCATGGAGGTTGACCTCATCATCGACAACTGGTCCATGACATGACACACAATGATGGGCAATTCAAACCTGGATCCTCATGTCACACCCGTCAATCTCTTTTTTTGATAGCCGGGCCTTGCCTTGCAATTCCACCGACGACATACGTGTCCCGGTTCTCATCGCTTGTCCACCCGTGACACAGGTTCGCCGCGTCCTCTCCGAGACAGCAGGGCTACACTGCCGTGCCTCCCTCTAAAGCTGTCGTCCAACGGCGGATCCTGAGGAATACAGGATCACACAGCGGTTCAAGATCTCGTCTCGTGCAACAGTGACTCCCCCGTGTGGCAAAACGTCCAAACATCAAAAAAGGTCCCTCCTTATTGATCATCGCCACGTTACGCCCCCCGGTTCTTGCATCCCCATCATCACCAGGCGCGCGGCTAGAGGCACTTCTGACTCTCCTTCACATGTCCACACGTCGAAGGCAACAGGGAAATTATCTCTCTCTCGCCCGGCTTTGCAGCCAACGTCTCGGCGTAGACCAACGCTCGTCTGCCTTGTCTGCCTATTCCCCACGCTCACGAGAGGAAAGGCCAAGGCAACCGCGCCACCCCGTTCCTGGATGCCTTTTTTCTTTTTCTTGTTCTCAACCAACGGGTTTTCCTCCGTAGAAGCCGGGCGTTCGGACGTGCCGGGGGCGTGTTGTGAGGCTGACCCGACTGTTTGATATTCAATCGCCGATTCAGACCAAGACAATATGAGATCAATGGCCGTCCCTTGCCGTGAACCACCAACACACAGATCAACTCGAGAGATCATGTGGACAGACCTTTGCACATTCTAGCCTGCTTCCAGGTCTAGAACCTCCCTTCGGTTCAACTGCAAGACATGAAGCAAAATATGTGAGACATAACGAGGCATGACATAAACGGCGGTGACACTTTTCAAAGAGCACTGACCAAGTTTGTAACCATTCACTTGTGAATCAAAGAGCCTCCCTTTGTTCGTCTAATATTCTAACCAAGTCTACCCACCCAGTCTTTGTTTTCCTACGATCCACATGTTTTACAATCGACTTCTCCAAAACAAACCATCGTCATTCACGGTCCCCTATCTGCTTCACCGCCGTACATGCCCCGCTCGCGAGGTAAAGAAGGGATGGCGTAGCGCATCCGCAGGTTTGATCCTCTTGTCCGGGTTGAGCGTGAGACAGTGCTCGAGGAGGTCGATGAAATGGTTCAGATCCCTAGTCTCGGCGTCGTTCATCCCTCCCGAGGCGGCCATGAGCCTTGTCCGTAGGTCGCGTGTGGGTTTCACCACAGCCATGGTCCGAACGGTAGTCTGTAAGCGCGACATATGTTAGCCTACTCAACAACAACAACAACAAGCTTTCTAAATCGAGAAGTGACAGGAACCATGCTGATGGGAATGGGGACAATGGCTGAGCGCTTGGACTGAACCTTGGCAGCCGTTGAAACCTGCATGCAAGGGATGGAATGCTCATCGTGGCTGACGCTGAGAGGAAGTCTGATGTACCGAGACAAGAGGCTGACGATGCATGCGGCCGGATCAGAGACCTCGAAAGGATCACGATGCGTCCTGTCAACATGGCCAGCCATCTCATCTCGTCCCATCCACCCTTGACAATAGTCACAGCCCGCAAGGAGTTCTAGATCCTAGATCCAACAACCTCAATGTCTCGATCCATCGACCGTTGGATGGATGGCTGACCAAGACTCATGGTGACGCTTCCCCACACGGACTGGGCGCTTCCGACTGCAGGGGAGCCAAGCGCTTACGACCACAGAGCCCCATAGCAAACGGCCCCCAAGCATGGATGCAAAAATAGAAGAGAGACATTGCGTGTAAAAGACATGGCCGCTTCAAGCATGGCCTAGTGGCGCTTGGGAATGGAGGCAAGGGGGGGTAGGAATGGCAAAAACAACAACATGCGTGCATGCATGGGAGTGAATGAAAATCATAACATACCTTTCCGAGAACCTTGTCACGCTCGACGCTGATGAATTGGCCCTTGTCGTCGAAATGAACACCTGACAGTTGACCTCGCTTGAACAGTTTCGGCGTGAACCTGCCTCGAATCTCCATTATGGCCTTGAGCATCTGGTTGTTGCTGTCTCCGGTGAACAGGATCTTGCCTGTGTACAACTCGTATAGCGTGCAACCGATAGACCACATGTCGACCGAGTAGTCGTAAGGGATTCCCAGAATAATCTCTGGCGCTCGATAGAAACGACTGACAAGGTATGGCGTAATGTCCATATGCGCCGTTGCTGCGTCAGACTTGTCGATGGCTGTTCCCAAGTCACAGATCTTGAGCACGTTGCGGCTCTCATTCACCTACTCAAATCAGCATCATGTCCACTGAAACTAGTCAGGATAACTTACCAGAATGTTGTCGGGCTTGAGATCAGCATGGATGATGCTGCACTTCCGCATATGTGCCAGAGCAACAAAGATCTGGTACGCATACGCTCGCGTCGCCCCGAGGTTGATGCCCACGTTGTTTCCAAACTTGCGCAGCACTTCTCGCAGGTTCATGCTCAAGTTCTCAAACACCATGCACAGATGTCCCTTGTAGTCGAACTGGCGCTCAAACTTGATGATGTGCTTTCGGTTCTCAGGATCGGCGTCGTTGAGCTTCTCGAGGATGGCAATCTCAGTGTAGCCTCCCTTTCGGAGGGCGTCGTTGTTGCGCATCATCTTGATGGCGACAAGCTGCTTCGTGGTAATGTCGACAGCCCGGGCCACGCCCGAGAACATGCCCCTTCCTAGTGCAGATTGAATCTGATATCGACCGTTCAGGACCTCACCGATACGAATCTTGTAATATCCGTCCTTGTCGTCGCCTTCGAGAATACCTCCCTTGACAACAGCCTGAACATCAGGAGCTGCACCATCGCCCTGTGCGGGTGCCAGAGGCTCCACGGGCTTTGTTGCGTACTTGTCCTCGTCAAAGTCTTCGGCAAACATGTCGAAGTCGCCGTCATCGTCTTCATCGGTAGCCTTTTCAGATGGCTTTTCCTGGACTTCTTGTGGTTGTTCGGCTGCAATAGGATGATGCTCACCATGAAGTACGACGTGTCCATGTTTAAGTTCACCTCGTCGTTCATCCTCTTGCATGTCCCCAGTTGGGTCATAATCGGCCGCAGAGGGACCGTCCTCGTCATCTAGTTGGGCCTTTCCATGAGTGTTCATCAACTCCTTGTCATCGAGGAGGTTGATACCGCCGGGTGATGGCTCATCGTGAGATCCGGGTGAGCGCGGTGACGCTAGGTCTGTAACATTGGTTAGTCGAATTCCCCTACTGCAACATGTTGACATACTCGATCGGGGAGTGCGAGGACTGGCAAGCTCTGACTGCGTTCTCATGGGCGTGTCGGGCAAAGTCGATGCGGGTGATGATGCGCGGGCCTTATTCGCCGCAGCACCCACGGCATGAAGGAGAAGAGGAGTCGCCGAGCTGGACTTGGCCAGGATCTCCTCTCGCCGTTTGCGTCGTCGCTCGATCTCGGCCTCTTCGTCAATGGGCTCAGGCTCCTCGTAGTCAGGCTCAGGTTCCGGTTCGGGCTTCCGTTCGGGTTTCGGCTGAGCCAGGGGTTGCCTATTCGCAAGGTTGGCACCGTGCTGTGACTCGGACAGCACTTCAACGCACCTCTGGGAATTCCGGGAGGGGCCATTTCCATTTGAAAGGCCTTTGTCTGGTTTAGCATCGTGTCGCTGGGCGCGTGAAACCTCTCCTACAGTCGTCCTCTTGGACACAGAACCGCCATTCCGCGGGCCGCGGTCATCATCATACTTGAGCTCTCCGGATGCGTCGTCTCGACGATCGTACTGGCCTTCTCTCACGAAGCGGTCGAACCTGCCCCTGTCGGCGCGGCGGGATCTATGGGGAGAACGACTCCTGTTTCGCGGGCGCTTGTTCGCATACCAGTCCCGATCCTTGTCACGATAGTGATCTCGTTCCCGACTCCGGTCGCGGCCATCGTAGCTGTAATTGGATGCGCGTGATGCAGGTCGGTCGAGGTCGTCGTACAGGCCGCGAGGCCTTCGATTATCGTCGCGTCGAGAATCCTCGTAGTGAGAGCGATAGTGTCCCGAGTCATGCCTCGAACCGTAGTAGTCTCGGTCCCTCTCCCTTTCCCTGTCGTCGTGTGGTCGCTTGGAACCACGGGGCGAGTTGCTTCGTCGCGGGGTGTTGCTTTGCCTAGAAGCCGAGTCGTGGTCCGGAGTCGAAAGTCTACTTTTTTGTCTGTCTTGACGGTCAACACTGCTTCGTCCAGTGTGCTGCAGTGAAGTTGCCTTCAAATCTTCAGCGCCATTCTCGATGATCTCGCCTTCATCCGAACTCGACGCCATGATGCTGAGTTTCGGCTGTTGGAACAGAGACGAGCAGAGCAGCAGAACAGTGTCAGCGAAGAGGACTGAGAAGAGCACAGTGCAATGGGAAAAGAGCCCAACCGGATCAGTAGGTAGTGACTCGTACAGGCTCAATATCGTTGGGGGTGGCTTGAGGGGGGAAATGGAGCCGGAGCGTAGTCCAGACGAGAAGCGACTGAGTATATAGGATCTGGTGGTATGAAGCTCCTCTTCTGAATGAGGGCTATCGGATCGGATCAGGTGATGTGAAGCCTGGGATGATTGTACCGTATCGTTAGACCTGGGATATGTTGCTCAACATCTCCAGACTTTGACGTAACTACGTAGTTGTCTGTGACTGCCCGTTTGAAGGCTAAAAATGTGGAGGAAAATGCCCAAGCAGGTGTTGAGATTAGGTAAGCCCCGAGAGGCTCTTATCGAGGGTTCAGGCTACCTTAGGTGCTTGTCCCCCGCGCTTAGTGGGCTCACCGCTGGAGGCCCGAAGGATGAAGGCCGGACCTGGCCTGGGCTGGCCTGGTCCAGGCGCTGGCTGAGCGAGCGAGTAAGCGGGAGGCAACTTTTCTCGCTCCCGTCTCGCGACATTCAACTTGAACTTTACCACCGCAACTCAACTTTCTCGTCTTTATTCTCACAAGTTTCGCATCTTCTTCTACATACATCAAAATGGGCGGCGCTAACCGAGAAGGTCAGTTCCTCTCCTCCAGATCCCTCTCCTCAACCCCCCAAGATCGCAGAGCTGACCCCTCCGAATCATCACAGGCGGCAAGGTCAAGCCCTTGAAGCAGGCCAAGAAGGCCCAGAAGGACCTCGACGACGACGACAAGGCTTTCCTCGAGAAGAAGCGCGCTGGTACGAGACCTCCCCCGAACTCTGCGAATGCGCTGCAAGAAGACCTCCACTGACAACAATGCCAACAGACGAGAAGGCCCGTAAGGAGCTTGCAGCCAAGGCTGGCGGCAAGAAGGGTCCCCTCAACACCGGTGGCCAGGGTATCAAGAAGAGCGGCAAGAAATAAGCATCTCGTTAAACTGAACACGAGACCGAGCGTCGTTGGGTACTCATTGGCTTGAGAGAAGAGCATTTCACCAGCCGGCTTTGTTTTGGAGTTTTAGAACATTTGGCGCCTGCGTGCTGAACGATACACCTTGCGCGATGGCTAACGAGAGAAATGAATTCTATGCTGACAACCTACGCAAGACTGACATCTTTAGTTTGACTGTTTTCCTGTGAATGTTTCTGCTCGTATAGTTTGATTGCTGCGGTCAAGAGTCTCCTACTTTTGACCCCTGTATTAGTGCTCAAACCGCTCAAATGCTCCAACTGACGTGTCGCTCTTAAACTTCCAATACTCTTTAAACAAACCCTCATATCTTGCATCTTGAAAATCAGGGTCTTGAATGACGAGAGTGGGCCTTCTACGACGATTCTAGACGTCTTCTTCCACGTCAGACTAGCCTCGGAAGCACGTTGCGCGTTCTTTCTTTTCCCATGTGCTCGTCCCAACAAATCCACCCCCTGGTCAACAAACACAACAAGAAAAGGCGGCTCCATCTTGAGGCGACAAGGTGGGAACTCGTCGTGTATAAGTAAAGAGCTGCGTCCTTCATAATCGTTAGTATTTGGACCATCTCCCTCATAGTTAAAGCCCCACGGTACCTTGCATAAAAAGTCTGGATAGCTTCATCATGACGGACAACACCGAACCCTCCGGCGTTCGCAACCGGCGCCCATCTTCAGCAGACTCCCTGCTATCCGCTGCTAAGAGCTTCGAGTCCAAGCTTGAGCACTCTCTTCTCATCCTTTGGGATGACCTCCCCGCCTGGCGTCGCGACAACGCCTTCATCCTCTCGGGCTACCGGCAGTCCCGCGGGTCCTACACGCATTCGCTGCGTTCCCTCTTCTACCTCCACAACGAGTCCGTCAACATCTGGTCGCACCTCCTCGGGGCCGCGGTGGCACTCATAGGCGCGGCGTATGTGGACCGAGTGGTCCGTCCGCGGTATGCGACCGCCAACATCACCGATGTGGCCGTCTTTGCGTGCTTCTTTGGAGGAGCCGTGGTGTGTCTGGGAATGAGCGCTACTTTTCATACCTTGTCGAATCATAGCGAGACTGTGGCAAAATGGGGAAACAAGTTGGATTACACGGGAATCGTGGCTTTGATCGTGGGGAGTTATGTTCCTGCGCTCTACTATGGATTCTTCTGTCATCCCTATCTGACGAGGGCGTATCTTTCTTTGGTAAGTGGACCTTGCTGCCCTGATGGGCCAACGTTGCTGATGGGACTAGATTTGTATTCTTGGACTTGGCTGTGCTATTGTGTCGTGGGTTGAGCGTTTCCGTACCCCTAGATGGAGGCCCTATCGAACCATGATGTTTGTTGGCCTCGGTCTGTCAGGTGTCGTCCCCATCATCCAAGGTGCTTTCATCTATGGCATCCAGGGCCTTGAGGACCGTATGAGCCTTAGCTGGACCGCCCTGCATGGTGCTATGTACATCTTTGGCGCCTTCCTCTATGCGGTATGTCTGCTCATATGTTGAGTATACAGTTGACTAACTCTGATTAGACTCGCTGGCCCGAGAGAACCGCCCCCGGAATGTTTGATATCTGGGGAAGCTCGCATCAGATCTTCCACGTCTTTGTCATCCTTGCGGCTGCCACTCACTTCTATGGCATGGCCAAGGCATTCGACTACCACCACACCGTCCTGGGATCTCAGTGCATCGAGGAATGATTGACCTATTCCTCTGCTTCTGCCAGCCCGAGATCCATGACCCTGACGAGCCCCGATGCCATGGCCGCCGCCGCCCAGCACCCGTATTCTTCGTTTGGATTCCACTCGGCCACTGTCACCCTCGTCAACGGCTCATAAATAATGGCCCTTGTTGGATCCGTGGCAGCGCCTGCGTCGTCATCCTCGGCCGCAGCCACGTCGCTCTCCTTCTTCTTCGGCTTCTTTCCTTTCTTGACAGGCGGCTTGTAGTTTGACTGCTTGTTGAGGTTTCGCTCTAGGATAAATCCTTGTGCTATCCTAGCGACTCCTCGTACCGCAGCAGGCGAGCCAGCTGGGAATAATTTGGCGGGCCGGTGTTCGTGATGGAAGATCCGGATGCGATCTGTGGGCTCACGTCTTGTGGTAAAGAGCTCGACCTGGGGATTAATCGACCAGAGAGAACCGTCTAGGGATCCCACGAGGAGGTATGGATGTGTCCGCCCAACAGCGAGACAAGAAGGGAAGCTTTCTCCTGTGAACACACGACGGGCAACCGGAAATTGGGAGTGATGCATGAAGCCAATGTGTGTGTTGAGAACACCGGCCGAGGGATACATGGAGTAAAAGCCCAGCATGTGGTCGCTGTAACCAAGCAGATTCGGCTGCGTGCCGACTGTAAGACTCTGAACCTCGGTGGATTCGTGACTCGGGGCTCGGAGGTCAATGAGTCTGACGGTTCCCCCGACAGGGGTGGAGGCGATGAGATAGGGCATAGCTGGGTATCCGGACACCAGGTCGACGACGATGTTGTGATGAACGGGATGTCGAGAGAGTAGGCGGTTGGGGCGGATAGACCAGATAGAGATAGAACCATCTGTGTAGCCAACTACAAGTCGGTTGAAGTTGATCCATGTCAGAGCTGTTGCTTTGATGTCTTCATCGGGGAATCCAAAGCATGCCACGGGCTCTTGGACCTTCTCTGAAAGACAGTTAGCAGCGTCATAGTTGAAGAAGCAATCGACTTGCCATAGTCTCCCTCCCCATCGTCACCGGCGTCAACAACGTAGACATTCCCATCATCACAAAGCACAGCCAAGAACCCACAGGCCGGGCTCCATTTGACCCTCCGCGCACGCCCATACTCTAAGCATATCGTCTTGCGCAAGGTCGGTTTCCGTGAAGATGGCCGAGCAAACCCGTCTTCTTGCCTTTCGCCCACAAACTCCCAGAGCTGAACGGTACCATACTTCTGGAAGTCGGGCTTCATGGATTCTTGTTCGTAGTCGTAGTGCTCCTGGTCAGAGTGTGGGATAACGCAGAGCGCAAGAAGTTGCGGTGCGTTGGCGCTGTGCAGAGGTGCCCAGTCCATGCTGGTGACGATGCCGCCTGTATCAAACATCCATCCCGTAGCCGCGCTGGATTCGTCTTCCTCTGATATGGGTAGCCCGTTTTGTGAGATTGGGTATGCGTCTCCGGGCTCAAATTTGACCTCTTGCTGAGACGTGAGCGGTCCCATCAACACCGGCATCGCTTCTCGTGGAAACTGATACGGGTGAGCTTCCTCTGGGGATAGTCGCACTCGCGAGTCGGCATCCGGCAAACTTTCCCTCACACGTTCATACCAGTGTTCGGCGTTGTAAGCTTCTCGCTCAAAGAAGTTGGGCGACCAGACGCCTCTGTTCTTCTGACCGTCTTCGCCCTTGATCTTTGGAGGCAGCGCTGTCCAGTCCATCCACCGATCTAGCATACCCTGCACCATCTTGATGCCATCTTCGTGCCGTCCGTACCATGCCTCGATAAGTGGACGTCCCTTGACGCCGCGGTCATAAGGTCCCCAGTACGACCTCACGATGCGGCCGTCCGCCACAGGCTCGACATCGAGATAACCGGTCAGGCCAGCAGCGCGCACATTGAACGGTCGAATGGGCTTTATCCGCTGGCGCGCGAACCTATCGGGAATGCCATCGGGTTCACTCACGAAGCCTTCCGACTCGAGAGCCTCCTCCTCAAGCGCGAGCTCTTCCTCTTCAGCGCTTTCCTCAGCGGCGGCGGTCACGTCAAAGTTGTCATCGTCCTCTGCGTTCGCGGCGCGCTTGAGGATTTCCTCATCGGAACTGCCTTCAAAGTCGTACTTTTCAACAGTGTACCGTTTGGTGCGATTGGATCTGCGGGTTCTCATTGTGAGGTGTGAGGAGGAGCTTGCAGTGTCAAAGTTCAGTTGCGCTGGTGAAGAAGGTGGGGCTTATGCTTTGGTGTAAAAACAGGTGCCCAACTTCTCACGACGCTCTCATAGAGACGTCAATGAAGAGGAAGCATCGCCAATAAATTCAAGAATTAAATATCTCTAGAAACTTATACAATGCGATAGACCAGCATATATACTCATACCGAAGAACTCATGCATAATGCCGGCCTTGCAAGTTTACTTGTGGACTCCCCGACAGTCAAAGTCCAACTTGTCGACCTCAAGACAGTCGAGACACAATCCGGCAAAGTTCTCATTCAAGCCTCGCAACCGCCTCAATAACGCCATGTAAATTGGAATAGCATTTGGAGAAGTTCGGTTGAAGGAGCGCTCCGCTGGAAAACTCGTCTCGATTTTCAGGATCTGTGAGGTCAGGTCGCTGATTGAGTAGTCGTTGCCAACGCTGTGTAGGCCAGGGTTCCTCGAGTAGGAATCCAACACCCCTCTGAGTAGTCGATAGTATGGTATAATGTCCGAGGACATTTCATTATCCGTGTGGCCATTATTGAACCGGGCCATCAATTCGGCATTGATGAACTTTGTAATCCTCCGCAGCATGGTTGCTCGCATTTCTTCCAAGGCACCTGGGCAGATGGCACGGTTTAGCATGGAATGGAAAAGAGGAGCGCAAAACTTACATGCTAGCTTGTAGATAGTTCCAGAGGCAACTGAGTCGCAGATATCCTGCTCGTTATCAGCAGCGAGGGACATGAATGACCCCCCATGATTGAGGACGAGAGATCGACTGAAGAGTTGAAAGAGCTCTTGGGACTTGATTTGGTGGCATATGATCATGAGAAGAAAATGGTTGAGAGTTGGATCGGGGGCATATTTTCTGGCCCAAAACTCCATGGAAAGGAAAATCGAGTCGACGAGGTTGTACTTGTCGGCGATCTGGAGGATTCGCATAAGCACGTCTTCGGATGGCCAGTACTGTATGGTGCTGGCTTGGCGATGGATAGCGATGCAGATGAGCTTGAAAGCCTCGAAATCATCACCAGGAAGAGGAATCTCGACTGGCTGACCGCTGGTTGCAGCATCCTGTAGCATCTGGCCTTCTTTGAAATGACCTGCCAACATGGCGGAGAAGACGGGAGAGGCACTCTTCATGATGCTCGATTGAACCTGGACCTTGTCGGTTCCCCCATTGAGGACGAAGATTACATCTCCGTCGGGAGCGACGCGCTCCAAGGTCCCTTCCTCTCTGTTGAGACTTCTCCCAGATGGCGAATCGTCGCCTCGTTTGCGCTTGTGGGCGGGACTAGGCGTGCTCATGTTCAAGAAGAGGCCGTGAAGATGGGCGTTGTAAGAGGTAGCATGAACGGATTGGGTGAAGTGGGGGAACGTTAAGGCATTCACGTTGGGCAACGGTATGAAGACAGGTGACAGCTCTGTCAACACCCTGGCTGCTTACTTGCTAAATTTCCTTCTAGAATCATTTTGGCCGCTTTACCAGGCAATCCCTATCTGTTTGATCTTCTATGTTGTTTCTAAGAGTTGGGCCTAAGCAGTTACATGGAATACTTGTGCATAGGTATGTTGATAGAACGACCTGAAGAAACCGGCCTAACTGTCGGTTATGGTAGACACTTGAAGCGAAGTGGACCCTCCCCGGTGCACTTCTCTTTATCTGAGGTTCGGTCGAAGCAAGAAAGACAGACTCCCTGCACTTCGTCTTGGGGAGTGTAGGTGGCACAAACGATGTCATCATGCTCTTCTAATCGAGATGCGACGCAGTTTTGGCAACAGCCAGGGGCAATTGCCTTGAACACCACTCCCAACTGGGTCTCGACAGTGTCTATGATGGAATGGCGATGTTCACCGATTTCACTTGGAGCTTCAAAATGTTGATCGTGCTCAGGTTGTAAAGTGCTTGGATGGTGCTTACAACGGCGCTTTTTATTAAGGGCCTTAGGTAGGTCCGTGTGAAGGACCTTGGACAATTTAGAGAAGACTTCGTTCCGCAACTCTTCGACAATTGCTAGACAGAAAGCGTGGGTTAGCATGTGACTTGGGCAAGTATGAGGGATGGGCTGGGAGTAACGTCTTACCGGCAAGTCTGTACGCGGTACGCCCTAGGTCTGGTCCGGGGATGTTGTTTTCTGTTTCCGCTGCGAGTTTGACGTACGACCCTTCGTAATTGAGGATGAGACGGCGAGTGGTGGATTTAAAGGCCTCCGCGTGGTGGGCTCGACAGCAGGCAAGCGACAAAAGCCAGAGGTCATTGGCGTCAATATCCTCTTGCCGGTCAATCCAGACTTGGACAGAAATGTGGATTCCCTTCACGAGGTCGTACTTCTCGGCGATGTCTAAGACCTGGATAATCTCCCTCGGGGTTGGGGACCAGAGGTTCGTATCGGCCTGAGAATGCAGCACGCGACAAATCCACCCGAAAGCGACTGGATCGTCCTCAGGTAATGGAATATCGACGGATGCGCAATCGCCTGTGCTGAGAGCATGCCCTTCCTTAAAGTTGGGGCCTAGCATGACGGCAAACACGGGCGACGCATTCTTCATGACTGCTGAGTTGACCCGGACTCTCTTCTTGCCCTCGCCGACCACGAAGGTAACGTCTACGTCTGGGGCGATCATGTCGAACTCGGGATCATCGACGAAGGCTTCCTCAGCCGACTGCTTTTTGCCTTTAGTTGCTTTTTTCATGGTGTTGAGTGTTGAGTGCTGGGTGTACGTTGTGTAAGGAATCTAGGATGAATAGGGAGAGAGAAGATGGAGAAGGTGATTGTCCTTGGGTGGACTTGTATTTGTGTTTGCTACGGGCGAGGTAGTGACTTGTTTAGGCTTTGGGAATATGATCTATGTGACTTAAGGGGACGTACTTCTTACATTCAAGGGAGAAAGAAACCGCCCAAGAGATATGGCAAACAAAGAAGAAGAAACTTATATTGTAAACAATGGATACCACAAAAATAGTATCTTAGTCACACCAGAGGCCGGCTTTGTTGCTAACATCCAACATCAATCACTAAACACTACAAACGAAACAGCTTGTTTGGAGGTCCAGAAAGACCACCAATCCTCCCCTTTTGCCGCGGAAGCTGCGGCAGAATCTCCGATACCCATCCAATGATCTGCGGCGCCTGGAACGAGATGCGCAAGGCACCACCACGGACCTCCATCTTCATCGATGAATCTTTGCTATCCGTCTTGAGCGAAGCACCTCCACTTAGGCCCCATGGTCCGTAGTTGGCCTTGATAGAGCTGTCGGTTGAGAGGTGGGACATGAGCTCCTCACTCTTGGACTCGGTGCTCTTGAACTCGAGGACCGTGTCGGCGGCGACGATGAAGCTGGTCGGGTACGCTGGGAACTAGCCGTAGTCGACAAGCTTGTCCGTTACAGAGCCGTCGTCGCCTCTTTCGATCCAGGTCTTGATCTTGGCGGCGCCGGGACTCAGCTTGACGTCGTCGGGGGTGTCGATGTCAAAGTCTTGGAAGAGGTCGGCGTGTAGCCGGGACGTCGGATGGTGACGAGGATGGCGGAGAAGGATCCGTCCACGGTGCATTCGGACAAGTCTTTCTGAACCTTCTTACTGGCACTGCTAACACTGCTGTCGGCATGAACTGAAGTGAACCAACCGCCGACGTTGAGGTCGATGCCAGCAGTGGTGGCTCGCTCTCTGGTGCTGGTGCTCTCGTTTTTGGCCTCGATGGCAAATGCGATCTTAATCCATACATCAAACCCGGAATTACCATCCTCATCCGGGACTTTTGGTGCCTCCTGAGCTCGCATGTCGGACTCATCTGCGTGAATGATGTTGCGGTTCGCGTCAATGTCGATAATGGCCGACTGTAGGCCCTGAGTAGGAGCAGAGCTGGCTCCGAGCTGTGCCTCGATGGCAAGGACTATGGCATCGCGAGTCGCTTCCTGTTCTCCCGTTAGCATGTAGCTTTATGACTAGTGTATTCATCAGACATATCTTGGCTTTCTCAATTCTGGCCATGATGGAGTCGCGATCCACCAACACTATGCTGAATGTCAGTGACTGGGCCTAAGGGAGGCATGTGTACGGACAAAAAGTATGGTCGACCCGAAATTTGTCTCCATTCACAACCAAATCCATCCACTTGGCATGGGTTTCGGCTTGAGCCTATAAATATACCGTCAACGTGGTTTCAAGATCAATCAGGCCAACTGACATTTCTGATGTTCTTCTGCCTCTCGCTGCGCTCTGCACTTCCTTGCTGATCGGCGCGGTTCATCCTGGCATCTTACAGGAAGCAATAGTGTACTCTCCAAGAGCATCACAGTGAAGAAGTCATAACGACAGCCTGGTTTCTCGCATCGTCAAGTTTGGCACGCGCCTCGGCCCAGGCCAGCTCTTTGGCAACGGAAACCTCAACCACACTCTCAGTCCCGCCCATTTGAACAACCTTCTTCTTCACGCCTTTGACTTTCTGTTCGGAAATCCTCTTCTGGAAGATTTCAACGCTGGAACGAAGAAAATCGAGCGCCTGTCCGTACCGGGTACCCTTGTTTGGTTTCGCTGGGGGAGTTAGTGTCAGCCATTATGTGTATTCAGTGGTGATACTCTCGCACCTCCTAGGTCAATGTCTGTAGACCCAATGTCTGTCTTTCGAGGAACCAGGGGATGACTATGATTTTATCCAGAGGCACCATCGTGTACACCAGTCTGAACTCATTAACACGAACTTCGTCGTGACGATCAACACTCATCCTATTCGGACTCTCAGAGACTAAGCTGATAGACACTGGTCAATAGCTGATGGGGTAAAAGGTAGGAAGATAGTTACCTTGCCCCAACGGTGGTGTCAATCACCTGACCCGGAATCGAGATGGTGAGGTATTATTCGAAAGCACAGGGTGGATTTGATGATGGACTCTCTCAGCTTGGTGCTGATGTTATCCATCATGTTGATGGCCTCGTGGGCGGAGAGTAATTTGTCTGGCATGGTGACAGTAGGGACAGAGTACAAAAGGATAATGTATTGGGGTTTGTGTAAGTTCAGCACCGATCAGAGTTTGGCATGAGATGGTTCTTCTGTTTGTTTGTTCGTGGAATTGTGGTCTTATATAGACCAAGAGGGAACGCTTTTGCTTCTCCTTGAAAGATCCAAGGTCAAACGAGCGTTTCCTTGTGAAATTGAGATTTAAGACTATCTGTGACTTCTTTGACTTGAGGCTGGCTGAGATTGCAAACTGCATACGTAACAACATCTTGCGTGGCTTGAACCACATTGCTCGAAAGTAACTCCACTTTATCTTGATCTTGGCTAATATATCATACATCCACCGGTTTGACCGGGAAATTGACTGTGGTCAACCTGCTGACGATGATAAGGGGACTGGCATAGGACTCGAAACGCGCAAGTGCTTGGCTCAGAGCGACTTTGAAGGCTTGTGTCTAGTTTTAGCTGCCTTTTGGGCAGTGTAATAAAGGCTTTGACACTGATCCATGTTGAATTATCAGAGATGGCCAAGATATTGCAGGCTTGTATCAAAGCAAGGGATGGGCTGTATCCTGAGGCCAGCTGAAAACGCCGCGTCTCATATCTGGCATTGACTTTACTGGGTTGGGCAATAAAACTGTTGTATGGAATGGCCAAGGATCTGTCTGATATGACTGTGTTTATGATTTCCCGCTGACCACAGTGTGCACGATTATATGAAGTCCATCCAACATTGGCTCCGATGCTGGCTGAGAGACACTATGCCAAACTTGAATTACCATACCACCAAATGCCCAAATATCTTAAGCACTTCCTATTAATCAGCTTCTCTAGCTTTTAGTGAGGCGGGGTCACCGTGTTCTTTAATAATTTAGCGTTGAGGGTGCTGAATTCATCTGCTGTAGACGACGAGCTAGGGGGGCAGCGAGTGCAGAGTAGAGGTGAATGGTTGATTGTTTGCCAGCTGCCAACAGCTGGCCACCGTAAACGGCCTAATAATTAGCAAATTAAATGTATTCTGGAACCTTCGGGCTTCCCCTTTGTTTATTTCTCTGTTGTTCGTAATCACCAACACTCACCCTTCACCACTGCATAACCCGAGCACGAGGAGAACACAAGAGATCAAGGTGCGCGGTTAAGCACACACAGGCTTCTTTGATACTAATTCACTCTCAAGGATTCAAACTGCGCGATGTATGTCGTCATCTCTGGCGGGGACCTAGTCCTCGTCGTCGGCCCCGAACAGCGCTGTATTCAAGTTTCCGTGGATCTCCTTCGCACCTCTTCTCCAGTATTCGACGACATGATAAGCTCTGACCTTATCAAGACCCCAGACGGCGTTCAGGGCACGATGGAGTTACCCGAGGACAACGCGCTCGCCCTTTTGCACGCCCTCAAGATCCTTTACGGTGCCGACCCAGTCATGGGACAGCTCACGACCAAGGAGATTCAAGAGGTGGCTGTCTTGGTGGACAAGTACAGAATGGCTCCTCGATTCCAGTTCATCGGCACCTTCTGGATGCGGTCTATCCCCGTCGACAATGAAGAGTGCTGGCACCTGATGACGGCAGCATTCTGGCTTCGACTTCGCTGCTCTTTCTTTGAAATGAGCAAGGAGCTTGCCAGAGCAAGAGATCACATGCTGTTCAAGTACGCCAACGAGACGCCTGACCAGGTGCTTGGCCTTCGACTTGGTAGTAAGTTAAGCCATAATCATATGATTTGAGGAAAGGTGCTGACTTGCAACAGTGGCGATTCAACAGCTCCAGATCGAAGGAGGATCGATGGAAATGGGTCTCTGCCTCGACTGCTTCCTGAACGCCGACGAGAACCTGATCGAGCCACGAATGAACTGCGATTTCCCGGACCGACATCTCTAGGGAGGATATTTGCATCGATGAGTGGTGTAGGAGCAAGCTGGATGAACGGGGGGATGTTGGTGCCTTGAGAGGCAGATGAGCAAAGATTCGTTTTGGCATGTCATACTGTCTGAATCATCACATGATTCTTGTTGTACTCTGATTATTGAGCTACGAAGGAATCATGAGGGCCTGTAATTCAAAAGGTGTATGAAGGCACTGGAGGAAGACAGGGAATTGTTGAATGACGACCCGTCCTATTTCCGTTAGCTCTTTGCTCACCCCTCTTGACTGTATTCCTCGCATATCTCGATCGACTTCAACTGTATCGATCCTCTGACCCCAGTCAAGAATGGACTTCTGAAGAGCTGGAAGGTGAACAAGGTTTGTTTCTTTCAACATTCAAAAATAACCTCGCCACAGCCCGGCAATTTCCTGCTTCTGATACCCCCTCACCTAGTTTGAGCTAATCGAAAGCCTGAGTAGTTCTCATGCAAGTAGAGGAACAGAACGACCGCAAGGAAGAATATTCACGGCAAGTTAATGTACTTGTTTCTAGAAGTTTTCATGGTTCATCAGTACTAACACGAAAAGGGATGTGTAACTTGTCGTGAATGGAAAATCAAGGTAAGTAAAACGTGTATTTGGCACGATCATTGCTAACAGAGTCAGTGTAATAGACCTCGTCCTGTTTGCCGCAACTGCCAGAAATCAAGATTTCATGTCTGTCGAGGTTTAACTGAGAACTCGTGCACCTTGACTGGAGGCTGTGGCCACTATGTCTTAGCCAGCTGCCAAGAGCCTCAGGTTGAAAGTCGCACAATTTCAGCACCACACTCGTCCGAAAATGCAACATCCAGGGAACTTGAAATATTAGTCGGTAACAGTACCGAAATGGCCCCAGATGCTTAGTATGAGCGAACACGAGGAGAAAGGGGGACTTTTAGTGACCCTTCTCATCGAGATCTCCTAGAATATTACCGCCACATGGTTACTGGCGCCAGGATACCTACCATTGATCCTTCAAGCAACCCCTAGCTGCAGATTTACTTTCCGCTTGCTCTGAGAGAACCATCGACTCCTAGCGAGCTTGTTAGACGACTCGTGCTAGTGTCTGTGGCGGTATATCAACGTGCGTAACGAGAGGGTAGGTCAAAATAAGAGGACATAAAAAAGGGGGTTCCATTCCTCCGGATCCATCCCCGAACAACTCACTTTTTTTTACCAACATGGCTCCCAAACACCTCAGTAAACGGCTCCTTAAATTGGTTGTGGTATCAAACAACAAGGTCGCCGAGATTGTCTAGGGCGTAATCCGGCATTTTAGAGCGGATAGACAGGGACAAAGCTGTAAGGGTCTACTTGGGCAAGTGTCTCGCATCCTTCAAGCTATCCTACAACCAGATCTAAGACTAGATTGACCAAGTCCCCCTTTAGACCATCAAAGACATCAAGGCGGTATAGGAAAATGTGCGAAAATTCGCAAAGGTTCAGCGTGCTAGCATCGAGGATGTCGAGGTTGAGATCCAGCCGGTGTCTTCATTGGACACGGAAACAAGCCCATCAACAGAGTGGGCGCGTGAGTACTCTTGATGATTGACTTGTCGGATTCGCTACTGACTTGATAAAATAATTCCCTGGAGGCCGGTATACCCTACTCGCCTCTACACATATGACCATCACCACAGCCAAGGTCGCCGGAGTGAAGCAAGTCATTACGTCTCCACCGCCAATCTAGGGGAAGCTGCAGACCCTCCGTGGTGACGACTGACTTGTTGTTACAGGCAGAGCATGGTCCTAATACACCATCTGTCTTGATCACAACTTCGGAGAGGGTTGAGCTCGAGACTATAAAGATTGTCGACAAGCTTCCGGAGAACCTGCCTCGTTCTGAGATGGCTGGCACGTCTTGGAGAGACTACGGCGAGGTCACCCTCTTGGACAACATCGATGAGGCGTACAAGCTTGCGAACGAGTTCTCGAGTGAACACGTGCAGAGACTGACTCAAACCCCTAGAAGGGCGCTTGAAAAGATGTGGAAATACGATGCTCTCTTCCTCGGCGAAAAGACGTGCGTGTCCTACGGCGACAAGGTATGATCCAAGTCCATCAAAAGAGAAGCAGGTCCTGGTTTGATGACAGTACATTGATACACCACGTACTACCAACACGAAAGGCGGGCAACTATACCGGAGGTCACTGGGTGGGAAAGTTACTCAAGATGTAGACGTACCAAGAGATTGTGGACTAAATAGCAAGCGGCGAGGTGGGCAGGCTCTGTGGGAGGTGTTCAGGGGCTGAGAACTTTGAGGGTCATGCCAGGTTTGGCGACTTGAAGGCGCAAGAGTATCTCAAGGATGAGTATGGGTGTATCAACAAGGCAGACCAAGTGTAGGTAGACAAAAAGAATCCCTGATGTTCATCTCTCACAGGGTTGCGTTCTCTTAATGTACGGAGTCTGTTGTTGTGGAAGGAAGGTAGGGATGGCTTCGTGGCCGGCAGCGACTGACTCTAATGTCTCTAGCGCGCATGGGCAAGCCTTCCTTGCCTACACAGGCAAGCCATGAACAGGTAGATTGTGTCTGAGGACGATGCCTTTCTCGTCAGATCAGTTCTGTTCTTCTCCATACCAACATCTATCCATCTCCCCAATCCCCAACATCGATACGCAGTCAGCATGTCAACAGCTGAGCATAATACCAACCGTATCACTCTCCGTAAAAACCCGCATGCTTTGATAGATGGTTTTTGCCATGGGCGCTGACACTCTCTAGGACCTGATAGCCCGGTCCATCACAAAATCATCGAGAATGGCGACGTCATCCTCGTCATCGGCCCGGAAAGGGTCAAAATCCAGGTCTCCTCGTCTTTCCTATGCCTTGTCTCCCCGGTGTTCAAGGCCATGCTCACCTCGCCGATGATCGAAGGTCAAAGGCTCAAGGAAAGAGGTGACAAGCCTGTCGAATACGTACTACTAGAAGACTCTGCCGAGGCAGCTCTCCACGCCTTCAAATCCCTCTACGGATCAGATCCGCAAATGCTCAATCTCACCCCGGACGAGATCCTTCAAGTCGCTATGTTCGTGGACAAATGGGATTTAACCGAGCGATTCCAGTTTGCGGCCATGCATTGGACAATGTCACCTCGAGCGAACTCTTACAAGCCTTCGACTCGCGATGACGCCTGGAAGCTGCTATTGGCATCATATTGGTTCAGATATGCCCCAGGATTCTCCAATCTGAGCTTTTGGATGGTAGTAGAATTGCCTGGGCATTCGCTGTGCGAACATGTCAACAAAATGGAAGACAGGGAACTCGGGCTGTCCATCGCGCGTAAGTGGCATCTCCTTTTCATTATCTCCACGGATGCCAGCTTATGACAGAAACATAGTTGGAATCGAAGAGTTGCGCAGGGTAAGGGTAAATCGCATTACAGAGACTGGTAATGGGCTATGTTTGCACTGCTTCCTGACGAAGCCGGACGACTTTATTATGAGGCAACCCAACTGCCCGATTCCACGCCAGCACATCCTGTGATACCTAGGCCATCGAGTTTTCAACTTCCCAGATACGACATGCTATTCTTAGGTAGCAATGTTCTCTTATCCATGCGGTCAGGGTCTTCTACTGTTGAGACACGGAGACTCAACATCACCATGCTTGCAGGCACGAGCGTATTGCAGAACAAGTACTAAATCAGTAGTAAATTGGCCACAAAAATGACTACTGAATATTCTTGTACGTTAACTGGCCAAGAACGTGGCCGCCTTTCCCCATCTCTGTGCAGAACTCGCTTGTGGTGTTCGGCCGGCGTTGTCAAGGTAGAACATCCTCTTTGTACTTGGACGAACAAAATTTATTCCGCGTCGTGAATTGTCGCGTCTTTGGATTGTCAAAGCAACTCAGACAAAGCCCCATTTCAGTTATCATGTCTGCTCGAAGATCATGAATGGCCACTGCAAACTCAACACATTAGCCACGTGAACCAGGGGGGTTAGAATAATCGCTTACCGCAGAGCCTCAGCCCGAGGACCTGATCTGATGTCTCCATCGCATGCCTGTAAACAGGCTCCCAATTGTTTTCATGAAGAAGCATCTTGCCAATGTTTTTGAACCCAAGTTCACTGCGGAGCCAGTACGCCGCCAATAGCATCTTCCAGTCTTTCTTGGTTGAGCCATAGGTAATGGGCTCGGTGTGCCCAAACCATGCTTCGCAGGCGAGCGCAAGCCGATCGACCAGGTCGTACTTCTGGGCTACGATGGATACTTCGTAGACCTCGTCCGGCTCGAGCTTGTTCACGTCAGGATGGGCTCCGTAAAGAGTGCTGTAGACGTTCCAGAGGGCTTTGGCGTTGTCCTCCGGAAGGACAATCTCGGTCGGGCCCTCATTTTCTCGAAGGGAAGCTCCTTCTTTAAAGTTAGGGCCGAGCATGGCGTTGAACACAGGTGAGGTGGTGCGAAGCAGATGGGAAGAGATCCGGATCTTGGACTTCTCAGGCCCAGCGACGAGGATGACGTCGCCATCTGGGATGATCTCTCTCTCGAAGGGTGCCTCATTCTCTTCTGCGGGTGTTTCGGGCTCTGGTAGATGTCAGTTTACGATGCTTGCTTGTGTCGATATTCGATCTTTACCGGGTTGCTTTCTCTTGGTCGCGATTTTCTGCTTTTTGGGAGGCATGGCGACGTGTTGCGAGTGGTGAGTGTTGTGTGATGAGGTAATGAGGGAGCGAGGAGACAGAAAGAGAGATGAGTTTCTCAAGAGTTTATCTTACAAAGGATTTTTCGTTGCAAGGTTAAGCCCAACACTGGAGGTAAACAAGGTGCTAGTTACCAGTGACAGTCGCGAGTGACAGTCGCGAGTGACAGTCACCAGTGCCCGTTGCCTGCAGCCAACCAATTGAGTAATCAAGAGAGACAGCTGCCTCCACTTCACCTCTCAAGTTATAGAGTTCGTTCACCTGTGTCGGGATTGGTGTTGTGCGTATCAGTTTTGCAAGTGCTGTCACCGGTGGTGCTCCGTTTGAGCTGTGGGGGACGGCTGAGTTTGTGGTGCGAGACAGACCCTTATGATGAACAACGTATCAGGATAGACATAAATTCGAGATTGAGAAGAGATTTGAAAGTTTACAGGTACATGGTAGTCTGCAAGCCAATATCATTCCGAAAGCGTGCAGTCTTCCTTGCAAACCACCAGTCCTCAGGACATAGCCATCCCATCCTCTAAACTCAACACCCGCCCTCCGTGTTCGATCGACCTTTCCGTGACCCCCTTTGTTGATGGAGAAATTACCTTGGCCAATTCAGGCCAGATCTTCTTGCCTCAGACGGTGACATGGAATGTGAACTTGCACCCTGAACTCTTCGTCACAAACCCGAGGCTCGTCTGCTCTGCCTGGTCAAAGCAATCAAGACAGATGCCTGAAGGTGATTTTCCACGATTTCGAAGTTCCTCTATCGCCACTGTTTCTTAAGTTTTAGCCATGCACAGCTTCTATGAGTATAGGAGGCTGGGAAAGCGGAACGGGGGACATCTTACAGCAGAGTTTTAGCCCAAGCATACGGTCATGCGTCTGGAAGGCGAATTTCGTGAGAGACAAATCCTTCTTTGCCACCAGTAGGCCGCTAAAGTGAAAGAAGTAGCGAGGCATTTTGAGCAGATATGCAGCCGTCATCAATCTCCAAGTTGACTCTGAGGATGGCGACTGACCCTGTCGTAACCAGTATACCCCAGCGAACGTGAATCGATCAGTCATCTGGTACTTGTCCGCCAGAATGACGACGTCTTGGATTTGTGAGATTTTGAGGTATTTCATCTTCGGGTCAGCTCCGTAGAGAGTGCTGAAGGCGTTCCACACGGTGTCTGGTGATTCCGTGGGCAGCTCGATCTCAGCTGGGCGGCCGTTTCTTTCTCGGAACGCTCTACCCTCCTTGAAATCGGAATCGAGCATGACTTTGAAAAATGGTGAGGACGTGCAGAGCAGATGCGATGAGACCTGGATCTTTTCCCGCTCGGGCCCAACGAGGAGCATGACATCGCCGTCGGGAATGAGCTGCCGGCATTCACCTTTTGCTGGTTCTGGAAAACATCAGTACCGACTCTTGGGGTGAATTGATTGGACACTCACCTGTTGCTTCAACTTTGCGCTTTTTCGCCTCATTGTTGGGAGATGGAGTCGGGGGTTCCGTGGACTCCATCGTGATGGCCTCAGCTGATGCTTCAGGATCGGGATTGGTGGATGAAAGGATGAAGGAGCGAAGAGAACTCCGAATAATAGGGGCTGTTGGTGAGTTTGGAGAGTTCTCTATCCACAAACTGAGAGCGGAGGGGAGGGAGCTGGAGATGCGGTTGCCGGTGGAAAGTGCTGGAGAGCGGGTGCCCGGGCAGTGAGAGGCAGTGATGCACTGCAAAACTTGACACCCGATATGCCACTAAGCCCCAGCGAATGAATCAAGGCACTGTTCTAGAGATATCCTTTATGCTGGTGATTTCAGAAGTTAAATCGTTTGGCGACATGCCGCATTTTGGTTGGCTTTGTGAGTGGCTGTATAAAATGACTGTGTTACACTCACACTTATCAACTCGGGAATTGAAGCAAACTCCGGTAATTTCACACCCCCATTCCAAATATGCTTCATCAAAGGAGCTAAACTTGTTGGTGGTATGAAACAAAACGGCGTCAAGCATGGAAGATGCCATAGCTTTACACGAAGTCCCTGAAGCAACGATCGAGAACCGGTTCTTACGTTCTTCGGTGGTACTTTGAGGACTGAATTTGTTACAGATGTAAGATAGACACTTGGTACGATGCTTGCTACATTACGACATACCGTGCAAAACTCGCATGCAGCTATGCTATGGATCCATTGTCAGTCTTGCCGTCGGTAGGGTGCCAGCTCCCGACGGCTACCGGCGTTGGCCCAGCCATGTAAGGTCTTAACATATTACCGTGTCATAGCAGTTGAAGAAGCTTAATTGCACGTCCTGGCTCCGCGCTGTTGAGAGGTTGGTGTAGGAGCTGTATCCGGGTGTGTACCTGGTGGTCGGTACCCGGCTTTCTTGTCGTCTTGTTGCGAAAGAACCAACATTCCGGGACTTCATTTCCGGATACCAGCAGCTGAAGATTGCACACAAAGATAAACACATGTCCTTTCTTTGACGTGAAACAGTTGGCATGTCATGAGTCCCGTGTAGTCGAGGAGTTGAGGTTAAGAATGATAGCCGATGATTATCCGCGCTGCCCATCATCACACCAAGCTCACGGTTCCAACTCCAGCTTCAACAAGATAATCCTCCAAAAGTCAAGATCATGGGTGAACCACAAAGGACAGGAAGTCAAGGGCATTCTCGGAATAAGTCTGTCACCAAGAGTACGTCTCCAAAATTTACACCAGTGTCGCACGTTGCCGCGTTCAAACTCCCGCATATCAAGGGGCACGTCATCTCAATCGGCAGCTATCCTTAACAGCTCAGCTGTGAACTGGCGCATCTTGGCTAACGCGGCCCAGCACGACCACGGTCCTCTACTAAAGGACCTCTCGATGTCGACGAGTGAGACTTGTTCCTTCAACGCTTTAGCGTCATCTAACTTCTTCAGTGACCCTCTAACATCTCACCAACCCGCGGCTGTCGCTGCCCACCGAGCATCAACCCATCGACCAAGGATCTCATCGCCACTTCCTCGATCCTCCACAGGAACACCTGTATCTCAACTCGGCGAGGCCAAAGCAAAGGATTTCTCTTTTCTCCTTCGCCCAGAGATTTATCACCCCCTCACTCCTCTCAACGTGCCAGTAGCATTCCGCAACTCGCAGAAGCAGCCGAGCCCCGAGGCGCCTCTCGAAGAGCTTCTCGCCAACGGCCACTTTAGAGCAGCTGCTATCGCTGCTGTGCAAGAACTGACAGGTTCAGGTGCCAGCGGAGGAATAGATCCTACGGATTCTGCCAAGATCTTTAGCCTGCTTTACACTCGCCTGGCATGTCTGACCCTGATTGATGCGACCCCCTTGGCTGCTCAAGAGGTAAAGGCCTTGGAGGATCTTAACGATATCAGAAAGTATGTCGATGAGACAACCGGAGAACACCTGGTGCCCTGGGAGCTCCGCGTCCTCAATGTGCGACTTCAGGCCCTAGGCTTTGGTGACGCTCGACGAGCCGTCATGAGTTACCATGACCTCGCCCGAGAAGCCCGTGACCGAATCGCCAAGGCAGCAGCCCAACACGACAACTCGGTCACAGAGCTGTGGAAAGCCCGTCTCGGCGACCTCGGCATCCAAGTCGCCGGCGCACTAATCGAGTTGGAGGACCTCACAGGTGCAGCGCACCACTTGAGCACCCTGCGGGACCGGGGCGATGGAAGGATGACGTTGTCAAAAGCGTTGTTGTGGCTTCACCTTGGTGACGCCGATAGTGCGAGAGCGTGTGCGCGCCAGGTTTCTGCAAGCGATGAGAATGTTGAGAAGCTTATCACCGCACTATGTGACATGGCAGATGCTGAGTATGAAAGCGCGTTGGAGAATTGGAGGGAGTTGAAGGAGACAATGGACGACGAGATGGTTGGCGTCAACACGGCTGTGTGTCTATTGTATCTTGGCAGGATCCAGGAGGTAAGTTCTCCAGTGTCCATTTTAATTACACGAGCTAATAATCCCAGGGACGAGAGATACTCGAGGAGCTGGTCGAATCAGGCCTATCATCACACACTCTCTTGTTCAACCTGTCGACCATGTACGAGTTGTGTACGGAGAAGCACCGAAACCTCAAGCTCAAGTTGACAGAGAGGGTTGCAGCGATGGAGGTGTCGTCTGCTGGATGGGAGAAGACAAACAGTGACTTTAAGCTGTAGTGACTATTAATATGAAACACTGACCACCTTAGTTCCATACTGTGGTTGTGATGTTCTTGCATGGGGTTCGGTGGCGGACAAGTAATAATGCTACATCTGTACTGGAGACCACACTAGTAGGCAAGTCTGTCATTCTCGCAACCCTCGGTTAACTCGTAATTACAACTTGACAAGCACCTTTCATAATGCCATCAGCGTAGCCTGTATCTTTACCACGGGGGATGTATGCCAGCGCCGTGTCCGCGGCAGTCCAGATCTACCCCACATTCCGGGCCGAAGCCGCGGGTCTGAAGCCTCGGCACAGATGGTATAATACAACGTCACTCCTCAGCTTGAACCAGAAGCTGGCCCAGCATTTCCATTAAATGCTTGCACTTTTCTCTTTCACAGCTATCTTCAAGTCTCGGAATCTCGGAAACTATACTCACAATGTCGGATCGCGTTAACCAACTCGCTGGCCACCTCAACTACCCCAAGGGCATGTTGGCTGGTCAAGTGGCTATCATTACTGGAAGTGGACAAGGCATTGGTGCCGAGGCAGCGAGACTATTCGCAAACGAAGGCGCAAAGGTTGTTGTTGCAGACATTGATGCCGGTGAGATCCTCACATCTTACCTTCACTCCGTCGAAAACTAACACTCAACAGACAAGTGCAACGCCGTCGCTGAGAGCATCAAGTCCAATGGTGGCCAAGCTATCGCCGTCCCCGGCGACGTTCTCAAGGCAGACTACATAGACACTCTCATCAAGCGCGCCGCCGAGTTTGGTGATGGCAAGATCAATATCATCGTCAACAACGCCGGGTATACCTGGGACGGCGTCATTCACAAGATGACGGACAAGCAGTGGGACACCATCATCGCCCTGCACTGCACCGCACCCTTCACCCTCGTCCGCGCCGCGGCTCCTTACTTCCGCGTGAAAGATGGGGCTCCACGCTGCATTGTCAACATCTCGTCGACTTCTGGTGTGCATGGTAACGCTGGTCAGCTCAACTATGCACTTGCCAAGGCGGGAGTTACAGGCTTCACAAAGACTATTGCTAAGGAATGGGGTCCTATGTTTGGTGTGAGGGCAAATACCATTGCGTTTGGTCATATCTCTACGAGGTTGACAGCAGCCAAAGAGGAAGGGGCCTTTGTGAAAGGCCCCGATGGTGAGAAGATTGCTTTGGGAATTCCGACCAAGCAGACGCAGGCCGCGGGAGATGCTGCATATGCAGACATTCCGCTCCGAAGACCAGGAACTGCAACAGAGGCGGCTAGCAGTATCCTCGCTGTAGTCAGCCCCCTGTTCTCGTATGTTTCAGGGCAGACGATTATGGTCACAGGAGGAAGAAACATGTAGATGAAGACATCTAGCCAGATATCACGACAGCAAGAGCAGTTCACATGAAGGCGCTGAAGAAATGTGGTATTAGATTAAACGGTACTAGTCTTCCCGCCGAAACGCCCCCATCCAGCAAGATGTGCTCCTTTTGTAAATATCATCGATCCTCATCATATTCTTACACCTTGAGCCACAGGTTAAAGACACCCTGAGCGTACTGGACGATCTCGTCACCACCCAGCTTGCTCTCACCGTACAGACGGTCAACGAACGAGATGGGCACCTCGGCGACGGTGCAGCCCATGGCCTTGGCGCGCACCATCATCTCCATCTGGAAACTGTATCCCTTGCTCTCGGTGCTGGAGATGACCTTCTCGAGAACGGATCGCTTGTACAGGCGGAAGCTACCAGTCAGGTCGCTAACGCCGGGTCGGAGCACAGTATCGGCGAACAGGTTGGCGCCACGGCTGACAAACTTGCGCTTGAGGTCCCAGCCGTAAACACCTCCGTCACCAGCGTAGCGGGTGCCGGTGACAATGTCGTAGTTGCCCTTCTCCTGGAGGGCCACCATCTGGGGGATGAACTTGGGGTGGTGGGAGAAGTCGGCGTCCATGATGACGACAAAGTTGCCGGTGACGAACTGCAGGCCGTGGACGTAGGCCGTTCCGAGGCCAAGCTTGCCGGTTCGGGTCTTGAGGACGACGTGGGGGGAGTAGGCCTCGACGAGCTGGAGGGCGACTTCTTGGGTTCCATCGGGGGAGCCGTCGTCGACGATGATGAGTTCCCATTCGAGATTGCTGCAAGGGTCAGCCTACCATTCTGGAGGTTATAAGACCACCAGGTGAGCATACTTCTCAGTGAACATGCGGTTCAACAACCAGGTCATGATGGGGAGGTTCTTGCGCTCATTGTAGGTGGGCAGGATAACCGAGTATTTGTTCGCTTTGGAGGCCATCGTGATGGTGGTGATGGGGTGATGAGGAGGATTGTCTGATGAAGAAAAAATCGAGATATTACAAAAGAAGTCTGGCAAAGAGTCGAAAGGGTATCGCAAGCGAAAAAAGAGCGTGGAGAGTCGGTTGATCGCGTTGATGGCTCGTTTCTTCGCGTCGAGCCACTCTCTCAGGGGACACCTTGAAGCTGGCTGGCGATGGTGGATGATGACTAAGCTTTTGCGATCAGAGACAGATTGCAGATTCAGAGCCCCTGAGTTTAGGTGTGGCTAGTGAGAACAAGCCCCAATGCCTGTGGCGCTGCAGGTACTTCAGCTGCCCCGATGCCGGTTCGCTTCGCTAACACGGTCGTAACATTCACCATGCAAGCCATGGAACCACCAGCTTTTCCCATCAGAGATGGTCAGCTTGAGATCACACGGGATCATTTCCGCCCAGCCGGGGCATTCAGCCCTCAATGCAATACGAACTGATTTTGCCCATCAAACAGAATCTTGACCATGTCCCCAACACCTGGTTCATGTCTGCCAGAGCCGCGAATGCCCGTCATACCCAGCTTCATCTGCAGCTCCCTCAGCAATTGGCAACAGCAGCAATAACAGCAGCACATCATCGACGCGTCTCCGTCTCTGACTGGTTCCGGCGCTCGCCCCTCCTCTTTTCCCAGATCGGTGGCTTGGGGTCTCGGGCTGCCGGCCCACCATGCTTTTCCCCGCAACTTCAGAGCTCCATCCAACTCCGTCTCGATCGTCAGAGTTCACACCGTCCCTCTCAGCAGACACTCGGGCAGTTCTCACAGTCCGCGACATCGCAGCTCCTCTGGCTCGCCTGGGCCACGGCACTGTGCCAGGGTTGTCCTCGTCCAGTGACGAAAAGGCGCTGCTTTAGCCCGATGCAGTCATGGAGAAACGAGGGGCCTGCTTTGTCCGCCCGACTCGGAGAGCTACTCGAGCTGAGCACTCGACGGTAGGTTCCTCACCCGCGAGTTTACCGTGACGAGGAACCTCTGGGGAGACGGGCTTGTGCCACCCTCCGCTTCGGAGCTCCCCAGAGCTACTGTACCCAGGTAGGTACGGTACAGTAATCTATCCCGGCGCGAGGGTCAAACAAGTCTCGCCCTCTCGTCCCTTCCCAGCTGTGGAACCGTCGTGACCTCGTGCGCTCCCAGCCAACCTCACTCCCATCCTTCGTGGCTCATCCCAACTTGACCTCTCTTCCTCCACCTTCATCGTGAAGCATCGCCCAGCTCTTGCGACTCTAGAACATCATCCCAGGCATCATCCGTACCCATTGTTAGCTCCCTCGTGTCGCGCGCACTTCAGCTTGTAAGCCAGACTCGAGTTGCGACAACAGTCCTTACGTCATCATCATGTCGGACGGCATCGCTCCAGCTATAGACAAAGGTATATCCCATCGCTAGCCATCGCAATGGCCTTGTTTCCATCGCGTATGCCTTGAGGTTATGCAATTGGTTTGTACGCGATGCGACAAGGCGCCTTCATGCCCATCCGCGCTCACTCAAAAGCACAACTGACCTCTCTCAGTCGGCGCGCCTGACCCCAAGGCTCCCGAGGCCGAGGCTGCTGCTCCCACCATGGACACCACAACAGCTCCTTCGGAGCCCGCCAAGTCGGAGGAGGGCAAGCCTGCTGGCCTGAATGTCCCTGTGCCCAAGCCTGTCGAGGTAATGTCGGTCCCAGAGACGCCCATCAACAACCGGACTCCAGCGGGCGGCACGCCGAGACCCGAGCTAAACATTGAGGAGGAACCTAAGGAACCGGCCAAGAACGAGGACGAAGTCGCCTTCATCACCACGGGTGTCGAGGCGGGATCCGCCCCAGCTGTCTCGGCCCCGAAGGACACCACTATGACAGACAAGCCTGCCGATGACAAACCCACCGAGGCGGCGACTAACGGCGCCAGCAAGCCCAGTGCTGACGACGTCACTGAGGCGGCTGCGGGAGAGAAGCGCAAACTTGGTGAAGCGGCGCCGGCAACTAACGGTGCAGCCCCCGCCGAGGCAGAGAAGGCCGAGCCGGAGGAGCGCGCCAAGAAAGCCCGGGTCGAGGACATCTCGGACGAGCCTACGGCCACCGAACCCGCTACAAACGGCAAGGGCACCAAGGCCAAGAAGGAGAAGAAGGCTGCTCCTGCTGTCGGCAAGACGGCTCGAAAGACGCGGAGCCAAGGTCCTGTCGAGGCTGAATAAGTTTAGTTTCTTTCCTTCTGGAGCGTCATTGTACCTCAGCCTGTCATGGCTTCCACGTTTCTATGAGTGATGGCTTCATGTACGGTTGAGTTTGGGGAATGGTTGGCGAAAATGGCAGGGTTGGTTATGGGAATATGGTAATTTCCCGAGGTCTGCCTGCGTTTTGGTTTGGTTGTATATTTGGTTTGGTAGTAACGATTTGTTCCACGTTGTGTTTTCAGTCTATGTGGCATGTCGACATTTTGGCATTGAAAGCGGTCTGGTGACGACGGTTGCTTTTGCTTTATCCTCACCTCGTTATGACGACTACTGGATGAAGGCCCATGATTCACATCCATGGACCATTAGAAAGAGAGGGGAAGCAAAACCTGATGATCAGCAGGTGGACGGAGCACTGGTATATGGATCTCTGGACCTTTGAAACGACACAATGGCCGAGTCTGCAGCCTACCCTGAGGCCTCAAGTCAGCAGCACCAAATCAATTGGAAACCCCACGCAGAACACCAGATCTGGTTTCATCAAGCATGATGAACTTTGAATACGAAACCCGACCTAATAGATCGGGTCCGTCCACCAATCCGCCATGCCCAATTCCTCCCGTCCAGGGGCCTCCGACCGGGTTTCTCGGGGCTGATCCAGCGGCCGACAATGCCGTCCCCAGCCCGGTTTCGCCTGGAGAAGTGGAGGACCGTGTCGTCATGCTCCCCCCTCCCTCCGCAACGGTCTTGTCGAAAAGAAGTTGGAAGAAATAAGAAATCCTTGGGTGGAGGAACGTTGCGTGGACACAGCCACGGGAAGAGTTCTACTACGTAGTAGATCATGTCTGAACGGAATTGCATCGTTCCGAACATGTGTGTCATCGGGGTCATTTCACGCAGGATGAATAATATCTAAGGAACCTGAGGTAAGCTGAGAATCAAGGGAAGCTGACCCCTGCTCATATGATGGATGTCTTGTAGGGAGTTATGAGCTGACGAGGGAAACATCTGACACCGATTACTTATTGCTTGCTAAGTATAGGGTGTAGGAATGTAAGAGTTGCAAATACCGTACATGCTCATCGGCACTTGTAATCATGGCGGCCAAACAAGACACTGAATGCCAGTATCCTCCATCCTTTTACCCACCAGTGTAAAACAGGGTGCTAACCGGCACGAAAGAGCGAGACGCTGACGCCAGTCTCCACCGGGACGTAATGGCAGCGCGACTACGGAGTATACGGTTGTAGAGGAGAGTGATGCGTTCTTTGAGGCGGCTACGTGTGGAATCCTAGTCCTTGAGTCCCTCTAGTCCTCCACGCGTCGCTTGCTGGTTCGACCATGGTCGCCCTGTTTACCCCTGGGCCCGGACAGACGGTCTTGTCAGATCGGTCGAGATTCTAGCGTGAGACAGGAGAAAGACTGAAAAGAGAAAAAAGAAAAGGGTCTGCCAAGCTCATCATCCGAACATGGCCTGCAATTGCGAATCACTGAATGGCCAGCGAGTCATGGCCAGGAAGGAAAAAAAAGTCCTGGAGGTTTCCCACTTTGATCGTGAGAGGCTGTTTCAAGTTCCAACAAGCTTCAGTAGCTCGACGGGTCCCCTCTTGGTTCAAACACCCAGAACGTACGAGAACATGGATGTTTCCCGATTTGTCTGGTCTTGTTTTTCTCGGGCGCGATCGATTGCGTGTCTAGGACTGTTCTTGTCGGTATTGTGGGATGGTGGCGAAAAAAAAAAGTGAACTAGTCTACGTCTTTGAAGCAATTGTCGATGTCTGAACCTCGAGGGATGGGGGAGTTTGAGGCGCTTCAGGCGTCATCTTCGGAATAGTTTGGAATGAGACAAGTTGCTTTTTTACTCAGGTTCCGGGACGGGTTGCGTCTTGAAAGGGGTCTGCCGTCAAAGAAGTTCGTCTTAGACAAGAACAACTAAAAGGGTGGTTAAACCATGGATCGTCATCGTCGAGTCCAACCTCGATTGACAACAGATGGGATCTCTTTCTGAAAGAATCCAGAGACCATCCCATCACTTTCCTCATCTGGATTAACAACACTGCAATGTCGGCACCCCATGCATGTCTCGCATGGTAGGTCTTCGTATTTCTCAACAACAGAAAACAGCGTTACAGCCAATTCACTCTCACCCAGCAGGAGACCAAACAGAAAGAAAAAAAAAAAAAAAAAAAAAGAACCATGCAGGGGTAAAGGCATCCAGGCGTGGCGAGTCCAAGCCAGTGGAGGGCGACGACTGGCTACGAGGCCATCCCAGAGACTTTCGGGCCCTGAAAGTGCTAAAAAAGGGTCCCCACCACAGCGGGTCTGAGGCGTCAAAAATAGCAATTGGGAACCCCCCGCCGCGGAGGCCGCGACAAAGAGGGTGAGCTGGCGGCGGGTGTGGGTTGTGTTGTACCTGTAGCTTGCTGGTAGAAACCTGTTGCTGGCGAGGGGCCACAACTGCATGCCGTATGGTGCGAGTAGCGCCGGGGGCGAATCAGGGCCATGATTTACGTGCGAGTACTGGGGGAGCTTGTTAGAAAAATTTGGCGGGGGGTACAGTAGGTACTTGGGCTTGGAGCGTTGTGTTGTGGTCTCGGCGGCCCGGTTGAATGACTGGAACTTTGTCCATGATTGAGGGTGTGCCTGAGAATGAGATGCACTGTGTCATGCCGTGCAACGTGTGGTGCATTATTGGTGCGGGAGACGCCATCTGCACTGTACATCGGTCACGCCAAGCCATCCCGTTGATGGCTTCCCCCCAAAATGTCCCCATGATAACGGGATCCATCCCATCCATGGACCATGGGATCCATCCTGTCATGGCTCCTGAGAACCTTCCCCAGCCCTACCTTTTCCCTCCCGTCCCGTCCCCGTATCATCTACTCTATCCATCCATTCCCTACCTCACCTATTCCCATCTCGATCCTCTCGTTTTCCTCCCCTTTCCTTCTTTCACATCCCTTCTTTATACTCCCATCGCCTAACGTTATCCCTGGGTGCTGCCCCCTTTCGGCGCATCGACCTTCGCTCACGGGCCCTTTTTCCCCCCCCGAACTTCTTTACAGCATAGCGACTCTCGTTTTCTGGGGACCACCGACAGTCTCTTTATTGTCGGCGAGCGGGTTTGTGTGGCGTATTCCTCCTGACCTGCTTGTCTGATGCCCGCGTCGTCTTTTTCCTCTCGCTCATAGACTACGCTACGTGCTTCCTCGGCTTTTTGATCCTTCTCCGACCCCCTTCGACCTAGCGAATACGAGAAATACACCCCGGCGGTTTGCGCAAATCAATTCGATAATCTGTTACGTGGCCAACGACTGTCGAAACCCCCGACAACAATTGAGAGAGCTCTGGTCGTGGCTGCGCGAGAAGAGGCTTCTGCAAGCCCACGCTTCTTTTGAGTCAAGCCTCGACGTCTTCGCCCGTTGGCGAAGTACTCGCCCATGATGGACGTAGGCAATGTTGTCCGTCTGTTTAGCCGCCAAGAGCAAGGCGGCGGCGGCGGAGGAAAGGATGCCGGTCAAGAGCTGCTCGATCTGCTCAAGAACCCATACAACGATCAGGTAAGTCTCTTCTGGCTGTTCCGGACGCGTACCGGCTACTGACGCCTTGTATGTAGCTTCAAGCAGCCTCAATGTACTCAGCTCTGGCGATTTCGCTCCCCGTAACAATCTTCATCGCCTTTTGCTTCTCCCTACTCCGACCATATCACCAGGCCATCTACGCCCCCAAGATGAAGCACGCCGACGAGAAGCATGCACCGCCGCCTATAGGAAAGGCTCCATGGTCGTGGATCACAACGCTGTGGAAGACCAAGGAGGAACAGCTTGTGTACTTGATCGGCATGGACGCCACAATCTTCCTGCGATTCGTCCGCATGTGCCGCAACATGTTTCTCACCCTGTGCGTCACCGGCGTCGGAATTCTGCTTCCCGTCCATGTGTCGCATTGGAAGACCATTGGCGATGACAGCGGCAACACCTGGGTCTCCAAGATCACCCCCCTCCACGTCTGGGGCCAGGCCATCTGGGCGCAGGTTGTCATCGCCTGGGTATTCAACATCATCATCGCCATCTACCTATGGTTCAACTATAGAAAGGTGCTCCAGCTTAGGAGAAAGTACTTTGAGAGCGAGGAGTATCAGAAGAGTCTCCACTCCCGTACCTTGATGGTAAGGTTTATTGAAGTTGTTGATGGAATTTCTCACTCACACTAGCCCAGGTTTACGATATCCCCAAAAAGGGCTGCTCTGACGAAGGTATCGCGAGAATCATTGACACGGTTGCGCCCAATTCGTCCTTTGCTCGAACAGCTGTTGCTCGAAACGTCAAGGAACTTCCCTCTCTCATCTCCCAGCATGACCATGCCGTTCGCAAGCTCGAGAGTATCCTGGCCAAGTATCTGAAGGATCCCAGCAATGTTCCCGTCGCTCGCCCCATGTGCCGACCATCCAAGAAGGATCGCTCATACGGAACATACCCCAAGGGTCAGAAGGTCGATGCCATTGAGTACTACACCCAGCGTATTCGAGACCTCGAGGTCCAGATCAAGGAGGTCCGCGCCAGCGTGGACAAGCGAGGCTCGATGCCCTACGGTTTTGCCAGTTACTCAGATATTGCAGAGGCCCATAGCATTGCCTATTCTTGCCGCAAGAAGAAGCCCGTTGGCGCCACTGTCAGACTTGCGCCCCGGCCTAACGACATCATCTGGGAGAATATGCCGCTGTATAGTGCTACACGAAGCCGAAGACGATGGATCAACAACTTTTGGATTACTCTTCTGACATTCTTCTGGGTCATTCCTAACCTTGGCATTGCCATCTTCTTGGTCAACCTGCAAAACCTGGGATCTGTCTGGCCAGCCTTCAACCGATCACTGACGGCGAACCCCAAGAGCTGGGGTATTGTGCAGGGTATTGCTTCGCCGGCTCTCATGTCCCTCACCTACCTGATTCTCCCCATCATCTTCCGTCGACTCTCCATCAAGGCCGGTGACCAGACCAAGACGGGCCGAGAGAGACACGTCCTTGCCAAGCTCTACTTCTTCTTTGTCTTCAACAACCTCATCATCTTCTCCGTCTTCAGCGTCATCTGGACTTTTGTGTCCGGCGTCGTCCGAGACTCGACAAGCCCGGGAGCGAAAGACATTTGGAAGATCATTGTCAAGAACGATATTGCCAATTTGCTCTTCGGTGCGCTGTGCACCAACAGCCCCTTCTGGGTGACTTACTTGCTTCAGCGTCAGCTCGGTGCGGCCATCGATCTCGCTCAGCTTTGGCCTTTGGTTCAGGCCTTTTTCCTCAAGAAGTTGGGCAGTCCGACTCCCAGAGAGCTGATCGACCTCACGGCCCCTCCTCCTTTCGAGTACGCCAGTTACTACAACTACTTTCTCTTCTACGCCACTGTCACCATGTGCTTTGCCGGTATCCAGCCTCTGGTGCTCCCGGCTACCGCCATGTACTTTGTGATTGATTCATGGCTGAAGAAGTACCTGCTTCTGTACCGCTTCGTTACCAAGACCGAGTCTGGCGGTATGTTCTGGCGTGTCATTTTCAACCGCTTCATCTTCGCGACGATGCTCTCGAACCTGGTTGTCATGCTTACTTGCTGGGTCCGTGGTGATGGAAATCACCTCCATTTCTACTGCATCGTACCGCTGCCGTTCCTCATGCTCTTTTTCAAGATCTACTGCAACCGGGCTTTTGACAACAAGATTCGATACTACACCACTCAAGATGTGACCAAGAATACCGAGAACGGAATGAACCCCAAGGAGTCCCGCCAGCGCAGCGAGCGATTGGCAAACCGATTCGGCCACCCTGCGTTGTACAAGCCCCTTATCACCCCCATGGTGCACGCCAAGGCGCAGAACCTCCTGCCTGGAATCTACAAGGGACGACTGACAGACGGCCGAGAAGTGAACCAAGGCGACATGATGAGTGTCAGTGGCTACTCGGACATGTACGCCCTCGACCCTATGCAAGGTGGAAAGCCAGGCAAGACCGCCAACAGCATCCCTGGCTTTGAGTACGTTTCGGATACTCAGATGGACTTTGAATTCTACAAGAACCGAGCCGAGTTTGCAGAGGACCACGGCGGCGGTGAGATCTACGGCCGCCCTGGAGAAATTATGCGTCCTGATACTCCTGGATCATGGGATGGAAGTGACACAGCATCACGACCTGGCACGCCCGCTGGCCGCTCAGCTTCTCCCTTTAACCCTGGACAGCAGCGTTTGATGTCCATGTCCAGCACCAGTGATACAAGTTACTCGGCATACCGACAAGCTGCTCCGGCGTATGGTGGATTCACCCAGCAAGCAACTATGGGTTCAGATGTACCCAGCCGTGGCCGCAGCCCCTTGTATTCGCAGAACAACGGCAGCTCCTCTGGGCTTGGACTAATCCAAAATGCCCAGGCCCCTCCTGTGAGCAACCTCACACCAGGAGGTCGTATGACGCCTTCAGTCTCTCCTGGCCCTTCAGTAGGTGCCATGGGCGGCGGACCCCGTGGTTACAGCGGCCTCGCACAGAACGAGGAGATGGATGCGGGCGATCCTTCGCAATACGACTACTTCCGTGGCGGCAGCCGGACAAGACGGACCCCCGGAGAAGGCTGGTAGAACCGCCTCAGAAATGGGCTTTTCTTTGCATGATAATTTGCGCGGCGTTTGGATAGATTGGGATGGATCTGCAGTTGCTGTGAAAGAGGCGGATTGTGTTGAATGCGAGACGACTCGTAGACGGTTGGAAACGTACGAGAAGAGAAGCAGACCATATTTGCAAATACAGCTTTTAATGCACATCATTCTGTTCAGATTCCTCTTTGGCCATGGTTCTTGCAGATGCGTCAACTGTATGCCTATATCTATCTGGCCTCCATCTTTAAGCGGTGATCGCGAAATAGCTAGTCTATCCTCTATTTTCTTTTATATCATGACCCTTAGCTCTTGTAATTTTCTTATCATAGCAAAGACTTAGTTCTCAGCAAACTTGCCCGTCTCGTGCAATCTCCTAGCAAACCCCCCGAGATCCTCTGCTAAACCTGCCATAATGGGCTCCTCCACAACATCCTCATTCCACGAAATTCCCAGTGTCAAGGCACCTCCAGGAACACTAGCCACGCTGATGCTCATTGGACCGCCAGCGACCATGATACCATTGGTGAAGAGTACACGCGAGATGTTCCTCTTGCCCTCCTCAGGGGTAGGAATGCTCAAACATCCAATGTTGCTAAGCTCCCAAGAATCGTCCCGCTCTTTACCGTCCTTTTTGCGCCAGTGGGATGCCCAGTCGGAGATGTAAGGGAGTAGACTAGAGTCGTCGTCGGCGGGGAGTGTTGCGGCTCTATCCTTGATTTGGGTCTTGAGTTCGCGGGCATGGTGCCAGATGAGGGCATCTAGATCTGCCTTGGGACTGTGAAGGGCTGAGACGTCGGATGAGGCAAATTGGTGAGTCATGGTTGTGATGAGCACGCGGTAGGTGTCTTTGAGGGCGGGGTCTGCTGTGGATGACATGTACGGCCGCATGTTGATGGGTGTGGAAGATGCGAATGCTGGGGCATCTGGGATGTGGGTTGCAAGAGAGGCGAGAATGAGGGCGTGCAGAAGACCTGTGATGGATGTTCCATGAGATCGAGCTCCAGCGAGGAGGCTCGCCACTACTGGAGCTGAGATGTCGACTGCATGAACACGGGCCTTGTGTGGGTGGGCAAAATCAATGGGCTTTCCAGCCCAGATAGCAGGCTTAGCAGACTTGAGGAATGAAGGACCGAGTTCATTCCATAGTGTAGCGGCCCAGAAGGACATACTATTCGTGTATGCGAGGATGGCATCTTGAGGCTCTGGCAAGGAAGGGGGTTCAGGGAATGAGAGGACCGTTTCAGCCTCGGAGGATGACTCAGGGGACAGAGCGTTGAGTTCGGCAAGGAGATGCTCGTGGAACTGCTTCGAGCTAGTTCCATCCATGAGAGAGTGATGAAAAGAGAAAATGACATCTTCGAAAGAAGGCTTTGAACCTGGTCTGAGAACAATGATGCGCCAGGGAGGACGTGACTCAACCTTGGTCCATAGTTGATCGTGACACCAGGCTTGAACTTGTTCAAGAGTCTTTTCATAGTCCTCGCCGTCCGGGATTTCCCGAAACTCGACATGCTCATTGAGATTAATGTCACGGATGTGGGTGAAGTGAGCGTTGTTGGTGTCTTCATCCGCAATACCCACTCTGAGCATGGGATGCGTAGTAACAATGTTTGAAAGAGCCGCCAAGATGGCCGTGTTTGAAAGAAGGGAGTTTTGGGGCAGAGTGTATCTTCCGGTGACTGCCACACAGCGGTATAGGCCTAGGGGGTGGCGAGAAGATGAGTAGATCTCACTGAGAAGATGTTAGCAGTTGCAATTGACCGGGAGGTTGTACATACATGGGACCTAGAGGCCTGATAGCGTTGGGAAGAGAGTCGACAGTCATTGTGAATCAATGCAATTGAATTGAAACAATTCGATGTGACTCAATGGCTCCTCGCTGTTGAGTGAAGTTGGTCTTGTCTCTGAGCTAGTGTTGGTGTCTAGGTGCCTGGACCAGCCAACTGAATTCACATATACGTTCAATAAGAACAAGGTGAAGACAATTCTCGAATTGTTTAAAAGTAAAGAAGAAAGTTTAAAGTAATTGGAAAATTTGGCTTAAATACTTGGCTATCCACTGCTTTCCTTTGGTGGCATAGTCGTTCTGCAAGTCTTGGATGTATGTGAGTCAGTGAGTGACTGGGTATAAGCGATGGGGCCTCTATAGTAGCTGCACTACGAGGGATGATAACAGAGACTTGACAAAATAATCAGGACCATAGTTTTTACTTATCAAATCAATGATTCCTTGAAAATGCACTTATACATGCAACTCTACGTGATCAATTGCTGCAGCCAAACTGTGGCGGCTGAGTCGGTGGCCGGATGATTGGTTCTGCCGATGCCACCGTAACCGGAGAGGAAGGAACCATGGAAGCGGCCAGGTAGCTAAAGTTGACAGTCGCGGGCGCCAAGACGGCCCCATCAGACCCGGCCGCTTCTGCTTCCATTCAACGCGTCCAGTTGAAATCCACGACCCAGACAAAAACACCTGGTCACACTTTTGCGACTCTGTTTATTGTTGTTTATTTTTCCCTCTTTGCTGCATTGAGAACTTTCTGATACCCCAATCTGTCCACGACATTACCTGTACGACCTTTTATTTACTTGGCAGCATCTTTTTTTCCACCCGGCGCAACACCTACTGTCGCGATGCTATGAAACGCGCTCTCGACCATGTACTATCGATCACACTCTAGCCACCAATAATACCGCTTGGAATACTCGCCCATGGATCGCGACAGGAGCTCGTTTGGAGACCGGTCATTCGGGAGACCGAGCCAGCTTGTGGTGAAGGAGTCTGGGAGGAAGCCTCTGTTTGGAGCGCCTGCTTCGGACAGGAACAAAGAGAATGATGCGGGTCGCGCGCGGACAAACATCCCGACACTGCGCTCGAGCGTTTCCGTCAACGGACTATCACGATCGACGAGTGCCGAGGCCGAGAGGAGAGGGAGCTTCGGCTCCCCTCGCGAGACGAGGATGCTGAAGCCTGGGTTTAGCGGTTCTGCTCGGAAGCGGCTTTCCATGAACGAAGCTTTTACTCTGGCTGCTCAAGAGAAGGACGATGATACCGAGGATCATGTTATGGATGCGTCGCCTAGTCCTGCCCCAAGGGTCTGGCGCGAACGACGGGAAGGGGACGAGAACAGGATGAGGAAGTTAATGGGACAAGACCACCTGGATACGAAAGCGCCGAGTCGACCTTTTTCGCGACAATCGCTAGCCTCCTCGACAATACCGGACAAAAAGCCGTCGCCCGAAAAAACCGAGTCGCCGCGACGGAGGTCTTTATATGCAACGTCTAGGATAGGGCTTGGGCCTAGGTCGCCGGCCCTAGAGACCGCAACCACTACGAGCGATGTTGTCAAGGAGGATCGGCCGGCGAGTTCACTTAGCGGGTTGCGCCCACCTTCCAACTGGCTAAGACACATGCCTTCGAAAGACGATCTTACGAATCAGGGTCGGATTCCGGCGCTGGTCCCTGGGATTGAGGATCCATTACCTTCAATTGAAGGTGGGGGAGAGTCACAACCAGCTCCGGAGCCTTCACCTGCCAAGAGTTTTGCATGGGAGGTTGATGATGACTTTACGGCTGGAGAGTTGCAAGTTTCCGACAGCCCGAGAATTCGAATGGGTGCCCGGCCGTTTGCGAACAGGATCCATTTCGATGAGGGGAGTGAAGTTGACATTAACTCACGGACGAGAGTGGCACCGCCTGGATCGCGCAATACGAAACTGGACGAGATCCGGACGAGGGAGGTCAAGACAGGAAGCGATATTCCCCTTGAACTGTCCCGGCCACAGAATACTAAGCTGGATGAGATTAGAGACCGTGAGGAAAGGGTTGAACATCAAATACCTATACCGGATCGCCACGCGGCGAGACCGAGGAACACCAAACTGGACGACATACGACAGCGTGAAATCAATGGGATTCCCAGGAGGTCTTTTGCTTCTATCAGGCTAGGAGAGATCCGGGAACAAAATTCCATGATACGTTCGCTGTCACCGGAGGAAAATCGACCACAGACGAGTGGTGGGGTAGTGCCGGAGAAGAAACCATCGCCTGAACCTGAGAAGAGGGAGCTCCCTCGACCAAAGTCTGCATTTGAGATTGCAGGCGAGCAAATACCTGATACGCCTGTGACGGTCTACAAGTCACGACGAGCCAGCATAGAAACACACGAGAAGGATGGGAATGAATCAAACGACGTTAAAGACGTTGTACGACCCATCTTGTCACACAGACGCACGGATTCAAGAGACCTGCTACGACAGCTGGCAAGGGCTACAAGCTTAAGTCCTGCTCCAGAGGCGGAGCCTCGACGGCTGGCCGACAGTGACAAGCCGGTATCTCAACCGTTGGACGCAAAGCCTGACCCCAAACCTGACACTGCATCGGCGATTCCGTTACCCTCCGCTAACAATGGACTGCGGCATCGTTTCCATCGACCAAATCGCGATCCCGATAGCAAACCCACGGTTGGATTTGCTGGTCTAAGCCGAAATCGTTCAACGGATTCTGTCAAGAGCAAGAAATCCATGAATTCGGAGGCGGATCCCACAGACCGGATCACGGCCGAGGCCAACTTGTTTGCGCCGGCAGACAATCAGTCGGAGAAGGGCTCTATGAGAGCTCCTTCGCCGGTGCCAGAGTCGGAAGATGAGAAGGATGTCGAGGCGACACCCCGGGCTCCCAAGCCAGATCCCCTGACGATGCCAACACCGAGGGTCACGGGCGCATACGTTGAAACACCAGCAACTGTCAAGGTGGAGAAGATCGAGATCAAGGAGGAGAAAGAAAAGGAGGAGAAGGAGAAGGAGAAGAAGAAGCTACAGGAGGAGAAGCCATCGAAACGAGAAGAACGACCACTGCGACCAAGATCGACATCACTCCGGAATAAGAGAACGGAGCTTGTGGCAACGAGTGGTAGTGACAGGGACACTGCATCAGATCCTGGGACAGACGAAAAACCCCGAACCAGAACATCGTCGACGGGCGTGAGAAGACGGCGCCCTCGTTCACTGTCACGGCGCAGAGCACCACTAAAAAACTCGGCAAGGCTACCATCAGTCAAAGACGACCTCAAAGAGCTTCAGCGCGTGCATCACATTGACGACTCCACTCTGGATGACCTCGAGGAGGTCCTTTTAGGCCGCAAAGCCCCGTCCCGAGACCTTGAAGCTCTCCTCGACAACCTACCCCAGGATCCCTCCCTCGACGACGATTTCGACTTTGACCTGGAGCTTGACACAAAACTCAACACGAGGACCAACCAGATCGACCCGCAGAACGACAACTCTGACCTCGTCCGCCTCACGCGCATGAACAATACTCTCAAGAGCAGCCTCTACGGGATTCACACGGCGGCAAGGGGAATAGAGCGCCTCTCTGATCAGGTCAACATCAAGAACCGGGCAGACGAGAAGAAGGCCAACGAGGAGAAGAAGATTGAGGATAAGCCGGTCGAAGTCAAGGTTTCGGACGACGAGACGATCAAGCTTGAACCTTTGAAGACGGAGGAGGAACTCAAGAAACCCGAGAAGCCTGAGAAGCCCGCGAAAGCTGTTGAAAGCATGAGTCTTCTCCCCGACAAACACAGCGCCCCCGCTGTGTACACGACGCATCCCAACACCGGCACCGTCTCCTACGTTCAGCTTCCCATCCCACGCCTCTACCGTCGCAAGCCTTTCCGTCTATCTTGGCTCGGACTCTTGGTCCTTGTGCTTTCGCTTTGGTACGCCGCCGAGTCGGCCATGTGCGCCATGTTCTGTCGCCCAACCCGCTGCAGCAGCACACCTTGCGTGTGGTCTATCAACGACCCGACTTTTGGCACCGCGATCCCCGTCAAGCTGGATCAGTGGACTACTGGCGGTCGTGGTCGCGTCCTAGCCGAGCACTTGCGTGAAGAACTGCAGGACTGGATCGCCGACGCGATGGACGTGTTGCGCGATCGAGACATCACCAAGGTCGACATCAGCGGTCTCTCGTTTGAGCAGAAGCGCCAACACCGTCGACGCCTACGCAAGAAGGGCCTCGTTCAACGTCGCGTTCACTCACCAGAACAGCAGGCAAAGTTTGACGCCTGGCACCAGGCGAGGGTTCAAAAAGAACGACAAGAGGAAGCCAGGGAGATGGGGTATGACATTGGAGGCGACGACGATGAGACGATTGGAGGAGATGAGAGGGTCTGGTAGTTGTCACTGGCTGATATAATGTGTCCTGTCATGGAAAGCAAAGGGCAGTCTACGTTGCTTATGAAATGGATATCCCCAAGCGAGAGCGTTTGAACTTGGCACTCTCTCTGTAGTTATTTGCTATGATTGATCATGGTGACATCTCTTCCAGTTGGTATCAACCTCTAAGCCCATGTAAAAAAAGCCAATACATTTTCCATCCCAACGCCATTACGCCTGTTTCTCTGTTTCCCATCTAATCATCGAAACCACCCCATTCCTCATCATCCTCTTCCATCGCATCACGATCGCTACCAGCCTCAGCCCATGGAAGCCTCTCATCCTCGTAGCTATCAGCTGCGCGCTCCCTCACGGGCTTGACGGGGCATCGCTTCAGAGACTGCACCAGTTCTCCAACAGCCTTGACGAAACCCGCCGCGGCTTCGTCCTTCAGGGCTTCTTCGCGCTCAAGCTCATCAACCCAGATGTCAAGCGCGTGCAGTCTAATTCCCACAGGCGACTTTCTCAAATCTCCCTCAACGTCAAAGGGGTACTCGGCCAAGACACCGACAATAGCCTCAACGTCACCATCCTTCCAACCCCTCTCCCTCGCAAGTCTAACATGCGCAGCAAAAACCCTCCTCACGAGCAACAAGAATTTTTCCAGCCTCAAGACATCGATATCAGTCCAACCCGCGCCAACAACAACCCAGAATCCTCGAAGCCAGGGGATGGCGCAAGCGGGTTTCAGCGTGAAGAGGAGGTTGGCGAGGTCGGCTGCGAGACGCTGCTGGGGAACGGGTCGATCCGTCATCCAGAGCGCGTAGAAGAGTCCCTTCCAGAGCTTTTGGGCGTCTGTTTCGGAGAGGGTGGTTCGTGAGGAGAGGAACGTTGAGAGGGATTCGAGGGATGCGGTACGAAGTTTGCGGTCTGAGGAAAGGGTTAGTTGAAGTGGGAGAATGGTGGTGGATGGAACGGACCGCTTGAGGCGAGGTTGCGGATAAAGGGCATTTGAGATTCGTGAGCGGCCATTGTGGAGGCTAGAGCTTCGATGGCTCTTTAAGATGCTAGATTGTGTATGTTTACGCGACGATTTTCGTGTAGAGATTGTGTGGTGTTGATCAAGAGGTGGTGGTGATAGTCAAGACTTGGTGTTGAAGAGCTCGACAACTTTTTTTTTTCGTCAAGATCAAGGTGGGATATGCAGGGGACCCATGTGGGGGAGAGAGTCTTTGACCGAACTCACCGAGGGTGGGGCCGGGGATGGTTGGTGTAAGTTGGATGTCTTGGAGGAATAACATTTGATACAGACAGTAATTAAAACGACCAGATTGAAGGATTATATATATTGAGATTAGATTTCAATTAATTAGGCAATAGTTTTGGATACACCTTGATACGTGTAGTTCAAATCGCCAAGGGCAAGGGGAATTGAATCATTAGTTGGGTTGAGCTCATTATGGACCAAGCATCTACAATGATGCCCCAGGACACACTGTCTGACCTTGAGTTCGAGAGCTGCCCAATATCCGGACCGTATCACAGTGGAAGAAGCACTGAAAGAGAAAAAAGTCCTCCATGGCTTCACCTCTACGACCCAGCCTTCATAGGGCCCTGGAACGTGACAGAGTTGATCCACCTTGAGCCTTGACAGAACAGTGAAGCTAGCTGGCTCTCAGACCATTACTATATCGCCCAAAGCCGCTCTCACTGTCGTGTGAGAATGAAGGCGTCGGCTGACAAGTCTGAGGCTTCACCAAGGCGCTTAGATGTACCAGAGGTGGACGGAGTCAAAGTGGTCAAAGTCACCTTTTGAGGAGGACAGTGGTTATTTATTGTAACTAATATCCATTGACGGCGAATGTAATAAACAAGCCAATACAATCATAGCAGATTGGAACAACAGCCACAAAGACCAGCAGTAATGGATGCTTAATGAGAAAACCAACAAGCTTGGTCAGTAGGCCAAAATGATGAGTCAGACTGGCTGGTTTGTCATGAGGCCGGCGGGCTCAAAGTGGAAGGCCATGGGAGCTTGGATGCTTACAAGGGTGTTAGTCAATGGTTTGTCGATAGTCTAAGAAGCGGAGTATGGTCAGTTTGCTCGGTAGAAAGGGAGCTCTTAACAAAGGGAGAACTTCTTTCTAGATGGTTGTATACATGTGCCAAATAATGCATCATGGTGGTTGGATTACCAGCTGTTGACATCCTTGTTCTTGACCTAAATAGGCAGCTTGATAGCAACTATCCAACCAACAACAATACCAAGAGATTCATTTACCATCAGCCTATTTACCAATATCCAATGACCCCCAGGCACCACTCGTTTCAGCGCTTCCTTCCAGGTCACAGCCGGCCCCACTGTTACTCACCTTGTGCCTAACACACCTACCTACCCCACCATCGTCATAACTTGCCTCTCTTCTCCAACTCTTCTTCTTCCTCTTCTTCTTCTCTCTTCTCAGCTGAATACACACACATCTTCTCTACGAATACGAAGCCAGCGCAGCGTAAGATACTGTCTTGACGATTTAAACAACACAAGACAAGTAAAGTCGTTAAACGAAGGAGAGCGTTGCTTAACCTTCTTGAGCTCTTGATTTCTTTGCCCCGCCATCGGACGAGTCAACCCCAAATCAACACCACATCAGAACCACAAACCGTCACAATGTCTTCCACCAAGCGCATCACAAAGGCAAACCACCCTCATACCATCCCCCGTACCTCACCCACTGACCACCTCCCAGGAATTCGCCGAAATCTCCCAAGAACCCCCCGAGGGCTTCACCGTCTCCCTCCCCCCCAACGAGTCCATCCACACCTGGCACGTCACCCTCCAGCCCCCTCCCTCGACGCCCTACCACCCAGGCCGCTTCGGCATCGTCCTCTCCCTCCCCACCGACTACCCCTTCAAGCCCCCCGTCGTCAAGTTCTCCACGCGCATCTACCACCCCAACGTGACAAACGACTCTCTCGGCAACATCTGCCTGGGTCTCCTCAAGCCCGACGCCTGGAAGCCCAGCACAAAGATCCGCGCCGTCCTGGAAGCTCTGGCCAATCTTCTCGAGGAACCTCAGCTTGATAGCCCTCTTGAGGAGCGCATCGCTCAGCAGTACCAGTCTGAGCGGGAGGCTTTTGACAAGACTGCCAAGCAGCAGGTTGAGAAGTATGCCATGGGGGAGCCCGTGTTTCCGCCCGTTGTGTGAGCGTGTGTGAATCATAACAAATCATGGGGAGCATCAAAAAAAGGGAGAGGATGGAACTTGGCATGACATTTGGATAGCTCAATGTGTTGGGCTTTGGCCTGGCATTGGGCATCATGGCTTACGAGACATGGCTGACAACGACGAAAATGAAGACGGCACAATCATGAATGGACGGATGAATTCATCAGAGACGCCTTTTCAGCTGGCTGTCTCGGCTTGTATTTATTTACTTGCACTCATGCACAATAAACAAACAATAGCACAAGACATACATAATTAGAGACACGCAAGAATAGTTCACCGTGAAATATCTTCATTCCATTGGGGTATCAAAAAAGGGCCCCAAATTCTACTCCTCCCTGATAACCTCTATCCAGTCATATATGGCCCCCTATCTATATCAATCAAAACAAACACCGCTTCGACGGGACTCTGCCACTCGCTCCCGTCCCTCTTCCTGCGGGAGCTCTCCCTCACCTGCCGAGGTGCTCTGGTGTGGTATAGTGCTTTTTGGTCTTCTCGCAATGCAGCCGTAAGCCATCGTCATTAAGTATAAAACAAGGTTCCTTTTTTTGGGGCCTTCCATTCCATCCCGTCCATTCCAAACCGCCCAACGCTGGTCCCTCCCCTCTTTTGTGAGACATAGTAAACACCCGAACAGGGTATTGCGGGTAATAACAGAACATGATGTGAATGAGAAAAAAGGTAGAATAGAAGCAAACATCAAGTGTGAAATGCAGACACTGTGCCGGCTAGGTCGAATCAAGAACGAAGCAAACAATGAGTGCCATCCGTCCAACGCCATCCCATGATTAGATTCGGCGGCTCCGCCACCGTGTCTGGTGTGGGATGCGGGATGCCGAGGCAAAAAGGTTAAAAAAGTCGTAGGAGAGATGAAGGAGTGTGAATGTGTGAGTAATTGTGAAGTTTGAGGGTTGAAGGTTGAAGGGAGGGGGCCTGAAACATCATGCACCTGTCGGTGACCTCTTCTTCCCGAAAATGCTCCTCTTGCCGCCCTCTGTGTCTGATTGCGCCACGTTCCACGTGTTGAGGTTCTTCCCCTGTCGTACTCGGTCCAGCTGTGCCTTGGCTCGGCGTTCCTGGCGCTTCTCGTCGATCTGGGCCTGGCTGAGATGCCCGAAGCCATTCCGCCGCTTGAAACAAGCCTCCATGAGCGCATTGGCGTCAATCAGTCGCCTTGGCATCGATTGTACCACGCCAAACATTTCCATGGGGTCAGCCACAGACTTGATCTCGTTCTCACCCAGCTTGAAGATAGCCAAGGCGATGCGGAAAAGCGTCTTGGAACCTTCGTAGAAGAAGACATCCCACACTCGGAGGGTTGTCTCGATCGGCAGAGTTCCGATGAAGCAGCTCATGAACCATGCCGTCATGCAGAGCGTAATTGGTGGGAGCCGGTCTGTTGGCGTTGACATGCGTAGCAACTCCTTGCGCCGTGCCCGAGTAAGCCTCGTTGACTTGCCAGTCGACGGCCGTGAGTTGGGGTCCGCCTCGAGCTCACCGCCAATCTTGTCCCAGATGGCGGGCATCGAGTTACGCATCTCAGTCATGAGCACGCCGAGATCGATCTTGGAGCCCTCCAAGCTCATCTCGTGCGTTCCTGGAAGGTAGACGACAGTGATGACGTTGAGGAGCCAGAAGCACTGCTCCTCCGTCTCAACAAAGAGAAGCAAGAGGCCAGCCAAAAAGTTTAAGCTCTGGCAGTAGCCGATTCGAGGGTTGTACACGGCAAAGGCGTGAAGCACCCGACGCAGCGACGTAATGATGGGTGGCTCTCCCTCGGTGTTGGGTGGACCCGGGCTTGAGCTGCGGGTGGAATCCGTCGTAGTTGTCCGGCTCTCCCTGGCACTGCTTGACGCCGTCGTCTCTGGTGCACCGGGAGGCTTGAACTTAATGTTGTCCGGGAATGTGCGGTGAAGATCCCGCTCGATAGCTTCGGCGTCAACGTCCTTGGCCCTCTTAAAGGTCAGCTTGTCGTAGAGACCCGAGTGCTGGGAGAGGATCGCAGGTCCACCGGCATAGTAGAACCAGGCCGCTCCGCGCCATTCCGGGGGAATGCCCTTGCGCACGAACCGCTTGGTCTTTGCGTTGGGAGCTGGAAATCGGTTGGGATGATCTGTCATGAGAGCATTGTCCTTGAGGTACGCGGCCCACTTCTTGCGACGGCGGGCCAGGTACTCGGTATAACCAGCATTCCAGTTGTCGTATTGCTCCCGGGTGACGTATTGGTTTGCCTTTTTGAAGCCGTAGCGATCACGGGAGTCGGGGTCTTCGGGCTCAACGGGTGCGGGAGGTGCGGCGGCCACAGTGATGACAGGGGGCTCGGGCGAGGGTTCCGGGTCTTTGGTAGATTCAGGGGTGTCGGGACGTTCGGCTGGCTTGTGTGCCGGGATAGGTGGAGAGATGGGAGGAGAGATGGGAGTCGAAATGGATGGAGAGCGTGTAACAGAAGGTTCGGTAGCAGAGGCAGGTTGTTGAGAGTTGACCGAGGGTTCTGAGTCGATAGACTTGGCCGAGTCGCGCTTTTCAGCGATTCCCCGACTGTAGTGTTCTTTTTCTGCGATATGGGGGACGGATGATGTAAAGGCAGGAGAGGTAAAGATCATCTTGGACATTCGGATCTCGACATCCAATGTCGAGACGGACTCTGGGATCGGTCGCTTGGGAAAGTCCTCGTCATCGGTAGCATCCAAGACGCTCCGACGCGGCTCCCAATCCGACGTCAAGGTAGCTGGGCGGGCGTTCATGGTGACGTTGTAGTCCGAGTAGTTGTCGTTGTTGTCGTCTTCGTCGTCGTCGTCGAAGCCTTGCTCATACATGCCCATAACATCCTCAAGGCTCGGCTCGTCGAGATCGGGGTCGAGCTCGTTGTCGGCGTCACCCTCAGGCTCAGCGTCCCCTTCCGGGCTGGGATAGAGCGAAGTGACGGAGCTGTCCTTTGTAAGAACGCTGCTTCGTTCTGTGACGGCGGTGCCAGGAGCAGTTGATTCTGTGAATTGAGAGCGAAAGCTCGAGCGAAGCTCTTCACCACTCATCCAAGGGGCGACGACAGGGCTCGGGGAAGCCGAGCCGCTGTTGGTGTAGCTCAAGGGCGGCCGTGCGGCGGATGATGTCGCACCATTGGTGGTCCTAGCACGGGGCGCTCGCGGCTCATATAAGTCGTTACCGGGAGGAGAGAGGACCGAGTGGTAGGTCGACGATGATTGACAAGACGAAACAGAAGGGCCGCGGGGGCGTGTCGGAGGCCAGAGAGGATGTTGAGGAGAGGTGACGAGCTCCAGGTACTGGTCGGCGGCATTGTAGCTGGGGGCATTTGAGGCGCTTGGGGCGCTGGGAGCGGCCCGGGTCTTAGCCGCGTCTGTGATTGGCTGACGAATGCTCTGTTTCCGCGGCCGCGAGAAGTTCTCCACGGCCGTTGGAGGGCTGTCGTAGGCGCGCAGATCAGCCAGTGACGAAGCAGATTTCAGAGGGAATGTCGGGGAGGCGTTTCGGGATTCGATGGGCGTGCTTGCGGCTGTGTCGTATGCAAAAGGTGAGGGAGAATGTGGCGGGGGGTCGAATGGCGATGCCGGGGTTGATGCTGAGGGCTGCAGGATAAATTTAGCAGGGTTGGACAACGAATCCCATCGCGGTGACATTGGCAAAGGCGGCAGTTGTGAGAGTGACTCGTCTGACGGAGCTCGTGCATGGCGGTAGGCAGCACCAAACGGCACGATATGCACGCGAGGTGATGCAAGAGGTGATCCGAGGGGCGAAGCCAACGGCGAAGCAAAAGGTGATGCATCGCCGGTCGAGGTACCCGGCACGGGGCTGTTGTCACTATCCCGTAATCGGTCCCCGTAGAGTGAAAACTTCCGACGTGTTGCACTTGGCGAGCCCGAGCCATCGGGGACAGAAATGGCGAGGGGTGTCATGATGTCGGGGGCTTAGCCGGCGAAGGAACGGAATGCTGCTGCTGGGCGCCAGAGGATCACCAGAACTTTGGTCGCCCAGCGGGCAGAGACAGGGATGCTCGTCAAGAGGCGTGACGGTTCGTATCGTTTGCGAAGGTGTCGTCGTCGTGGGTCGTCGTTTCGAAGATATTGACGGTGGTATGGTTGAAGATGGGATGGTTAGTGGTTACCGCCTCATGCAGTGCGCGCTGACCGGTGCAGCGCCGAGGATGAGCGAAAGTAGCGAGGTTTGATTGGAAAAATAGCAACAACAGCTCTTGGCCATCGCCACTGAATCATAACCCGGGAGAAGAAGAGATGGTTTTCGTTTCCGAGGTCGAATCGAGGCGGCCTACGAGGCAGATCTTGGCCGTCGGTCCGGGTCTGGAGTCGCAAGTGACGCACGCACGAGCAGTCTACTTTTTTTTTCGGATTCGAAATCGGATAGCGCAAAGGACAGACAAGGCCACAGGCAGGGAGAAAGACTGTCGAGGCAATCGGAAAGCTAGGTGTTAAAAACGAAGCGAAAACCTTTCGCCCTTGAAAGGATCGATTTTGCCCGTGTTGGTCACAGTTCCCCAGGGAAATGACAGGGCTCAGTCGAGGCCCAACGGTGCGGCGGTCGTCAAAGAATGGACGCCGAGTCTCGTCTCAAACAGACAAGACAACCCAGCCGGCAGCCCAAGAAGTGAGCGAGAGAATGAATGAATGACCTCAAACCGGTGCCCCAAAGTGAGAGCGAAAAATCGCACGTACGCAATCACGCACCCTGCACAGGACTCGACGGGGAAGCCGGATAGGTAGGCAGAGCGGGTAGGTTGATTTGACGACCAGGATGAGATGGGGTCCAGGTCATAAGCACCAGGGTCGACTACCAGGGAGCTCGGAGCGATGCTGTAATAAGCACGACACACGAAGCTCTCACGCGCAAAGGGAGTGTGTTTGTTGAATCCGAGGGTCGTCGAAGGAGTCGAGTCGAGAGAAGGAAGCAAAGCCCAGGCTCGTGCTTGCAAAAGGATCGAATTGGAGTTGACAGGGTTATGTCGGCGCAGACGACAAGGAAGAAGAGAGCCTGGATGGGGATTCTTGAGAGGGGATCCAGGGAATGGAAATGAGACAAACAAGAGAGACCCAGGAGTCAAAAAAGTGGCAGGTGGCGGGGGAGAAAAGACAAGGCCAGACCAAACCGAAGGAAAAAGCACGTCAAAAAAGAAGTCGTCCAGGGGAAGGGAAAGAGGGAGACAAAAAAGAGAGGCCTGCCAGTTTGCAGTAGTGGCTGTCAACTACGCAACGTCCAAGCGGCGAGCTTTCCGTTTGGCTGCAGCTCTCTGTCGTCTCCCGTCTTTTTCGGATATGTTCTCAGGTCAGTCGATCAGAGACCACCAAAGAGAGCAAGCAGACGAGCTTGCGCGCCGCTATTGGCCGAATGGGCTCAAGTCGTGCCCGGGGAAGCCAGTTAGAATCAGTCGGTTCGTTTGCTCGCTGGAGCCCTTCCTTCAGCTAACCTAGGAGTGCTGTGCCCTTTTTCGGACGGACGCTAGGCTGCTGGAGCGAAGGGGGGGCAATTATTGAGTCAGTCGACCCCAGCCGGTGACAAGGGTATGGGATCTGGCCAGAGGGTTTGGTGGGAAAAAATAAGAGGCAAGGCAAAAGAGAAGGGACTAGGGTAAATGGGAGAAGCAAAGAGAAAAGGGCGCTCCGAGGAGGTGGTTCCAACCAGATCGAACGGTTGGTTGGTGGTCTTGGTGTTTGATGCACCACTGCAGCTCAGCGAGACAGGGGGCGATCTGATCTCGCCATGTATGTATTCGTATGGGGATGCTCGTGAATCCGAGGCTTGGAGTTTTGGATTGTATATGGACAAGGGAGAGGGGTTCTGGATCAGGCTCAAGAGAGACAGCACGAGCGCGTGTCTATGTCTGTGACGAGTCTCGCAGCCGCAGTTGCAGGGAAAAGCGAGAGCGGGAAGCGCAGGGGCATCAGAAAAGAGCTAGAGATCAACGGAAAAGCAAGCAAGAAAAAAAAGACTTTTTTCCATCCTCGCGATCACTCACTTTTCACAAGCATCGGTCGAATAGTCTATTCAGACGATGCGCGCCATGATGGATCTCGCCTTTGCAGTCCTATCCTTGCCCTCGAATAGGGCCTCTTATTCGGTGCTAGTATACCTCCCTCCATCCAATCTAGAACCAGGCAAGCCTCGTTGGGACTTGGAGGAGCAGCCTTTTCCCCTCTCGACTATGGATGGGATGCAAATTAAACCTGCCCCTCTTGTTGTGGTCTCCTCCACAGCCTTTGACATAATTCATGCTCATATGGTGGTGTGTCTGGTTGCACCATTGTGGTACAGTAGTAGTGCAGTCACATGGCGACCCATCCGTCCATTCTCAACAGTTTTATTCTCAGGCCATGAGAAAGTCAACTCGGAAGGACGAGCGAGATCTGAGAGGCACACTTGACAGCCTGCCAAAGGCTCACAAAAAGAAAGGAAACTAATATCAACCCCGTGAGCCTAGAGCTGCCACCATCTCCAGCGCCGCCTCTCCAGTTGGTCAGCTACCCTACCGTCGTAGCACATGGCTCCGGAAAGGGAGCCGACCCAGAGGCACTCCAACGTTTGGGTCCCAGCGGGCTCCTCCCGCTAACGTTCGTTCCAAATGCACACAAGCGGCGCCGCCGTCATGGACGGGCTGGATGCCCGAATGCCATTACCCACATCGGGTAGTCATCTCCCCTTTCTTAGCGTTGCAAGGCCCCGTTAGGTTTCCTCTGCCCTGGACGAGGAAGGGAGAGGCAGAGCGGAGGGTAAAAAGCTCAAGGCTTGATGGCGTCAAAAAAGACAGGCACATGTTGGCCAAGGTGGGTGAACCCGCCAAGACGGCCAATAGGATCCGTTCTGTGCCTGGATTATCTCATTCCAACCGTGTGGCTTCGGCCTTGCATCTGCAGGGACATGATGCAACCCTGTTTTATCCCCCATCATGGTCGGTCCAGACGCCTCGCAATTAATGAAGCTGCACCCGTATCCAGGATATTACAGCGTATGCTCGATGCATTACGTCGACGGGTCACGACATTACCAAGGCACAGCAAACATCAGGACTCTGTGCTCCGGTTCTCCATGTGCGTTCATGCTCCCCGTGTGTTCCGACTCGCTGGGCTGCATCGCGCGTTGCATCGCGTCGTGACGTACCGCAGCAATGCACTGCGCTCACAAGGAGGCGCCTGGATGAGCTGGTCGCTGTTCAATCTCGATTGGCCACGATTCGATGCGTGCGGAGGGAGGAGGATCAGCAAGGCAGGATTCTCACCCTTGCCCTCCGAGGCTTCTGGTACAATTCCTGGATCTACAGTCGAGATGACAAGCAAGGATCATGGGACTGCCCGCTCTCTCGCTTGATGCTCCGTAATCATCTTGTTAACAACTCAACCTTGACAATAGCATCGGCCGCGTGGGACTCGGGGCGAGTTCTTGCGCCCTCTCCACTTACCACGAGGTTCGCAAAGAAACACCAAGTTTCCAGAGTCACATCCCGGCAATATTACGCAAAGCAAAGCGAGAGTGACGTCCAGCTGGCAAGCTGACGTGCAAGGGGAAAAGGCTAATGCTCAACAACACGCAGGACTCTCAGCGCCGCCCGAACGCGCATCAAGACTCCGTCTCAGCGCCTTAGCGCTCTCGATCGCGACCACTCACGCGGGGAATCAGAGGGCATTTCATCTCGTTTCCTCCGCAGCTGGTGGAAGTTTAAAAAAGCAAAAACAAGAATTGAAGCGCGAAAGATCGGCGGCAATGAGAGCGTTGCCTTCTGGAAACTTTTGGCGGACTCATTTTTCGACCTGCAGGAAACCTGAGCTTGCTCCCCCACTTTTGATGGAGACCTCGTGGCCCGGCTGTTGAGTGAGCCTTGGGAGGACATCAGCCTCGATGGAGCAAACATACGGACGCAGTAAGAAAGTATGACAACTGGGCGGAATACTGGCTGGCTGGCTTGCAGTGGGTTGGAGATGATGTTTGTCAGCTCCGGTATGATACAAGGCCGGCGGATCTGGAGCATCCTATGGACATATGAGAATGCATCGTCTTTACTTGGCACTGTCCGCTGATGCAATGGCTTCGCCTGGTCATGATATCAATCGAAATAGCCGAGTAGATTGGCTAATCGTAACGGCACAGCATGGGGATTCCCATTCCAGACCTGCGAGACATGCGTGAGGCACCAAGACAAACATACGGCGGCAGATACTAGATCGGAGCATGTGAGCGTGAGCATCGGAGCAAACAAACTGGCTGCATAACTCGTACATCCCTGTATGCGGCCTAGGGTCAATGGGTGGACGTGCATGCTCATCTCCGCAGCCCAGCAAGGATGCCATGAGTTATGCTGACTCCGACTCGCCGGGTCACGATGACATCGAGGTCCAAGGCTAGAATCTCATGCGCCCCGTCCCATCTCCATATTCATTAGCCGTCGCCCTGGAAAGCGGCGTTTTGTTTGTTTAACCACCAACAAAACATGATAGAACGCGTCGAGATGGTAAGAGGCGCGCGTCGACTTACACGGACCGAGGCACCAACAAGCGCGACAGACCATCCAACGACCATCCCCACGGTTTAAACCTCATTTGCTGCTAGCATCACCCCCAACATGAAGCGAATTTCCTTGGTTGCAGAAACGGTCCGGCTCCCGTGTGCTGGCGGAGCGGCAGATCGGTGTGAAAAGCTTGAGCAGAAGAGGCCGGCCGAGGTGATGCTAGCGGGTTGGCGCCCAATATGCCGGGCTCGGACATGCCCTTTCATCAGCTTCATCTCGACGGGAAGCGATTCGCTCGTCGACTACCGTTTCAGCCAAACAATCTGCCTGCCATCTCGACCTTGGTCATCAGTCTAGACTTGCAAGCGTTGGATCTGGAAATTTGCCCCGGTCTTTTGATGAGAGGACCGACAGTCGGAGCAGTCGAGGCATCACCATTACAAGCCTCGGGAAAAAAGACATGAATACCGAGCTGGCCTTGGGTCATGTTCCGACGAGGCAGACTGCGCCCCAGCTTCGCATCCGAACATGCATCGTGAGATTTGCAAGCGCTACTGCGCCCTTCGGCATCGATCGTTTGTGCCTCGAAGCAGCCAAGAAGACTAAACGGTGAGCTGATGCAAGGCACAGACAACCTTGCGAGAGCGTGCTGGGGAATCACCAATGGATATGAGCTGAGCCACGGGAGATTGAGACAAAGATCCAAACCCCGCAGGACCTTTGTACTTTCTTTTCTTTTCTTGCTTCTTTTTTATCTCCTCTGCTCTCGCCTGAACCTCTCAGGAACTCGGAAGTCCTTGTCGCCTAGCCAGCGAGGAACGCGGAATCGAGCACATGCCCAGCACAGCCATTTGGACCGCGCCTCGAACATGCAGTTGAGAGGCGCTGAGAAGCACGCATCAGTTCAGGTGTTTGCATCGCCGAGTCAACCCAAAAACGAAGGGCGTTGAACGCACTGAACACGACAACAGCAATTGAGTTGCTAATCTAGCAATGGTCAATGACCCGAATACTGAAGTTGAAGCTGAGTACCTGGGTTGGTAGGTAAGTTGGCTGGGATTTCATCTGCACCTCGGCGCCATTGCACCTACCCGGAAGCTGAAGGTGAAGATGCCGTTCACGTTTCCTCCACGTGATCGGCAAACACCTTGCAGTTCAGCTCCCAGCTGAGCCCCCTCCAAGCATCTCATCACCACGCATCTATGACGCCGTCCCGTGCCATCCTCGTCCACAGCCATCTTGGCCTCCGGCTGTTTGTCGGATAGGCTATTCAGGAGTCGTCCAACCGCATCAGCTTCTCCAACCCAGCACAACCCGGAGAAACTCGAGCCGAGTCATCCGTCCATCACATCCTCCCGTCTCAGACGGGGTCCGAGCTCCTAGAGCTCTCGTCTCATGGAGGTGAGATGTTACAGAAAGCTCTTCTTCCCTTCGCCCTTGTCCTCGGCCACGAAAGTGCAGCTAACCGACACCACGTCTTCTAACTGACAAGATGAATGGCAGTGCAACCAACGACATGTACAGCTTACCATGGAAATTCGGCTGCTCTACGGGCCTAACATGGACCATGACGGCCCTCGACAGGGCATGACGGAGCTCCAATGTCAGAGGACAAGCCGAAAGGGCGTCATTTTTCAGTGGATGAGAACAACGGACTTGTCCCTGCGAGACAATTCCCCTCGAGTGCGAATGTGAAAGTCCTACGTCACCCGCCGTCGCCCGCAGAGGATGACCAAGCAGTCTGTTTGCTGGTAACGGATTCCGAGTGGGCGTTTCCAGCCACCTGGAACCCCAGGTAGAGGCCCGCGTCCCCAGGCTCTCTGTTCTGTCCCTCTCCCTCGACTCCGGGCCCCCGCCCTTCCCCTCTCCCAAGGTCCTCGTCTCGCCCATGCCATGTCATGCTGGCCAGGTCGCGAGGTACAATAAATGATGCGGCGAGAGCGGGAGAGGCGAAAGCAAGAGGCCACCTCGATGCTTTCCGGGGTACGAGCTGCTCTGCGCCAGACAGACTAGCTCGGTCGGTAGCTCTGATTGGGCGCCGGCTTAATCTGGTCCATTGCGCGTCTCGAGTCGTCGGTCGCCCTGATCGACCTGGGCTGGCTGTTTGCAGGCAGTCAGTGTGTAAGCTTGCCTGAGCTTGCCCGCCAGCCCAGCCTACCCACCCAATCCATCCTTGGATGACGGGCTCGTGGGCCGGTACCTCTGGTTGTCGCGATGTTTGTTCGCATTCCCATGTATTCCTACCTGAGTCCTGTTAGTGATATCCCCCCCAAGTGATCCTGGAGTGTATCCAGTGATGGGATGACTGTGACAGCCGCAATTGGCTGGACTCGAAGCTCCCTCACTTGAGCTCTTGTCTGTCGCCCTCCTCCTCTCGCCCACGCGCACGCAGTCTCCCACCCTCTCTGCCGTTCCCACTCCCCCTGACTCTCCCTCTCTCTCCTCTCTTCTGTTCTGGTCCTGTCTAGCTTGCCTATCTCGTGCTGTGCCTTGGTCAACCTTTAAAACCCTCTCGTTCCCCTCGAGAGTAGCTTTTTATACTCCTGAACCTGTCAATCGCAACTCGCTAGTTCTATTACATCACTCCCATATCCGCAACCATGTCCCGCAAGAGAAAGCAAGACGAGGAGGAGGAGGAGCTCGTCTCCCTGCCTGAAGACGATGATGGCGAGGAGGAAGAGGAGTATGTTCCATTCTCTACTCTCTGCATCTTATCCCGAGTTGTTTTGTTGCGTTTTTGATTCCTCCTTTGACTTTTGGGGCGAGGTTTCAATTGCCCAATCGCGCGCATTCCCCTCGCGCTGCGCTATTCGTTGCGCCGCTCCCTTGTATGCGCGTCGCGCAGATGTCGCATGTAATGTGATGGGATGCGATCATGGCCATGGTCGATCCCACCTGCATGCGCAGCTTGAGGTGCCGTGGTCGCGATAGCTCGACATCCCGATTTCCTGCGTCGCCTTGCTTCTTTTTGTGGTGTCGCGATCAGATTGATCCTGTCGTTTGCTTGATGGTGTTGTCTGTCTAGTTGATGACGTCGCGCTGACCTTGGTCCGAATCAGGTACATCTCGACCGGAGATGAAGAGGAACAGAGCGAAGAGGACGAGGATGCCGAGGAGGAGGAAGAGGATGATGAAGAGGGCGACGAAGCTGAAGATAAGGGTGAGTTTGCTTCGAAGTTGGTCGAGCTGAGCCAGCCCGGTCTACCCACTCCTTCCATCCATCATCACTATCACGGGCAGCCGCCCTATCGCGAGTAGGATCAAGCTGATTCTTTTGACACAGTCGAACCACCCGTAAAGAAGCGCAAGACGGCCGAAGCTTCGGGCGAAGAGATCCCCAACGGTGACGCTGCCGAGGAAGAAGAGGAGGAGGAGCCAGAAGAAGAAGAGGAAGACGCTGAAGCAGAAGGCGAGGAGGACGCCGAGGCTGATGAAGACGCAGCCGAAGTCCCTGCTCCGGCCAAGGAGACCATCAAGGCCCCCGAGGCACCTGCTGCGACCGAGACTCCAGAGCCCAAGGCTGTCACGGCTGGTGGCGAGTAATGTGTCTTATTGGGTCGTTCTTATATAGCAACTCGTTCCTTTTCTTTGACGCGTCTTGGATCGTACTCGTCGGTCATGTACACTCGGACAGGTGCTTGGACAGCGTTGAGTTACCGAAAGGGGTCGCTCTTGATATCATGTTGTCGTCACTTGGGTGGTCGGATGAGTATTAGTATAGGTATAGGGTGGGCATGTTGGTCTTGGATATCGTGTTGAGATATATGTTGTTGAAGATTCCAACAAGTGTTCATCCAGAGCAATACATCCATCTGGGTCCCAGGCCCCCTTTATACCGCAAGCATCGTCCATCACCCAAAAATCAGCAACTTTGCCAGGTCATGAAAAACAACGCAAGTCATCAAACGCACAGGAGAGATCCGTGTTCCGATCAGATCTACCCGCGCGCACAGAAGAGCCCACTTACCGATGGCCCGAAACCACATTTTGCCTAGACTGACGCAGGTTCATTATCATCAAAATGAGTGATGTATATATGTATCCTCCAGGGGGAGGGTAGATTGAAGGAAAAGGAAAAAAAAAGCCGCAGACGACATGTTCGTGACATGTCCCGTTCACCCCCTGCCCTGAACTTTACCCTTGAGGGCTGTGATAAATCATCATTGGCTGAGAGGGGGCGTGAAGAAACTCCGCAACGGGTAGGGCTGAGGACGTTGGGGAGATGGGAATATGGGGGAACTGGTGAAGGTCATGATGTTTTGGGTATTGTACTATGTAGAGTTGGAGGGTGGAGAGAGATGCAAGTGTCCCGGGAGGATGGGAGTGACCCTTCGGCAGGTGGTCGGCAGTAGAGGTTTGGACATGGTTCTGGATGTCCTGTAGGGAAACGTGGCAATGGCATGAGGTTTGGAGAGCATGGTGCAGTTTCTTGTATGTACATGGGCGATTTACACCGTTGACTCATACCTCAGGTTAGTTGCCGCGTCGCTGGGCAAAGAGACGACATCGAGAAGCCCATTCTTCCCATCGTATTTCCTAGCTGTTGACCGAACGGACGGAGGCCAATGTCCGCCAACTCGATTACCCCAGATTCGAAAACGGTGAGATCATCAAGTCACAAATGGTCCGATGCGAACACCATGGGGAGAGGAAGGGATCCCGAGCCAAGTCCGCAGTCTTTGACCTGGGAGATGCAACTCCGAGGCATGGACCAACGCCTAGAAAAACAGTCATCCTCGGATACAGGTAAAGATCATATCTGGAGATTCGCGGGCGGGCGGATCGAGAGGTGTCCAACGATGGTAGGACGAGTATCCTACGATGATGCTACGATTTGGCAGTAAATGGGGGGTTGATGGTAACCCTAGGACTTCGGTCAGTGAAAAAGGTCTTTTCAGTTCGAAACTCTTCCAAGACAAGTCTCTGGTGCGCCAAGTCTTTCAAGCCCCAGAGAATTTCCCATTCCCATTACCCAAGAACCAACAGGCGGAACCAGACATGGATAGCTTCCAAACCGACATCCCAGTTGGGTAGACCTCATGTGACTCCAGCCAGCATCAAAAAACCACAGGGCGGACATGGAAATCTTACATAGTTCCCACGCTCGTCATCGCCGATCCCCACGTCGGCAGTGAAAAAAAGGGCCATCCCCACGAGGTAGCACGTTCCAAGGCAAACGAGATTGAGGTTAGTCAAAGGACCTGGGGCTGGGGGGAGGGGGGAAAAGGCCGGGGATAAACTCAGACCACCCACACTTTTCCGCCCCTCCCTTTGCCTCTCCCCCAGACCGGTCTTGTTTTTTTATTTGTCCGCTGTCAGATGCGGACTTGTTTAGACGACAAGCCTTGGGGTAAGGGTTGAGGTATGGGCAGTTCAAGATGCCGAAGCTCCAGAGTCAGATGAGACTACAAAAACATCCAACAGATACTCCTCCATAAGCACATCACGAGGCCAGCACATACAGGAACCCGAGAGGACCGCAGGCCGAGAGAGCCAGTTTGCACACACCTCATGAGTTGCTCTTACGTGGCTATTAGGTGTCCCAGGGCCCGGATTTACTAAGAGAATGCCCAATCCTTGCCGCCCGCCAAGACTTTATTCCTTGGCCCTCTCTGCTTGTGCCTTCTCGCGGAGGCGGGCAAGACGCCCTTGTGTAAACTTGTTGCGATTTGTATTGGCTCTCTCTTTCTTTTACGGTATGCCCGTACAGAAACTCTGTCCACACACCCAGGCCTTAAGCGAAGGCAACCGGCCGATGGCAGTTATGATGCATCACATTGGACAGGACAGGTCCTGAAAGCGGAGAGTGGTCTCTCTTTTTTCCCGGCTACGTCTCGGCTACGGCTTGATGGATGGATGCCTCTTGGTGATGGGTTGCTTCTGCTGCACTCCGAGGAGCGGCCTTGCCTATGGGGGGGTGTGAAGGAACCCCAGTCCTGTCCTCTAGGAAGAGGAGACCGTTCCGTCATGACCCCTTGTTTGCGCTCGCTCGTCTCTTTTCACATTCACACATTGGCACACCCCTTCCCCATTCGGTCTTGTGCTTGACTCGGTTTTATGTGAAAGGAGCCTGGTGTAAAAAAAAGAGAGAAGATTCCTTGGCGTGCTCCGTCCCCCGTGTGCTGGGGGCTTGGAGCCTATTCGACACGACGGGCTGTTGTGTATAAAAGGGGACCTGTCCAGCCCCGGGAGTCCTACATTTACAAACGGGAACCTGGCCCTTTTTTCTCTGCTGCCTTTCTCTCTTTTTTTGTCCTGTACAAGTCGCTTCCCTCGATTTTCCACAGAAAACAAAAAAAAACAGACGATAAAAAAAAAACAAGAGCGCAGAATTCCAAGTTCCGTGATGGCTTGCGGCTTGTCAACAGTATCAGACATCCGAGCAGCCTCGAGACTACAAGTCTGCCGCCTACTTAACTGCCTATAACAAGAACCCCCCCTTTCTTTTTAAACAAACAAAAACACATATCACGACACCGGATAAATCAGCAGAGCCATACTGATACACAAACACACAACGACGACATACGTTTCACGCCCCATACGTGATGACGGGGTTCAAGGACAACCTCGTATTACTTTTGGTATTTGCGGATAACCGTTAAAACGGGTTCTACTCTATTACAATGATGAGCTCGACATATCTCGACGCCGCGGACGGGGAGCGCGGAGGAGCAGGCTTCGGCGGCGGCTTGTCTGACAACTGGATGAGCAGCATGGACGCCGCTGCCATGCCCTTTTCCGGTCTGGATGCTTCATATGAAGCTTCACCTGTAAGTTTTCTCTCCGTCTCGAAACGCAGGGAGGCATCGACTGACAGATACACTCAGCAGACTTCTCTTCAGTCCCCAGAGACGCCAAGTCTCGACAACACCGTCTTCCCCTCCCCCATGGCTGACTTTGCCTACCTTGACCGGCCGTTTGGGGACTTTTCCTCGAGCGGCTACGCCATCCCGCCCGCCACCCCGGGCCAGTTCCCCGTTCGCTCGTCTCACCGTACCTCCACCTCGCTCTCCGACGGCTATGACCTGACCGGCGGCTCCTCAGCCAGCCCGTCCCTCGGCACCGTCTGGCCTGCCCACGTGTCCCCCGCGGCGACATTCCTGCCTACCCCGCCTATGGCCGACGAGCTGTCCGCCGCCGAGTCAGGGGCCGAGGACGACAATCCGGACCCCGACGAGGACGAGGAGGAAGAGGAAGAGGAGGAGCCGGCGCCCAAGAAGCGTAAGCGAGGCGCCGACAAGACAAAGGGAGGCAAGCGACCTCACACGCAGCTTCGCACTGCGTCTCGAGCTCCCAAGAAGCGAGGAGCCGCAGCCACCAAGCCGCGGCATCCATCCGAGACTGTCGAAGAGGTCAAGGCTCGGGCAGCTCACAACCAGGTAGAGCAGCAGTACCGCAAGCGTCTCAACACGCACTTTGAGCGGCTACTCGCCGTTCTGCCCCCACCCGGCCGCGAAGGCGGCGTCGCGAGCGATCGCAGGGTCAGCAAGGCCGAGGTGCTAGACCTAGCTCGCGAGAGGATCCGCGCGCTGGAGAGACAGACTGCTAGGCTTGAGAGGGAGCGGAGAGAGCTCCGAGGGAGGATTGGTGGTATGGAGGGGAGGATGGGAGGTAGATGTTTAGTTTAGAGGTTTTATGTAAAAAGGGGTACAGGAATACAGAGTAAAGGGGGATGGGATGGAAACAAAAAGGGGATAAGGGGCGTATTGGGAGGCAACAAGTGAATGAAAACTGCAAACAAACCAAAAAAGATATAAAAAAAAACAGTTACTGAAGGAAGACGTAGTTAGGGTGGGCGTACGTTTGGACTTGGGGAGAAATGCGGTTGTTAGATCGCACAAAGGAGTCATGGAATATGGGGTAATAACAAGGGTGGTTTATGTTGTGGGGGGAAAAATCCATGTTTCTCTTCTTGCTCCGCTTGAATGCTTATGTGTGTGTATGGGTTTTTTCTCATTTGTCAGTTTATGGTAGGAATCTCAACTCTTTTGCCACTATTCAGGGTTGGCTTTGACTCTTTTTTGTCTCGTATGTGATGATTGGGTGACGAGTTTGTTAAAGAGGGGACGTTGTGATTACTGGGGTTTGTATGCCTTGTGGTGTATCGGGTCTTTGTTGTGAAGCTTGCTTGTTGGACTTGACTTGGATGAATGTGTTGTTCACAGTGGTATGGCATCTATGTGACCTCCATATGTGATACGGTCGGGTTGAATGTGCATTCTGGTGAAGTATATGTATTTGACATATGTAGGTCTACCTGGATTGCTAGATGCCTGGAGGATAAAAGTAGGTTGGCCAACAGGCAGTCGGTAGAGGTACTGAATAGTGGCATCATGGAGAGTAGATGGGATGAAAGGGTGAATTATCGTAGAGGAAGTTTGGGTATATAAACCGAGTTTTTGGATCTTGTTCATAGTTTGAATCCGTCACCAACTTTGCAGCTGAGACCCAGAGCCTGCCACTTCAGTCTCCATCTTGATAGCGACAACCTCGACTTCATACCGCACTGACAACTAACACCATCACCAACCATGGCCCCCCTTCAGCCTGACACGCAAGTCTTCCCTATATCCCCTCGTGATGGCCCTCAACATGCTAACACACCCCAGCCGCGCCTTTGCCCTCAACACTGGCGACGATTCCCGCCGTCGGCCTTGGAACCTGGCGCTCCAACCCCCGACAAGTCTCAACCGCCGTCGAGACAGCCCTCCGCGCAGGCTACCGCCACATCGACACAGCTCTCGCCTACGGCAACGAGCGAGAAGTCGGCATCGGGATCCGTGCCTCTGGCGTCCCCCGCGAGGACATCTGGGTGACGTCCAAGCTGCGCAACGACTGGTATAAGCATGTCTGCGAGGGCTTGGAGACGAGCCTGAACAATCTTGGACTTGATTATGTCGACTTGTACTTGATCCACTGACCTTGTTCGAGAGATGCGGATGATCCGGCCAACTTGTATCTGGACTGGGATTTTGTTGATACTTGGGCTGAGATGCAGAAGTTGTTGGATGGGGGAAAGGTTCGCAATATTGGTGTGTCCAACTTTGGCATCAGACATCTTGAAGAGCTGTTGAGCAGCCCTTCTACCAAGGTAGGTATCTTCCGTCAAGAGGTCGAGAGTGAATAGCTGACAAGGCAGGTCGTTCCCGCTGTCAACCAGATCGAGCTGCATCCGTGCAACCCCTCTCCCAAGCTCGTCGCCTATAACACATCCAAGGGCATTCATACCGAAGGATACTCGTGCCTGGGTTCAGCCAACCTGGGTTTGTCCCGCAACAAGAACCTGGTTGACATCGCCAACGCAAAGGGAAAGACGCCACAGCAGGTGCTGCTGCAGTGGGGTCTGCAAAAGGGCTGGAGTGTCGTCCCCAAGAGCGTCACGTCTTGGCGGATCGAGTCCAACCTGGATTTGGATGGGTGGAAGCTGACAGACCGAGAGATGGAGATGTTGGATGGGATCGAGACCCGGTTCAAGATTGTCGGGGATGGGTTCTTGCCCAAGAGAGTCTTCTTTGGAGATGATGAGTAAAGGTAGATGAAGGTGTGTACTGAAAGGACTTACATGACATGGGTATTGGATAGAGATATGAGAATGTAATAAAGAGACCCCAAAATGGCACGCTGATCCGAAGAGTGACCAATGAGACAACAAGAAACTGCTGCTCAACCCGACTCTATAGCTTGGCCTTTCGACTCTCCTCCTCCTCCTTCAGGACGACGGCGACACTCTGCCTCAGCTCCTCGGCTAGCTGAGCCGCCTCATCGTCATCCAGCTCTTCCCGCTTCCCCCTTCCAAACATGGTGAAGCTCTCACTGAACCTGCCGCTGGCGCGAATTTCTGGCCTTGGGATGATGTGGAAGTGCATGTGAGGAACGACCTGAGCGGCGGCAGCGCCGTTATTCTGCACCACGTTCCAGTCCTCAACACCTGTGGCGCGAGCTGTAGCCTTGGATAAAACGCGTAGATAACGACCCAGCTCAGCGGACTCGGAGTCGGTCACGTCAGTGAGCTTGGGGCGATGAGGCCTTGGGCAGAGGAGGAGGTGACCGCGACTGAGAGGTAGGATGTCGAGGAAGGCGATGAGTGTCGGGGTGGATAGCACGATGAATGAAGCAGGAGAGACGAGCTCGGGGTCTATGGATGGTGATGATTGGGGAGGAGGGTTGAGAGGATCATAGGGCTTGAAGATGGAGCAGATTGTGCAGAAGGGACAGCAAGCTGTTGGAGGAGTAGATGGATCGAACATGGTAGGATTATGAGCTGCGTCTGACAATTATCAAGTGAGAAGAGGGGGTATTCCAAGCCTAGAAAGATGGGAGGCTGAAATAAAAGACAAGTCACGATGAGTAGAGGAAATAAAAGGGTTCAAGATCATGAATGTGGAGAGAAACCGAGGTACTCCCCCCCCCGAGATTTGGGATCTGGGAGCTTGCGCCGACAGGGGTTTAGTGGAGTTTGGCAGCGTGGGGTGCTTGATCTCTTGCTAACCAGAGGCGTCTTAGTGGTTTCATTGGTTGGGGAACGGTCGAGATGGGAAATTGAGCGCGAGGTTTTATTTGGAAGAAGAAGAGCTGTAGAGTTGGAGATAGAGGAATGGGTGTTTATCTGGTAATTGATGGAATATTTCTCACGTTGTTATTCTTGCCTCAGTTGCGCAATTACACCAGCCGAGTCACCCCACGGGACAAGCTGTCACAAGGACGTTCACACGGGAAGTGGTGGTGACCCAAGTGTTCAATTGTGATGAACTGAGCCAAGAGATGAAATGAATTGATTGAGGTAGAGGTCACTTAAAGAAGCTCCAGCTACAGTAGCTATGCTTTGAAATGATGGGTTCTGAATGTCGGCGTGGCGAGTCGCTGAATTGGGCCGAGATGGATGTATTGATAGTGAATTGCTCATTCAGAACGAGTAAAACCTAAACACATCATGGGAACAATCACGGCTCATAGCGGCAGTACTTTCAATATCCCCTTGCAATGGATGTTGGGCATGGCTGATGAATGGTTGCCTTGTCCCATCCATCCTTGACCCCAAGCTGATCAAGTGGTACGTCCCCCCCAAATTCCTTTCTCCTCACCGCCTAAATTCTGCCGTACAAATTCCTTCACCGTCCTCCATGACCAAGCAACATCTCTGCGCATTTCTTTTCCCACCCCACCACCACCAACAACGAGATCATCAAACCGTCGTCGCATAAACCACAAACAACCACATTTTCCCAACATGCCTCGCGAAGAGTACCAGGTTCCTACCTCTGGCTCCGCCCAGCGCGGAGGAACCCGCGAGACGCACGAGACACGCTCCGTCATGACATATCTCTGCGGTGACTGCGGCGGCAGCGTCACTCTCGGCAAGGACGCCCTCGTCGCGTGCCCGCACTGCGCCGGTCGTGTTCTCTACAAGGAGCGCACCAAGCGGTATGTTTCACTGCTATCCTCTGATTTATCCAACGCTGTTGCTGACTTTCTGTAGAATGGTTCAGTTCGAGGCTCGATGAGCAGACGGCGTGTCGAAAGAAAACAAAGAATGGAAGATGGCATTTTGACTTTGGAGATGGGAGTTTAGGGGTCTGGGACTTTTGGTTGAACGAAGCCGATAGACAATACGATATATATTTTTTTTGCAACAAGACAACTGAATCTTGATTATTCCATCTTTTTTGCTTCAAAGTTGCCTTTGGTATCTAACTTTGCTAGGAAACCCTCCGTTCGTCAATCCATTTTTTGTGTTAAAAAGAAATCCTTATCCCCAACCCCCTAAACGCCGCCTATGTATGCTGCCTGCTTCTACTTCGTTACCTCTGTGTGTGGAGGTACTTTGCGAAACTCGCGTCCGCCATGATGGAGTCTTCGTTGTCGCCCATGGCAGCTTGGTATCGCTCCTGGAGGCTCTGCTTCTTGACCTCGTCGTCAGAGTCTGTGTCATCATCGTCGCTTGGAACGTCCACGTCGTCGTCGTCGTCGTCTTTCTTGGGTGCGGGTTGTCCGCCAACTGTCATTCCCTGCATCATCTTGTCCAGCTCCTTCTCTCGGGTTGCCTTCTTTTGCTCGTCGCGCTCTGCCCTTCTCCTCTCCAGCTCAGGGAGGTAGTCTCGCAGAAACTCTTGCTTCTTCTCCTCGACTGCCTCGAAGAACTCGTCCACTCCGGTACCCAGTCGCGAACTCACTCCAACCACACTCAAGTGTGCGTAAAACTCCTCCAGCATCAGACTCATCGAGTTGAGCAGGCTGCCCATGTATCCGCTTCCTCCATGACCACCACCCTCCACTCCGCCGAGCGTATCCGACTCCTCGTCTCGTCGCAGCGCTTCCTGGAAGGCTTCAAAATCGGTCATCCACTCTTTGGCGAATTCGGCATCCTTGACATCGGTCTTGTTGAAGACGAGAATCATGGGCAGTTTGGTCTTGTAGAGAATGGAGCAGGCGTAGAGCATGTTGGACATGAATGTCGAAGTGGAAGCAGTTCGCGGGGTATCAATAACGTAGGCGATGACGGTAGGGAAAGACGACGCAAGAGACTCGAGAAGAATAGTTCCAGAGGCCGACCAGACAAACACCTCGATCTGACCGGGTGTGTCGACCAGAATCCTGTCAATAGGCTTGCGCTCGGGCTTCTCGGGATCGGGCTGGGCGCGCTTCTCGAGCAGGTTGACAATCTGGTCAACCTTTGTGGCGAAGAGGTTCAGAGACGTCAGGATTCCACCGTTGGGGCCGAGGTTGTACTGCTTCATGACCTCCTCGTAGTTGACCGAGTCGCGGATGTCGATGTTGGACTCGAAGGGCACGGAGAGGACGGCGGGGTCGAGGTTGATGACATAGGGAGGGGTCTCCTTCTGGTGGAGGTGAGCATTGATGCGGCGCATAAAAGTAGTCTTTCCAGATCCTGTGTATCATGTTAGATATGAAGAGTCAAGGTCATGTTGTGAGGATCTAGCTTGCCTGCCATTCCGACACAGACAATGGCGACGGGCGGCGAAGACGCCGCGGGAGCGTCAGCTGTGGAAGAGGAAGCCATCGCGTCGTGTATTTCGCTTGACTGAATTGAATAGGAGATCGGACAAGCTGTAGATTCAGTTGGCCAGTAAATCAACGGTCGTGAGATTGTGTATGGAAAAGATAAAAGTGACGAAATGGGGACCAAAAATTTGGGCGTGGTTGAAGGCTGCTATGGTGGATGCCCCGCGCGGGGTCATCCGCTGCGAGTTAGTGGTCGGCAGCCACTTACAGAGGTTAGGGTGCTGAGTAAGCGCGTTTGCTCAACTTGACTTCAAGATGGAGATGGAACTTGATTGTAAGAGTTTGGGTGATTCCTTTTTGTCACTATAATTGTTGTAACTCAATTTAATGGTAGCTTAAATAGCAGTGGGCTTCAATTTCTAGGTTCAAGTGTCATCATTCTCACCAAATACATCCGTGGGTCCATGGATAGCATCATCTCAGCCAATTCCACTTCCGGAAACAAAGATTCAAAAACCTAATAAATCCTCCGCCTCCTACGAAGACTCGCGAAAAAATCTTCCAACCTCCAATCTGGAATATATCCCGGCTTCTCCGAAAGTCCTATCGGCCGTGGCTTACTCATGGGCCACCTCTCGAAGCAGAAGCTCACACCCGCTGCCTCCATCATTGGTCCCATGGTCTCGTTCCCAAAGGGGCGTAATGCAGCGACGCTGATGCTCTTGAGGTTGGGAAATCGCTCTGGATGACGCCGCTTGAGATTGGCCAGACCAATTAGTCCTGCTTCGATGGAGGTGGTGTGTCTTTGAGGGCCGGGACAGACGAGGCAGAACGCCTCGATGGCTTCGGGGAGAATATTTGCCAGTAGCGTGGACTTCTCTTCGCTATTCTCATTGCCTTGCCATCCGAATATTGTGTTGGAGCTCAGTAGGACATGGCGTAGTGCCGAGAAGTGCCGAATGTTGACCTGTTCGCTGCCCCCAGCTCCGTAGTAGCCAACGCGCATATCCAGGTGTAGAGTTTGCAAAGTTTCAATGTGCCCAGTTTCCAGATGCTCGATGATATCCTTGGGCTGAGGTTTGGCGTGTTCATTGACGTTTTGGTCGATTGTCCTGTCTGGTCCCAGTGTTTCGTACACGAAAGTGTGCAGACTGCCCGTGCAGCAAGACATTAACGTGTCGAGGTAGTCCTTGTTGATGTCAACGTAAGACACACGGAGTGTCTTGAGAGCGGGCATCTTGGGACAACCGTAGAACTGCTGACAGTGGTGGATGTTGAGCTCCTCAAGACCAGTTGCCAACATTGGAACCATGCGACGAGGAAGTTCGGTATCAAGCACTTTGAGTGGGAGGTTCGATACACCCAAGGCTTTGAAGGCTGGGTTTGGGAAGCCGAGCTGAGGCCAGTGAGTTCCATCTTCGAGTAGACTGAGGTGCTGGAGATTTGGGAGGAGGGCTATGAGCATGGCCACCATCTCGGCTGCGAGCACCCGATGTCCTTGGTCTTTCTGGCTTGACTCCAAGGCTTCCCTAAGACGTCTCCGATTCTTACTGTTGGGGTTCAAAAAAGCCGAGAGAAAGTCCTCACAAGGAAACACCAATCTGAGCTGATCCTCGGTCCAGCGTGGTTTCCAGACGGTAGCTAGGTCAACGCCGAGGGCTGCAGCGGATCTCTTCAGAGCCATGCGCGCTTCACCAATAGCAGGAGCCCTCATAAGACGAGGATGCTTTGTGGTGTCTGTTGGCTTGTCGAAAGGTTCTAGGAGTAGCGGGTGGATAGAGACTCTTTGAACGCGGGCTGCAAGATCACGGCGTCGACTCATGGTCCGCATGAAGGCAGTCAACCGCCGGTCCCAGCTGTATCTCTTTGACTTCCACGAGTCTCCATATCCGAGGATAAACTCGTGATATAGAATCTCTTGAGCAACCGCGTAGAGTCCTCGACAGGTTAAGCTGAGAGCAAAGAGGGCGTGTCGATCCAGTGAATACCAAGATGGAGCATCTGGGTCTTGAGCCCCTTGTCGTTGCACTCGTCGATACTCATGTTGTTGCAACGTGCCAAAGGTCAAAGGTCGACCACTATCCCCGCTGCAGTGAACGCAGAAGCACTTGCAAATCTCAAGCAGCGTCTCAGTTCCAAGGCTCGCGAGTGTTGCCATTGCGTGGGTCGTGATGATGCTGACGAGAGATTCCACCATGGACAAATACGCTTACAGGGGAGTGAGTTGGCCAAGGCTGGACCCGGTTACTAGAAAGAGAAATATTCACTTCAGCTGGATCGCCGGGAACAGGGGTATCGTTGAACTGAAACTTTTGAACCCTGCCTCGAGGTTTCTTAATAACAATTACCTATCGCTTCCCCTGCGAAACTTGCGACTAATACATCCATCCTACAAATATCTATCCATTCCCATGCCTACAATCGGTCACGAGTTCTACAAAACCCTTCCCTCAAACCAAAGCCTCGACCTAACCGTCGGTTCCGCTGCTTCGGAACGTCGCGCACAGCGCAGCGTAGTGGTGTGTCAGGTCCAGCACATTCTGGGGCAGGCTGGTTGCCTGGATGATGCTTCGGACCTTGACTGCTCCCTCGTCCTCGATCAGGGTTCGTATCGTGTGTAGCAGCTCAGGGCTGAACTCGCTGTACCACCTGTACTGCCATGTCACGAGTCGGATCACGGATGCAACCGTCTCCCTCGTGCTCTTGGTCTTCTCAAAGACCCGTAGGATGCCCGATAGAGCCTTGGGGCTGAATCGGATCGACAAGCAAGCCCGGTAGGCCTCGACGGCCTCGTCAACGTGCTGGAGACGCTCAGCAAGGGAACCGAGAATCTCCCACTCCTCCGCCGACTTCTTGTACTGCATCTGCTGAGCGCGGTACTGGGCCATCTGGGTGCGCCAGATTGTGTAGACACGCAGGTCTTCGTAGAGGACCATGAAAAGGCTGTCCAGCCAGCGCTCACACAGGCGCTTGGTGTTTAGCTTGGATAGATGATCGTCATTCTTGGCCGACTGTGTCAATATTAGTCTAGTTGGAGAAGGAATCTCTTCAAGTACTCACATCGCTGTCTGCCTTGGCCTCGCCAGGGTCAATAGTGTTGGAAGGCTTCTCAATGCCATTTTCTTCGCCGTTGGTGGCCGGGGCGCTGGCTCCCTCAGTGCCAGCTTCAGCACTCACTTCGGCAGACTTCTTTGGGGTTTCGCTCTCCGACTCCTCGCCTCCGTTGGTGGTTTGATCAGGTGTGCCGCGCAGACCGTCCATACTAGGGGTGCGTTTTGATGTGGCAGGCTGAGTAGCTTCTTGCTTCTCTGTGCGGTACTCATCCTCCATCACAAACACGTTGCTACGGATCTTCAACAGCTGATCCCAGCCAATCTTGGCCGTCATCTCGGTCAAGATGTCGTATGCCTGCTTAAAGGTGCCTCGGTACGACGCCGCTCGCAGGTTCAGTAGGCTGGGATCGACTTGCTCCGAGTATCTGGACTCAGGCTCGCTGTCAATCTCGTCGAGTCGAGTCTCGGGGAGGGTCGGTAGATGGACCTCCTTTGGCTCTGGCATCAAAGGAGTGTCCTTGTCTTGGTAGGTAAACATGGGACAGGAGTTGAGAATGGTGAGAGCGTTGTCCCAGTCCTCCATGGCCACGTAAACCTGAGCGAGTCTCGCCCAAGTGCTAAACTCGGTCGGAGCAGCAACCGTTGCCCTATCCGCACAGCCCAGAGCCATCTTCAACCTCTCTTCCCTGAGCTCCGGGGTGGGAGCGCTGTTGGCCTTGTGCATGAGGAATTCGGCCTGCGTGTCAAGCATGACATAGTCCATTGGGGTTTCTTGCAGAGACTGGTGAAGAGTCCTGACACCTGAAACCTCCTCATGTCCCATGAACATGACCTTTGCCAGCAAAGACGAAACTTCAACACTTTGCGTTCGGAGCTTTTCAAAGAGGTTGATGCCAGAAGCGTATCGGCCGGTCGTTTCGAGGTACTTGAGAAGACCTGTGGTCAAATGGTTGGAAACATTGGTAGGCACCTGAACCACTGAATCCGAGCCCAATTGCCATCCTAAAGAGTCAGCTTGAGTTATACGTCTGGCGGCTAAGGAGCATACCCCTAAAGAAGAGCTGTTCGGCAGCATGGAGGAAACGGTGTTCGGTCTCGGTGTTGGTCACAGGGTTGAATCTTCGTACACCCATAATCTTTCGAATCGTGTCCCCACTGCCATCGTCGGCGTATGAGTATGCTCGCAGGACGCTGCACAGGTACGTCTCCAACCACAGGTCCTCTGAAGCCTTCCTCTTCTCGCCTCGTTCGTCGACGCAATAGCTCTCCACGGTTCCAGGGATGGAAACATGCACGCGCATATCTAGACGGGAAAAGGCATTGTAGCAGCTAGAAGGGTTAGCACTAGTCTACGGAAGCTTGAGAAGCCATGCGACATACCAGAACAAGCCCTCAACAATCTTATTGGTCGCATTAGGTCCTGACTCTTTGTAGGTCAGGGTGTTGATGTACGCGGCAAGACTGGCCGAGGAGGACGCATCGACGCCGGTGACATGGTGATAGACACCGGTCTTGGGGAGTCAGCATTTGGGTTCCCATGCGCCGCCTTGTATCATACCTGTTTCGCTGGGTTCCGGACGGCATGCTTCAACAGGTGGACGAGATCAGGAGGACCAAGCTCTCGAAGACCGGCAAGCGATTCGGTTCGGGCGTCAATCGACTCGTGGAGAATCTCCTCGGTGATTCTATATCGGCGTAAGCTATCGCATTGCAAGTAGAGAGCATCGAATGGTGGGCGCTCACTCTGGCACAGCTGGCGCAACCATGGCGGCGACCTCGTTGGAATCGCTGGCAACCTAGGTGAGCAACGGCTAGTGGAGAAGTCGATTCGCCCGAAGCTCCTGAGTGCTGATAGATACGAGACTGTCGCGGGATGTCGGTCGCAACTCGGTCGAAAGGTTGGTGGAGCTGGAGTGAGATGTTGAAGCCTACCGTTGCTGTGCCCCTAAGATCTGGCTTGATAGCTGGAGCTACAAGGATGGGCCACGTCTGGGAACGTGCAGCCTTATGCCTGCGCCACATCCACGTGCTCATCACCAGCTTTTGATCTTGCGTTTGTGGCTTGGCGAGGCTGAGTGGGACCGCGTCTAGAACGCGGTACGGAGCTCGAGTTAATGACTGCCAAGAAGGATGAGCTGTGTTTAAACTCACAACTTTCAATGTTGGGTTTGACCAGAATCATTTCTTAGCAGAGAATACGGATGTCGGCCACGGCTGCAGGACTATTGCGACCGCCAATATGGTGAGACTTTTGATCTGATATTTGTTTCTATGCTAATTCGAACCAGCCGGCATTCCAAGCTATCAATCTCGAGCCCGAGGAGAATGTTGACGAGCAAATCGACACCACCAAGGAGCTTCACGTAAGTGTATTGCGCAAGATTCGCGATCGCATGTGAAGACTGACTTGCCCTAGGTCGACGAAGCACTAAAGCGCTTCCAACATGCCCTGAAGCTTCATGCGCAGGGAGCCCGATCGCGCGAAGCCGCAGCTGCCGCATACGACGAGCTTTTCGAATCCGAGATTTTCAAATACCGCGAAGCGAGAACCGACTACGAAAAAGCCGAGCGACATGCGGAGGGCCAGCCAGAAGTGTCCAACGTAGACACTGTCGAAACAGATGGTGGACTCGACGTGGATGCCGGAGGAGCAGATGGCGTCGCAGCAAGCCTTGCCCAAGCGCTCTATCTTTCCTACAAGAACTATGGCCAGTTCTTCGTGGACAAGTACAAGGATGAGCTGGCCTCGAACCCGACCTGGAAGGAAAAGCCTCGATTGAAATACTACGATGACGATGCACGCAAGGTCTTGGACAGCTGGACCACTGCCCTGGACCAAGACCCCTCGGATCCTGAGCTTTGGAGACGGGCTGCTCGATTTGCTGCTGCTATGAACAGTAATCGTATCAAACGGTACTGTTTGGAGGCTGCGATCGAGCTGGATGACGACCCGGCCGTGATGGAGGTTGATCCCCCTTCGTTGGCAGAGGGCCTGGCGGGTGAGCAGCTGAAGGACCAATTGCAGCTTCTCGGTGACGACATGGCATTGTCACATCCCGTGATGGCTCCATGGCTCAAGAAGAAGATGCCTGCCTTGCTCAAGCGCCACCTGGACCCCATCCCCTTTCTCCCTGACCCCACCAAGTCGTTGACACCTCCCCCTGAACCTCTTACAATCGAAGAGAAGGCACCAAAAGATGCTGAGAGGAGCAAATCACAAACGCCAGGCCGAAAAGGCGCCAGCAAGCCTGTGTTGTCATGGGCTGATCTTGGAGCGGAACTCATGACTTGTCTGGAGAATGCAACAGAAGCGTTTGACACGTGCGATGACATTGTTCAAAGCTCTCTCGAAGATGTTGTTATGGCAACACCACCTCCTGAGGTCCAAAGCGAAAGCCCTGAAGCCCAAGTTGAGAGCGACAAGTCAACTGAGCCAGAACAAACTGCCGAGAAGGACACGGCTGAGGAGGAACCCAAAGAGAAGAGTGCAAAGCCTGATGGCAAAGAGGATGGCTCGCAAGGTAGCTCAGAGGGTGACAAAGCAACCGACCAGGCACAAAAGGATCGTAATGGAGCACCTACAAGGAAAAGATCGCAGTCTACAGCAGGCCTTCCGGACCCTGCGGATGAGGAGAACACGGCAGAGAAGCGCAGCAAGCGTGTCCGAAGAAGAGAGACTCTTCAAGCTGAGGAGGCGACTGATCCAAGCACGCTCATTGCGAATCAGCTGCAGCCATACCAAGGTGCCGATCAGAACCTTTTCAAAATGACCAAGAGTGTCCTGGAGAACCTGGGCGTGGACGACAAATCGACATTGGACTTCATCACCGAGCTCATTGACTCGTGTGCTACCGAGGATCGACTCAGTAAGATCACCAACCTCGCAGCAAAGGATCTGGGCAGCGTCATTGTCGACTTTCGTGAGGAAGTTGCCAGAGCTCTTCTCAACAAAAACGAGCAAGCCAGTCTCGGACTGTCCTCTTTCTTGGAACACGCCAAGACGGGTTCGCAAGACCAGACATCATCGCCACCATTCGACGAGGCACAAGGCCTCAAATCCTTTGCCAGGAAAATAGGGGGCTGCAGATCGTGGATGACAGGCGAGGACATTGCGTTCGAATGGGTCCGGGCCGTCAGCCAGAGCTACACAGCAGCGAAATGGTCCGACAAGATGAAGCTATCTGTGGTTCAGATGCTCAACCGTATGGACTCGGCGCTATATCAGAGGGTCACGGACGAAATCGAGCTGGCCGTCGGTTCCGCCGAAAGGCTGGCTGAGCTCGAGACCATCATCCCGATGATTTTCGAGCTTCACATCGACATCTATGAACGAATCACCAACCCTAGCAGCGTTGTCGATTACGCGACTCGGATGGAGACTAAGTACCGGCTTGGGAGATGGCTTGACGTCGCCTCAACATATGTTCAGTTGCTGGACCGACCTCCGAACGATGCCCTCTCAGCCCGTTTCTTATGGGCTTCTGTCTTTGTCTCGTCTCTATCTGACAACCCAGTGCGAGAGCACATTCTCCTGATGTGGACGTCACTCCGAGATCACTTGACCGACGAGAAGGTTCCGGTCATTTCGTTGCCAAACAACGTGGTCATGCCCACCATCTCACCCGCTGCTGCTGATCGAGAAATATCCAAGTTGACGACAATGGATTTCTTCCTCGGACTCTTTCAAGATGACATGGAGAATCCCGTTCACGTTATCGAGACATTGGAACCAGTCCTCAACCCATCTTCCGTCTGTGCCCCGACCTCTGAAACAAACTCGGATTCTGGGGACAAAGATGATGCAAGCTCCAGTGAAAAGCATCAGAAGTCGATTTCCGATTGTGCGAGCCAGGGGCTCCAAGATCTATGGAAATTCCTTCATAATAGCAGCACAGAGCTTAGGCTGTTCCTGTGGTCTCGGCTGGGCGATGCGTATGATGCTATCAAGTACTCGACCAAGAAATTTTCTTGTTGTCTCAAGAGCATCGAGCTGATTGTTTCTGACCTTGCAGGCGAGACATATGCCAAAACCTCACCAGAGTCCCGGAAGCTGTTGTTCATGCGGACTCTGAAATCACTGGACGAGCTTCTGATCCAAGCGCTCTTTTCCGCCCTGAACGAAAGCACTGCATTCGAAATCATTGATGATGAGCATATCAAGTCCACTTCAGCGGCTCTTGCCAAAGTGAACTGTTTGCTTCATGTCGCTTCTCTCTGCGAGGACGAATTTCGGATCGGAATCAAGCCAGAGCCATCAGGAAATGCAGCCACCAAGTCCGCTTTCCAGTCGTTGAAGAACAAACTCAAAGAGATGCAAGTCCGAGCTTGGTGTTTGCAATACACCATGTTCAAAGCCGGGATCACCCAAGAAAACTGCATCATTGGGCCTGAGAACGACTTGGCCGATTACTTGGCTGCCATCCATCAAGTCATTGGTATTCGCAAGTTCTGCAAGGCATCAAACAAGATCTTCCTCAAAGTCATGCGAGTGGAGCTTCTCAAGCTCAAGAACATTGAGAACTGGGAAGACTACTTGGGTCAAGTACTCTACGACTTGCACGGCTTGAAGCTTGGTGCTGGTGTGTGGGATGTCCAGGACCACGCGTGCCCACCAGAGAAGCTGGAGAAGCGACAGACCATGCAGTTGGTTGAGAGAGTCACGATTCTTGCCAACCGTATGCCGATGAAGGATCTTCTCAAGTCAGACCTCAAGACGACGATCGACCACATGCAGCAGACAATTGGCCAGACCAAGTCAACGCCTCAGATGTATCACAACCTGCGTAACTTTACCGAGTACCTCAAGAAGCCAATCCACCCTCTGCGTCTGTATCAGGCTCTCCTGGGAGACGTCTCTGTGGACGCGGTGTCTGTCAATACCCCTGAGACAGCCCTTGCAAGACATGGCTGGTTCTTCTTACTTGGAATGATGGCCTTGACCAAATTCAAGGGAGTCGACTTGAACCGTCGTCAAACGCCCGGTGCAACTGACGACCTGCGAATTGGTGCGACCTTCTTGAGGCTTCAGTTGCAGTTCACTGCAGACAGATGGGACGCTTGGTTCCGTTTGGCTGAATGTTTCGACTATGAACTGGACGAAGCTGTTCTGTGGACTGCGGACAAGATGAATAAGGATCGCCCCGAGCTGGTTAAGTTTCAGCGCAATGCCATTCATTGCTACACTCTCGCTCTCTCACATTCACGAAATGTGGACGTGGAGACACATGATGGCGACCCTCTTCACGACTTGTACCACAAGTTTGCGATGCGACTTTATGCGTCAAGTCGCCAGCCTTTTGCCATGGAGCCGTTCCAGCATTCCGATCAGGAGCGATTCTTTATTGAAAGCATGGGTGCGGGTACCTTCAAGAGGATTCTTCATGATCAGATGAAGGAGTACAAAGTTTGGAAGTTTGCCGCCAAGCTGTTCAAGATGGCCATGAAGCGGAAGCCCAACGACTGGAAGTAAGTTTTTCGGCGTGTAATTGTGATTCAGGAGACTAATGAGCAATCAGGAACCCTTATATGCTTGCCAAATGCTACTGGAAAATGTACCAGACTCCTGACGACCAACTGGACGTCAAGGATATGCGTTCAAAGATCAGCCTTGAGCTTCTCGTGGACACTCTCAAGAAGGCAGTCCAGGTTGCGCACAACGCTCGGAGATCCAGAAGCAGCGATCCCATCCTTGAGCCACATTACAAGATTGTGTCTATTCTTCACAAGCTGGTGATGCGAGGTGACATGACCTCAGCTAATGCTGCAGCAATTCTGTCCGAGCAACCGTTTGGCTTGGAAGTCCACCCCGACGATCATTTCGCGTCCTTCTCGGAGCCTGAGGATTGGGAGGAGTACATCATCCGCAACCTCACCAAGCTCAGAGACAAGGACAAGTCTAACTGGCACCACCGAATTATCATGAGGCACGCTAAGATCTTGTTCGACGAGGACAACCGGATGGAGGGAAGCGATAGTACCGTCGAAGCAAGGGCGGCATTTGGCATTCTGCGGGAGAGCATGGTCACAAAGACGATGGTGATGAACGTTTGGAAATGCGATGCCGAGAGACCTGGACGACACCATGTCTACACGGAACAATACGTGCGGTTCATGACGAAGCTTCTGATCATCATGGCCGACCGCAGCAACCTGGAGCAGCTTCTGAGGCGGCTGCGCAAGAAGGGTGCGGACTTTTATCACTTTACGGATCTGTGGCAATCATGCTGCATGGCCTATCTCAAACTCCTGCGGGAAGGCTATCATGTGTCCCCAGTCACAGACGATGCCTTCAAATCGTTGTCGAGCGAGGAGTTCGAGGTGGTTGGCGAGAAGATTACAGATTGGGCTGCCAACGATGGCGCCGAAGTTCCAGTGTTCAACTGCATGAAGGAAGCGATTGAGCTGAAGAAGCTCAATGCCAATCTGATGAAGGTGGCACCGATCGATGATCTCCTCAACGACTGCTACTCCAAGATCTACTCCGAGATCGTCAAGTCCATGCCAGGCTTCGAGCCAAGCAAGGTTGTTGAGGAACGGCACCATGCCAAGGAAGTGGCAGCCCAGCTTGAAGCAGCACAGGCAGAAGCCAAGGCCAGCAGTTCACTCACTAGTATACTGAACCCGCCCAACGGGATGGAGAGCATCACAGGCACTGTGACACCCCTTGACACGGAGAAGCAAGAAGCTGTACCTCGAGCCAGGAGAGCCGGCGTGAGAAGACCCGACGTGCTTCGCAAGGCTGAGCAAGCAGTGATTCGCGCAATGGAAGCCCCCAAGTCGAGCAAGAGTCGGGTTGGTAGCGTGTCGAGCGGCAAGCGTGGCAGCCATACGCCTATTCCACCCGCTAGCGAAGCTGGCAGTGATGATGAGGAGGGTCCCGATGCCCAAGTCCGACGCGAAGCTGAAGAAAATGTCGACGGCGACGTCAGCATGAAGGACGTTGGGGATCATGAAGAGGTGGCTGATGAGACAGCTGTTGAGGAGGAAGCGGCCGATGAAGAGGTTGCCGAAGAAGAGATTGCCGAGGAGGACCTTGGCGAAGAGGCTGACGAAGTGGACGACAAGGGAGCCAAGGACGAGGCTGAAAGTGAGCCCGGCAGCATCCACGACTCAGCAGATGACGAAAGCGATCTTAGCGATGTGCCGGAGGGTTATGACGAGGAGATCCCGCCTGGACTGATGTTCCCCAACTTGGGGCGGCACTCAGATGAGTCCAGCGGAGAGGATGCAGACAGTGAGAGTGAGGGTGAGGACGAGGCAGAAGAAAGTGATGGCGAAGAAGAAGCCGAGGAAGCCGAGGAGGCTGAGGAAGAAGAAGAGGAAGAGGAACATGACGAAGCTGAGGAAACTCAAGACGAGGAGGATGATACAGAGATGGCGGATGTCACAGAAGACACTGTCCATGCGGCGTCGGTGCCAGTCATACAGCGACGTGATTCTGAGCGATAGGTCGCTGGGCAATCACTGCGGCTACGGAAACCTGGGGATCGTCCTGGCGTTGGGTATTGCAATATTTGGTAGGGGCAGCTGAGGGGGATTGGCGTTTGGTACTGTAGACATGACTTAGGTATAGCGGTATTGCTAATTGAGACGCTCTGAAGATGTTTTATCCTGCCGTCTATTGCTTCTATGGTTCTAGCTCTATGTATTTCTATCTGTAAATTGTTTCCCTTGTTACTCGTCGTTGGGAGCAATGACGGTGTAGTTTCTCCAAGCGCCATTCTTGGCTGCATGCTCAATGGCTTCTTCATGCTGCTCCAGGCTGAAGATGGCCACCTCGGTGCCGCTCTCGACACCGACCTTGAGGTTTCCACTCTCCATCATGTTGATGAGCTTGTAAAGCGTCGATTTTTCACACATCCACTTGCCCATGATCTGAAGATCCTTATGCACCATGACATGGTAGGGGATCTCGAGATGCCCTGTTGTGCCGCCACTGAGAACGACTCTGCCTTTTTTCTTGAGAGCGCCTACTGCGGCTGTGAGGAAGGGAGCCGTTTTGAGAGCTCCAGGAGTCCAGTCGCTGACTACATCTGCTCCCGCGCCATTTGGCGTCTGCGCGAGGATGGAGGCCGTGTCAGCTTCGTTGTCGCCCGTCATGACAACGTAGCTGAACCGTGGATTGTTGAGCTTTTCCTTCATGGCTATAAGCTTATCCTCTGAGCGGCCGAGGGCAATAACGTTTGCACCCAATGTGAGAGCGACTTCTACAGCGAGACCGCCGAATGAACCGCCAGATGGACCGATAATGACTGTCTCTGCCACCTTGACGTCTGCTGCCTCGATGAGGGCGCCACCTGCAACGCTGTAATGGGCGATGCTTTGGAGTATGGCGGGTGTATAGCCCCATTGCTTGAGTAGCTTCTGCTCGTCTAGCTTGTAGACGTTTTCGAGTGGTGCTCGCTGATATTGCTGTAGCGAACCGTCACGCCATTCGCCTTGCATGAGCTTCTTTCCTTCCTCCCCTTCGCCGCCATGATGGCCCATCATGATCATGACATTAGGGTCATCGCGTCCACGAACAGTGGCATCCACGTATACAAGGTCGCCAGGCTTCAAGCGTACAGCATCAGGCCCAACAGCGTGAACGCGACCAACGGCACCGGGATTGGGGACAAGAGGAAGGGAGATGTTGAGCTGGGGGAGCTTTCCAGAGTGGACGAGCTTTGTGTAGGGGACGATTGGAGATGCGAGGATGCGGACCACGACTGTTCCGGCTGTTGCGTCTGGGATTGGTAGGTCGATGAGTTTTGGAGGCTCGTCAAAGCTGGAGAGCCAGAGAGCTCGGTTTGTAGGAGAGTAAGAGCCCATTGTGTAAATATTCGAGTGTTTGATCGTGATTTGACTCTATTGTGATGTGAGTGTTGATATATATGCTCGACTATCGGCGGTTCGGTGTATAAAAAACTACCGAAGATGAACTGACGTTGTCTCGATTATACCGACCCTAGCAAAAAGATCTTCCCGTGCTATCTAAAGTGGTCCCAGACCTTCCAATCGCTTCAGCATCATGGCATACCGACACTTGGGATCCCTGGCGGTGGGGGTCAGTCTGATCAATGCGTTGTGGTTAAAGTGGACCGGCGAGTTCTAACCTTATACCGGCTATGCCCCGAGAGTTCAAGTTCTGCGGTTCTCTCGTTTATTTCGTTGTTGGTGTGGGAATTCGGATTGGATACGACTTCACAATGGTTTCAATATTTGCGTCTTCCCCCTGGCACAGAGTATTTGGATATGCTATAGATGTGATGTTGTTTGAACTCATTCATTATTTGCAACTTTCTGACAACTAGAACATCAAAGAGTATGTGTAATGCACATGAGTACATGTAGTTAATGTTGATATCATTTATGGCAATTGCCCTTAAGCTGTTATTGAAATGTGGTGTAGTAAGCTATCCCCTTGCAGCTAAGATGCTAGAACGTGAATACCAAGCCATAACCCCGTCTAATAGAAACAGGATTCGATGCATCTTTCCGGTAGTTGATAGCTAGCCAGCTCAAAAGACCCCTCGGGTTAAAGACTGCTGAGCTGATTCGCTCACTGGGCGAAAGAGTAAACCAGCTACGATGAACTCGACGTACCACGCATTGAAGCAATGATTGGAAGAGTAGCGAGGCTACATGAGAACATCAATCATGATACAACGTCATGTTATTGTAACAAACAATGTTGGGGTTGGCTTATGCAAGGTATCTGCGATAAACTGAACTCTTGGGGGTTTTCTTGAATAAAAGAGCCAAATATAGGCCGGGAGAATCAAAAAGGCATTCCTTCCGGAAGGATATGCCATACTATAGTACACTTTTCATGCTCACCACCTCAAAGGATGGCACCAACACCCACTGTCTACGCAAAGATATCATCCTGAGCACCGTCCATGAAACCCATACGCTGGTTGTACGTAGGAGTCTTGCCGTTGGGGGGAGAAACGTTGTTACCCTCAGCCTCTGTACACAAAATTAGTATTCATTCCATGCGTATTCCAGGTGCTTGCTTACGGTTCCAGGCCATCATCTGCTTGGGTCCCTTGACACACTTGGTAGGGTCGTCGCGGCACCAGACAGGGGGCTTGGGCGTGCCGAGCTTCTTGGTGGACGTGCTGCCCGTGACCTTGCAGCGGTGGTTCTGCATGTACATGTTGGGTTGACCACCTGTAGTTTGATTAGGTATTGTTGTCGAAATTGGGTCAGGGGAGCTTACAGCCGTCAGGGATCCAGAGCCAGGCGCAGTAGCAGCCCTCCTCGGGACACGCGGGAAGATCGGCTGGGACGTCGTACCAGGTCTCGCGGAAGAATGGGGAGCTGAAAGGAGTTAGTTTTAACTGAGTTAGAGAAAGGGGGGACGTACTAGTATCGAACGGAGAACACGACAAGGTTATCCATGGTAACCTTCTTGATGTCGCTCTCATAGGAAATGGCCCAGGCCGTTCCACCAGTTGTCTCAATACTCCTGGTGTGCAACTCGCCACCAGATCCATCTCCACCTTCCATAAGACATCCGGGAGGGTTTCCAGGTCCTCTCCAAGGCATGGAGCGGTTCTTGCCATCTTGCCAGTCGGTAGTGAGACTGCCATCATACGACAGAGTCGTAAAGGCGCGGTTGTTGGCCAGCTCGGTCATGAAAGACTTTCCGGCGGGAAGCTCGAGGAACTCGCCCTCGGGAGGAGGAACGAGATCGCAGCCGCGGTCGGCTTGCATCCACCACTGGTTCTTTGGGAGGTCATAGAGAGGGTTCACGGCGAGATTGGTGTTGGGGCTGTCGACAGAGGAGTCGTTTCCGCCCTGAAGAGGTTAGGTTTGATAGAGGTTGTTGGAAGAGGTGGTTTACCTTGCAATACATGCCTGGGTTCCACGAAGCGATGTGAGCACTCGCAAAGCCGGCGAGGCCGAGAAGAACAGTAGAAGTGTACATGATGAATTTGAATCAAATTGTCTAAAGAGTGTGTTGAATTTGTATCAATCAATGATGGAATGAAGGGACGGTACAAACTAGGCACCAAAGAAACGAATGTAAAACTGCACAAACAAAAGATGATGTTTCTTCACTTTAAGTTAACGACATTCTTTCTTATATACCTTTTCAATACAGTCTTAATCGAGTAACACCAAGAGAGGGGATCCCCTCATCCTCCTCCCCCCTTCATCTAACAAAAACCCCCGGGAGCGGCCGCCACTAGGGACAGGGATCTAGATGAAACGAGCTGACCTGCCAAGAAACGGTCGAGGCGTCCATTCATAAAAGGGAGATCTTCGACATCCCTGCTTGAGCGGCCGCTTTCCTGGGACGATTGTACGGGAGATTTGCGGTGTTTGCCCAGAGTCTTGGGAATGTTTCAACCTTGTGGGATGGTGCTGCGGGCTAGTTTAGTCTGATGTGCTCCGTAGCGCGCAGTTTAAATTGAGGATCGACTTGGGGGCAGTGGTTTCGTCTCATACCTGCCTGATTCAGGAGGATAGTAGGGCTGTGTTCGCAATTACTTGCCATTCTAATGGTGATGATCATGGAGTGCGTGGTTCTTGTGTAGGTATCATGAGATGGGTTAACGTTGAGATTAAGCTGGGCCTTGGTCAATGCGAATGACGGCGTTACATCACGACTCTTGGTTAAAGGCCATTGGCTCTTTATTACGGTCTTACTTTCTAACAGCTTCAAACATTGACATAACTTTTCTCAACATAACCTCCCAGGACCTAACGCCTTGAATCATCCCTGAGTCAACTCCCAAGTCATCCGCCAAGTTCAAAGTCTTTAACCCTCCTCCTTGTCCATGTCGTCACGACGACGCTTGCCATCCCTCTTGCCCCGTTTGCCATTAAGAGTACCCTTGTTGCTCTTGGACTCGCTCATGGCCTTCATCTCAATCCTCGCGTGACGCTGCGCCTCTTGTATACGGCTCTGGAACGTCATGACCTCCTCCTTCTCGCTGGGGTACTCGGTCAACTTCTTTCCGAGCGCCGCCTCGATACGCGCGTAGATCTCGAGGTCATACTGAGTCACCAGGTTGATGGCGACACCAGACTTTCCGGCACGGGCGGTTCGGCCGACTCGGTGGATATAAGTCTTTGAGTCCTGCGGCATGTCGTAGTTGAGCACCACGTCGACCTTGGGAATGTCCAGACCTCGCGCCGCAACATCAGTGGCTACGAGGATGTCGCGGGTGCCGGCGCGGAACTTGTTGAGCGCCCCCAGACGTGATGACTGCGAGAGTTGGCCGTGCAGGGGAATTGCGCCGAAGCCCAGCGTCCTCAGCAGAATAGCCACACGTTGGGTTTCCCACACGGTCCTGGTGAAGACGATGGTTGACTTTCCGGTGTGCTCGTTGACCAGGTAGATGAGATATGTGTCCTTTTGAGGGTGAGGGATGAACATGTAGTGCTGGATCAGGGTCGACACGGTCTGGTACTTGTTGGAGCTGATGCTCACGCGGACGGGGTCCCTCAGACTGGCTCGCTGCAGACTCTCAATCTTGGAGCTGAGAGTAGCAGAGAAGAGATATGTGCGTCGTTCTCGGGGGATGAACTTGAGGATCTTGTCGATGCTGGGTCCGAAATCCATGTCCAAGAGACGATCAGCCTCGTCCATGATGAGGTACTTGAGAGTTCGTAGAGAGAAACCCTTGGTCTTCTCAAGATGGTCCACCAAACGACCCGGAGTCGCAACAATGATATGAGGCTTCTTTCCAAGCGCAATCGCCTGAGGAACCATGTCCAAACCTCCCACAATGACAGCGCATCGCAGCGAAATCAGCGATCCCAGCGCCTCAAAGGCTTGACCGATCTGGGTCGCCAACTCACGGGTCGGGGCGAGGACGAGGCCGAACAGAGGCTGAGGCTTGTCGAGGAGAGCCTGAAGAACGGGAAGGGCGAAAGCGGCAGTCTTTCCACTACCGGTCTCTGCGAGGCCGATAATGTCGCGACCTTGGAGAGCGACGGGGATGGACTTTTCTTGGATCGGGGTCGGGTACTTGTAATTGAGGGCCTCGCAGGCTTCGCAGAGAGCGTCGTTGACACCCTAGGTCAATGTTAGCACCTTGTAGTTAGGGAAATGACTGTATTTGTCTTACCAGGTCCTTGAACGTCTTCTTGGGAGCATCGGGTGTCTCCTCAGCAGAAGGTTCCTCTAGAGTAGCAGACTCCTCCTCAGACTCCTCAGACTCAGATTCGGAGGCTGGTTCAGCAGGAACTTCCTTGACCATAGGCTTCTTAGCCTTGGGCGCATCGTGCGCGACCTTTCTTCGCTTTGCGCTCTTGACGTTGGCCATTTTGCGTTTGCGTAAAGATTATCTCGTGGAAAGGTTCATCCAACCTTTAACTTGACCTGAGAGAACAAAAATTTAGTGGGTCCCTTATCGCACGTGCGCTAGTCTTATCGCGGATCCCCTCCAACTTTTTTTTCTTTCCCTGCGATTTGCGACGAGATCCATTCGCAGCTGCAGCTTCATTTCAGCAACTTTCTCTACAGCATCAATTCGAAATGGCTCGTAAACGAACAAAGAAGAGAACCCACGTGGGTGCGAACAACCCCGAGGTTGACGCCCCCGGCCATGCCTCGGCGCGCGACCCCAAGTCCATGGTGATTCGAATTGGCGCTGGCGAGGTCGGTTCCAGCGTTAGCCAGCTTGCGGCCGACGTGCGAAAAGTCATGGAGCCCGGTACTGCTAGTCGATTGAGGGAGCGGAGAGGAAACCGATTGAAGGATTACGCCGTCATGTGCGGTCCATTGGGAGTTACTCACCTGCTTCTGTTTTCGCGGTCAGAGAGCGGCAACACCAACCTTCGAGTTGCCTTGACGCCTCGAGGTCCTACTATGAACTTTCGCGTGGAAAAGTACTCGCTGTGCAAGGATGTGCAGCGAGCGCAGAAGCATCCCAAGGGTGGTGGCAAGGAGTTTATCACTCCTCCTCTGGTAAGAAGCTTCGTGTTGCTGAGAATGCCTCCGCTTACAAACCTCAGTTGGTCATGAACAACTTTAGCCGTCCTGACTCGGATGCCAAGTCAAAAGTTCCTAAGCACCTCGAATCCCTCGCTACGACCGTATTCCAGTCCCTCTTCCCTCCCATCAACCCTCAAGCTACACCCCTCAAGTCGATCCGACGAGTATTGCTCCTGAACCGCGAACAATCAGAGGAGGACGATGGCAGTTTTATCCTCAACTTCCGACACTATGCTATTACAACAAAGTCGACTACGGTCTCGAAGCCCCTGCGAAGACTTAACGCGGCCGAGCAGTTTGTGTCTTCAAAGACTAGCCGAAAAGGCAAGATGCCGAATCTTGGGAAGCTGGAGGATGTTGCCGACTTTTTGATCGGAGGTGACAACGGAGAGGGTTACATGACGGATGCGACGAGCGGTAGTGAGATGGATACAGACGCCGAGGTCGAGATCTTGGACTCTACAACCCGAAAGGTCTTGTCTGCCAAGGCTAGGCAACAAGCCGCTCAGGCTGAAGCTGAGGCTGGTATCGAGGAGGAGAACGTGGAGCGCCGTGCTGTGAAGCTGGTCGAGCTGGGTCCTCGCATGCGCCTACGCTTGACCAAGGTGGAAGAGGGTCTCTGCTCAGGCAAGGTCATGTGGCACGAGTATGTACACAAGTCCAAGGAGGAGATCAAGGAGCTGGAGAAGCGATGGGAGAAGAGACGGCAAGAGAAGGAGGCGCGAAAGAAGGAGCAAAAGGCCAACGTGGAGCGCAAGAAGGCTGCCAAGGCCAAGAACGGCAACAAGGATGATGAAGATGACGAGGACGAGTTTGAGTATGACAGCGATATGGACGTCGACGAGTTTGACAGTGAGGGTTTGGCCGGGGATGCCGAGTACAAGGTCAATGAGAAGATGGAGGAGGACGGCGAGTGGGAGGATGAGGAAGAGGAGATTGCCAATAGCTGAAGTGGCACTTCTTCTGGGCTCGTATCTTGGTTGTAATTCGGCGTTGTACATATCTCTGGGTCTGGGCAATGAATACCTTGTCGATTCTTTGTGAAATGTTGAGTATTGGGTGCATCGTGAATACGATATTGACATCTCGTCTTGAACACTCCGAGTAACGGATGCCCTCAGCATACCACCGAGGCCATCTTTAACAATCTATAAAAATAAAGGAACTTAAAGGGGCCCTTTAACTGCCTATCTATGTAATATTTACCTACCCTGCCTAAGATATAGGGTACGAGATTTGTCAAATGTGAGGCTGTCGAGAGAGGGTGAGGCGTTCAATTTCTCACGCTCTCGTCTAGGGTAAACAACTCATCAAGTTCATCTCCCTCTTCCATTTACCTGCGACAACCAATCCATCGACGCAACATTCTCCAAAAGGTATTAAACATATTCATCATCAATATATCGCCCAAATCATCCTTACTCGGGAAATACAGCCTTCTTAACGTCTCTATTTGGTACGGCTCCGTTACAAACCCTGGATCGTGAGTTGTCCTGCCAACTGTGTAACTTGAGACTCCCTGCAGCTCACGCGACTCACCGACATCCCTTCAGGTTGACACAAGAACACACATCATGTTTCGCATACCCGTTAGAACTCTACGTACCTCTGGCCCGGCACTCAAGCGACTGTCGGCGCGTTGCACACAGGCACGCTTCTCGTCCACTGCGTCGAAAGCTGGCGGTGGGTATGCGTGGCCTGTAGCGGCCATTGCCGGCACCGGAGGGGCTGGTCTGTACATCTTCAGCGGCAAGGACGACAAGAAATCCTCTCCATCACCCAGATCGGGTGATGTCCTCCCCCTGCAGGATTTTGTTGCTGAAGACCAGATCTCGGTCGAGTCTCCCATCAAGGCATTGACCCTCGACACCGCGAATGCCAAACTGCGCCAGGATGTCCATACTTTCGCCTTTGAAGGTCACGGAGGTGTCAAGGGTCGGGTTGATGTTGCCCGAGTATCGAGCAATAACCCCATCGAAGATGACTGGGACCTTAAGGTGGCCAAGGGCATCGGTGGTGCTGGTACGCTGTACTCTGGCGTGTATGATGGACATGCGTGAGTAACTCCCGAACTGCGAACCGAGGTCAGTTGCTAATGCGTAAATGTAGCGGCTGGGCAACTTCAAAGGTACTGAGGGGGGCTCTTGTCCCATATGTATCGGGCGCTCTCTCCAGCATTAAAGCTGGTAGCTCTAATGAGCTGGTCGACGACACCATCAAGAAGGCTTTTGAGCGGCTTGATGATCGTATTTACGACAATGCTATCAAGGCCATGAAGGCAGGCCACGAACCAGGATCAGCCGAGGTCATTTCTGCCATCGCACCCGCTATTGCAGGCTCATGCGCTCTTCTTTCCATCTATGAACCTCACACCTCGACTTTGCGAACTGCTGTGACCGGAGACTCTCGCGCCGTTCGTGGAGCTTGGTCACAGGAAGGTCGCAAGTATGAGGCTGATGTACTGAGCAAGGATCAGACTGGCTTCAACCAAGATGAGGTAGACAGACTCGACCGCGAGCATCCTGGAGAGAAGGATGACATCCTCAATCCCGACTCTGGACGACTCTTGGGAATGGCCGTCACCAGAGCCTTTGGCGACCATCGCTGGAAGTGGTCAGACGAGCTTATTCGTACCGCGCGAGACAACTTTTACGGCACATCCCCACGACCCAACTTCAAGACGCCTCCATACATGACTGCCCGCCCCGAGGTGACGACCCGCAAGGTCCAAACCGAAGATTTCGTTATTCTCGCCTCAGACGGCCTGTGGGACGTGATCAGCAACGACGATGCCGTCACGTGCGTATCACGCTGGCTCGCAGCCAAGAAGACCGGCAAGCCTGAGCCTTTCAAGGAGACCAAGTTCAAGGGTAAGCCGAGGAATGGGTGGCAAGCTACACCGGAACATTTTGTGATTGAGGACCTGGACAGCGCGGCTGTGTGTCTGGTCAAGAATGCGCTTGGGGGATCGAGAAGAGGATTGTTCTTGGGGGCTCTGACGACGTATTCGCCCATGAGTCGGAATGTGAGGGATGATATGACGGTGCAGGTTATTTTCTTCAAGGATCCGCATGAGAAGAAGTGAGTGGGAGCCGGCCTGGCTCAAGGAGGGTATGTCGATTGTGGTTACCCGGGGGCTGAATTCTGAGTGCCAATCGTTGGTGACCTACCTGTTGCACTGTTAGAGGCTTAGTTGTGTTGCGGCTGTGTTTTTTCTATTGAGTCGCGCCGAGACCCCCGCCCCCTGACCTTGTATAGCTTTTTAACTAAGGCAATAAAAAATATCTTAATTTAATAAGTAATTTAATAATAGCTAAGTCTTAAAAGGAAAAATAAATAACTAAGAATATAATAATTTTTTTTAAAAATAAAAAAATTAAATAATTAATATAAAAATAAATAATATAATATATTTAATAAGTAAGTAAAATAAATAACTAAGTAAAATAAAAATTTTAATTTTTTTATTAAAAATTATAATAAAAATATTATAAATTATTTAATTAATTAAATTTATTTATAATATTTTTTTTAATATTTTTATTATTATTTAATAAGTCCTTATATTATATATAAGCTTATTATATATATTATAATATTAAATACTTAATTTAATTAACTTTTTTTTTTAAATATTATTTTTTAATAATTTTATTATTATTTAAGTATTTATATTTATTTAATTTATTATTAAAATTATTATTATTTATATATTTATAAACTATGATATATATATTATATATTTAATTAAATAAATATAATTAATTAAACTTATAAACTTTTATTTATTACTAAGTCTAATACTAAGCTTTAATATTAATATATTTTAAATTTAAACTCTAATATTAACTCTAAGTATTAATATATTTAAGTAAACCTATAATATTAATAACTTTTATTTCTTAATATAATTATATTTATAGCTATATAGCTAGATCTTAGTTAATTATAATAAGTTTTTTTTAATTTTTTTATTTAATATTATAAAAAGTATTAATATTTATAAAAGTTATAAGTTATATTTTATATAAGCTTATATTTTTATTAATATTAACTTTTAAGTCTAAGAAAAATATAATTTCTTTTAAAATAAAATACTTATATTTTTTAAGTTTTATTTTAAGAGCTTTTAATAAAAAAAGCTTTTTTTAATAAAATTAAATTTTTTATTAATATTATAATTAAATAAAAAATATTAAATAAAAAAAAATTATATTTAAAAATTATAAATTTAATTTAAACCTTTAATTAAGTAAGTTATATAATTATTATAATACTTTAAATAGCTTTATATTATAAAAGAATAAAAGTATTTTACTTTATATAATAAATTTAATTAATTATTATATTAAAAAGATCTATAAGTAATTATAATTACTTATTATAATTACTTTGCCTTATATTACTTATAATAGCCTTATAATAAGCTATATTTTAATTATTTCTCTTTTATAAAAATATAACCTTAGGCCTAGGTTATAAAGGCTTTCCCTTTATAGCTTAGGGGCTCTTCTCTTATAAGTTAGTAATTAATTACCTAACTTAATATTAATTATTAACCCCTAAGTTAAGTAAATAATTAATTAATTAAAGCTATTATAATATATTCTTAGTTACCTAATTTAATAAATAAAAGGCTTAGTTATTATAGCCTAAAATACTTAGTAATATAAACCCTTAACCTTATATAAGTTATAAGCCTTTTATATATATAAGATATAAAAATTAAACTCTTAACCTTTATATATAAGAGACTTATAATTATAATTATTAATTATAAAAAGATAAAGGTATTTTATTTTATATAATAAACTTAATTAATTATTATATTAAAAAGATTTATAAATAATTATAAATACTTATTATAATTACTTTATTTTATATTACTTTATTTTATATTACTTATAATAGCCTTATAATAAGTTATATTATATATATAATATTATTTTTTATAATTAATTATAAATACTTTTAATATTTTTATAAAGCTTATAAAGCTTTTTAATAAAGTTATTTTAATTATATAAAAAGACTTATTAATAAGTATTAATTATATTATTTTAATTAATTAATTAAAAGTTTTTTTTTAAAAGTAATTATTATAATTATATTAATATATTATTAATTATAATTAAATTTCTTTTAATAAAAATAATAAAAATATAATTTTTTAAGATTTTAGTCTTTTTAAATAATTAAAAATTATAAAAATAATTAAAAGATTAATATTAAAAAAAAGAGTTATTATATAAAAGGGATTTTAACCTCTTTAAATAATTAAGAAGTAATTTATTTATTATAAATAAAGCTAACTTTAATATATTATTAAAGCTATTAATAACTATATAAATAAACCTTATTAATTTAAGCTTATTAAGACCTTAGGCTTTAAGTATAAAGCTTTTATTATTAATATTATTAAGAATTAATTAAAATACTTTAATCCCTATTTTAAGTAAAATAAAGCTATATAATAATAGTAATTTTAATAATAATTTTAATAATAAGTAATAAAATATTATATAATTTATACCTTTATAATATAATAATTTTTATATTATAATTAAAGTTATTTTACTTATAAAGAGGCTATTAGTTTAAGCTTAGTTAAAGGCTTTTTTTTTAACTTATATAACTCTTATAATTATAAAAGGTTATATAAGCTAGGGATTAAACTCTTAACTTATAAGTTAACTAAGGTTACTTTAGCTATTATATTATTATAATTATTATTTTATTAATATCTTTAATTATTAAAACTATTATTAAACTTATTAATATTATTATTAAACTTACTTAGCTAACTTACTTACTTATCTTATAGCTAATTAAATTAAAGCCTAGTTAAACCTAATATAAATATATAATAAAACTTAATTATAAAAACTATATAACTAATTATATAATTAACCCCTTCCCCCCTTAATTAAGCTTATAGAAATTATATTATAAATAAGGTCTAGTAAGATATATATAAAAATTAAAAAATAAAAAGCTAGGGTTATATAGTTAATTATATAACAGGCTATATAATAATAAACTTATTAATTTAAGTATAATTAAGACTAATTAGCAAGGGGTTTTTAAGCTAATTAAGTAATAGTTTTAAATTTATTTAAGATTTTTTTACTTTTTTAATTAAGTAATTTTTTTATATATATAATAATATATATTATTAAAACTATTAAGCTTAATTAAGATAATATAATCCCTTTTTATAAAGTAAGGTAATAATATATTTTTATTATATAATTATATAATTTATAAGTATATTATATAATTTATAAATATATTAAAAAAAATATTAAAAAAATATTAAAATATAAATAAATATTAATTATTATTTTATAGTTTTATTTTACTTAAAATAAAAATTAAAAGATTTTAATTAATTTTTAATAATATTAATAATAAAGGCTTTATACTTAAAGCTTAAGGTCTTAATAAGCTTAAATTAATAAGATTTATTTATATAGTTATTAATAATTTTAATAATATATTAAAATTAGCTTTATTTATAATAAATAAATTACTTTTTAATTATTTAAAAAAATTAAAATTTAACCCCTTTATATAATAGCTCTTTTTTTTAATATTAACTTTTTAATTATTTTTATAACTCTTAATTACTTAAAGAAGCTAAAATCTTAAAAAATTATATTTTTATTATTTTTATTAAAAAAGGTTTAATTATAATTAATAATATTTATTATTATTAAAATAATAAATAAATTACTTTTTAACTATTTAAAGAGGTTAAAATCCCCTTTATATAATAGCTCTCCCCTTTAATATTAACTTTTTAATTATTCTTATAACTCTTAATTACTTAAAGAGACTTAAGTCTTAAAGGATTATATTTTTATTATTTTTATTAAAAAAGGTTTAATTATAATTAATAATAATTATTAATTAATTAATTAATTAAAAACTAGCTAATTAATTAATAAAATATTAATATAATTATAATAGCTATTGTTTTAAAATAACCTTTAATTAATAAATTAAAGTAATATAGCTAATACTTATTAATAAGCCTTTTTATATAATTAAAATAAGTTTATTAAAAAGCTTTATAAGCTTTATAAGGATATTAAAGGTATTTATAATTAATTATAAGAAATAATATTATATAAAGCTATTTAAAGTATTATAATAGGTATATAGCTTACTTAACTAAAAGTTTAAGTTAAATTTATTATATTTAAATATAGCTTTTTTTTATTTATTTAACTTTTTTTTACCTAGTTATAATATTAATAAAAGGATTAATTTTATTAAGAAAAAGCTTTTTTTATTAAAGGCTCTTAAAATAAAGCTTAAAAAATATAGCTATTTTACCTTAGAGGAAATTATATTTCTTTTAAGTTTAAGAGTTAATATTAATAAAAATATAAGCCTATATAAGGCATAGCTTATAACTTTTATTATAAATATTAATACCTTTTAGAATATTAAATAAAAAGATTAAAAAAACTTATAGTTAATTAAGATCTAGCTATATAGCTATAAATATAATTATATTAAGAAATAAAAGTTATTAATATTATAGGCTTACTTAGAGGTATTAATACTTAGAGTTAATATTAGAATTTAAACTTAAAAAATATTAATACTAAGGCTTAGTATTAGACTTAGTAATAAATAAAGGTTAATAAGTTTAATTAATTAAACTTATTTAATTAAATATATAATATATATATCTTAGTTTATATAAATATATAAATAATAATAATTTTAATAATAGTTTTTTATTATTATAATAATTATAAAAATAATATAAAAATAATAAAAATTAAATAAAAATTAAAAATATTCTTATAAAAAATTAATAAAATTTAATAAAATTTTAATAAAAATTAATAATAATTTTAAAATAATAATAATAAATATATATATAATAATTTTTAATTTTAAATAATTTATTTTAAAATTATTATAATAAAATAATAATATTATTAAAAACTATTTATATTAATTATTAAGATTTATAAATTATTTTATTTATAATTAATTAATTTAATAATATTTTTATATATAATAATATTTTATTAATTAAGAAATAAATATTTAAGCTTATTATAATAAGGTAAGTAATATAATATAATAGCTTAGTAAAAATAAAAGTAATAATTTATTATATAATAAGATTAAAACTTAAGGCTTTAATATAATTATCCCTTAGCGAGAAGCTTATAACTCTAGGCTAAAAGACTAGGGTTATAAGACTTATTATATAGCGGCTAAGCTATTATATTATAATTATCCCCCCCCTAGCGCCTATTATCCCTAGCGGGTAAAAAATAATATTATAAGATTACCTTACTTAATTTAATAGCCGCAAGGCACTAAGCTCTTAGCTCTAATTTACTAAGGAATTACTTATTATAATTAATAAATCTAGCCTTTATAAATAGCCTTAGCTTTAATTATTAATATTAATTATTAATATATTTTTTTATTTATTTTAATTATAATTCTATATAAAGTTTTTTTTATTTTTTTTTTTTTTTATAATTTTATTAATTATTAAGTATAATTTAATTATAGCTATTTTCTTATAAGTCTCTTAGGTTTTTTTATCTTTTTATTTATATTTTATAATTAACTCTATAATACCTTTTTTTATTACTTAAAAGTATATTAATATATAGCGCTATATAACTAAGACTATTTTCTCTTATATTATATCTTACTCCGCGGGTAATCTTTAATATATATTTTACTTTTATTTTATATAATTTATCCTTAAAAATAAAATAAAAAAACTAATAGCCTAAAAACTTATTAATTTTAACTTAATTAATTATTAATTTAATAATATTATATCCTTTTATTATACCTTATATAATTAATATAATAATAGCTATAATAAATATATTAATTTTACTTTTTTATTATATATTTAATATCTCCTCTTTAAGGATTCCCTAAGCTTTTTCTTATATCTTATTAACCTTTATAATATCTATACCCTCTTTTCTAGTAATACCTATAATATCTATTATCTTAAGATATATATTAAGCGAGAGCTTATTAACTTTAAGTAAAAAGATAATAATAATAATAATATTTTATCTAATACTTAGCCTAAGGAGGGTAATAACTTTTTTTATTATATTAATTATACTTCGCGAATACTTTTATATAAAGCTATCTAGGATTTATATATTATTTTTAGTACTATTTATAGTATTTATAACTTAAAGTATTATTTAAATAATATTAAGAAAAAAACTAAGGTTAGGCTTTTTTATAATATTTCCCCCTAGTTTTATTATTATTTCTCTTTTAATTTATTAATAATTCCTAAGTAATTAATATAAAATATTATTTTTATTATTTTTATTATTAAAAAGTTTTAGCTATTATTTAAGGCCTTTATCCCTTTAACCCTATAAGTCTTTATTTATTTCTTTATTAATTATTAGACTTTTATTAATAATTTTACTAATACTCGCCTAAGTATAAAGCCTAATATATTAATACCTTTTCTTATTTAAAGCCTAGTAATATATAATATTAGGTATAATTAATAGCTATTAAGGCCTTTTATAATATTATATTTAATATATTAAACTATATAAGTAACCTTAATAATAAGTAAATTATTAAGAAAATAAAAAACCTACTTATATAAGCCCCTAATATATCCTAAGGCTTTATAGGTATTTTATTAATAATTCTTTATTATTTTATTATACTTATTTTATCTAATAATCTAAGTTATAGTTTTAATTAATAAAAGATAATATAATTTTTTTTTTAGCTATAAATAGCCTAAGTAATAATAACTTTTAATAATTAAGATATTTTATTTTTACTTTAAAATTATTAGTAATTCTCCTTTTATAATTACTTATATCTTCTTAGGCCTTTTATGCTTTTTTATTTATTACTTCTTAACTTTTATATCTTATTTTATCCTTTTTCCTTAATACTCCTTAATAGCTATTTTTATATTAATTATATCTTTATAATTAACCTATTAATTATATTTTAATAATTAGCCCTTTTATTTTATAAAGAAATAAAAGCTATCTTAAATAATCCTTTAATTTATTACCCTTTTTATTTCTTATTTTATATTATCCTCTTTTAGCTTAGGTATTAATAATAATTCTTTTTTATTTCCCTTATAAGTATATTATAGCTCTAAGAGGCTTATATAAAAGATATTATAAATTTACTTATATTATTAGGGGAAAATAAGGTAATAAGCTTATTATCTTACCTTTTTAAGGATATAAAAAGATTTAATAAATCGCGAAATTAATTTTTTTTTTTCTTAAACTTTAGGTTTTTTATAGATAAAGCTATTAATACCTCTTATAAAAACTTTATTTCTTTTTATTTAAAATTATAATATTTTACTTAGCTCTTTATAGCTTTTTATTAATAATTCTCTAAGGTATCTTATAGCTTATTTAGCTTTTAGATTTAGAGGTATACCTTTAATACCCCTCTTACTTTAGATTTATCCTCGAGGTAAATATAGAATTTAAGCTAATAGCCTATTAATATTATAGCTAGAGATATACTTATTATTATATTTTTAATATTATTATAAGTAAATTTAGCTATATATAATAAAATAACCTAATTATTTTATTATTTATTAATAAAATACCTTAAGTAATATTTTAATATTTAATTTATTTATTTTATTTATTTATTAATTTATAAGTAAAATACTATTAAAAGTCTCTTTTTAATCTTAAAAAAGTAATAAACTTAGGATTAAAATTTATTTATAAATATTAGCTTTTAATTAAAGATTACTTTATTTAATACTTTATAATTAAGCTTAATTTCTTAATAAAATAACTTAATAAGATCTAAGGCTATTATTTTTATATATATTAAGAATAACTTAATTATTTTAATATATTAATTTATAATAATTAAAATTATATTTATAATTTTATTTTTTTATATTAAAATAAAAAGTCTTATAATAAAGTTTATTATAAGTTTACTTTAAGGTCTCTAAGGAATTAATAGTAATTTAAGCCTATTATATAAATAATATTTCTTAAGTATTACTTCCTAATATATAAAATAGCTTTAGATATACTCTTTATTATTATTATCTATATCTTTTTAATAAAACTTTTTTTAAATAAAGTCTAATATATAGCTAATATTAAAATACCTTATTAATAGGTTATTATAATATAGCTCTAAGATCTTATATCTTATAAACTTATCCTTAGGTATATATAATTAGTTTTTAAACTATAAAAGCCTATTAAGCCTTATTACTTATTCCTTTATATCTTAAGGGGTATTTTTTATTTAATAGCCTTAGATTTATTCTTAGGTCTAGGTATTATATTTTTATAAATACTTAATTACTTTAATAAATAATCGCGAGGCCTCGCTTTTATATATATTTTCCTTAAATATTACCCTCTCGGCCTATTTAAGTAAAACTAATTATTTATAGCTAATATAGTCCTTCGCCTAATTTATTAATCTCTTTAGATTTAATACCTCTTTAATAGGGTCTAAATTAACCCTTATTAAAAATAGCTTAATAAGGGCCTCTTTATATAAAAAAAGGTCTTCCCTTATCTTTAATCCTTATTAACCTTATAGCCTTATAATAACTTATAATATTATAAGCTTTTTTTTTAACTTAGGGAAAAGCTCTTAATTATATAGCTTCTTGCCCTTATATTTAAGTCTTTTTAATAAGTTATCTATAGGGTTAGTCTTATTTATTTAATACTTAATTATAAAGTTATATAATACTAAGAATATATATTATCTCGCTTATTATTTATTTAATTAAGGTATTTTTATAAATATTTAAAAGTTATAATAATTATTAAAAACCTCTATAAGGTTTATTACCCCTTTAATATAATATTATTAATATTTAAATAACTTTATAATTATTATTAGCTTTTAATTAGGGGTATTATAATTTAGCTTTAGCCCCTTAAACTTTTTTAATTAAAAAGCTATAAGGTAATATTACCTTTTATTATTAAGCTAAGATAAAATACTTATTATTATAAATATAAATATATTAGTCTCTATTTTAATTTACCTTAGTAAATTAAAGTATTATAATAAGGGGGCTTTTTAAAAGGCTTTAATAAGGTAATAAAATATTTACCTTTTATTTATTTATAGGTTTATTTTCCTTAGCTTTTTATTATTCTTATTATTTTTTATAAAATTAATTAAGGGCCTTATAATACCTAAGTAGCCCTAAATAAAATATTAATAAAAGTTATAAAAACCTAAGAAAACTTAGATCTCTTTATAAGTTTTTAATTCCTTTTATTTAATAATTATTTTAATTTATTTAGGGTTTATTAAAATATTATTAATTAAAAAAATAAACCCTAAGAACTTAATAATATCTTAATAAAAGGTATACTTAGATAGCTTAATATATAGCTTTATTTCTTTTATTTATTTTAAGACTATTTATATATATTATATATATTTCTTATAGGTCTTTAAGAATATTAAGATATTATTTAAATATATAATATATATAATATTAATTAAGCTATTAAGTACTTAATAGATATAATTTTAAAAGGTTATTAAGGTATTTATTAAGCTAAATAATATAATTATATATTTAAAATAATTATATTATATATAAAATATAATCTTTTATTTATTTTTTTTAATAATTTAGATATAATAATAAGTATCCTTAATATTAATCTTAATAAAAAATTATACCCCTTAAATATAATTTATAATCTCTAAAACTAAGGGGAAAAAGTATTAATTTTTAATAAATACCTAATTAAGTTCTTAGTAATCTATATAAAGCTATAATATCTTATTTTTCTTAGGGATAAATAAAATAAAAGACCTAGCTAAATTAATTAATAATTAGATATATCTTAGCGCTAAGTTCTCCTCTAGATAGCTATATAGCTCTATAAGCTTAGCTTAAGATAATAAGTAAATAAGTTTAAATAAAGGCTATTTCCTTAATAAGAGGTTAATTTATAGGTTTATAGGTTTATATTTTAAGATAATCCTTATTTTCTTAAGGGAAATAATAATAATAAAGTCTTAAAACTCTAAGGGAATCTTATTAAGTCCCTTTAAATTATAAGTTTTATCTTTTAATAATAAAAATATTTTATTTACTTAAGTAATAATAAAGATTTTTACTAAGTTTTTATAGGCTTTTTTAAATTATCTTAGGGTTAAGACCTTAAACTTTTATTAATTATAATAATATTATTATTCTTTAATAATATAATTTATTATAATATTTATATTTACTAAGATATTTTTTAATAATAAAAAAAGGCTTTTTTTATTATTTAAGTATTTATTAATACTTAGATAAATATATATAAAGGTATAAATAACCTTATTATAATTAATTATAATAATAAAAATTTTTTATATATATTAAACCCTTAGTAATATATTACTTATTACTATAAAGTTTAGCCTTTTTATATAAGTTTATTATAAGGTATAATAAATTATAAAGTCTTTATTAATTAAATTAGCTTTTACCCCTAAGTCTAAAATAGCCTTAATATCTATAAGGTCTTATTTTTAAATAAAAATTATAGCGCTAAAGGTATATTTAACCTAAAATTAAGAAATCTAAGTTAATAATTAAGTTATTTTATTAATTTTTTTTTTTAAATAAAAGCTTATCTAAGACTTAAGTAATTAATTATAATCCTTATATAAATACTTATTATTTTTATAATTTTAATAAATAAAAATCTTATTTATCTCTAGGGCTATAAAAATCCTAGGGGGCACTTAAGTATTAAGCCTTAATATATTAGCCCCTAAGTACCTTTAAAATTATAATAAATTATATATATTATTACCCTAATTTTACTTATAGCTCTCTTAAGTATAGCCCTCCCCTTAAGGCTTTATTTTTTATTTTTTTTTATTCCTTATAGAGTCCTAGAATTATATAGCTAAGGTAATTATTACCTCGTATATATTAGGAATCTCTAGGGAATATATAATAAAATAATCTTAGAAAAAAGGTAAAAGCTTAATATAAAAAGTAAATACCTTTTAGCGCTTATTTTATTTTTTAAAATTCTTTTTTAAGAAATTAAGGTATTAATAAAAGGCTTAAGGAAATTAATTTTTTTATTATTTTATTTCTTTAAGTTACTTTATTAATATTAGCTCTTAGTTTATAAAGTCCTTAATTAAGCCTAAGGATTATTTCTTAAAGCCCTCTTAGTTTTTCTTAATTAATTTTCTTTTTATTAATAATAATTTATTAAGGTATTAATTTTTTTTTATTTAGTTTTCTTAATTTATATTATTAAAAGCTAAAAAGATTTTTTTATAATTCTTTTTATATTTTTATTTTATACCTATAAAGGCTTATTAAAGGTTATTTAGCTATATATCTCTCTTTTAGGTTATAATTAATAATATAAGTTTAATAAGGTTATAAATCTATACCTTACTTTTATTACTTAAAGAAAAATTATTTAAATATAAGTTATATCTTAATATTATATTACCTTCTTTAAACCCTTAGATCTTAGCTAAAAGCTTTATTTTTTTCTCTTAAAGGTATTATAATATCTTAAGCTATTTTATATATAATTAAACCTATTATAAAAGCCTATTAGGGTTATTTTTTTAATCCCTAGGGGTTTTAATAAAGTTATTATTACTTAGCTTAATTATAAGTATTAACTTATTAGGGGGTATAAAAGAGAATTTAGGGATAAGATTTTTAGATTAAAGGGTTATAATTAACCCTTTTTAGTTTTTAAGTATTTTTTTTATTATTTTATCTTTAATAAGCTATATAAAAAAGTTTTAAAATTATAATAAAATAAGTAATATAATATAATAACTTAGCGAAGATAAAAATAATAATTTATTATATAATAAAATTAAAGCTTAAGGCTTTAATATAGCTATTCCCTAGCGAGAAGCTTATAACTCTAGGCTAAAGGATTAGGGTTATAAGACTTATTATATAGCGGCTAGGCTATTATATTATACTTATAAGTAATAAAATTATAATATAATTTATATAAATAACTAAAAAATATTTAATTAAATATATTATTATTTTAAAGCTTTATTTTACTTAAAATAAGAATTAAAGTATCTTAATTAATTCTTAATATATTTAATATTAAAGGCTTTATACCTAAAGCCTAAGGTCTTAATAAGCTTAAATTAATAAGGTTTATTTATATAATTATTAATAACTTTAATAATATATTAAAATTAGCTTTATTTATAATAAATAAATTACCTCTTAATTATTTAAAGAGATTAAAATCCCCTTTATATAATAGCTTTCCCCTTTAATATTAACCTTTTAATTATCCTTATAATTCTTAATTACTTAAAGAGGCTAAAATCTTAAAGGATTATACTTTTATTATTTTTATTAAAGGAGGTTTAATTATAATTAATAATAATTATTAATTAATTAATTAATTAAAGACTAGCTAATTAATTAATAATATATTAATAATAAGATTATAATAACTTTCTATAGAGATCTTTAACCTAATAATTAAAGTAATATAACTAATACTTATTAGCATAGCTTTTAATATAACTAAGATAACCTTATAGAAATAATTTATAAGCTTTAAAAAGGTACTAAAAGTACTTATAATAAGCTATAAGAAATAATCTTAAATATAGCCTTTTAAAGTATTATATTAAGTATATTATTAAATTATTTAATATAAGTTAAGCTTATAATCTTTAAGTATAATATCTTTTTTCTTTTACTTAGCTTTTTTTTACCTTATTATTATATTAATAAATTATTATTAAAATTATTATTAAAATTACTATTATTTATATATTTATATAAGCTAAGATATATATATTATATATTTAATTAAATAAATTTAATTAATTAAACCTATTAATCTTTATTTACCGCTAAGTTTTAATTTAGCGCTAAGCCTTAATATTAATACTTTTTAGGTTAATAAAACTCTAATATTAACTCTAGGTACTAATACCTCTAAGTAAACCTATAATATTAATAACTTTTATTTCTTAATATAATTATACCTATAGCTATATAGCTAGATCTTAATTAGCTATAAGTTTTTTTTAATCTTTTTATTTAATATTTTAAAAGGTATTAATATTTATAATAAGAGTTATAAGCTATGTCTTATATAGGCTTATATTTTTATTAATATTAACTCTTAAGCCTAAGAGAAATATAATTTCTTTTAAGATAAGATAATTATATTTCTTAAGCTTTATTTTAAAGGCCTTTATTAAATCTATAATTAAATAAATTACTTAATTAATTATATCTAACTAAATCTTACCTCTCTTTTAGGCTAATACTTTATATTATTCCTATTTAAGAATTACCTATATTATATAATATTTCTTCTATTAGTTCTAAGGTATATTTTAGTAAAATATATTATAAAATATTATATATATACTTATATATATATAATAGCTTTAGTTTAATATATCCCCTTAGAATAGAAATTTTTAATACTCTAAATAATACCTTTTATTTTTTAAAATATATTTTATATCTTTAAATTTATTTTCTTTATATAATTTTATTTATAAAGTATTTATAATTATTATATTATAAGTAATTATTATAATTATAAATAAAATAAGAAATATTATTTAAATAAATAAAAGGTTAATTTCTTTATTTAATAATTATAAATTATAAATAATAAGTAATTTACTTAATTATTTTTTATAATTTATCTTTAAGGCTTATAAATAAATAATACCTCTTATTATAAGCTTTTTCTCTTTTTTTTTTTTTAATATTATTATATCTTTTAATATATAACTTTTTAAATTACTTTATATTTTATTTTATAAGCTTATTTTAAAGCTTTTAAGTTTTTTTTATTAATTATTATATATAATTATATTTCTTTTAATTTTTTATTTTTTTTTATTATTACTATAATACTATAAATTACCTTATACCTTATAGTTTTTTGCCTTTAGAGCTTAATTAATTAATATAAGTAATAATAAGTTTAATTTAAATAGTTTTTTTATTTCTCTTTTTTTTACCTTTAAGCCTAAGAAATAATAAGATATTTTAAGTTTTAAATATATAAAATAAAATATTAATTTTATTTTTAGCTATATTAATTATTCTTTAGTGCTTTATCTTAGCGAGTTAGGCTTTATAGGCCTTATTATTTATATTACTTAGCGCTAAGTTAATTATACTTAAGATATTATTATTATTATTATTATCGCTATTATTATATAAGTTATATTTTATTTTTATATTTTATAACTTATATTAATCTTTTATATAGCTAGAGTTAGAGATATAACTCCCTATACTTAGTATACCTTAATAATATTTTAGCTAATTAAAATATTAATAAGTATTAGGCCTAGTTAAGTATATATTACTATAAATAATATAATCCTAATAGCTTATATTACTTAATATAAATATATTCCTTTTTAATTTTTATAATTTATTTTATTAATTTAAACCTTATAATTTTATTATTATTTTTCTTATAGCTTTATTTTTTTTAAATTATATTTAATAAGATCTTTCTTAAATTAATAAAAATATAAATATAATTTATAATTTATTTTAATTATTTAGACCTTATTATTAATCTTTATTTTATAAGAAAAAAATAAATATTATATTATAATAAAGGTAATATTAAAGGGTATTATAAAAAGAGACTTTCTTTTAGCTAATAATACTTATTTAGCTTAGATAAGGGTTATTTTCCTTATTTAAGTCTTATTTAAGTATTATAATTTATATTAATATAATTATCTTTAGGTAATAAAAGAAATATTTACTTTTATTTTTTATTTCTTTACTTTAATATAATTTTATAATTTTTAAGCTTTAATTTATTAATATAAGCTTTATATTTTATAATTATAATTTATTTAAGATCTCTTTTATTAATTTCTCCTTAAGTATTTTATTTTAATATTTTATAATATATTCTTAGATATTAATAAGCCTATATTATTTATAATTCTCTTTTTATTTATTACCTTATAGAGCTTTTATTAAATTATTAATAATTAGCTTTAAGCTTTTTTTATAATTAAGAGAAATCTCTTTATTTTAGATATATTTTTATAGCTAATAATTATAAATATTTATATATCTTAATTTTATTTTTATTTTACTTAAGGGATTTTTTAATAGCTAGATTATATTTTTATTATTTAAAATAAGGTATAAATTAATATTTTACCCTTTAAGTCCTAGGCTTTAAAGTAACCTTTATTAAAATAGCCTTTCTTTTATTACTTAAGAAAATCTAAGTAACTTTACCTCTATTATTAAGGTTATAATAATATTTTATTTATTAGCTTATTATCTAATTAGGCTTCTAAAGAGTATTATTATAAATCTTTATAAGCTCTTTTAATTAATAATATTATCTATAAATAATATATTACTATAAATTATAAAGCTTTCTTTAGGTTTAAATTATAAAATATAAAAATATATTATATATAAATAATATAAGACTTAATAAGCTATTTTAATATATTTTTCTCTTAAATTATTTATAAATTAAGCTAATTAAGAGATAATAAATATAATATTTAATTTATTAATAATACTTATATAAAATATTAAGCTAATTATTTTTTTATATTAATTAATTATATATCTTATTATTTTTTTTTTATTTAAAATAAGCTCTTTTTTAATTATTAAAAAGCTATTTAAGGTATTTATAACTTATAGCTTATATATTTTCTTTAGATATATAATTTATATAACTTAAATCTATTTTAAGGTATAATCCTTAATTATTTTTATTTTAAGGAATTATTAAAGCTTATTTCTTTTAATTAATTTATATTTTTTCTTTAAGGACTTAATAATTTAAAATATAATATCCTTATTTTTTTTTCTTAAATATAGTAATTATATTATTTATATAAAAAAATATAAAGACTTTATCCTTTTAATAATAATATAACTTATTTAATATAGCTTTATACCTTAAGCCTTAAAGAGTATTTCTAAGTTTTATTTATTATAAAAGTAATATAGCTTATAATCTATATAATACTTTATATAAAAATAATATTTATTTTTCCTTTTAGTTTCCCTTAAAGCCTAAAAGTAATTTTATAAAGATATTATTTTATAGCTTTATATTAATAAATATATTTATAATATTATATTATAATAATTTAAGATTAAATTTTATTATAATAATTAATATTATTTAAAATAACTTTTTAGCGAGGGTTATAATATAAGTATTCTTAGCGCTTAACTTTTATTATTAATTTCTTTAAATAATAAGTCTTATTTTATATTTTTATAAATATTTATATTTATTAAACTTATAGGTAAATACTTATATATAGTTTAATATTTATAAATTATAAATTTATAAATTATATCTTATAATCTCTATTTAAAATAATATTTATTAATAGCTCTCTAAGTAATCTCTTTATATTTATTTAAATTCTATTTTAAACTTATATCTAATTAGATTATTATAAGAATTTAAAACTAAAAGTAAATTTTTCTTATAATATATTTATTTATTAATTTTAAGGTATATTTAAGTTATTTATATCTTATATTTAGGCTTAAGCTTATTATAAATATATTTATTTCTTATTACCTTTAAAATTAATATTTTTTTTTTATTATAAGTATTATTATAATTCTTATATAAAATATTTAATTTAAAAAAAATAAATCTTTTTTTAATTTTATTATTTTATTTTAATTTTAGCTTATATATAACCTTATTTATATAAAAAAACTTAAAAATAAGCTTTTTAGTAATATTAAGAGAATTTTAAATCTTACCTAAGTATACTTTAAGTTATTAATTTATATATTTTTTATTAATTTTATATTAATAATTAATAAGTTTTTAATAAGGCTTTTAAGGCTTAATTTTAGTATTTTTTATTTATTAAGGCTTTATATAGGGTTTATAACCTAATTAATTTATTAAGTATTTAAAAGAGATTATAAATATTATTAGATTTTTTCTAAGGTTTATTCCTTAAGGCTTTTTTTTATTTTTATTTTATTAATATTAAAGAACTCTTATTTATTAAATATAATATCTTTAATAATATAAATCTTATTAATAATTAGATTTTATACTTAAAAGATATTCTAAGAATTATATTTAATTAAAAATCTTATCTAAGTTTTTAGATTTATCCTTAATAAAAGCCTTTTATTTTTTTATTAAGTTAAATTTATAAAAATAAAGGCTTTAAAGCTAATTATTTTTATATACTTAATCTAAGGCTAGTTTTACTCTTATATATTTAAAATACCTAAAAAGAAGCTCTTATATAATATTTTTTAATATAAATATTATTTTAGAGTTTAATTAAATAAGTATATAACTATTTTTATTATTTCTAGCTAGAGCTTTAAGGGGAGGTTATTATTAATAATTAATAATCTTATTTTTTTTTATTACCTCTTTAAAATATTCTTTAGAGTTATTTTATTATTAAGTATATAATATATTTTTATTTACTTTAATCCCTTTTTTAATAAGCTATTTATAGATTATATTAGCTTTTTATAATTTATTATTTATTTTAATAATTTAAAATTTAATATTATATATTATATTAAGTATTTATATAAAATATTTAAGTATTATAAATAGGCTCTTTTCTTAATAATTAATAAAATAATAATCTTAATATAAATTAAATTCTTAATTTATAATAATTCTATAAGATATATAACTATTTATCCCTTTTAAATAATTATAAAAATCTAATAAGACTTTCTCTTTAGGTTTTAAGGCTTATTTTCTTAGTTTATAATACTCTTAGTATTTTTTTTTTATTAATTTATATATATTATATTTTATAGTAATTAATCCCTTAATTTTAACTCTAAATATATAATTTATTAAGTATTTTAGGCTTCTTAGTCTTAAATATTTTAAGTAATAATATTAAATTATTACTTAAGCTTAATTAGGCTTTCTTATAATCTAAGAATTATAATAAAAGTACTTTATAAGAAATATAATATATTTTATTATTTTAGAGATATATTTTAATATATATTAATTATATTTTTATTTTAATTTATATAAGGCCTAATTATTAAGGTATTTAATAATATTTTTATTATTTTATTAATCTTATTAATATTTAAGTTAATATAATTAATAAAGAGATATAAGGTTTATTTTTATCTCTAAATAATATATAATATATTATAAATTAATAATTCGCGGTTTATTTTATAAGTTTTATATTTAAATATTTATATTTTTATATTTATAAATAAAAAGCTACCTTAAGCTAATAAAAATACTTTTTTTATATTATATATTTTTTAATAAAATAAATCTCTTAGCCTTATTAAAGATATAAATAATAATCCCTAAGTTTAAAATAAATAAATTATATAATAAATATTTAATATTTAAAGCTAAAAAGGTAATTACTTCCTTTAAGATAAAATATTTTAAGCTAAATAATTAATTTAATTTCTTTAATAAATCCTTATTTTTATTATATAACCTCTTATAGAGTTTTTAAACCTCTTTATTTTACTTAAGATATTATTCTAAGAGATTTAATTATCTTTAGGATATAAGATATCTCTTTAGGGCCTTCTCTAAGAATATTACTTAATATAAAAAAGAGTTTAGTTACTTATATCCCTTTTTATAGAGTATATATTTCTTTAATACTTTTAGAGATTAATAAAAGCACTTTATAGAGTTTTCTTTTAAATCCTAGGTAAAAAACTAATTTTATTTTATATCTTAGGAAAATAAAGCTTAAAATATTAATTTAAAGCTCCTTTTTATTATTTATTTTATTATTATTTTTTTTTTATTTTAAATTTCTTATTAAAATTATATAAAGAAAGTTAATAATTATTATATAGCTTTATTTTACTTAAAATAGGGATTAAAGTATCTTAATTAATTCTTAATAATATTAATAATAAAGGCTCTATACCTAAAGCCTAAGGTCTTAATAAGCTTAAATTAATAAGGTTTATTTATATAATTATTAATAGCTTTAATAATATACTAAAATTAGCTCTATTTATAATAAATAAGTTACTTCTTAACTATCTAAAGAGGTTAAAATCTAACCCCTTTATATAATAGCTCTCCCCTTTAATATTAACTTTCTAATTATCCTTATAATTCTTAATTACTTAAAGAGGCTAAAATTACTTTTATTATCCTTATTAAAAGAGGTTTAACTATAACTAATAATAACTATTAACTAATTAACTAATTAATTAATTAAAGACTAGCTAATTAATTAATAATATATTAATAATAAAATCGCAATAATTACTTTTTATAAAGATCTTTAACCTAATAATTAAAATAATATAGCTAATACCTATTAGCATAGCTTTTAATATAACTAAGATAACCTTATAGAAACTATCTATAAGCTTTAAAAAGGTACTAAAAGTACCTATAATAAGCTATAAGAAATAATCTTAAATAGGGCCCTTTAGAGTATTAACTTAAGTATATTACTAGATTATTTAATATAAGTTAAGCTTATAATCTTTAAGTATAATATTTTTTTTTTTTACTTAGCCTTTTTTTATTTTATTATTATATTAATAAAAAAATTAATTTTATTAAAAAAAAGCTTTTTTTATTAAAAGCTCTTAAATAAAAGCTAAAGAAAAAAAAAAATCTTATTAATAAAGATAATTAATTCCTCTAAGACTTATAAGGTAATAACTAATACTAAATATAACTTATAACCCTTATTAAGAATATTATTACCTTTTATTAGGCTAAATAAAAAAATTAAAAAAGACTTATAGCTAGCTAGGATCTAGCTATATAGCTATAGGTATAATATTAAGAAATAAAGGTTATTAGTATTATAGGTTTACTTAGAGGTATTAGTGCCTAGAGTTAATATTAGAGTTTTATAAACCTAAAAAGTATTAGCGCTAAGGCTTAGCGCTAGACTTAGTAATAAATAAAAGTCTATAGGTTTAATTAATTAAACCTATCTAGTTAAATATATAATATATATATCTTAGCTTATATAAATATATAAATAATAGTAATTTTAATAATAATTTTAATAATAAAAAAAGTTAATAATAAATAAGTTTTATTTTTAATTTTCTTTTTATTTTAATTTTATTTAATTTAAAAAAAGATTTTAAAGTAATATTTTAAAGCTTTTTTTAAATTATTAAATTAGATATTAAGGTATTATACTTTAGCTATTTATCTAAGTTTTATAATTTATATAGCTTTTTCTTAATTTATAATTTATTTTTCTTATTTTATTTTATTATTTAAGGCTATTTTTAATACCTTAAAATATTATTTCTAAGCTTATTTTTTTTTAGTTATTATTAATATTATATATTACTTTTAAGCTAAAAAAAAAGCTTAAAATATTATTATACTTAGTTAACTTATTTATAGCTAATAAGTATATCTTAATATAATATAAGTTAATTTTCTTAATTAATTAATTAAATATATTTTAGATATTATTTACTTATTTATTATATTATTTAAGATTAATTTAATAAAATATTAGCTTTATCTTATATATTTCTTAGTTTTTTAGAAGTATTTTAATATATAATATTATTAATTATTTACCTTAGGTAAGCCTTAAATTATATATCTTAGTCTTAGTTTTTTCTCTCGCTTAGTAACCTCTTATCTTAGGTCTTTTTAATTCTTTCTCGCAAAAAATAATAAATTAGTTTAAGTCTTTAAGTTAACTTAGTTTATATATTTATTTTATTATTATCTTTATAATATAAGATTATTTAAAAAAATCCTAGTTATTTAGTTTATTTAAGAGGTAAGTCTTTATATTTATAATAAAGGATATCTTATTATAGTTTAGATATTAATATTAAGGTTAATTTAATTAATTTAATATTTATATTAATAGTTATAGCTACCTTAAAGAAGAGTAGCTCTAAGACTCTTAATTATTAAATTAATTACTAAGTTAAAAATAAGGCGCGTTACTTTAATTAATAACTTCTTAGGTATTTAGGCTTATATCCGGTTTAATATACCCCCCTAGCTTTAATACTTTAGGTTTAAGCTACCTCATAGGTCTTTTTATTTCCTCCCTTAGTTTTTACTATCCTTAGGTATAATTTAAACTTATAACCTTAGTAGTTATAAGCTACCTTTTAGCTAACCTCTAAGACTCTTAATTATTAAATCTATAATTAAGTAAATTACTTAATTAATTATATCTAATTAAATTTTACCCCTCTTTTAGGCTAATACTTTATATTATTCCTATTTAAGAGTTATCTATATTACGTAATATTTCTTCTATTAGTTCCGAGGTATATTTTAGTAAAATATATTATAAAATACTATATATATACTTATGTATATATAATAGCTTCGGTTTAATAGCCTTTAATAAAAAAGGCTTTTCTTTAATAAAATTAATCCTTTTATTAATATTATAATTAAGTAAAAAAAGGTTAAGTAAATAAAGAAAAAAGTTATATCTAAAAATAATAAGTTTAATTTAAACCTTTAGTTAAGTAGGCTATATATTTATTATAATACTTTAAATAGCTTTATATAATATTATTTTTTATAGCTAATTATAAGCGCCTTTAGCGTCTTTGCGAAGCTTATAAAGCTTTTTAATAAGGTTATCTTAGCTATATAAGAAGGCCTACTAATAGGTATTAGCTATGCTACTTTAATTTATTAATTAAAAGTTATTTTAAAAAGCTATTATAATTATATTAATATATTATTAATTAATTAGCTAGTTTTTAATTAATTAATTAATTAATAGTTATTATTAGTTATAATTAAATATCCTTTAATAAGAATAATAAAAGTAACTTTAGCCTCTTTAAGTAATTAAGAGTTATAAGAATAATTAAAAAGTTAATATTAAAGGGGAGAACTATTATATTAAGGGGATTTTAACCTCTTTAGATAATTAAAAGATAACTTATTTATTATAAATAAAGCTAATTTTAGTATATTATTAAAGTTATTAATAATTATATAGATAAACCTTATTAATTTAAGCCTATTAAGACCTTAGGCTTTAAGTATAAAGTCTTTATTATTAAAACTATTAAGACTTAATTAAGATACTTTAATCCCTATTTTAAGTAAAATAAAGCTATAAAATAATTATATTAATAAAAGAATTAATTTTATTAAAAAAAAACTTTTTTTATTAAAAGCTCTTAAATAAAAGCTAAAAAAAAAAGAAAATCTTATTAATAAAAATAATTAATTCCTCTAGGACTTATAAGATAATAATTAATATAAAGCATAGCTTATAACTCTTTTTATAAGTATTAATACCTTTTATAATATTAAATAAAAAAATTAAAGAAAATAACTAGCTAGGATCTAGTTATATAGCTATAGGTATAATATTAAGAAATAGAGGTTATTAGTATTATAGGTTTACTTAGAGATATTAGTACTTAGAGTTAATATTAGAGTTTTATAAACCTAAAAAGTATTAGCGCTAAGGCTTAATATTAAACTAAAACTTAATAGTAAGTAAAGGTTAATAGGTTTAATTAATTAAATTTATTTAATTAAATATATAATATATATATCTTAGCTTATATAAATATATAAATAATAGTAATTTTAATAATAATTTTAATAATAAATAAGTTAATTATTTTTATTATTATTAATTAATAATATATTTTTAATAAAATAATTAAGCTTTATTAAGGTAAAATATTAAGTATAAAAGTATTTATAAGGCTTATTTAATATTAAGTCTTATATTAAAAGGTATTAGGTATAATAGCTTAATTATATTAAAAATTATATTTCTTTTATTAAGTTATTTTAATTTACTTATAGGTATATTATAAGGTTTAATAATTACTTAATAAATATTAAAATTAAATATTTTAATATTTAATAAATTATATTATAATAAATTTATTAATTTTAATATACGTGTTATTAAAGCTATTAATAATTATATAAATAAACCTTATTAATTTAAGCCTATTAAGACCTTAGGCTTTAGGTATAAAGCTTTTATTATTAAATATACTAAGAATTAATTAAAATGCTTTAATCCTTATTTTAAGTAAAATAAAGCTCTAAAATAATTAATTTTAATATATTTAAATTTAATTAATAAAAAGTTTATAAATTAATTTAATAATAACTTTAAATTTAATTATAAGTTTTTTAATTTTTTTAATTAAATAATTGTTTTTATAAATATAATAATATATATTATATAAATTAATAAAATAAAATAAAATAATATAAACTTTTTTTATAAAATATAAAAATAATATATTTTTTTTAATATTATAATAATTATAAAAATAATATAAAAATAATAAAAATTAAATAAAAATTAAAGATATTTTTATAAAAAATTAATAAAAATTAATAAAATTTTAATAAAATTTAATAAAATTTTAAAAAAATAATAATAAATATATATATAATAATTTTTAATCTTATATAATTTATTTAAAAATTATTATAATAAAATAATAATATTATTAAAAATTATTTATATTAATTATTAAGACTTATAAATTATTTTAATTATAATTAATTAATTTTATAATATTTTTATATATAATAGTTTTTTATTAATTAAATAAATATATAATTAATCTTATAATTAATAAAATTATAATATAATTTATATAAATAATTAAAAAATATTTTATTAAATATATTATATCTTAGTAAAAATACCTTTTAAAGATTATATATATTAGCTAGAAGGTTTAAAAGACTAGAATTTATATAGTAAATTGGGCTAACCTAATTATCAGGGCAGAAATAATATTCTAACTATACCGGCCTCCTTAGAATCACGTGTGGGCCCGATATACCTAATATTCCTCGACTTAGCCCCTTGATAGTTATTCAATCTGCCCACCCTACTCGACATTAGCGCCCGCACTGCTTGCATGCAGCTGCTCAGCCCTGAATTTGAGGCCCACTATCCTTTACACACTCAGCCTCCTGCAGTGCAATGAATGCACCTCACAAGCGGCTTATTAAATGAGGTAACATCGGTAAAGGACCCGGTTCAGCAGAATAGTTGACGCACTCACCGACCCACGCCAGTCATTCGGCCCACATGATTTAACTGGGCTCCAACCGGTGAACCTTAGGTTACTCGCTGTAGCCGATCCTCAAGGTATCACGCAACTTCATCGACCAGAGAAGTATTAAAATCAGGAGAGATCCTTTAAACCCCTTTACCCAATCAAAGCTTCTTCAAGGCAAAGATCTCGGGATCCTCAGAGACTCTGGGCGGGTAGCTTTGATATTCTCCTGCAGTATGACCGCCGCTACAGAAGGAACGCTCACCTTTTTCGAGCGAGAGTCATGGCCATCTCACGAGCGTCCATATGAACTCCTGTTTCAACCGCCCTCCTCCGATTTCCCGGTGTGCAACTACCGTGTGACGCAAGTTCCCAACGTGCCGATCCATGACCTGCGGCCTTTGAAGGGCAAACTATCTCTTGATCGAGAGGGATTCCTGATTTCCGACATCAACACGAGTATGGGATATGAGGACTATTTTGACCAAGAAAAACTCAAGAACACGTACATGCCTGAGATTAAACGGTTTTTGAAGGAGAAACTGGGCGTCAGAGCAGCTTATGTTCATGAATGTGTTGTGAGTCGCCTTGAATCTGAGTCTTGATAAGAAACTTGGGCTAAGCTGTGTAGATCCGTCAGTCAGATGGAAAGGCGGGCCATTCAGGCAGCTTTGGCCAGCCCATTCCGAATGTCCATACAGGTATGACTTCATGTCCATTTGGAGATTCACCGTTGACCGTCTAGACTACACTCATGATTACGCACTAGAGCTCATTGAACAGCTCACGGGAGATAAGAAGAAGGCTGAGACGATGAAAAAGTCTAGGATTCAGATGCTCAAGTCCGTTCCGGCCGAAATCTTTTCAGGTCCTTTCCCCCCTCCTTGAATTTCCATCTAACTATAGGTAGCATCTGGAAACCACTGCGAGGGCCACTGCGGAGCTGGCCTCTTGCGCTCTGCGACCTTCGATCACTCGACCGCGAGGATGTTGTGACATTCGACGAGGTGCACGCGACAGCAGTCTTGGAATCGCAGCAAGTCGTTTATAATCCATCGCAGAAATGGTACTACTTGCCCAACCAAGAACCCAATGAGCTCATCGTCTTCAAGTCGATGGATACAGTAGTAAGAGGAGAAGGTTTGAATCGCCTGCACTCCATCACACCACCATACCTGACCATCCGTTTGCAGTTGCTCATGGATCATTCTACGACCCAAAATGCCCCAAAGACGAACCCCCGCGAGAGAGTATTGAAATGAGGATACTTGTCGTGTATTGAAAGGGCTACATCATGGGCACGGAAGATTGAAATGGTGTGGCAATTGGTCGACAAATTGAGGCTCACAAAGCTGATCAAATACTTCAATTGAATTCATCCTACTCTGTCAAGAAACTTCCAATCTCACGTCTGCCAATGCCAGTGATATCCCAGCGCTCAGGCACGCCAGCCTCGGCCCCTTTGAACAACCTGCAACCGATTCTGGTAATCCTACTGTAGAATTCAGCTATGTGGCTCATCAATCAAGTCGGGAAGCTCACCAACTTTTGGTAGTACTATTTAGTCTGCTCTACGACCTTGTTCTCTGCAACCTCAACGAGGAATGACTTCATATCGTCCAGACGCATGACATTCGTACCGTCAGCGAACTTGGTGTCGTGGGGCAGCGCCCCCTTGGAGGCGCATACGACATTCAAGTTTGGATTGACAAAAATGTCGGACGGAGCTGGAGGCCAGAACGGTTTCCAGGGTTGGCTCATGGTGATGACGGTCTGCTTGGTTTGGATGGCAGCTTGAGGTGGGTTATGACTGGGATTGTTCAGTTCGAGGACGAAAAGTCAAGCCTTGTGGCCAGCAATATTGCTTCATCTTATACACAGCTGCGGCTCGAGGCTGGAGCATTTTGGCAAGGGTTCTGTTTGCCGTCCCCCCCTTTAGACTGTGCCGCTTGAGGCGTCACCTCCGCATCAGCTTGCCTGGCTCATTTGTTTATGGGCGTTGTTTGGGTGACCGCATCGTATACGGGTCCCACGACGTATCTCAGCCATCGAGGTTGGTCCAGCCAATAGTGATCGACCATGTGAATGCCGAGGAGCATCACCGGATGCCCACATCCAAAGGAAGGTGTAGGGCGTTTCGTCCTGGTGTCTTGTGACGTGTCGTGTCGTACACAAATGGCAAAGATTTTGCTGAAATTCGCCCTGCTAGTATGAGTGAAATATTGGTCATCTGATACCAACGCTACATAGGGGGGTGGTACAAGATGTTACCCAGATAAGCGTTGGATAAGGGCACATTACCTATTACCATTACCTAACATGAAGAACACAAGCAATGGCACACCTCCAAGCCAGTGATAAGGCTCTCAGATATCCTTTGTCGTCGCAAAACTCGGCAGTCTCCTGCAAAATGAGCCCTGGCCATCAACCCGGCGTAGACGGAACACCTGGCAAACAGTCATTACTTACCCACATACCATTTGCGCAACTTGAACTTTATTATCCTTCCAAAACCCTCAAACTCAGAATCACATGGAATCTTCATCCAAGGTCAATGAGCTTACGCAATGGTTTGGCGAAAACGGAGGGCACCTCCATGAAGCGGTAGAAATTGTTCATGGTGTTGAATACGGCCATTACTGTGTTGCTAAGAGCAGACCAGTTGGGCCAAAAGAAACCGTCTGCAGATGCCCGTTTAGTTTGACGTTGTCGCACCTCAACGTGATGCACGCGTCGCCTGCTGGAATCCGTAACTGTTCTGTGGAGAGCGTATGTTCTAACTTGGCGGTTAACGCTAAAGTCGATAGGAGTACCATAGCGGTCTTCTTCCTTGCCGAACAGCGATTAAAGGGCAGAGACAGCTTCTGGTTTCCATACATACAGCTACTACCGACTGAGGCTGAGATGACAACCCCATTGTGGTTCGAGAACCAAGAACTCGCGTATCTCAAAGGGACAAACCTCCTTTCAAACGATACTCCGCCAGAGCAAACTTCTATTGGTCTTCAACGAGGTCTTTATAGAGAGCAATGGGAACTAGGAGTCTCAGACCTCAAGAATGCCGGAGAGCTTGTGGGTGATTTCACTTGGTGAGTGACTTGGACAAGATTATCGCATATTGTGTATGGGATTACGACTGGCTTTGTTTCTCTTCTCAGATTCAGTCCCCAGGGTTCCATCTGCACAGCCTGAGCGCTAACTCAACATTTCCATAGGGAGCTGTTCCTCTGGGCCCAAACGATATTCTCCTCGCGGAGTTTTACGTCTGATCTGTTCACGAGCCAAGTCGGAAACGGCTCATTTCCTGTCCTATACCCTGTGCTAGATATTTTCAATCATCATCTTGGTACGAAAGTGGCATGGAAATTTCACCACGGCAACTTCAGTCTATGCCTCGAAGAAAGAATTGAGCAAACGCAGCAAATTTTCAACAACTACTCGCCAAAAGGGAACGAAGATCGTAAGGGCACCCTCGATGAACTGGTACTGTTGATTGATACTAAGTTGAAATAAGTCCTCATGGGATTCGGCTTTTGTATTCCCGATAACCCGTACGATCAAGTCACCGTCCGACTTGGTCAGATATCACCAGATGTGCACCGCCAGCTCCACCACAGCATACCGAGCCATTGGCAGTCTGAATCCTGGGAACCAAACGAATCCGTCTTCTGTCTTCGAGCAACACCACAACATACCTACGGCCACTCAAATATGTGCCGAGCCCCGAAACTAAGATGCCTAAGCGGAATTCTTTTGGAACTGGCGAAGTCGGTGTACATCATTATGCTCGAGCATAACAAGGTTGCTGCATTGCCAAAGGAAGTAGTGAATGAGAAGGAAATCTGGGCACGCACAATTGACGTCTTGCTTCATCAAATGGAGCATACTCTCATGGGGATCACCCGGTGGAACGGAGAACTTCCTGTCTTCCCATTAACAGCCAAGGGCAGGGCAGCTCTGATTTACCGGACAGGGCAGGTAAAGATACTGGAAGGGGTGATTTCAGAGCTTCAAACGTTTATGGATCAACTTCGAGCAGGTGAAATTAATGTTCAGGATCTATTTAAGTAATAAAGTAACCGGCCTGGCTTCGGTCGGCAGCCTCTTGCAATCTTTTGCATTGATATTGATTCCGGTATTGAGTAACAACTCTATTGCAGTATGGTTCTCGCATAAAGACGCGTCTTAAAGCGAGGTAGCTCTTAACAGCTTAATATAAGACTATAATTAAAAGCTATTTAGATATCTATTAAGTAATTAATTAAATACTAAGATATATTTACTTAAAGTTAATAAATATTTTTATTATAAATTTAAATATATTTTATTTATATTTATTTTTAATATTATTAAAATTATTATTAAAATTACTATTATTTATATATTTATATAAGCTAAGATATATATATTATATATTTAACTAGATAGATTTAATTAATTAAACCTATAAACTTTTATTTACTACTAAGTTTTAATTTAGCGCTAAGCCCTAGCGCTAATACTTTTTAGGTTTATAAAACTTTAATATTAATACTAGGTATTAATACCTCTAAGTAAAATTATAATACTAATAACCTTTATTTCCTAATATAATTATACCTATAGCTATATAGCTAGATCTTAGCTAGCTATAAGTTTTTTTTAATCTTTTTATTTAGCTTAATAAAAAGTAATAATACTTTTAATAAGGGTTATAAGCTATATTTAATATTAATTATTACCTTATAAGTCCTAAAGGAATTAATTATTTTTATTAATAAGATTTTTTTTTTTAACTTTTATTTAAAAGCTTTTAATAAAAAAAGCTCTTTTTTAATAAAATTAATTCTTTTATTAATATAATAATAAGGTAAAAAAAAGCTAAATAAAAAAAGAAATATTATATTTAAAGATTATAAGCTTAACCCGCGCTAAATAATCTAATAATATACTTAAATTAATACTCTAAAGGGCCTTATTTAAGATTATTTCTTATAGCTTATTATAAGTATTTTTAATACCCTTTTAAAGCTTATAAATAGCTTTTATAAGATTATCTTAGTTATATTAAAAGTTATATTAATAAGTATTAATTATATTACTTTAATTATTAAGTTAAAAATCTCTATAAAAAGTAATTATTATAATTTTATTATTAATATATTATTAATTATAATTAAATCTCTTTTAATAAGGATAATAAAAGTAATTTTAGCCTCTTTAAGTAATTAAGAATTATAAGGATAATTAAAAGGTTAATATTAAAAGAGAGAGCTATTATATAAAGGGGTTAGATTTTAACCTCTTTAAATAATTAAGAGGTAACTTATTTATTATAAATAAAGTTAATTTTAGTATATTATTAAAGCTATTAATAATTATATAAATAAACCTTATTAATTTAAGCCTATTAAGACCTTAGGCTTTAAGTATAAAGCCTTTATTATTAATATTATTAAGAATTAATTAAGATATTTTAATTTTTATTTTAAGTAAAATAAAGCTTTAAAATAATTATTTAATTTATTAAAAAAAAATTTTTTTTAATATAATAAAAATTAACTTTTTTAATTATTTAATTAAATATATTATTAAATATATTTATTTATTTATTATATTTATATTAATTTTATTAATATAAATCTATTTTTATATAATATAACTTTAAGTCTTTAAGATATAATTTATAAGTTATAATTATAATATATTTATTTCTTTTAAGTCTTATAATTTTTAATTTTATTTTAAGATTTATTTTTATAAGATAATTAATAATCTTAGGTTTTATTAATAATTATATATAATAAGTATTAAATTAACTTTTTTAATAATTTAATTAAATTACTTATTATATTTATATATTATATTTATTATTTTTATATTTAAAATTATATTTAAAATTAAAATTAATAAAATCTTTATTTAAACTTTATTTAAAATCTTATTTTATTTATTAAAAAAGTTATAAGTAAAGTTTATAACTTATTAACTTTTTATTTAAACTTATTTTATAAAATAAAAAAGCTCTTATAATTATATATCTTATTATTATAAGGTAATAAGAAATATTAACTTTTTATTACTTAAAAAGTAATTAATTTTAATATACTTAATAAGGTTATTAAAAAATAACTTTTAATAACTTATAAAGTCTTACTTATTAGGTATAAAAATAATTTAAAGCTTAAATAAAAAGTAATTAAAAATTTTTATTTTAATTTTTTAAAGGTTTAATAAAGGCTATAAGATTATAAAAAGCTTTTTTAGCTTTAAGAGTCTTATAAGGCTTATTACCTTTAAGTAATTTAAGGTAGCTTTAAGTTATTACCTTAATAAGGTTAGCCTATAAGGGGAATATATTATAATAGTCTTATATTAATTTACCTTTAAGCTAAGGTTATTTAATAAAAAAATATACTTAATAACTTATATAAAAGTTATTATTTTATATTATATTATTATTAATAATAATAATTAATTATTTTTAAAATAGAGATTAAGTTAGCTTTTTTTTTATTATTAATTAATAATATATTTTTAATAAAATAAGATTTATTAAAGTAAAGTATTAAGTATAAAAGTATTTATAGAGCTTATTTAATATTAAGTTTTATATTAAAAGGTATTAAGCATAATAGCTTAATTATATTAAAAATTATATTTCTCTTACTAAGTTACTTTAATTTACTTATAGATATATTATAAGGTTTAATAATTATTTAATTAAATTAACTTAAATTATTTAATTAAATTAGCTTATAAACTTTCTTACTAAGATTTTTATAATATAAAATTATATAAAAACGTTTTAATTATTTAATTTATTTAAAAAATATATATATATTTTTTATATTTATAATAAAAGCTATTTTATTATAATTTAAATATTACATTTTAAGCTTAATTTAATTAATTTAATATTTATATTAATAATTATAATTATTTTAAAAAAATATAACTTTAAGACTCTTAGTTACTTAATTAATTATAACTTTTAAAATTACTTAATTAATTTATCTTACTTCTTATAATATAATTTAATTTTTTTTTATTTAATATTTTATAATATTTCTCTTTAAAACTAGCCTTAATTATATAACCTTTCTTTTATTAAATAGCACCTTATATATAAAATAACTAAAAGCTAGCTATATAATAGCAAAGCCTTAGCTAGGCTAAGCCTAATATAAATAAATAATTAGAGAAGTATAAAAGGAAAAAAAAGTAATATATAATATAATTTTTAGCTTAATTAAACTTTCTAATAATTAAGAGTTTTATATATAATAAAACTTATTAATTAAAAGCTAATAATATTAAAGATAGATTATTTAAGGCTTATTAAAAATATAATAATTAATATAATAATTAAGCTTATTATTAATAATAATTAAATTAATTAATATAAGGTCTTTAAAACTAAAACTAATAATAAAGACTTTTAGTTTTATATTAACTTAACTAAGGAAAATAAATTAATATTAAATATAAAGGTATTAATACCTTTTATTCCCTTAATAATTACTTACTAAGGAGGTAATATTTTATAAAATACTTAAAATACCTAGGGGACCTTAGTTATTAGAGGCCCTATAAAAGGAGATATAATATTAACCTTAATAAATTATACTTATTAGTCTTAGAGGTTTATTAAGTTATTAAATAAAAATTAAAAGGTATTAATATTAAGGTAAATAATATATAAATATCTCTTAAAGGATTATAAGGAGTTTAAGAGAAAAATAGCTATAATCTAAAACTAAGTTATAAATATAATAAATAAGTTAATTACTTATTATTACCTTATTAAAAATAATACCCTTAATAAATAAATTAAGCCTTTATATATTAAGTTTTTATTTATTATATTTAAATATAAATAAATTACTTATTAAAATTATTATATTTTCTTAAATAAATTATATTAATTTAAAATTAATATATATAAAGCTATTAAAAAATAACTATTAAAATAAAAAATAGCTATTAATAAAGCTAATAATATTAAGCTTTAAGAAATTAAGGAAATAAATTAATAATTCCTTAATTTATTAATAGCCTTATATATAATATTATTAAAATCTTAAGTTAATATATATAAAGTTATATAAGTTATTAAGGTTAAAGAAAATATACTTAAAGTAGCTAAGATATTAATTAATATTTATTTAATTATTATTAATTAGCCTAAGATAAAGAAATTATAAGTTTCTTATAGGGCTTTTTTTTTAGCTAAAAATATAAAAAAAAACTAAACTTAATACCTAAGTATTAAAAAAAAAATATTAAGCCTTAAAAAAAAAGATTAAAAATTATTAAGCTTTTAATTAGCCCTTAGTAATAATAAGAATAAAAGGTATTTTACTTATAGAATATTATATTTACTTAAGTATTATTAATATATTTTCTTAGAAAAAGTATTAATTATATTTAAGCTAATTAAAGATATTAAGGCTTATATATAGTTATATATTATTAATAATAAAAATAAAGTAATAAATTATATTAAAAAGATTAAGCTATAAACCTTAGTATAATTATAAGTAATAAGTATAATAATAGTAAAGGTAAGGATATTTATTGCTATAGTATATTTATTATAAAATAATATAATCTTAGATTTAAAAGCGACTTTTTATATCTTTAGAGATTTTATAAAAATATAAAATCTATAAGTAATACCTATAAGGGATTTCTTTTAATTAAAAACTAAGTAAGTCTTAATAAATACCTATAAGGAAGTAATTATATATTTTAAATCTACTTAGGGCTTATTAACCTACTTAAAGCTATATAATATAGCCCTATATATAAGATTAACTTATAATTTTATATTATTTTTAAAGTTATAAAAGTATAGCTTTTAATAAGATATTAAATTAAGATAAAATTATTTATATTAAGCTAATAATAGCTATTTAAAAAGGGTTATATAATTATAGGGATAATAAGTCTTAGAGTATTAAGAAATTAATAAAGAATTACCTTAATAAAAAGCCCTTTTAGTAATAAATAATATTATTAATATATCTCTTAGTATTTAAAAAAAAAAGCCTAAAATATATAAATTATATAATAACCTCTAAAGGGAAATATTATAATATAATATTAATAATTAAGTTATTTAAGGCTAAAACCCTTAAGGTATTTTATAATTATTATAAGAGGGGTTAAACTAAAAATAAATATATTATAAAAAAGAGAAAAAATAATTATTATAAATTATAATACTTATAGTATAATAAAGGCTTATTAAATAATTTATAAAATACCTTAAGAGTTAATAATAAATTCTTATCTTAGAGACTATATAGCCTTAGATTTTTATTTAATAAAATAAGGCTATAAAGGGTATATATTAATATAGCTATTTATAAATAAGGCTATAAGGTATTTATAGGATTATTATATAATTAAATACTTAACCCTTATTATTTTTTTAATAATTAAAGGCTTCCTTAAAATAATAAAAATATAATATAAAATCTAAGTTAAGGTTATTAAGTATAATAAAGAAATTATTATAATATATATATAAATATTCGCTAAGGTATAGGCTATAGGAATATATTATAAGCTATTTACTCTTAATACCTAAGCTTAAAATAAAGGTATAAAAAGGGTAATAAAAATAATTATTTAAAAAAAAATAAAATAATAAAAATAAATATAAAACTCTTTAAATACCTTTAGCTAAAAATAATTAAAGTAATTATATACCTTTTATTTACTAATATTATAAGACCCTATATAAATTATTATATATTAGCCTTAAATCTAAGACCTCTATTAAGCCTAATCTTTTATATCTCTAATTATATAGTTATAAAGCCTTTATATTAATAATAAATACTTAATTATAATAAAAGTAATTATAAAGATAAGCACTAAGGGCTTAAATTAGCTTCCTTATAGGCTATATATTAAGTAATTCTTTTAAAATTTAAAATCCCTTAATAAAAGAAATATTTATAATAAGAGATATTATATTTAATAAAAAGTAATATTTTAATAAAAGATTAGAGATATTATAAAATAACTTATTAAAAAAAGACCTAAAAGCTATATAATAATATATTAAGAAATTAATAATAAAGTAAAAATAATTATCTTAATAGGTATTATAATAACTTAATAAAAAACTAAATAAAATCTCTAATAATTTTAAGGATTTTTTCTTTAAAAATAAAAAGTATTTAAAGGTATTTAATAAATTATTAAAGAAATATACCTAGGTAAGATTTAAAGTATTTTTAACCTTATTAAATTTTTTATTAATAGCTTTTTTTATACCTTAGTTAAAGGCCTAGGTATAAAAAAGTAAAAAAAAAAAAAACTAAGCTAAGTAAGTATAGGGACTAATAAAGTAAGGAATTAATACTAAGATAAAAGCTATTAATTAATACCCCTTTAATATTATATTTTTAATTAATATAAAATAAAAATATATAAGTATTTAATAAAAAATTAAAAAAAGTTAAATAATTTAATATAGCTTAGCTAGCTAAGGAGAATTATTAAATAATAAAAATATTATTTATGCTTAAAATTAATTAAATATAAAAAAATAAAAGTTTTATAAAAATAAAATAAGTTTTATACTTAGAAAGGTATTAAAGCTTATTATTAATATATATTAAAAGCTCTTAGAGAGGCTTTTAAGCTTATATATAAATACTAAAAGCTATTTATACTAAGATATAATATATAAAGTAAAAAAGACTTACCTCTAGAGCTATAAGATCTCTTAGTTATAAATAAAAATAACTAAGTATTTAATAAAATATTATTTAATTCTTAGCTATTATTAGGTATATATTTATAAGTTAAATAAATATAATAGATTTTTATAGCTTAAAGTTTACTTAGTAATCTATAGGGATTAATAAGTAAAAAATAAGTAAAAGACTTATATAGTTATTTAAGTAAGTATATCTTTTAAAATATTAATAATTATAATAAATTAATATAATTATAAGATATTATAATATAATATTATAAATACCTTTATATATATATTACTTAATAAAGAAATTTATATAAAAATATTAATAAATTATTAAAAGCCTAATAAAATCCTTAAGTTATATAAGGTATTATATAAATTAAGAAAATTATTATTATTATAATAAAAATATTTTAAGAAAGACTTAATATAAATAAGCTTTTATTAAATACCTAGCGAAGATTATTATTAAATAAATATAAATATTATATTTTTTTTATATAGATAATTATATCTTTTATTTCTTAAAATAATTAGTAAAAAAAGCTATAAGGTTAATAAGGGAATTATAAAAATTATATTAAATTAAAAGAGAAAAGCCCTTATAGTAATTCCTAGGAATAAAAGTTATTAAAGATAAAATAAATTATTACTTATAGCTCTCTTAATTTATATATATTAATAAGATATATAAATTACTCTTAGAAGTAATTTTAAGTTATTAAGCCTTTATATTAATAATATAAGAGGAGTTATTATTATATTAAGAGCTTATAAGCTATAAAAATATATAAGCTTATTAATAAAAAGTAAAAATAATTATATATATAATAATAATAACTTAGCTAAATATAGCCTTTACTTTAAGTAAATTAATATAATTTAATTAAAACCTAGGATTATAATATTATTAAGTAATAAATTAGGTTATTTAATACCTCTTAAAGATATATAATTAATTATTATAATATAGCTTAACCTAGGGCAAAGAAAATAATAACCTATAGGTATTATTAAATATAAGCTTTATTAATAATTCTCTAGATTATTAAAGCTCTTAAGTCTTTATAATAAGATTATTTAGGGAAATAACCTTATAGAAAGCTAATAAATAAGATATAATTATTATCTTAATTATAAAAATAAAGCTCTTAGTATTTTTATAAATAATAAAAAAAGCTTTATTTATAAGCCGCCTAATCTTAGCCTTAAGAATTAACCTAGCTTTATTAATTCCTTAATAAAGGATTACTTTATTATTAATAATTATTATTTAATATAATAATAAATAAATAATTAAGTTAATAAAAAAGGAATTAATTTAATTATATATAAAGCTTTAATATATTAATATATATAACTATTAGCTATATTAAGAAATTATAAGTAATAAGGTTAATATTATATATATATTATTTATATAATTACTTATTAATAGCCTAATTAAATACCTAAGTATAAATAAATTTATAAACTTCTTTATATAATTATACCTTATAAATATTTTTATATAATTAAAGTAAAAATAAAAATAAAAACTTAAAGAAAATATATAATAAAGGGAGATTAAAAGAGATATATTACTAAATTAAAGGCTAAATATTAGCTTTAAATTAAAGGCTAAATATTAGCTTTAAATTAAACTTAATATAAGATATATAGCTTAGCCCTAAATTATTATAAGGCCTATTAAGTATAAAAAAGTAAAATATCTCCTAAGATAAGTAAATCTATATTAATTAGAAATATAAAACTAAAAGTAAATATAAAAAATAATTATAAGGTCTTATATTTAAGTATTACTATTATTATTATTATTACCCCTTAAGCTATTAATATTAATATTATTTTTATTAAGGATAAAAAGATTATTATTATTATTATTATATTTTTTTTATAAAAAATAAAAGGAATATTTATATATATAATAGCATAAAAAAGAGATTATTTTATTTAATTAGCGAGGATATATTTAATTATACTTAAAGTAAGACTTAATCTTATTATAACCCTAGGCTTCTTATTAATAATAAATATAATCTTAGTAATATAAAAGTAAGTTAATACCTAAGTAAAGGCCTTAACCTTAATATTATTATAAAAGTAAATAAGCTAATTAGCGCTAATATAAGCTATTATATTAAACTAAGTATATATAATATTATTAAATTATAAAGAAAATTAATAAAGGTAATAATAAGGAAAATAATTAGCTTTAACTTACTTATATTATAATCTAAAGAGATAAAAGAAAATAAATAATTACTTACTCTTAGAAGAGGTAAAAAGATATATTTATATTATTAATAAGCTTAAAGAGATTAATTAATTAATTATAAATATAATTTTAAGTAATATTATAGTTATTTAAAGCTTTAATAATATATTAATAGGTAATATAAGAGAGAGTATTTATTAAAAGATTAGCTTAGCTAGGGTTATAAATAAATAAGTTAATATAAAAGTTTTAATATTATTAGGCTATGCTTAAAAGCTTATTAAGAATCTAAGAAGCTATAAGTTAAGAGATATTAAACCGAAGCTATTATATATATATAAGTATATATATAGTATTTTATAATGCGTTTTACTAAAATATACCTCGGAATTAATAGAGGAAATATTATATAATATAAGTAATTCTTAAATAGGAATAATATAAAATATTAGCCTAAAAGAGAGGTAAGATTTAATTAGATATAATTAATTAAGTAATTTATTTAATTATAGGTTTAATAATTAAGAGTCTTAGAATTACTTTTCTTTAAGGTAGCTATAACTATTAATATAAATATTAAATTAATTAAATTAACCTTAATATTAATATCTAAATTATAATAAGATATTTTTTATTATAAATATAAAAACCTACCTCTTAAATAAATTAAATAACTAGGATTTCTTTAAATAATCTTATATTATAAAAATAATAATAAAATAAGTATATAAGCTAAGTTAATTTAAAGATTTAAATTAATTTATTATTTTTTATAAGAAAGAATTAAGGAGACCTAAGATAAGAGATTACTAAGCGAGGGAAAAAACTAAGACTAAGATATATAATTTAAGGCTTACCTAAGGTAAATAATTAATAATATTATATATTAAAATACTTTTAGAAGACTAAGAGGTATATAAAATAAAGCTAATATTTTATTAGATTAATTTTAAATAATATAATAAATAAATAAATAATATTTAAAATATATTTAATTAATTAATTAAAAAGGTTAATTTATATTATATTAAGATATACTTATTAGCTATAAATAAGTTAATTAAATATAATAATATTTTAAGCTTTTTTTTTAGCTTAAAAGTAATATATAATATTAATAATAACTAAAAAAGAAAATAAGCTTAGAAATAATATTTTAAGGTATTAAAAATAACCTTAAATAATAAAATAAATTAAAAAAAATAAATTATAAATTAAAAAAAGGTTATATAAATTATAAAGCTTAGATAAATAATTAAAATATAATACTTTAATACTTAATTTAATAATTTAAAAGAAACTTTAAAATATTACTTTAAAATCTTTTTTTAAATTAAGTAAAGTTAAAATAAAAAAAAAATTAAAAATAAAACCTATTTATTATTAACCTTTTTTATATAATTTTAATAAAAAATTTAAAATAAAAAAAAAAAAAGTAATAAAATAATAATAAAATAAGTAATAAAAAAAAGCTTTAAATTAATATTTTAAGCCTTATTTTTTTAAGATATAAAATAAAATTAATTTTTTACTTAGGATTTAAGAAAAAACTCTATAAAGTATTTTTATTAATCTCTAAAAGTATTAAAAAAATATATATTTTATAAAAAGGGATATAAATAGCTAAATTTTTTTTTATATTAAGTAGTATTCTTAGAGAAAGCCCTAAAGAGATATTTTATATCTTAAAAATAATTAAATCTCTTAAAATAATATCTTAAATAAAATAAAAAAGTTTAAGAACTCTATAAAAGGTTATATAATAAAAATAAGGATTTATTAAAGAAATTAAATTAATTATTTAGCTTAAAATATTTTATCTTAAAAGAAATAATTACTTTTTTAGCTTTAAGTATTAAATACTTATTATATAACTTATTTATCTTAGACTTAAGGATTATTATTTATATTTTTAATAAGGCTAAGAGATTTATTTTATTAAAGAGTATATAATATAAAAAAAGGGTTTTTATTAGCTTAAAATAACTTTTTATTTATAGATCTAAAAATATAAATATTTAAGTATAAAATCTATAAAATAAATTATAAATTATTAATTTATAATATATTATATATTATTTAAAAATAAAAATAAATCTTATATCTTTTTATTAATTATATTAACTTAAATATTAATAAGATTAATAAAATAATAAAGATATTATTAAATACCTTAATAATTAGGCCTTATATAAATTATAATAAAAATATAATTAATATATATTAAAATATATCTTTAAAATAATAAAATATATTATATTTCTTATAAGATATCTTTATTATAATTCTTAGACTATAAAGAAGCCTAATTAAGCTTAAGTAATAATTTAATATTATTACCTAAGATATTTAAGACTAAAAAGCCTAAAATACTTAATAAATTATATATTTAAAGTTAAAATTAAGGGATTAATTATTATAAAATATAATATATATAAATTAATAAAAATAAAATATTAAGAATATTATAAACTAAGAGAATAAGCCTTAAAACCTAAGGAGAGAGTTTTATTAGATTTTTATAATTATTTAAAAGAGATAAATAATTATATATCTTATAGAATTATTATAGACTAAGAATTTAATTTATATTAAGATTATTATTTTATTAATTATTAAAAAGAGAATTTATTTATAATACTTAAATATTTTATATAAATACTTAATATAATATATAATATTAAACTTTAAATTATTAAGATAAATAATAAGCTATAAAAGGCTAATATAATCTATAAATAACTTATTAAAAAGGGGATTAAAGTAAATAAAAGTATATTATATACTTAGTAATAAAATAACTCTAGAGAATATTTTAGGGAAATAATAAAAAAGAAAATAAGGTTATTAATTATTAATAGTAATTTCCCCTTAGAGCTCTAGCTAAAAATAATAAGAATAGCTATATACTTATTTAATTAAACTCTAAAATAATACTTATATTAAAAAATACTATATAAGAGCTTCTTTTTAGGTATTCTAAGTATATAAAAATAAAATTAGCCTTAGATTAGGTATATAAAAATAATTAGCTTTAAAGCCTTTATTTTTATAGATTTAGCTTAATAAAAAAATAAAAGGCTTTTATTAAGGATAAATTTAAAGGCTTAGATAAGATTCTTAGTTAAATATAATTCTTAAAATATTTTTTAAATATAAAATTTAATTATTAATAAAATTTATATTATTAGAGATATTATATTTAATAAATAAGAGTTCTTTAATATTAATAAAATATAAATAAAAAAAAAAAGCCTTAAGGAATAAACCTTAAAAAAGATTTAATAATATTTATAATCTCTTTTAAGTACTTAATAAATTAATTAGGTTATAAACCTTATATAAAGCCTTAATAAGTAAAAAATATTAAAATTAAGCCTTAAAAGCCTTATTAAAGACTTATTAATTATTAATATAAAGTTAATAAAAAATATATAAGTTAATAACTTAAAATATATTTAAGTAAGATTTAAGATCTTTTTAATATTATTAAAAAGCTTATTTTAAGCTTTTTTATATAAATAAGGTTATATATAAGCTAAAATTAAAATAAAATAATAAAATTAAAAAAAGATTTATTTCTCTTAAACTAAGTATTTTATATAAGAATTATAATAATATTTATAATAAGAAAAAAAAAATATTAATTTTAAAGGTAATAAAAAATAAATATATTTATAATAAGCTTAAGCCTAAATATAAGATATAAATAACTTAAATATACCTTAAAATTAATAAATAAATATATTATAAAAAGAATTTACTTTTAGCTTTAAGTTCTTATAATAATTTAATTAAATATAAATTTAAAATAAAGTTTAAATAAATATAAAAAGATTACTTAGAGAGCTATTAATAAATATTATCTTAGATAGAGATTATAAAATATAATTTATAAATCTATAATTTATAAATATTAGACTATATATAAGTATTTACCTATAAGTTTAATAAGTATAAATACTTATAAAAATATAAAATAAGATTTATTATTTAAGGAGATTAATAATAAAAATTAAGTATTAAGGATATTTATATTATAACTTTTATTAAAAAATTATTTTAAATAATATTAATTATTATAGCGAAATTTAATTTTAAATTATTATAATATAATACTATAAATATATTTATTAATATAAAGCTATAAAATAATATTTTTATAAAATTACCTCTAAGCTTTAAGGGAAATTAAAAAAGAAAATAAGTATTATTTTTATATAAAATATTATATAGATTATAAGCTATATTACTTTTATAATAAATAAAACTTAGAGATATTCTTTAAGGCTTAAGGTATAAAGCTATATTAAATAAGCTATATTATTATTAAAAAAATAAAGTTTTTATATTTTTCTATATAGATAATATAGTCGCTATATTTAAAAAAAGAGATAAAAATATTATATCTTAAATTATTAAGTCTCTAAAAAAGAAATATAAATTAATTAAAAGAAATAAGCTTTAATAATTTCTTAAAATAAAAATACTTAGGGATTATACCTTAAAATAAATTTAGGTTATATAAATTATATATCTAGAGAAGATATATAAGCTATAAGCTATAGATATTTTAAATAATTTTTTAATAATTAAAGAAAAGCTTATTTTAAATAAAAAAAAAATAATAAGATATATAATTAATTAATATAAAAGAGTAATTAGCTTAATATTTTATATAAATATTATTAATAAATTAAATATTATATTTATTATCTCTTAATTAGCTTAATTTATAAATAATCTAAGAGAGAAATATATTAAAATAGCTAATTAAGTCTTATATTACTTATATATAATATATTTTTATATTTTATAATTTAAACCTAGAAAAAGCTTTATAGTTTATAGTAATATATTATTTATAAATAATATTATTAATTAAAAAAGCTTATAAAAATTTATAATAATACTCTTTAGAAGCTTAATTAGATAATAAGCTAATAAATAAGATATTATTATAACCTTAATAATAAAAGTAAAATTACTTAGATTTTCTTAAGTAATAAAAAAAGGGCTATTTTAATAAAAGTTACTTTAAAGCCTAAGACTTAAAGAGTAAAATATTAATTTATATCTTATTTTAAATAATAAAAATATAATTTAATTATTAAAAAATCCCTTAAGTAAAATAAAAATAAAATTAAGATATATAAATATTTATAATTATTAGTTATAAAAATATATTTAAAATAAAGAAATTTCTCTTAATTATAAAAAAAGCTTAAAGCTAATTATTAATAATTTAATAAAGGCTTTATAAAGTAATAAATAAAAAAAGAGTTATAAATAATATAGGCTTATTAATATCTAAAAATATATTATAAAATATTAAAATAAAATACTTAAAGAAAAATTAATAAAAAAGATCTTAAATAAATTATAATTATAAGAAATAAAGCTTATATTAATAAATTAAAGGTTAAAAATTATAAAGTTATATTAAAATAAAGAAATAAAAAATAAAAATAAATATTTCTTTTATTACTTAAAGGTAATTATATTAATATAAATTATAATACCTAAATAAGACTTAAATAAAAAAAATAACTCTTATTTAAGCTAAATAAGTATTATTAGTTAAAAAAAGTCTCTCTTTATAATACCCTTTAATATTACTTTTATTATAATATAATATTTATTTTTCTCTTATAAAGTAAAAATTAATAATAAAATCTAAATAATTAAAATAAATTATAAATTATATTTATCCTCTTATTAATTTAAGAAAGATTTTATTAAATATAATTTAAGAAAAATAAAGCTATAAAAAGGGTAATAATAAAATTATAAGGTTTAAATTAATAAAATAAATTATAAAAATTAAAAAAAAATATATTTATATTAAGTAATATAAGTTATTAAGATTATATTACTTATAATAATATATACCTAGCTAGGCCTAATACTTATTAGTATTTTAGCTAACTAAAGCGCTATTAAGGTATATTAGGCATAGGGGGTTATATCTCTAATTCTAGCTATATAAAAAATTAATATAAATTATAAAATATAAAAATAAGATATAACTTATATAGTAGTAATAATAATAATAATAATAATAATATCCTAAGTATAATTAGCTTAGCGCTAAGTAATATAAGTAATAAGGCCTATAAAGCCTAATTTACTAAGATAAGGCGCTAAAGAATAATTAATATAACTAAAAATAAAATTAGTATTTTATTTTATATATTTAAAACTTAAAATATTTTATTACTTTTTAGGCTTAGGGGTAAAAAAGGGAAAAATAAAAAGATTATTTAAATTAGATTTATTATTACTTATATTAACTAATTAAGCTCTAAAGGTAAAAAACTATAAGATATAAGGTAATTTATAGTATTATAATAATAATAAAAAAAGCAAAGAATTAAAAGAAATATAATTATATATAATAATTAATAAAAGAAATTTAAAAGCTTTAAAATAAGCTTATAAAGTAAAATATAAGGTAATTTAAAAAGTTATATATTAAAAAATATAATAATATTAAAAAAAAAAAAAAAAACTTATAATAAGAGGTATTATTTATTTATAAGCCTTAAAGATAAATTATAAAAGGTAATTAAGTAAATTACTTATTATTTATAATTTATAATTATTAAATAAAAAAATTAATTTTTTATTTATTTAAATAATACTTCTTATTTTATTTATAATTATAATAATTACTTATAATATAATAATTATAAATACTTTATAAATAAAATTATATAAGGAAAATAAATTTAAAGATATAAAATATATTATAAAGAATAAGAGGTATTATTTAAAGTATTAAAGGTTTTTACTTTAAGGGGGTATATTAAACTAAAGCTATTATATATATATAAGTATATATATAGTATTTTATAATATATTTTATTAAAATATACCTTAGAATTATTAGAGGAAATATTATATAATATAAGTAACTCTTAAATAGAAATAGCATAAAGTATTAGCCTAAAAGAGGGGTAAGATTTAATTAGATATAATTAATTAAGTAATTTACTTAATTATAGGTTTAATAAGAGATAGCTTAATAAAGGAATAATAAAATATATATATTATTATATTTATACCTATAATAATTATAAGTAATATACTTAAGTAAATTCTTAGTAAAGTTATTATATATAATATAAATAAGCTAATTATCTTTTATAATATTATAAATATATTAAAGATAAGGCTTATAGAGGGGCTAAAGGTTTTTAAAATTAATATTAGGGTTAAATAAATATTAACTTAATTTATATATAATTATAGGGAGTATAAATATAATAATAAGTAAGAAATATAATAATAAGGGCATAAATAAATATAAAAGGCTAAAGAAATAATAAAAAAAGATATATATAAAATAAAAGCTAATTAGTAATTAAAGGCATTAAGGTAAAAAAAAGAAATTATATTAATAAAGTAATTAAAAGGTTATAAAAAAGAAAGAAAATAAATTAAACTAAGAAAATAAAAATAAAAAATATAATACTATAATAATAATATAAGTTTTTAAAGTTATTATTACTTATTATTAATAGATAGCTATTAATAGTAAGAGGCTATAATAATAACTCGCCTAGGCTAATTATAATATAATATTAAAATATAAAATAAAAAATAACTTTATAAATAAAATAATAATAAAAAATAACTATATAAAATAAAAAAAAATTTAAAAAAAAAATAAAGTACTTAAAAAATAAATATTTATTATATTAATAAAAAGTAATAGCTAGGTTTAAAGGACTTTAATTTTAAGATATATAATTAAGTAAAGCTATTATTAAAATTATTATTAAAATTACTATTATTTATATATTTATATAAGCTAAGATATATATATTATATATTTAACTAAATAGGTTTAATTAATTAAACCTATAGACCTCTATTTATTACTAAGTTTAGTATTAAGCCCTAGCGCTAATACTTTTTAAGTTTAAACTCTAATACTAACGCTAGGTATTAATACCTCTAAGTAAACCTATAATATTAATAACCTTTATTTCTTAATATTATACCTATAGCTATATAGCTAGATCTTAGCTAGCTATAAGTCTTTTTTAATCTTTTTATTAATAAAATTAATCTTTTTATTAATATAATAATAAAATAAAAAGAGGCTAAGTAAAAGAAAAAAGATATTATACTTAAAAATCGCGAGCTTAACCTATATTAAATAATTTAATAATATACTTAAGTTAATACTTTAAAGGGCCCTATTTAAGATTATTTCTTATAACTTATTATAAGTATTTTTAATACCCTTCTAAAGCTTATAAATAGCTTTTATAAAGTTATTTTAATTATATTAAAAGCTATATTAATAGGTATTAATTATATTACTTTAATTATTAAGTTAAAAATCTTTATAGAGAGCTATTATAATCTTATTATTAATATATTATTAATTAATTAGCTAGTTTTTAATTAATTAATTAATTAATAATTATTATTAATTATAATTAAACCTCCTTTAATAAGGATAATAAAAGTATAATCTTTTAAGATTTTAGTCTCTTTAAGTAATTAAGAATTATAAGGATAATTAAAAGGTTAATATTAAAGGGGAGAGCTATTATATAAAGGGGTTAGATTTTAACCTCTTTAAATAATTAAGAGGTAACTTATTTATTATAAATAAAGCTAATTTTAGTGTATTATTAAAGCTATTAATAATTATATAAATAAACCTTATTAATTTAAGCCTATTAAGACCTTAGGCTTTAGGTATAAAGCCTTTATTATTAAATATACTAAGAATTAATTAAGATACTTTAATCCCTATTTTAGGTAAAATAAAGCTTTAAAATAATAATTAAGTAAAGAAGCTTTATTTATATAGCATAAAGGCAATACCTTTATGCTAAAAGAGCATATTAAATAGCACCTTATATATAAGATAGCTAAAGGCTAGCTATATAATAGCAAAGCCTTAGCTAAGCTAAGCCTAATATAGATAAATAGTTAAAGAAATATAAGAGAAAAAAGAAATAATATATAATATAATTTTCGGCCTAATTAGACTTTCTAATATTTTTTTCTTTTTAAAGCTTATAGCTTATATCTAAGATATATATATATAATAAGTTTAGTTTAATATTAATCTTTCTTAGCTTTTTATTATAACTTAAAATACCTTATCTTAAAGACTTTAACTTAATTATCTTAGCTATTTTAATTATTTTATATTAACTTAGCTATAAAGAGGAAAAGAATCTATAAATAAATATAAAATATAGGAATTAGTAATATTATTTAATATATATAAGATATAAAGTATAATAAGTAATAAGAAATCTAATAATTCCCTCTTAAAGAGATACCTCTCGCTATAGTCTAATAAAGGCTATAATATATAGTAAAAGGTCCTCGTAGCGAGGTAAAAGTATTCCTATCTTTTAATATTACTAATCCCTATACCCTATAGAAGTTAGTAAGGTCTCTGGTATAAGGCTGTAGCAGCTTAGCCCTCTGGCAGCTCCGTAGCTCGATAACCCCGTAGTGTTACGGCCTGAACAGTTCCCTGTCACGTGTCATTCATTACCCACAAATTCCCTTCGTAACCCACCAACCATAAGAGACCTCACTTCTCTAAGTGCGAGGCCCTCACCCAGACCTCACTTCTCTAAGTGCGAGGCCCTCACCCAGACCTCACTTCTCTAAGTGCGAGGCCCCTTGTATATATACAACATTCACTACACCTTAGATAGACGCTTAGCCCTTAAGCTATCAACACACTTCAGTTACCTTCAACTACCATTGAACTATTACTGAGACGTGACACCCCCGTGCACAGCATAACGCCCAAGTTCTCTGCCAACAGTAAACCCCCCACGCCCGGTTTATTCCCTTGGAAAACCAACCGTCACACGTAGCTCACAGCCCGTCTCGGCAGCCCGTAGGTCAGCAACTCGGTGGCTCGGCAGCCCGTAGCTCACAGCGATCTCGAAGGAAACCCGCCACTCCGCCGGTCTTCCTGCCTTCCGGCAAGAGGAATCAATATGTCAGGGGCACCCGATGGAAGAGTGACGGAGCCGGCATAAGAACAAAGGTAGGTCCTTTAATCAATGTAAATTGATTCCTAGCCCTTCTCAATAGCAACAACTAGCCCTTCTATAGTTGAAGCCCGACATGTGATCAGCTTCCGGGCCCTCACCACGGCCTAGCAGCTAGCTAGCCGTCATAGCCTCGTCATCGTGATCTGACCCTTGACAGACGTCTCTCGCGCCGGGATGGGCGATAGAATAGATACACAGGGATGCAACTATCAATAGGGCCATTTGTGGCCTCTCCAGTTGACAAACAGGCCAGTGTCTTTGACGGTAGCCTTCTCGATCTGCTCATACATGCCGCGCACCGAGTCGTTCAGATCAATGTCTCCCGCCCATCGACTGAGTTTGGTTGGAACATCGCCAGGGTCGACGCAAAGCACAGCAATGTTCTCGTTGGCCGCCCTGAGCTCAATAGCGACAGAGATGCTGAGGGCGTTGAGCGCCGACTTGGGTACGCGGTAGCTGATGTGTGTTCCACAATCGTTGGCTTTGTTTTGATCAGCTCTTCCATCGAATCCTGAAATCAGAGAGGCTGTGCTTGCCTGCGATGGATGCCCACTCCGAGGTGATGTTGACAATTTTGCCAAGCTCGCTCTTTTTGAGGCTCGGGAGGAAGTATTTGCTCGCGAGGAATGGTCCCTATAACGGTGGTGTGAGCTTATGCGAGCATGGGCTGGTGACAGAACATACCACCGTCATGACACGATACTTGTAGACCAGCGATTCGGCAGTGGTGTCCAACCACTTCTCGGGGTACATCTCGACGCCGCCGCAGTTGACCAGAACATCGAGAGTTCGATCAGTGCCATAGCTTTGGGCGGCAGCAGCGATGCTTTCCTCGTCTAAGTAATCAAGGTCGATGACAGTAGCCCCAGTGGCCTCGAGCTGGTGCCAATTAGAAATGCTGAATGTCCTGGGCATGGAGGTCAAACGGGGCTTACATCTTTGAAAGAGGGATCAGATCTCGTTTGTGGTCGAACGGTGCCGAAGACATTGTATCCACTCTCCTTGAAGACCTTCAACAGCCCCAGCCCGAGGCCTCGGTTCGCACCTCGACGAAAGGTCAGTACAGCACAAGGAAAAGGGCAAACGGTACCGAACCGATGATGAGAACGTTGCGGGCAGCCATGTCGATAGGGTGAGGAGAAGTTCTGATATGACTGAGAAAAAGAAACAGAGTTCTGGGTCAGGGTTGAGAGCGTTTGGATACCCACGGGTCGGGCGGAGAAGCAACATACCTACTCCGTACATGGCTTTACGTTAGGTACCTACCTTGTACCCTATACTTACCCCCGCTCCGCTCCCGCTCCGCTCCCACCTCAATTTTTCTGCAAGACGAAAAACATATGTAACACACACACACACGCTCCGCCCCCGCACAACCCCATATGCCTCGCGTTAATAGGATAAGGGGTGCTCTATTGACCTACGTGATACTGCCTGGAATCCTTAGCCAATAGGTAATAAGGTATCTTCCTCTAGTCACAGCTGACTCACCCTTGTCGTTCGTCCGGCCTTATGCTGAGAATCCAGTTGGGGTGCCAGCCCCTGCTAGCACTCATCTCTTACAGAAACCTCACCGGTGAATGGCATGGAGGCACTTCCTTATATGAATGGAGGTTAAAATGGCCGCGTTTCTATCCCTAATAGACATGAATTATGGACAATGGAACTCCTAGCTACACTCATGTTCCCTCCCGACCACACTCCCAAGGTCCGTCTGCGGCGCAATGTAAGGATGCACCGTTTTTCGTATCAGGGTTCGCTGTTCAAAAGCATAAGCCAGCCCAATGAGTTTGGCGTCAGTGAACCTTGCCCCCAGGAAGCTGAAGCCGAATCTGGATTTTCAGTTAATGCTTGACCAAGCCCACGACCACAGTAACTTACGGGATGTTGGGAGCCGCTGATACTAATCCATCGGCGTCGGATACAACGGGCTGGCCAGGCGGCATGGCTCCGATCGGAACGGACACGATAGGCGCACCGACAACCGCAGCCCAGTCCCATGAGAAATGAGATGGTAGAATAATAGCATCGAGGTTATGCCGCTTGATTGCTCCCAGTAAACCACCTTCGTCACCGTAGTATAGGCCTCGCTGGTAAGCACGCCAGAAACTGTATTCCGTGTTGTTCCAGTTTTGTAACGCGGCATCCCAGAGTTCAGTGGGTTTGTCCGGATACCCCTCCAGCGGGCTTGATTGAGTCCACCGGCGCAAGTCGACCAATGTGGTGATATTGTGTGGGTTGTAGATCAGCTGGTTGAGGTACTTCTCCACGTTGACAACAAAGTCGCCCCCCATGATTTGGGCGCTCAACAAACTGTTGTCGATGAAGTCTTGTGCGGCCGGAAAGTCGGTGTTTTCGATGACGACAGCGCCAGCTGAACGTAGAATGTGCAACGATTCATCAAACGCCTCAATCATTGCCCCGGTGCTGTTACTTGCCATGAGCGAAAGAACATTGCGAGGCACGCCCAATCGAGCACCAGCAAGAGCTGTGAGTTTGCAAGCATCAACGAAATCTAGATCGGCATGGCTCGGAATGGCAGAAGTATAGTTATCGAAATGATCAACGCCCGCAATGCTTTGCAAAACATAGGCTGAGTCTTTGACAGTCTTCGACATCGGGCCAACTGTATCCATATGCTCGCTGATAGGGATTACGAGATGACGTGATGTCAGTCCTACAGCTATAGAAGCTTAGCGAAAGATGCATTTCATGGCCAATGTTGCGCATACTTGGCTTCATTCCAACGATATTGTTGTAACTGGCGGGGTCTATGATGGAACCAGCAGTTTCGCCACCCAGGCAGACCGTCGCTAAACCCAGCCTTGGAAGGTTAGCTCTCACTCAATACTACATAGGTAGCTTACTTACGCAGCTGCCACCGCGCTGCCGCTGGAACTCCCCGAGGGATCTTGGTGAGGATAGAAGGGACCGTAGGTTTGTCCGCCATAGGCCGACCAGCCGTTACTGGAATTGAGCGATATTCTAAAGTTTCCCCATTCGGAGGGATTTGTTTTCCCCAAGATAATTGCTCCTGCTTCTCGAAGTTTTCTTGCGACTGTTGAATCTGTAGAGACCTTGGCGCCAACGAGTGCGTAAGACCCAGCTGTGTTATTCATGCTATCATTTGTAGCGATCTGGTTCGAGGTTTTCTGTTAACTCGAGCGGAGCCGAGAATCTAGAAAGAAGATTGCAGATAGACAGGGACATAGGGTGGACGGGAAAAGCAAGGTACACTAGTTTAAGAAATCCAGACTGTTGAGAGTCTGGCGTGTATGCGACGGAAAGGAAATCGTTGTTGAGGACGGGAAGAATCTTAGATACAATACAGGAAACATACCGTGTCTTTGATCAAGATGGGAATCCCATGCAGAGGACTGACATATCAGCAACAGGGCGTGTAGGTATTCTGATGTACTTACCCCCGAACTGCACCATTTGAACGTTCGTAGTCGAGGGTGGAAGCGATCGATAACGCGTCGGGGTTGACTTCGGTGACTGCACTCAGAGCATCGTTGACTTCATAAATTCGGGCAATATAGGCCTGCTGGATGGTGAGTTTCGCGGTCTAATCAGAAGGGTCAAGGTGGCTTGCCTTGGTCAAATCGACACTGGTGAACTGTCCGCATTCGAGCCCTTTTGCAAGAGTATCGATATCGGCGTCATACAAACTCGGAAGCGGTCTGTCCTCAATCACGTTTGTGACCAAGTATTCGCTTGGCTGGAAGTACGCGCACGTTCCGCACTGGTTGGGGCACAAGCACGAGCTGGCACCACCAATAATCAAAGCGAAGAACAGGATTCCAACGATCATGCTTCTCCAACAAGCTAGCGGGTTCCCGGAACGCGTTTGCTCTTGAGTTGAATCGACGGGTATGGGCTGGTAACAAGGATCGGATAATTTGTGTTCACGCAGGTCCTGGAAACCACTTAGGAGATGGGCAACTGGGGGTAGAAGTTGGCAACGCACTCTCTGGCGGCCTGGGAAGTAGCCAGTAGGCATCGGCTGAGGATCATCAGCAGAGGACTTCATGCCCTCAGAAGCGAAACAATCGGAACCACTGGAGAAGATATTGCAGGAGACTGTGAGTTATCCCAAGATGGCGGTGGTAGAAAGCTGGGAGGGGGGCAGAGAATGGGAAGAGGAGGAAGAATGGGACAGCGAGGGTGGGCGCAAGATAAAAGGGCGGCTCAAGATGGAGGGGGTGAGTGCACTGTAAAATGTAGCGGCGGGCATGCTCTCACCCACCGTAGCTGGAGCCACCACGTGCCCCATGGAGAGGGCCTAGGAGCCCGACCTGGCAGATGTCTACGGGCCTGCACTGACCCAGATAGGATGGCAGCAAGCGACATCGTCCTTCTCCCTCTCAAGAATACACAAGAGCCGCGGACACTGAGGTATGTACATGTTTGGCTGCGAAGCCCATGGCTGAGATCGCCATAGTGTCATCGTGGTCGAGAATCTGCGGATGACGGTTTACCCACATGCCTTGACGCCCGAGATTGAGTTTTGATTCCTTCTCGCAACGTCTGCATCCTTCCCGCGGCATTTCCTGATCTCCCCCGGAGCGAGCGCGTGCGGGCGGGTATAGAGCGACGAAAGTACCAGCGTCATCATCTCGGTGTTGGCCGACGGCAATGACGGCAAGTCTGAGTAGGCGCGGCCAGGCAGATATCGGAGATGTCGCCGAAAGAACTCAGGGTCCCTTCCGACCTACAGCTTGTGCGCTAAACTAGTGCGGCTGAAAATGTGCTGGGTTAGGGCTGATCCTTTCTATGGGGCGAGCGGCGCTGTAATCTTTCACCCGCATGGGAGGTTGTGCGGGAGCGAAGCGGGAGCGAAGCCGCTAAAGGAAGCGGGACATGCAGGGACGAGAAAGAGGGGTCGTGCATGTCATGTCAGGTACAAAAACTTGCCGGTTGTCGAAGTCTAGATACATGACTTGTGAAAGGCAGTATGCTGTGGCACGTGATGCATCCGAAGGGCGATAAGACTGGAGCAAGCGACGAGTTTCAACCTCCTGCCTGCAAATCTTTGCAACTGAAATTGTCCATCGAGTGGCGCTTGAGAACAATTCGACGCCTCTTCCTGCTGGCAACACGTCCCTCACCATCAAAAAAGCATCAAGTCGACATGCAGACTCCTCCCCCCTTCACAAGATGGCGCCACATCTTTCAACAATCCTTCCCCTCCCTGGACAAGTACGGGTCGATTTACAAAGATCTCCATGAACATCCCGAACTGCCATGTCAGGAATCACGCACCGCCGCCGTCGTTGCCGGTCATCTCGAATCCCTTGGTTATCAGGTGCAGAGAAACATAGGCGGCCATGGAGTTGTCGGCATCTTGACCAACGGGCAAGGGAAAGCCGTATTGCTCCGCTCAGAATTGGATGCTCTGCCGATCGAAGAGGATACGGGCCTCCCGTATGCCAGCAAAGTGGAGCAGGTTGATTCGGATGGCTACACGAAGCGAGTCATGCATGCTTGCGGCCACGATATGCACATGGCCAGCTTGTTGGGGGCCGCAGACCTCCTCTGGAGGGTCAAGGATTACTGGTGCGGCACATTGATCTGCCTTTTTCAACCGAATGAGGAGCGACTACTTGGCGCCCAAGCAATGATTGACGACGGCCTCTTCGACAAGATACCATTGCCTGATATTGTTCTGGGCCAGCATGCCGTCCCCACCAGGGCTGGCACCATAGGTACCCGGCAGGGTCGCGTGCTTGGTTTTCTCGACTCGCTGTCCGTCCGTGTGTACGGCAAGGGGACGCATTCGTCGACACCGGAGCTAGGTATCGATCCTATCTTGATGGGAAGCTGCATCATATCGCGCCTGCAGATGGTTGTTGCCAGAGAGATTGACTTCAAGGAGCCCTGCGCCATCACCTGTGGCTATTTCCACGGCGGAACAGACGCCAGCATCATACCGGACTTTGCAGACTTCAAAGTGGACATTCGCTCATTCGACAAAGACATTCAACTCAAGGCGGTCGAGGCGGTCAAGCGCATTATCGAAATGGAATGCCAGGCTGCAAACTCGCCCCAAAGTCCTCGGATCTCGACCTCGACCAGCTGCCCACCGATTGATAATGATGAAGAAGCGACGGCCAAGTTCACCCGAGCTTTGCGCAACTTCTACGGTGACGAGGCTCCAGCAAAGGTCATTGAGATGGACCTTGACATTACTGCCGATGATTTTGTTCTCTTGGGGCACCCACCAGGTGAGAGACCGATACCATACGTCTATTGGAACTTCGGCGTTACCCCACGAGGAGACTACGACCGGGCTGAAAAAGACGGCACGCTTCAGGCTCTGCCCTTCAATCATAACTCAAAGTTTGCAGCAGAAATCGAACCATCTCTTCGAGCAGGGATTGAAGGATTGGCGATCGCCTCGGTCACATTCTTCGAGTCTTGAGTGGTGGAGCAAATTTTCTGGTCACATTGCGCTGGTGGTTTCTTGCTCACAGTGTATGCATCCGTGTGTTCGGATTTATTATGTATCAAAGTCAGGTCTCTTTCTATAAGCCTTATTTAATTTCTTTAATGCCCCCATGGCTAATTAACCCCCCTAATAATTAAAGTAAGCTTTTTCTTATAGCTTTATTTTTATTATTATTATTAAATTAAATAAATTTTTACTTTTATAATTATTAAATTAAAGCTATTATATAAATAAGTATATATATAATATTTTATAATATATTTTATTTAAATATATCTTAGAATTAATAAATATAATATTAAATAATAAAAATAAATCTTAAATAAAAATAATATAAAGTATTAATTTAAAAAAAATATTTTTTAATTAAATATAAATAATTAAATAATTTATTTAATTATAAGTTTAATAATTAAAAGTCTTAAAGTTATTTTTTTAAAATAATTATAATTATTAAAATTTATTATTAAAATTATTATTAAAATTATTATTATTTATATATTTATATAAGCTAAGATATATATATTATATATTTAATTAAATAAGTTTAATTAATTAAACTTATTAACTTTTATTTATTACTAAGTTTAATACTAAGCCTTAGCACTAATATTTTTTAAGTTTATAAAACTTTAATATTAACTTTAAGTATTAATACTTTTAAATAAACTTATAATATTAATAATTTTTATTTCTTAATATTATATTTATAGCTATATAGCTAGATCTTAATTAATTATAAGTTTTTTTTTTATTTTTTATTTAATATTATAATGAGTCGGGGGAAGAACGCGCTAGGCTGTTTTTGGCCGCAGGGTAATTTTGTACGTAGAAAAGGGAGGTCAGAGCCGCAGGCAGGACATCATCATCATCTTCAGAAGGGCCTTAACAGGAGGACTTTTGGGCTCCTTCGCGGGTCATATTGTCATTGCTATTAGTTGATCAATTGCTCTTATTATTTTGTGTCATATTTGACTCACGAAAAAGTGCGTGAGATCCCCCTTTTGAAGAGACCCCGAAAGGTTCACGTCACACAGAGTCTCCTTAGGCTGTGTGGTTTGGTGTGTTCTGTTTCTCCAACAAAATAAAAAGTATTAATACTTATAAAAAAAGTTATAAGCTATGCTTTATATTAATTATTATTTTATAAGTCTTAAAAAATTAATTATTTTTATTAATAAGATTTTTTTTTAATTTTTACTTTAAAGCTTTTAATAAAAAAAGCTTTTTTTTAATAAAATTAATTCTTTAATTAATATAATAATAAAATTAAATTAAATTAAGTAAAAGAAAATATTATATTTAGAAATTATAAGCTTAATTTATATTAAATAATTTAATAATATATTTAATATAATACTTTAAAAGGCCTTATTTAAAATTATTTCTTATAGCTTATTATAAATACTTTTAATACCTTTTTAAAGCTTATAAATTACTTTTAGAAAATTATTTTAATTATATTAAAAACCTTATTAATAAGTATTTATTATATTATTTTAATTATTAAATTAAAGATTTTTATAAAAAGTTATTATAATTTTATTATTAATATATTATTAATTATAATTAACCCTTTTTTAATTAAAATAATAAAAATATAAGACTTTAAGATCTTAGCCTCTTTAAGTAATTAAAACTTATAAGAATAATTAAAAGATTAATATTAAAAAGGAAAGCTATTATATAAAGGGGATTTTAACCTTTTTAAATAATTAAGAAGTAATTTAATTATTATAAATTAAGCTAATTTTAATATATTATTAAAGTTATAAATAACTATATAAATAAACCTAATTAATTTAAGCCTATTAAAATATTAGGCTTAAAGTATAAAGCCTTTATTATTAAATATACTAAAAATTAATTAAAATATTTTAATTTTTATTTTAAGTAAAATAAAGCTTTAAAATAAAAAAATAATATTTTAAAATATATTATATTTGGCCTAAGCTAGCTTAAAATATATTTTTTATATAAATAAGAATTATAAATAACTTAATTAAAAATATTAAAAGAAAATTTATATTAATAATAAAATTAAATATTTAAAAATTATAAAGGAATTTCTTTTTTATTAAATATCTAAATTAATCTAATTTAAATAATTTCTTTATATAAAATAAAAAAGTCTTAAATTAATAAATAAATAAAGTTTATATTTTATTTTCTAAGAATATTAAATAATATATTAAATATAAATAAAGCTTATATTAAGCCTTAAATTATTAAAAAGCTAAGTATTAATTTCCTTCTTAAGTAAGAATTTAATATCTTATATATAAAAATATCTTAAATAATAAGAGTTAAATATAAATTAAAATAAAAAAAAACTCTTAGTACTTATAACCCTAAGGTAAAAAATAAAATTTTATATTTAATAAGTAAAAGCTTATATTAAAACTTATATTAAAATATATAATAATACTTATATTTTAATATATACTTATAAAGTAAAAAGATAAAAAAATCTTTTTTTAAATTAAAAATAACTAAAGCTATACTTATAATAATATAAATTACTAAAGAGATATTTTCTTATAATAATTTTCTTAATACTTATATTATTTATTAAAAATAAATACTAAGAATTTTATAAGTAATTAAATTAAAAAAATTATTAAAAAAACCTAATAAATATAATTATTTATTACTTATAAAAATATATTTTTAAAAGATATAATATTATTTTTAAAGTTTTATAAAAAACTTATAAAAAATTATTTATTTTATTATTAAGGTTATTTTTATAAGACTTATAAAAGAATTTATAAAAAATAATCTCTTACTAATTAATAAAAAACTTAATTTTTTTAAAAAAAGCCTTAATAAGAAAAATTAAATTTAAAACTTAAGTTAAAAATCTTATAATTATAAATTTTATTAATAATTATTATTAATAAAAGAGTTTAAATTTATAATTAAAAAAACCTTATTAATTAAAAATTAATATTAATATAAATTTAAATAGTATTTATATTTACTTAGCTTAAAAGCTAAGGATTTTTAAAATAATATTTTTAAAGCTTTTTATAAGTAAAATTATATAAAATTTTAATAAAAACTAATTTTATTTATTAGCTTAATATTTATTATTTAAAAAGTAATAAATAAAAAGAAATAAACTTATAAGCCCTTAATTAAGCTATTATTATTATTATATAGCTTTATTTTACTTAAAATAAAAATTAAAATATCTTAATTAATTCTTAATAATATTAATAATAAAAGCTTTATACTTAAAGCCTAAGGTCTTAATAGGCTTAAATTAATAAGGTTTATTTATATTATTATTAATAGCTTTAATAACGCGCTAAAATTAGCTCTATTTATAATAAATAAGTTACCTCTTAATTATTTAAAGAGGTTAAAATCTAACCCCTTTATATAATAGGTCTCCCCTCTAATATTAACCTTTTAATTATTCTTATAACTCTTAATTACTTAAAGAGGCTAAAGTCTTAAAGGATTATATTTTTATTATCTTTATTAAAAGAAGTTTAATTATAACTAATAATAGTTATTAATTAATTAACTAATTAAAAATTAGCTAATTAATTAATAATATATTAATATAATTATAATAATTACTTTTTAAAATAACCTTTAATTAATAAATTAAAGTAATATAGCTAATACCTATTAATAAGCCTTTTTATATAACTAAGATAACCTTATTAAAGAGCTTTATAAGCTTTATAAAGATACTAAAGGCGCTTATAATTAGCTATAAGAAATAATATTATATAAAGCTATTTAGAGTATTATACTATATATATAACTTACCTAATTAAAGGTTTAAATTAAATTTATTATCTTTAGATATAACTTTTTTTTTTATTTATTTAATTTCTTTTTACTTAGTTATAATATTAATAAAAGGATTAATTTTATTAAAAAAAAGCTTATTTTATTAAAGGCTCTTAAAATAAAGCTTAAGAAATATAGCTATCTTACCTTATAAGAAATTATATTTCTCTTAGGCTTAAAACTTAAAAAAAAAAGAAATATAGGCCTATATAAGGTATAGTTTATAACTCTTATTATAAATATTAATACTATTTAAAATATTAAATAAAAAAATTAAAAAAGACTTATAGCTAGCTAAGATCTAGCTATATAGGTATAAGTATAATATTAAGAAATAAAAGTTATTAGTATTATAAGTTTACTTAGAGGTATTAATACCTAGAGTTAATATTAGAGTTTTATAAACCTAAAAAAAATTAATATTAAGGCTTAATATTAAACTTAGTAATAAATAAAGGTTTATAGATTTAATTAATTAAACTTATTTTATTAAATATATAATATATATCTTAGCTTATATAAATATATAAATAATAATAATTTTAATAATAATTTTAATAATAAATAATTATATAAATATATTTTATTAATTTAAGTTTTTTAAAAGCTTAAGCTTTAAGTAAAATTCTTATAAAATTATATATATTAAAAATTAATTAAAACATTTTAAGTAAAATAAAGTTATAAAATAATAATTATTAAAACTAATTTTAAAAATTAATAAATATTTTATAATAATTAATAAAAAAGTATTATTAAAGCTACTAAGACTAAGTTTATTTTATAAGTCTTTTTTATTTTTCTTATTAGCTAAATTACTTAGAGCCTGCTTTTAAAGATTATTTAAGCAGCTATAAGTAACACCGCAGCCTGTTTCTATTAAAGCAGAACCCCGCTCCTCGTTATCTTCCCTAGCATTTAGGACACTCCCCTACTATAATAAGTGTGTTGCAACTCGAATATGGTGAACTGTACCTATAACGCAACCTCCCGGTGGACAAACGATGGAACATATCCGGAGCGGTATGAAGACATCGAAGGGCTTGGTGTAAGATCTGACTGATGGCACCATCACACTTGCTAACGGGTTGATCTTGGGAGGTTCTTGTGGGGTTTCTAGGGACAGCGTGGTTGATGATTGCCATGATTCTCGTCTACTATTTGGTCTTCTTTGACCCAGAACTTGACCCCTTTGTCAGCACTTCTCGCCAAGCACACATAGAAGGGTCCGAAACTATATACAAGCCGAACCCAATCGATAAAATGTTACTCAGCTTTATCCGCAGATGTAGTGGGAAGCTCATCATTCGACTTCGCTGCTTTAGAGACAATACTCGACCCTCGCGCCTTTCCAGGCTTCAGCGGAGTATGACAAGGGTAAGATTGCGCATTTCTATAGTCCTTCTCCCCCTGATCGATCTAACGGATCTTCTTCTTTCACGCAGTGCATCCTGAACTTTGTCGACCTTCAGCTGATTGCCGGACTTGGAATCCTCGTCAGCGGCTTTCTATCTCTCAGCGACGGCTTGTCTACTTATCATTGGTCCATGATTGTCTACCTCTCATGGCTCTCTAATGTCACACATCTATCCGGTCTGACAGCTCTCCGAGGCTACTTTCACACTCGTCAGTGGGAGCGAGGATGGCGACTCGCTCTCATGTTTATCTTTGTCGTGATTCTGTTGGTCGCTCTGGGTCCAATGGCCTTTTTTGACTGGACCGAAGGCGAAACGTGGAATGACGTCGCCGAACCAGCATCTTCTGTCTGGTGTTTCTTCTCCCCTGGTCAGACCCTGGAGGCATTTCAAAAGCAGCAAGACTACATCCCACTCCCCGAGACAAAAGGCTTCCAGTCCGTGGTTGTGAGTATGATACTGTTGGTGTTTAACTTTTGTAGCAGGACTTTACGCATATTCAGTTCTGTCTCTAGAGCTATTGATCGCCGTGTCCGGAAAAGGGTGAGCCGCCTGGCGAAAAGGGGTCTCCACAAACTGCGGCAGAGTCGACGGCCGTTCTCGTGGGCATTGAATCAGAGGCAGTGGGATCTAATGGTGGTCAAACCTTGCCTGGCAACGTTCCTGGTCCTCCGCCTCTATGTTGATATCTTTGTATCCACGCTATCTGAGGTAAGCATTATTGCTCTCTGCTATAAAAACTGGCTAGTATATTGGCTAACATGGTCACTCGGTAGGTCTATTGGTTGCTCATTTCGAGCTTATGGGCTACGCTCAACCTTCATGGGTTGAGATCAACCGCCTTAGAATACAGGAAACTGTACACAAGCGATGCTCCATCTGGTGAATCGAGCATCACGTGGACATTTGGCCAGACTCTCCCCGTCTTGATGCTCCTTGGACCGGCCATAACAGCAGTCGGGGCCTTTTTTGGCGACTCCGAACCTACCGACTGCCCCTTGGATCCTTCCACCTCCACTGAGATGGACAGAAGAGCAGGACTAGACCGCCAGCCTTGGACTCACACCAGAGACATGTCGTTTACAGGAGCCATTTCAGGGAATGGGTTTGAGGGACGGCCTGATCATGAAGGTGAAAGTGACATATCTCTCCTTGAACCCGGAGCAAGAGACACGACGGCGCAAGTTGGAACGCAATTCGAAACCGACACGAATTATCAAGACCTGGGGTGGTTAGAGCGCAACTACTATGAAACCAACTGGGCTCCCGCAATATGCTTCTGGTCCTGTCTGCAGATATCCTTTGTTGGGATCTTCCTGGTCACCCCCCTTTTCACCACTAGCCCCCTCATCAAGCTGATCGTATTATGGGTCTGGACGCTTTTCGGACAACCGGCAGTGGTATTCGCGATAATTCTTATCAATGTTGCCGGCGAGGAGTTCGTGGGAGCGAGAAAGTGGCTCAATCATGTGGCGATCTGTCATGGACTGCCATTTGGCTTTTGTCTTCTTGGTGCCTTGTCTTTGGTTGTTTCTGTGACTGGAATCGGTATAATACCTTCTCTGTATGGCCTTTTTGGCTTTGGACTTCTCTGTATCTCGTGTATGTTGGGCATTCTGGTGTATGAGGCTTTGATGTTTTTTATAGCAAGGTAAAGTGTGGAAAGATGTATATAATGAGCTGGAGTTGCTGGGAACGATGATTATAGAAGAGGAGGAGGGGAGGATTTGAAGGGTTTGTAACCGGAGACAGTATTTCAGTTGGATTTGGCAAAGGCTTTCTGCACTCTAGCCTACAGCTGCTTTTAGGCAGTAGAAATCCTTGGGGTAAGCATATAAACAAAAGGGGATTTCATGAAAGCTAAGCATAGCCTCGGAATGTTTCTTTTCTATTCTTAGAGTAGTGTTATATAAAATAATAGGAATCTACACAGATTGGAAGTCATCAATAATAGATTTAGTCCTTGGCCAAATATCTACTACCTTCACTCATGGCTGAGAACTTGGTACATCAGCTGGGACAAGAGGGAAATTTCCTAGAACCCCCCCCCAACCCCCCCCCCCCTTTGACCCCTCCATGAGGCTTTTCACAATATCCTGTCCAATTTGTTTCCCTCTCCGTTTCCGCGCCTTAACTGCAGGAGTTTCGGGGAGCAAGAGAGTAGCCGGCACTGCTGCCGGTGTTGCTGTCTGGTATGCCGCTGGTCAGATTGCTGCTGTCTAGACTGATGCTGTGTGGCGCTGCGGTGTTGACTGCCACCATCTCTGTGTTATCTGGTCTGCGGCTACATGGACTGCCGTTGCCTGCGCTGATACCGTGGGAACTGCTGCTGTGTAGACTGCCATTGTCTCTGCTGGCGCTGTGTGACCTGCTGCTATATTGACTGCTGTTGTCTCTATTGGCGTTGCTGTTGCTGCGAGAAACTCACCTTCTATTAGGGATGTCAAATATGATTGGCACGAAAACTAGAAGAGGAAATCCTTCTTATAAACACACATATTCTAATCTTCTAACTAGATGAGTGTTGCCTCCGTAAGTTGACTCAATCTCTGAGGAAATTTCCCCAACTGCAATTCTTCCACCTGTGATCCGCCGCCCCACAGTTCACACACCGGCCTTGTTTCTTCCTCAGAGCACGATGTTTCCGAACAGTCTCTTTTCCTACATAGCAATCTGGCACAATATGGCCGTCGTAATCGCACCGGTAGCAATAGATCCCCCTCTTTCGGTACTGGCTGGCCCGCCGTGCTAACCGACCTGGACGGTCTGCCATGGATTGGCAATGTTGCTCGATAATTGCACGTACGGTAGCAGCAGCTGTTGCAGCCGCATAGGGCTGCCAGGTCTTGTTCTTATGACTATCGGCGTAGTCACACACACCTTTAACAATGAGGCAAGGAACCTGTTGTGCCCATATACCTGCACCTTCCATCTCGAAAGCCGTGATGTCGTTCTGCTTCGCGATCTTATCACGGTGCTCTCCACTCTTGACTACCATATCGCCCGACGCGAAACGGCCGAAAACCACGCGAAACACCCGGGCTTCATCAGTAAGCCCTTGCTCCTCCAAGTATCGATTCAACTGGAGGCGATCTCGCTGCACAGCATGGTCATCACTGCACCCAAGTTCTTCACAAGATATATCTCGAGACTCGCGACATGTTGAGCCTGAGCTTTCGTCACACTCAATGCAAGTATGTGCCACTGCGGACTGGTGTCTATGATGATAGTTGTATTCGAACAGACAATCATTCACAGTACCAGGATACCTGTACTGGGATTGCTGTCCTTGAGACGCCGCGTTCGCCTGCAACAGCTTGAGGTTACTAACCGCCTGGGCAATCAGCTGGTTGTGACAACGATTGATCTTCAGAGTCACAAGTAAGTTCTGAACGCTCTGCGTCGGTTCCAACAGTCCACCACTCGGTTGGAAGCCAGTTGGATACTGACTTCCTCGATCATGCTCAAAGACGCTCTTGCTTATGACCACGTCACTGAGGACGATCTCTTGGTTCGCTACAGTTGGCACACCACCGCACACTCCAACCAGAAACACCAACTTTAGCTTCGGAAAACTCGACCGGAGGTGAGAAGTCGCAACGGCGGCAGGGACGGTCCCCTTTTTCCACAGGTGGACCAAAACGATGTTCACATTCCCTATCCGTGCCGCCTTGTATATGTTCTTGTCGCCCGGCGCCGTGCTGAATCGGTCGTCATCTTCGTCCGAGAACTCGACCAGCAGAGAGACAGCATCGTACTCTACCTCCAACGCACAAATGATCGCGATGGGGAAGTCGCCTTGGCTAGTACGACGATACGCCATCGGTACGTTTTCGGGGGCTCGCAAGGGGCGTTGTTTCTGGGTGCGCTATGCTACACTTGGTTGGTGAAGGAACTTGGTGTTGGTGTGGAAGAGTCAACGCGTTTTCTTTTCAGGCGACGCGTCTGACCGTGTGGCTGTTGTAGGGACAAATGATTGGAGGTCCACGTGATAGAAAGAACCTCGACTCCTTGCTATAGGACAGCTATTACATAGCCAACGGCATGCGGGTTAATAAGCAGTTTATGCTCCAGTATCTCTAGATTAAATATAATAATACTTTGCTACGTATTATGTAGGTTAGCCTAGTTTAGCCATAAGGACAAGCCTAGAGATAATACTCCCTTATATTCACATTACTGCAAAGGTTATTCTTAGACAATAGATTAATGGCTGTAAATGTAAATGCCTTCATGGCCAACGTTCATGCACCTGATCGGCCGGCTGTCAAGGTGTGTGCTGTTCTTGATAATGGTTACTGACATCTTGCATCATGTGTCACTGGGCATGATCCTCCTCCTCGGCCGTACTGAGCCGACGAGCCTCCGCCCCGCCATCCTCCTTCATGATCTCCTCCATGCGCTAAGCCGCCGGGGGAGAACCTTGACTTTACGAAAGATGTAGAGCGCTGAATCTCTATTTGTACTCTGTAGATTGCGGGAATTTACTTTACTGTATTGGCTAGGCAAATCATTAAGAAGGCATTGTTCCAGTAGACAACAACAGCATTGGCAACGTCGGGGCCAGAAAGCCGGAAAACTCAGATGACTCCTTTGAATTGTTCAAGAATGAGAATGGGAACGTTGGATTCCGGACCATTGCCTGGATCCACGCCTTACTCATCTTCCAAGAGCACAGGAGTAGGTCAAATGATATTTACTAGCCTATATAGCTCCCCTCTTTTACAGATGGGAGCTTCAAGTATCAGCTGATACCAGAGGTATGTTTACCAAAGCCCTCTCTCCATTTGAACCTTCCATGAGGCTGTTCACCACTTCATCTGCGTCCTGTTTCTGTCTCCATTGCCAAGCCCTCACGGCCGGCCTATCCAAGCCCACGCCCTCCAATATATCGACAACCCAGTTTCCAATGTTTGGTAGGTATTTAAAGGCGTGTCCACTTCCAGCAGTTGCAACTACTAGACCATCATGGCCAGGCACACGGTCAATCACGTAGTGGTTGTCAAAGGAGTCGTTGTACCAGCACAGTCTTGTCAACCAGATGTCGATGCCTTCGGCTTCTAGTTCGGGGAGATACTCGGACAGAAACTTGCGCAAGACACGCAAGGCCTGCTCTGGAATCTTGGTGATTTTTTCTTTCTCGGTCCATCTGGTGATAGGTTCACTGCGCTCTTGACCGTCTGCTTGCACCTTTGGGTTGGTGTATTTGGTTCCGCGGTAGCCGATCTTGAGGTGGCCATGCTCATCCACAGGGAAACCGTAGACTCCGCCTTCGGCACCTTCTCGCATGTTGAACGAAAACGATGGGAAGCGTGAAGGTGAGAATCGATCACGGAGAGGCGAGGACTCGGGGATCTTGAGAATTATGACTGAGCCCGCGGTTGTTTCGGCGAGGTTGTCGAGGGATGGCACGAGGGTCGGTGTCCAGCCACCAGCTGCGATGATGGTGATGGCTGACAAATGGGATTTACCGTCCGCGGTATGGATACCAGTCACTTTGCCATTGGCATCTTGGATGGTGGATTCCAGGCGACCGGCAACTGGGTCGAGAATGAAACGCACACCTAGAGACTTGGCTTTGTGAAGAGCAAAGCGACACGCCTTATCGGCAACAGCAATACCTCCTGTTGTGTCAAGCACACCAAGCGCCTTCTTGCTAAAAGGTTGCATCGCTGACGCTCTGCCTTTCTCAGCCGCGAGTCGAAGATGGTTCTCGTCATTGTTGATGAGCTGTGTTCCTTTCTGACCGGTAGCTTCCATATTGTCCACGGTGGCTCTCTCAAAGTCTGGGAGGGTTGCCGCGTCGGAAAGTGAGAGGAAGCCGTTGTTGATCCAGACGACGTCGTTGGATGTCATGCCAGGCGGGACTGACGAGCCGCCAGCTTTAAGCTCTGCATTCCAGGCATCCCAAGCCTTGAGAGCTTCGGCGCTGAGGTCCTGATACTCGGTTTGAGCTCCATATGCGGAGCGAATGATCTTGTTGATATCTGTGCATTGTCAGTTCCGGCAATGGTGATATGGATGATGCAGCACGAACCGGCAGAGGCAGCATCGCACCCTTCGGTATAGGAATAGAGAGTCTTTTCGTAGGGCTGCTTGTCAAATACGGTGACATTTATGTACCCTCGGCGAGCGAGATGGATTGCCGTGCTTAGGCCAAAGATGCCGGCGCCAACAATGATGATGGCGTCGGTCTTGGCGGGAGGAGCTGACATGTTGATATGGGTTGCCGGGTTTAGTTGAGGATGTAGAGTTTCCGTGACGGATATAGATAAGTTTGAGGATAGTCTATCGAGGCGTTGCGGCATATATGTGAGTTTCCGATTCGATGGCGGATAAGCCACTCCGTTGAGAAAGCACGTAATATCAGGCTCGGCTTGCGCCGGACAACACCTCCGATCCCGCAGTTGATCGGCACTGGGATGTCGGAGAATCATGATTGGGCATCCAATTACTTCTAGATCTAGATTGCAATCATGGAGAATAAGCTCTTTGACTATTCTAGTAGTAGATCATGTCCCTTGCTTAGACTTGAGCTCGTTGACTGGTGAAAGTGGCTTCCCAGTCTTGAACAGTGCTTTGATGTTATCAAACGCTTCCCTCTCTCCCTTCTGGAACGACAGATCCGTCAAACCCGCAATGTGCGGCTGAATCACCACCTTGTCGCTCTTTCTGAAGTAGTCATTGATGTTTGGCTCGCCCAAAAACACGTCCAGGCCAGCTCGTGTGATTTTCCCGCTCTCCAGAGCCTCGATAAGCGCGTCCTCGTTGATAATTGGGCCACGTGCTGTGTTGACGATGAAAGCTCCGTCCTTCATCATTGAAAACTCTTTTTTTGAGATCAAGTTTGTAGTCTCTTTGTTGAGCGGGCAGTTGACGGATACAACATCTGATTCAGCCAGCAACTCGTTCAAAGACGAGCAGTAGGATGCGCTATATTTGGCCTCGTCTTCCGCGCTCAGTTGTCGTCGGTTGTAGTACTTGATCTTCATGTTGAAGACGGCTGCTCGCTTTGCGACATACTTGCCAATAGTACCCATGCCAATGATTCCAAGCGTCATTCCTGTCGGATCTCTGCTCGGAACAACAACACGATTCCAGGTACCATTGCGAGCATCTCGCTCACCACGGTAAGCATCTCTGATGACGGCCAGAGTCAAGAAGAAGGACATATCGGCGGTGGCCTCCGCCACAGCATCAATGGTGTTGGAAAGGTAGATATTGTTCCGGGTCAGCCAGTCAAGGTCAAAGTCGTCGTAACCAGCCGAGGCCGAGGCGATGATGCGGCAGTGCGGAGTGAGTGGCCCGAAGAGCTCTTCGTTGAAGGGGCGAAAGGGAGGTCTTCCCATGCGGATGACAAAGGCATCGATTGGGCCGTGCTTTGCAATCATGAGAGGGAGCTGTTCCAGGGCTTGCTGGTGGTTGGTAACGTCGAGGACCTGAGCATGGTTAGTTGTTTTCATTTCCGATAGTCAAGAACTCTTCATGAGAGAGTTATTGAGTTTGTTAACTTACATCGTAGTCAAAATCCTTTTGGAACTCTTCAAGATAGTCATCCCCGATAAACTTGGGTTTTCCGAGGCAAACAACGCGGGGTTTCCTCTCGGACTTGGGGGCCGAAGACATTGTGGGATACCGAGATAAGCTTTTTCGCGTTGAAAGTGTCCTGCTGCTTTGATTGAAGGTTTTTTTGACAAGGATAAAAATGAAAAAGACAATACGTGAGAAAGAAAAGATGGCGAAGACGGGCGAGAGTTGCGGATTACGATGTGTTTTCCGTTGTGGAGTCGAGGTGAAGCACGAGAATAGCTCACCTTTCGGAGTATGATTGCCGAAGGCGACGATCCTGGTCGACAAACTACTTGTCAGAAGGAAGTTATGCAATTTAACTGGTAGAAATATCCCCGATGTTAAATATGAGTATCTTTCTCAACTTCACCAGGACTGCCGGGGACCTCCCCTGGCCTGGCTTCTGCGCACATGGGTTTAATGCAACCAGGCCAGTGCACAGATGACATCAATAGGATCTTCGGTCTTGTATCATGTGTAATCACCATCCTCGAAACAACCTTGCCGCTTCAATTTCGGTATTTCATCAAGGGACTCATCATGTCTGCGTCCAAGTTAGAGAAACAATATCTACCACTTGACACATCCCGGAAAGAGATCAGGCTACTCGAGATTGTCTCCATCACACCCGAGATCATCTGCAAGTTCCACACCGTATCTCTCCTGGATAACCCCTCATTCTGCGCCCTTTCCTACGTCTGGGGAGACGAAAGCGACACCCAAGACATCACGGTCAACGATTCTCACCGCAGCATCATCTCAAGCCTTGGCAATGCCCTAGAATATGCCATATTTCATTGGAGGGCCATCTTTCGGGACCGCGACGTCGGGTCTTGTCGACTGTGGGCTGACGCCATCTGCATCAATCAATCTGACAGCCAAGAGAAGGGTGAGCAGGTACAACTCATGAAAGAAGTTTATTCCATGGCCGAAGTCATCTTTTGCGCTCTTGATTTTAAGGCACCGGAGAAGGAGATGCAATGCGCCTTTTATGCGATTGGGTCTATTGCAACAGGCGCAGATGAAGACGGCTTCGTCTCGGCACCCAATGAAGAACCAAAAATAGCCAAGATGCGTCGGGTGACGGAATATCTTGCCTTCTCTTGCCACCTGTCTCACCATCTCGGAGTGACAGTTGGATCTGCTATCGATGTCTTTTGCTGCCTGACGTACTGGAAGCGAGCATGGATATTCCAAGAAGTGGTGCTGGCTCGTCGACCCGTCTTTATCTACCGGACCTTGCTGATGGAACTGGGTACTCTTTTGCATGCGCATTTTTGGCTTTCCGCTGCTCAAGTACAGCCTACGCCCGAGGGAACCGACCAATCTGTTCGTGACGCAATAGATGAATTCGACCCGGCCATATTCTTGTCTATAAATTGGGCGAGAACCCTTGTCGGGGCAGAAAAAGCATCGGAAGATGCACAACGAAGAAAAGAGCATCAAATGGCACGTAGGGCTATTGTTTCTACTGGCGGGACCCTGGAAGCAAGAGACCCTAAGGACCATGTTTATGCCCTCCTTGGAGTTGCCGACCTCAAGCTCAAGCCAGACTATAGTCCAGAGAAGTCGCTCGAGTCAGTTTACATCGATCTCTGTGCCGAGCTTATCGACCTCCCATCCGACTTCTCCTTCGAATTTCTCTTTTTTCTTTATCATGCAGGGCTTGCCATGCAAGACGAGCTTGAGGAGTCATATGAATACGCTTCTTGGGTTCCTAACCTTCAGCGGCGTATGTCATCTGGAAGTGATGCCAATCCTCCTCGTCCTTTCGAACGATTGTGGGAAATGACCTCAGATATAAGTCCATGGATGGACGGCGGCCCATCACCCGATGTATTTATACGAGAGCGGAGCTTATTTGTTCGCGCCGTCTTCGTTTCGACCGTCTTGGATCTAGGCCCAGTCATGTCCTTCAACGACGACACTTGGTTATCCTTTGCCATGTTTGTATTCGAGATGCTCAACTCGCCGCCTTTTGACACACGCCATATTCATCCTCTGGTGACATTAACAAAGGCTTTGGGGGCCGAGTGTCAAGAAGAAAATATTTGGGAAATGCCAGAGGTTTTGAGAGTCATCAGGGCAATTCAATATCTCCTGGTCAACAGGCAATCCACAAATGAGACAGACGATAGTCCTCCCGAGTCAAAGCACATATATGCCTTCGGGGAAGAGTTTCTCTTTAATATAGGGCTTGGAGAATCATGGAGGTGTAGGGTTTTGGATGAACCCCGGAGGCGGATACTTAGCAACGAGCTGACAGATCATGCCAGCCCGGAAGAACAATACATGCTCTATCGCTCATCCATATCAGATTTCTTGACAAGAATCTTGGATCAGGCACAGTTTGAAGTAGAGATGGCCCAAGCCGAGAAGGACGCGGAAAAGCTGTACCGAGGAAGATCAAGATTGGCTCGGGCACCAGATGGCGGGCTCATGTTTGTACCTTGGAGCGCGGTGGAAGGTGACCACGTCGTTCTTCTCAAGGGGGTCGTCGAGTTTTTACTGATTCGCAGGGTGGATGATTACTATCTCAATGTCGGGCGGTGTTCGTTCTCTACGCTTGAGAAGGAGATTGCGCATGAGGTGGGGGTGGGTGAGAGGGGGCTTGTGGGAATAGAGCTCCGATAGGACGGGATATGTCGACCATGTTGTCATAAGGCTTGAACAAAGATGGGATGGTTATTTTTAATATGGAAGAAACGCATAGCAATCATGTAGCTGTGAATATAGGCGTCATAGGAGGAGCTGGCATGGATCCTGGGGCGGAAATTCCTCCTTAAAACATCTGATTAGAGGAGGATTATCAGGTCAACGAAAGACTTCGAGTCTTCTCCAGAATTTTCTAGCTAAATCGCCTCTTTGTGCTTCATATGTGCTATCGGTCACCATCTCAGCAGACACTCAGAACTGTAACAGCTTTTCATTCGCCACCATCCACTTGTAACTGCCCCATCGAAAGTCATCCATCAAGTCAGGAGTCAGCAAGCCTTAACATGAGAGGCAGGGCCAATTTATAGATAGAAAAGTCAAGAGGAAGAAAGGAAGATGCTGTTCAGACACGTTTCGGGTGTTAGGATGGAGTTATTCGTTGAGGCTATCTGGAAGATTTGTACCGAGGGCCTGAGCGTTGTCAATCCTCGCCTATCTTCTCCACTAGCTATTGAGTAAGTCTTTTTTCCACAGAGATTCAGTAGCAAACATTTAATATTCCCATATAGAGCTATGGGTTGATTGATCAATGTTTGCTTGTTCATGCGTTCAGATGGGTCAAGGTTCCCTGAACGAAAACTTCAGAGTTGTCTCTTTATCTCTTGAGCCCCGGAAATGGACGAAAGGGTATTTGACAACTGAAAAAGCGTAGCCTCGAAAATGGTTCCTGTGATGTTGACTGTCAATGGAGGAGTCCACTCGGGGCAGGTTAAAGTTGCAGTGAAGATCCAGCTGTCATGTGCAGAGTCACCTGAACAGCAGAGAAATGGATTGCCTTAGGTACCTCTAATCCAATAACATCCTTGTAGCCGTCGAACTTACCCCTGTAGCCACGGACCATCGCTAATCAATAGGCCGAGTTGACGAGCGAAAGAGTTCTGTTGTGCAGGGTACCATCCCATCCCACTGTCCTTAGCCGGGTCCTTGGAGTGATTTCTATCACTATGCTAAGTTTGGATCTACACCCCGTGGGGATGACCGGGGAAAGCCCCATGGGGTCGGTCCGCGAAGTAACCCTAGTGATGGGACCTCGTGAGCAGATGGGACAACGATACTACCTTGGGGTATTCGAACATGGGTTTTCCGACTCGTATTCCGCCGCTATCTGACTGGCAACTCGAATGCGGAGAATATCACGACAGGCAACGTACCCCACGATTCCTCGGGTCATCTGCACCGAAGGGGGGATAGAGTTGTCGGCTAAATAGACTAACCGAAGAGGCGGTAGAGGTTTGCATGGTTATACAAGGAAGTTCTGACATATGTGGTAAATTCAACGAAGCTTGGCGTATGCCGTGAGCTGATGGCATATGCAAGGAGCTCGTCCGGTGGGATACCGAGGGGGATCATGAACAGCGGTCGACTCGGTGCAAAGGAAGCCGAGCATGTTCAGTCATGTACTATTCCCCCTCTGTTATGTGTTTTACTTTGAAGGCTTGCTGGATTGTCATTAGCGGTATCGTCTGCCTCGCCGTGATGGCATCTCCAATAATTTATGTGGTAGTCTCTCTGGAACTTCCGATTCTCACTTGCTATGATAGATGACGTAGAAGTAGGAACGAATGGCTCTCAAAATAATATCCTACGGGCTGGCCTATTTGCTCTCGAGCCACGCATTCCGCAGGAGAGCTACATAGCAACGGGCCTGGAAGCCAAAGGCTTGGCACACGGACGTGATGTTCAGGCACAAACTTCAGCTGCGAGTAAGCTATTGAGCGGGGGCTAATACCAAGTAATGGAATTATAAGTTAGGCTGGGCGCGACGTGGTGGAGTTGACAAGTATATAGCGTCACTCTAGCAGGGGTTTTCCGAATCCCGCCTTCTTGGGGTACGCGCTCTCGGAAAGGAGCGAGGTATGCGAGTATAGCATCACATGGTTTCCAAGACAGGACGAACTACACCAAAGACAGCTAGCAAGAAGTAAATGTATATATAAGAGGTAAGAATCGTTTAAGTTGATGGAACAGACACTCGACAGGCTTCTCAAGTTCTACAGGCCCTCTGTCTAGGGAACACGTTCAGCAAGATGCACTTCTTTGACAAAGCGACTGTCTACGCCATCCTCTGTGGTAGCGTAGGCCAGACCGCTCTCGCTGCCGTCGTCTCTACTCCTCCTGCTTCTGTTCCAAACCCCCCTTCTCCTGAGCCCATCACCCTCAAGCAACTGCCTCTTCCTCCCATCTCGCCCAGCGACGACGTCGGTGCTTGCACGAAGCAGATTAACTCTCGCGGAACGGGATGTCTGGCCAACGGCGTGTTTGAAACGTTCCAGTCTGGTGACTTTTTACCTGATGGAAAGCATGTTATCGCCATGGTCACCTTTACTGGTGCGCCTGCTGCTCCGGCTGCTGGAAGTATCTACTCTGGCCCGCAGGTCATTATCGTCAAAACGGATGGCAAGACGTTTCCTAACGGGGACCCCTGGAAGTGCATCACTTGTGGGGTTCCTGAGGAGAACGCCGTTGGAATCAGCATCAAGTACGACTATCCCCAAGCCTTCAAGGATGGCAAACGACTTCTCATCGGACACAATATCCTCGACTGTGGCACCAACCAGTTGACTAGCGAGAATTGCAAGCCAGAAAACACTTACATCTATCCTCTCCGCTGGAATGTTGCTGCCGACGGTTCCGGACCGAGCGGTGATATTCGTGAGCTGCGGTTGCACCCGGACAATGTCCATCTCGAGTTTAGCTCCTTCACATTTTCCAGCGGCAGTATTGGACAATATGCCTACTTTTCACGACTTGTATTCAACCCTTCGCCCAAGACTGGAATCCCCCTTGCGCCGCGGTATGACCTGGAAAAGGTTACTATTCTGCATAACCCTAATGGAGTCGCCCCTATTACAGCCAAGGGCAAGGTTCTTTCCTTGAACCCTCAGGCTATCTCTGTTGGCGAGGCTCGTGGCTTCAACGGCGATGGAACAGAGCTCACCTATGTCGGGAGCAACATTGAGAGCTGCAACAATGATGTATTTGCTGTTCATCTTCAGACTGGAGTTGTTCGTCGCCTTACCAACCACCCTGAGTATCCCGATCCTCTGGCTTTCTCGCCTGATAACAAGTGGATGGCTGTGATGGATACTCGAGGAAGTGGTCGCAACATGTTTATTGCTGGCATGCGAGGAATTCCTCCTTTGGTTGATATTGTTGGTGGTATTCTCCCAGCGTCGTCTCGCAACAACGGTCTTCGTCGATTCTTTCAGCCGTATCTGATCGACTTCTACGGTGACCGTGGTGACTACTATGGCCAGAAGATCAACGGAGATAACAACGGCGTTCCTGGAAGTGGTGCCATAAACGACCCTGAGTGGAACGGCATGGCTGATCCGCGATGGTCTTCTGATAGCAGGCAGCTTGTCTTTTGGCAGACTCATACTGTCTCCCCTTCTTGTGGCGGTGCAAACCCTCTCCCCTGCTACCCTTCAAAAGAGCAAGGTGGCCGCAATTATCGCATGTATATTGCAACATTTACTAGCCGCAGCCCAAGCCCTCCTGCCCCGGTGAAGGAGCACTCCGATACCATCCCCTGGGGCGTCCCGTACGTTCCAGGATCTCAAGTTACTCCTACGCCGGGCTTGGCTGGTGGTATCTATACGCTGTACGGCAAGGCTTCCGGCGAGGCCAAGGTCAACATCACCTGGGGCCAGGCACCCGAGATCGGTACTGTCAGCGTGGTTTACAAGAACTACTCACTCGACGGCAAGAGCTTTCTCAACGGAAACGAAAGCGTGACGGGGTCTGTTGAGAAGCTGACTGACTTTTCCTTTAACTGGTATTCGGATATTCATCAGACGGGAGCTGTCAAGGGAACCAAGAAGACGAGCCCGGATGGATTTCATGCCAACATTGACGTTATGATCAATGATTTGACTTCGACTGGTAGTCTTACTACGACTTTGGATGGTGTTGAGTGGCGTAGCCCTCAGAGCGGCACTTAACAGAGATGGGTGGGATTCTGATGGCGAAGGGAACTAAATAATCCACTGGGTTAGACTTTCCTGCGCGCTCATTCGAAGCTAGCTATTTCATTCATTGATCAAATATCAAGTCTCAGTGTTGCCTATGCAATTTCACTGACTCTTTTGTCGTTGGACGTGCAAGCTGAGTGACATGTAGATAGCCGGAGCGGCTGGCTCGTGAGCTACTACGATAAGTCACCGATAATCTAGAGGTCCCTCTTTGGACAAAGATCAGGGCATGAGAACACCAAAGTACAAAACTAACATGATAGTTGCGTCATATGGATGACCTTGCATACACCGAAGTTGTCGGTGTCGTCTCACTCGTCAATGGCCATCCAGCCTCATTGGTCCAAAGCGCCTCATTTACGAAGTACACAACGCATCCGGCTTGCCTGATGCCTAAAGTGAGCCGCCGAGACATTGGGCCGCCACAAAAGCTGCAAGGCATGCATTTGTTAATGTACAACATGCGCGTTTACCTGTAAGCCCACGCTTCCCCGCAGAGTTGGTTCGCCCTGCTCGTGTGCTTGGGTAACTTGAGACCAGGCTCTGGGCATGAAGCCTGTCCGTTTAGGCACGTGAATGCTGATAGGTATAAAGATGGAGGGAAACTCTGCTGATGTGGGGGGTTGAATCTCTCATCTCGAGTTCGTTCAAAGACAACGATACACAATCTTCAACCATCAGTCCACAAGGCTGATAGCAATCTCAATATGGCAAAGAGAAACAACTCCCTCACATCTCCGCGTCAGATTCTTTCTTGCAAGCCTCAGCCTGGCACGCACTGTATCTGCGCGCTGGTTGGATACGTTGCACCGAATTATGGGCAGATCAACGGAGATCGGCCCGGTGAGAGCAGTAAACCTGCAAAGTGATGGAGCTTGGAGACATTGGTCTTTATGAGGTAAATCTTCCAGCCCTTCCCATAAAAGACACTTATTTAGTCGGAAGTATCTTCGAGATGACGGTGGTGAGGCTAGTTATGCTGGACATTACTTGTCGGCATTTGGTGACTGGTTCTATATACGCAGGGGAGGGACATAAACGTTCTGCGTGCTGAATACGAGTGGAAGGATGGATGAAACATATTAGGACGGTACATGTAGCTCTCGGTGCATTTGATCTTGCTTGTATTTATGATTCCCTGCTGTTATTTCCCTATGCCCATTCTTTGTCTACCTGCCTTATTTAGCAACATATTTTTTTTTCATGCACACGAGGTTACCAAGCATAGACATCACGAGGGAAACAATGACCATCTTTAGCAACATGCTGGTTTGTTCAGATCCATCAATATGTCTACTAATCATCCGCCCACTCTAAATATCTCCTTGAATTCTCAAGGTGAAGCTGAAATTCAACCTTGGCTAGAATCCCCCTCATAACAACCCCAATGGCACCCTCTTCATCTTGAAACCACTTTGCCCGCCCCCAATCCTCATCAGACTCGTCCTCTCGGCGCATCCTGCAATGGCCGAAATCGATCATGCAGACTCGGTACTCCCCTTTTCCTCGAGGCACAACCATCATGTTGTCGGGCCGAACGTCGGTGTTGAGAATATTGTTGTCTCCCAGCACATGGGTTATTCGAATTCCTTCATCTACAATGTTCTGCCATGTAGAACGTGGAGCAAATTTCTTGAGAGAAAATAGGTTGAAGCCTTTCAGATATTCCAGCAAGATGCCCTTCACCAGACACATATCCTGCTGCTGTTCGTCGAGAGAGGTGTTGGGTTGGACCACTTGGAGAGTGACTTGGGTGAAAAGGCGCGGAATTAAGTCTCCCTGGTGCTTTTGCAGAGCGGAATATGTTGAAACCTCAGCCTGAAAGTATTTGAGCATCATATCGACAAGCCAAGCCTCGTTCTCAGCTGCATCCCAGCTGTCCGCGTCTTCATCTTCATCAGAGTCTTCCTCGGCCTGAAGGCTGCTAAGAAAATCCTCAAGATCTCCTGACCCGAGCTTGTGCAGAAACTCGTCCTCAATGTCAGTGGACCATGGATCGACTCTTTCGCACTTCCGGAGTGAGTGTGCAAATCTTCGATCAAAGAGCTTGAGAAATGCCTGTGCTCCTTCGTCTAGGCCTAGTTGTCGTGCCGAGTCGGGGAGGATTTCCACCATCATGCCGCAGGAGAAGGTCCATTCTGGTTCTAGTTTCTTGACTCTCACTTGCACTTCTCTTGAGTGATGAGAGGAAGAACCATCGAGGATTGTTCTGAGGCAAAGAATTTGATCAACAGAGTATAAGAGATGTTCCCTTTCTTGGGACTTGAAGTCGAGAGTTTCCATGCTTGCGTCGAACTGTCAGCAGCGAGAGGACAGAGAGCGATGGTTTCTTGTTATGCCAAAGCGCGCTTTGATTGGCTAGACCGGGCCCGCTAAAGGGGCTATGCGCTGCTATATAACCGTATTAGGCGATGCCTTTATTTTTAGAAAAATAAGGCTTTTTTAATTACTATTTTTATGCTTTAAGGTAACTATAGGCGCTCTATATAATAATTATAAGCCTAGGTAAGAGTATTCCCTAGTAATTTCCCTTATGCCTTTTATTATTATTAATAATCCCTCCCTAAATTAACTTAAAGACCTTTAAAAAATCTTATTTATTAAAAAATCTCTTATTTCTATAACCTAAATCCCCTCCTTATAATTACTATTAATCGCCTTAGCGTATATATTATATATATTTAATACTCTATAAATAATATATTCTTAGTTCTTAAGTTTAATATTATAAATAACCCTAAGGTTATTTATCTTGAGATTAAGGCATAATAATTTAATTAAATAGCTATACTATAAACTTATTTAAGTACTCTAAGTATTTAAGTACTTATTAATCCTAATAAGAAACTATAGCCTAATAATAGGCTCTTTAAACCTATAATTATAAATTATGCTTTTTATACTATATAGCTTAAGGTAATACCTACTCTATAAGGCTCTAATACTTTAATAACCTTAGATATATAATTTATATATAATACCTAGGTTAAATAAAAGGCTTAATTTAAATATAAGTATAAATAATACCTTATAAGGGAATAAGCTATTAAGGGTTAGGTTATTTTAATACTTATATTATTATATTATAAAGCTATTATTATTACCCTAGAGAAAAAAAAGCCTAACTCTTAGTTATTATAAGACCTTATTAAAATAATAAAAAAGGAATTTTACTTATTAAATAAATAGATTAAATTAAAGCTTTATTTTACTTATAGGATTAAGCTTAAAGAAGCTTTATTACCTAAAGTTAACCCTAAGAAATAAGTAAAGACTTAAAGACCCCTTTATAAGCGCTATAAAGTATAAAATATACTAGAGGTAATTAATATAATTAAAAGCTATAACTTTTTATAAGCTATAAAAGCTAAGATAGCCCTAGACTAGGCATAAAGGGAGTTATAGGCTCTCTTTAGTTATAACTATACTAAAGAGACTATTATAAAAGCTACTAAGTATATATTAGACTTTCTAATTATTATTAATATCTAAAAGAAATACTCTAAGTATATAAGAGTTTTTATAATACTTAAGGAGTATTATAATAATACTCCCTTAGATTAAGAAAGCTATACTTACTTATATTATATAAATAATAAAGATTACCTTATATATAAGTAAAAGCCTAAGGATTATTAAAAGATAAAATATATACTTACTAGAAAATATAACTCTAGGCTTAAGATTATATTAAAGCCTTAATAATATAATATTATTAAGAAAAAGCTTAATAAGCTATAATAAAAAGACCTAAAGGCTATTTTAACTATTAAGTTTAAGTAATTAAAGCTATCTATATAAGCTCCCTTTAATATACTCCCTAAAATTAATATTTATAGTATAATTATTAACCCTTAGATAATCTATAAAATTAAGCGCACTATAGGTATATTTATAGCGCTTAAGAAGTATAGGTACCCCTTTTTAACTAATATTATTTAAGATATAAATAATATAATATACCTAATTAATAGTATAAACTTATTAAAAAAAGGCTCTTTTATCCCTTATATTAGAGGCATAATAGAGTTAAGTAATATAAACTTCTAAATTATAAGAAGGGATATTAAAGACTTTTATAAGAAAAGTCTTTTATATAAATAATTCTAGGAAATTCAGCTTATAACTTATAAGCCTAATAATTTACTACCTTATAGTATATTCTTAGCGCTTTCTAATGGTATGCTTATCTAAGCCATAGCTGCTTAGATAAGCAAGATATCGCGGAGTTACAAAAACTTCCCTTCTGGGCCATTCGAGCCCTATAGGGTAAGTCACGTGACCCGGACTTAGGACTTTATCTAAAGCCCGATAACTCCATTAAATCCGTCTTTCCTATACGGGTATTTCCTATCCGGTTTCTAATATTTAGAATATGAAACCCTATAAGCTTTATCTTCTTTATGCTATAACTCGGCTACCTTTGATCCGATTTATGCATACCCTATACGGTTAGATAGCCTCGGATAAGGGCTATCCGACGGTATAGCTTTTATCCGAATCGGGCTAATAGGGTCCGAGTAATTGGCTATAAAAGAATAGCCTTCTCTTAGAATAGTTTTTCCTTCTTAACTCTTCACACACTCATCCAATACAATCATAAAGACCACTATTTAGAAGCTGGCCTTCTACCCTATATGTCTATTTACTTTGTGACCCACTTTTCTTCCTCTATGATTTATTATCTAGCCAATCAGCTTTTTATAAAGACTAAATCCACTGCCTATTCTCCTCCTATCTCTATCACCTACCCTATAGTCTTTGAAGACTATATAGTCTCTATCCTTCAGTCTTTTACAAGGGATACTTATATACTTAAGGGAATACTTAATTTAACTAAGAAAAATATTAAAATTAACCTTATCTTATTAGATATTACTATAGTTAAAGGATTTTATATTAATATTATCTCCTTAACCCGCCTATATAAAATAAGACTTTAGCTATATAGCTTTAATAATACTTTATGCTTTAAAAGTATTAAATAAAGCTCTATAGCTAAAGAATTAGAAATTTACTTAAATATACTTTTCTTTAAATATATTTTTTTTTTTTTTTACTCTCTTAATATATAATTAATACTTAAGAGTATAATTCTAATTAGCTTAGATAATATTCTTATAAGTATTATTAAAAATAGCACTTATTAACCCTTTTAGCCCTCGCGAGACTTAATCTAAGCTAAGGATATATTTATATATATTTAGTACCTTTAATTAAGATATTTAGCTAAGGATATACTTAAAAAGCTTATTATTAATACTCGTAATATTAAGATTAATAGCCTAAAGCGTATTAACTATAAGGTATATAATATAATATATACCTTAAGGGTAATTTTACGTCGCGAATTAGAATATAAGTTACTAAGACCCTTTTAGCGAGTCTCTTAAGATCTTTAGGACTATAAGATAAAATATAATAGCTTTAACTAGCTCTTAGTTATAAAAGATAAGTTTAATAGATAATTATATATATAATTATTACTAATTAAGCGCTTAAATAATATCTTTAATACTTTATTTAGCTTTAAATACTAAGTAAAGAGGTAATATAATCTCTATATTTATATAATTTAATAAGATAATAAATAAGTAATTATTATTATTAAGAGAGTAATAATTTTTTAATATTAAGTATATATTAAAGGTATTACTTTTAAACTTACCCCTTTTAATATATATAAATTAAATAGGGGTATTAAGCGCGCTAATAAGAGTATTATAATAATATTAATTACTATGCTTATAAGTATATACTTACCTATTAAGCTATAGCTAAAGAGTATATAAGTAGTTATTTATTTACTTAATATTAGCCCTTTAAAGAGATTAAAGTAGAAATTACTTATTAAGGTATTAAAATTATAGTTTAAAAATAATATACCTCTACCTATTTAGAGATAAAAGGCTAATCTTAGGCCTAACTAGGGTATACTCTAAGCTTATAGATATTACGCTTATATTATAAAGCGCGCCTATAAGTAAGGGAGGGATAAATAAAAGCTAAAAATAGAGCCTAAAAGAAATATAAGATACTTAATTAATTATATAATTAATAACCTTTTCTATATATAGATCTCTTATCTTAAGTAAGTTATTATTATATATAATATTAAGTTTAATAAAAATATCTTTTATAAACTAAGTATTAAAAGCACTAAGAAATACTTAATTATAGAGCTTAGTAATTAGGTTATATATAATAATCTTAGATTTATATATAAGATTAATATTATAAAAGATATTACTTAAGGATAGCTAAAAGGTTTAAACTTAGGGGTAAAGGCTCTTATAAGTACTAAATAAGCTATTTAAAGCTCCCCTAAGTAGGCATAAGTAAATATATTATAACTAAGTACTTAAGAGCTAATTAGACTTTAAACCCCTAGAGAGATATTATAATTAAAACTAATATATATAATAGATATAAGTAATACTCTCTTAAGCATAGAAATTAGCCTTAATAATCTAGATATAATAATACTAAAAATAATAAGGCCGTAAAGTAATATATAGCTAATAGGCTTAATTTAAGCTAAGGATATTAAGGCCTTAAGTACCTTAAAGTAATTAAAATATATATAAGAGATATTTATAGCTCTATAGCTAATAATAATAACTAAATTATTTAGTCCCTTACCTTTACCTCTAAGAGAAAGAAAATAAGGTTACCCTAGAGGATAAATAAAAAGATACTTTCTAATAGCTCTTACTTATAAAAGCATATAATAATAAGCTATAATATAAATAAGGAGTAAATTAAGATAAGATCTTAATAATTATAAATATATTAATAAATATAAAGGGAATTATTTTATTAGCCTCTTTAAGCCTAATTAATTTAGAGATAAAATATAATATCTTAAGCATATTTAAATTACCCTTTTAATATTTATTAAAGTAATTATAAGGTCTTAATATACTTAAAAATAATAATTAAATTAATAAAAGATAAATATCTTTAATCCCTTAAAGCTATATAGAGACTTATTATTAATTAAATTAAATAACTAGAGAGAGATATAATATTACCCTTTAAAGTTACTATTTAAGAAAATAATATAAAAAGAGGTTAATACCCTTATTAAGAAAGGTATATAAAAAGAAATTAAGTAATTAAATATATACTTAAAGCCCTTATTACTAAGATAAGTATTTAAATATAAGCTTAATTAATAGGGCTTTCTAAAGCGCTATAAGGTATACTTATACGTAAAAGGAGATCTTTAAGAGCTCTTAGCGCTTAAGACTATATATATAGTAATACTAGCTTTATACTCTTTTTATATTATAATAGCTATAATAGCCTAATTTAACCTTAAGATTAAATAATTTAATATTATTAATATTTTTATTAATATATAATAAAGCGAGCATAATTCCCCTATTATTTATTATATACCTAATAGTTTTAAGCATATAAGAAGGGTTATTAAGCTCTAGCGCGCTCTATATAGCCTTTATAATTTACCTATTTTATAATTTAAGGATTTCTTATTAATACTTAAATCCCTTAGTATAATAGCTAATAAAAAAAAACCTTACCTCTTTTTTATTAAGAAAAAAAATATTTTTATTATATTCTTTATAGATAATATATTAGTTTTTTATTATAAGAATATATCCCTTATTACGTATAAGATTATTATTAAAATAAAAAAAACCTATAAATTATAAGATTAAGGTAATATAACTTAGTTCCTAGGTATTAAGATTATTAGAGATAGAAAGGAGCATATAATATACCTCTCATATAAGTTATATATTAAGAAAATAGCTATATAGTTTAGTATTAATAAGCTAAATACCTAACCCGTGATTTCTATACCTATAGGGGAATTTATATATAAGCTAAATATTACTATTATATAAGAAATTAAGATATATTAAGAGAAAATAGGCTTATTACTCTATACTATAGTAATAATATAAGTAAATATTATATTCTTAGCTTTATTACTCTCTTAATTTCTTATTAACCTAAGTTAAGAGTATTAATAAGCCGCGGACTAAGCTATTTACTATTTATTTATATACCTTAGATTCACTATATATTATAGAGAGAGCATAATAACTTAGCTATTAATAATTATAAGTAATACCTTATTTACTAATAATACTCTTATAAGGAAGTTATTATAGGGATACCTTATTTTTCTTTTTAGAGGACTAATATAATAAAAAGTAATAAAATAAGATATAATTATAATATTTATAATAAAAGCTAAATTACTCTCTTTAGAGTAAATAATAAAAGAGATAATAAGTCTTAAGTACTTATTTTTAGAAATACGCTTTAAACCTAAATTAATATATAATATTAATTATAATAACCTCTAAATAATATACCTTATAATTAATAAGAGTATAAAAATAATTATATATTTATACTACGTAGATATATAAGGTATATAATTAAAATAGGAATTTAAGAAAAGTATATTTAAAGTCTTATACCTTTTAATAATATAAATACTAGCTAATAGACTTATAAAAGTATTACTATAATAATAATTTAAGTATTTTAGAGCTTTACTTAATATAATTATAATTATAAAAAAGGGTAATAAAGGCATAATATAATATCTCTTATTATTTACCTAGGCGAATTAGCTATATATAATAATATAAAAATAAAATATATAATTACTTTTAGAAAATACTTACAAGTATATAAATAGCCTTCTTAATAGTATTATTATTTTCTTTTTTATCTTCTTTATTATTATTATTATTATTAGACTTATTAAGGCTATTAAGACCTAGTATATATAAAACCTTATCCTTCTCGCTAAAGAGCTTAGGGTTAATCCTTAGTAGCTATATCTATAGCTTAATAATAATATAATAATAAATAAAAAACTACTAAAATTAAGATTAATAAGGTAAAAGCATAGTAATAAAATATAGAGAATACTTATAGGTTTATTATTATTATTAATAGCCTTCTAAAGGGCCTAGACTATAAGCTAAATAATAATAGGGCTAAAATAGCGCTTTATTAATATTAATTTAATACTTAAGATTAAAAAGAAAAGCTTATATAAGCTTATAGCCCTAATTACTTAAGGAATAGCTTATATAGCACTTAGTATAGGTAAAAATAAAAAAATACTATAAAAAATTATTAATTTTCTTAGATATAATAGCATAGATATAAATTAAATAAAGAGGCATAAAAGGTAAAGGCTAATAGTTTAGTATAATAAAAGAGATACTTATATCCTTAGAAGATATAAAAAAAGAGTAAAATAAAAAAAAAAAGCTATTAATAGATATAAGAGTAACTATAAAGAAAAAAATAAAAGCGCGAAAACGCTAAGTAAAAGAATTTAAAAGCTTACTTAAAGGCAAATTAATATTATATAGCTAAATCACGAAGTTAATATAAATAAAGTATATAAGGTAGCTAATTTATATAATTAAAGCGCTAAGGTATAATAATAAATAACTTCTAAATATAAAAAGGCTATTAAAGGGTTAATATAATACTTAAAAAGGCTTTTATAAAAAATAAAAATATTATCTTAAAGTAATAATATTAAAAAAAAAAAAAAAAAAAAAAAAAGGCTATATTTATAAAGGGCTTTTTATCTTTAAATTCTCTAATTTATAGCGCCTAATAAGGTAATTTTATATATATAAAAAATAAGCCTAAAGAGGTAAATTCCTTTATATATATTTAAAAAGTATATTTAATATATACTTTATTTTATTTATTAATTATTTATTTTAAGTTATTTCCTTTATTAAAGCTATTTATAAGAGTATTTAAATACTATTAATAATATATACTTAAATAGGAGGTATATTATATTAAAGTGCGCTTTAATTAGCTAGACTAGGCCCGCTAAAGGGGCTATACATTGCTATATAACCATATTAGGCGATGCCTTTATTTTTAGAAAAATAAGGCTCTTTTAACTACCGTTTTTATGCTTTAAGGTAACCATAGGCGCTCTGTATGACATTTCTTTAATAGAACGGAGAAAGTGCACACGCTCCTTTTGAAGCTGAATCTTGGCCAAGTTATAATCTTCTGGAGTTGAGGAGAAAAGAGACGTATGAGTCGCAAGCATGAGCTGCAGGCAGCAAACGCTCATTGACACATCATGAAGGAAATTACTGCCTATCTTGGTATTTGTGCAGCCGGCTGCCTAGAAAATGAGCCAACGATGCTGCTGTCAAGATGACTCACACCACAACCATCCTGGTAAAACTCAAGTCCCCAACACAATGGCATCTGCTTGACCGCTGTACCACACGGAGAAATGCCGATTCAAATATTTTGGAGGCGGAGGAGTGGAACTGATGGTTGAAAAGCGGTGATGAAATGCTTGGCTCGGGAACTCGGTTGTGGAGGCGCTGAAAACGAAACTATTGATTGTGGCGCGCCACTAACGGTTGTGGAAATTACAATTTCTCGTACGTTTTTGCGGTCCCTAACTTGTCGCAGGGTATTAATCTGGGCGGAAGTAATCATTTGCAAAGGTAGAGCGGCGGAAAAAGCGAGAGAAAGGGGAGAGTTGACTGGAAGTTGATAGTAGCAGATATGGTCCAACCCGTGGAGTGTATATCAAGATAATGGAGTACAAATAAGGTATGAATTAGCTCGAAATAGGCTCTCACGCCACGCCGTGCTGTCATGCAGCCCGTTTTCTGGAATTTCTCCTAGTTCCATCTTGACATCAAAAGCGTGAAGTTTTGTAACACTCTATGGAAAGTCCGTTGAGAAGGCTTACCGCCGGTGCTAGTCGTCATGTCGACCCATCCACAGCCCAAGTCTCTAGCGCTTGCATGCCCTAGACACGCTCGTTGGTTCAGCTCCGTACCCCCTGCTAGTTCACGAAGCTAACACCTGCAGACGATAAGGAGAACACACAAGGAGAACTGAAAAAGAGAACTCAGCCGCTTCTCAGATCTTGTTCGACTTCTCTTTGTTCTACTCAATCTATCGCTGCCACATCCATCACCGTTACAATGGTTTCCTCCAAGCTCCTCACAAGTGCTTTGACCTTCCTAGCCATCGGTATCGCCCACGCGACGAATTGTCGTCCATCCGACTCGAGTTCTTCAGCCACGATCACAGAATCCACTACCGCGCTACCTGCATCCGATACCTCGACTTTTATCACCATCACGACTACTTCTTCGGCAAGCAGCGAGGCATCTACGACATCTGTTGCTTCCACCACGACCTCGATCGTACCCCTAAATCCTAACTCATGCTCCACCAATGCCGAGTGTCAGAATAAACCCAGCTGTATCAGTGGCGCTTTCTGTTCATGCATAGGTGGCTTTTGTGCTGTCTACGTGTAGACCAGTCTTGTCTAAACAGCTTGTTGAAGAGACTTGACTTTTGCAGTTGGGCAGATTCAGAATTAGGTTCGGGGATGAGATTTCAGCACGCGAGGCGTTGGGTCATCATTTGGATCTTCGGTGCGGTTTGCTTGAACTATTGGGAGACTTCTCCCCACCCCCAACGTCTCATTCTATACATATTCGGGATTCAATCAAGGTAGAAGGAGTCAGGAAAATGCTTAGCAGTGGCGGTGACTACTAAGTTCGGCTTGTTGAGTGAGGATCGAGCATCCGGGCCACACAATAAGTATCAGCGCTGCCTTCTGCCGGCATCAATAGCATTGACCACCCAGTCGAAGGTCTATTCGAGCCATCCAGTTAGAGTTACTGCATCCTCGAATATGCGAGACCTGGAAATTGATCTTAAACCCCATCGTTCAATGTTCCCATCTCGTCAGATAACTCACTTGGAATAACCCGACTCCCAAGCGAGCTACTCTTATCCGGCATCCCGATTCTATGATGGACTGAGAGAGCCACTCGGCTGTGTGACAAAGAAAATAGCAGTAGCAAGATGGATGTCTGCCGTGACACTCTATGGTCCGAGACACCAGCGAGACGTCATATATCTTCGTTGCCGCGTCATGTTCCGACAATGCCGATCATTGCTTGTCTGTGCCGGGTTCATCACTTCGATCCCACTCTTGAGTCTCGCAGCTAATTAGGGCGCTCAGCGTTGATGAGCGGGACAAGCGACACAGATATTCTCACTCCACTACCTCTGTTATCACAGACATATGTTCACCAATGAAATATGATATTGAAATGGCTTTGAGAATTATCTTTCTTGCTACTGTGAGAAGGAAAGGGTTTGAGTTGATCACAGCGTCAGCGGAAACCAAGTCAGCGGATGGAAATCACACAGCTTTAACCTCCACGACTGTGGAGGGGAGTAATCATCAAAGAAGGCGTAAAATCACGAAAGTGTTTGGCTCGGGAAATCGAGTTGTGGGTTCCCTAATATCGAATATTTGAGACATCTGCCTTGAATATTGAAAGGTGGCGTGCGGCAAACATTTGTGGTTGCCGTTGTTTCTTTTTCTGACGCTTTCAGGCTCTCCCAAGAGATTAGTCCGGCCTGCCATTTACTATCGAGTGTGTTATCTGAAAAGAAGGAATGGTAACGGTCTCGAGAGAAGTAGATGGAGTGGCAGGCCCCTGTCAATATAGTAACCAACTCAATCGATAAATATGGTGGGGGAAGAAACGAGGTCATGTTGGCCTCTTGGTCGCGCCAAGCCATCTCCCGCTTGTACCATGCAGGTCCTCGGCTTGTTTCCCGTCCCGCAGCATGAAGATCACGGAACATTGAGAGACTTGCAGCGGCCCGGTGATATTAACAAGACACATGTGTCTGTGATCGATCAACCGTGTCACCCCCGGGTCGCGGGTATCTCGCAGCAAAGGCGGCATCTTCACACAGCCCATGCACCTCGGCCGAGTCCGATCGTAGGGAGATTATCTTATGCAGCTGGGCCCGAGAAGCGCGCCACCAACGATCGGAAGGCAGATTATATTGGACGAGTATTTAAGAGTGAGCCCAGCCGCATCTTTGCAGACGAATTCACCCTGCATCCTCCACCTCAATCTCCCACTTGTCTATCTGTCCACCGCTGTAATGGTTTCATTCAAGCTTCTCATAAGCACCCTGACCTTGTTGGTTGCTGGTCTTGCTCATGCCTCAGTGTTATCCCTATCCCGTTTCATCTGTGGGGACCAAGAGCTCGGTCTCGCTGCCTACTTCTGATACCTCGACTCTCTTGACCATCGCCACTACCTCAGAGACCACAAAGGCGCCAACCTCGTCTTCAGATGTATCCACGTCATCTGTCTCGTCTTCCACCACTTCGGTTGCTCCTCCTGAGCCCCAGTGCACAGATCATCCCGACTGTCTGGTGAACGGCGACGAAGTGTGCCGTATTACCCGTCAATGTGCCTGCATCGATGGTTTCTGTATCTTTCAGATATAGACCTGCATTGTCAATTTGGCCTCTCAAGAAGCCAAGACTTTTGTGGCTGAGAAGATCCAGGTCTGGATCTGCGATGAACAAGGCCCCTGTACCGTTCAACATGGTAGCTGTGGCAGGTACTATAAGATTGTCTTTTATTCTACAGAGTTCTTGAAGCCTCTGGCTTCTTTCCCGGTACATCACACTTCATTGTTTTAGTTGTATTTACTTGTCTTCGCCCTGGAAGATTTGACTTCTCTCCATAAGCTCTACCTTTGCCAGACCTTAATTCACCTCCATCTCCTCTTATATCATCATGACATGTATCGTAAAGAGAATATGACTAAAGTCAAGAATCTTGAGTTTTCGACCTTCCTGCTCCACCAAGGGCAACTTGCGCTCCTGGAGCCTGCAGCCCTACGATTAGTCTGCAATATCGACGCCGAATCACAAGCAAGGTCGCGTGGCCCAATGGCAAGGCGTCTGACTACGAATCAGAAGATTCTGGGTTCGATCCCCAGCGTGATCAAGAGTAATTCTTTTTTGGTGTTTTTGCGTCTTTTTGGGCGGTGTGATGTCTGGGGCGCAATTTGAAGGCTCAGATGCGCGATGAGAGTATTTGAGATGTCGTATTTTTACTCGATTGTGATCCTCGCTACTGAACATTTGGGATATACTTGAGAAACCAGCTGCATCAAGGTGAATTAGCAGACTCCGTCTGGAAATGGGATGGAGTGTAGATAAGATCTTGCTTGTCTGTGTGTTTGTACTTGTTCTGTAGGACATAGGACATCATGAAGCAACGCTTAGCTTCTAGTTAGCAAGGTCAATATGCCTGAGTATTGGTTGTATGACTGACGCTCGAATAATTCCCACCAGCGAGCGCACGTAAATGTTTTAAGTCGAGGCATATGCACAGGCAGCTGCTCAATGGAAAGGCGCTGTTTGGAACAAAGAAAACACGAAGCATACCCTGAAGCTTGTCAGCTCGATGCATCTGGCTGAAGAGCTGTTTCCTCTCCTCTCTCTGCCACATACGACCATACCCACTGGAGAATTCGGGATCCCGTCCGCTCTCCCATAGACAAGCCAGTGAGGGGCGGATTAGTAGTTGGGTCGGTGACGACCAGCGAATCCCCGCTGTTGTATGTTTTTTGCTGTTTTGGCTGATTCTCTCACTGAGAGAGTGTTCCTTTTGGCTGTCATTGTAGTTGATTCTTTTGGGCTCTGTCACTTGCAAGGATCACCAACCCCAACTGAGCGTGAGATAACAAAATCACATAAAGACCGGGGGCCCCGAGAAGGTTAACACAGGCTGGGAACTTATATCAACAATCAAGGGAACCGTCAGATGTCAATGGGTAAAAACTGGGCCACCTTGGCATGTAGTTAAAAGAGTCGGCCTCAAGCCGGTGCTGTATTTTCAAATAGTCTCAAATCATGTACGATTTAATGAAAATGAGGGCAGACTGAAAATCCCACCCCGAATAAAATGCCTGGACGTCTAGAAGCTGCCTCGACGCTGATGCTGGTGAAGGTGATGTCGCACATGACCCTTCTCGAATCCCCTTGCAAACCCATCCCGTCTGTACCCCGAGCCTACAGAGAAGGTCGAGTTGATCTCTCCAATCTTGATGTTGCTGAAAGTCACCTCCGGGTTGGGTTGGATCTTGAGAATATTGGCTGGGCTGCCTTCGGTAGCGTTGCAAGGTCCGGCCTCGCCCTGGTCGAGCCAATTCATGAAGCCACTATCGTCCCACCAGAGACTCATAACGAGAACCATGCCACGGGTCATGGACTCACCCATTCCCTTCATGCCGCCGAGGCGTGTGAATGCGTTGGCGCCGGTAGCCACGCAGTACTCGTCGTTGATGAAGTTGACGTTAGGGATTCCAGGGAGAGTCACAACTGCGCTTTCGATGATCTTGTTATCCTGCACATAGTGTCGGTGCAGCTCTGTGAGGTGACCATTCTTATCGGCAACGAACTGGGTCACCACTGTGAACTTTCGGGTGCTGTCGACTTTGAAAGAGCCGCCACGTCCATAGTAATCAGTGTTGTTGTGGCGGTTAGGGTTCCATCCACAGCCGGGCTTGTCGCAAACACCCTCAGAACCGCACTCATCACCGGTGCATTCATAGACGCCGGTCTGGTTGCATGGGTGAGGCGCAATGTGAGTAGCTCGAGAGTTTGCTTCCCAAATGTCGAGCTCATTGCAGCAAGAACCGTGGCCATCAATGTTACCCTTTTTGCATGTTAGTTATGATTGCACAGTGGAAACACTTCACTTACCACTCCGTTGATGAACGGGGTCACAAAGCACTGGGCATCGCAGTAGCCAGTACCATAGTACGCCCCGGCCTTGTTGTGTGGGCTCAGGCTCTTTCCACCATCCTTGAGCATCTCAGAGAAGTAAAGAGCGCTGTTCATACCACATGGCAGCTTTGACATTTCGACATCAAAGGTCAGTTCAGAGCCGGTGAGATACATGATGTCGTATTCCTGCTTGTTCTCATCCAGAAGGTAGACTCGAGGAGAAACTGTCAGGTTGTTGTGCATCTGCTGGAGACGGAGCTCGGTGCCGGATGTGCTGATTCCCTGAACTTGATAGTCAGGGACTCCCTCGATGATGCAGTTCTTGGCGCAAGATGCAGCATCGGGGCACACCGTGCTGTTGGGCTTCTCTCCCCAGTTACCGCAGCCAAGATTGTTTGTGGCCTGGTGGATCGGGTGCTGGCTTGACTCCATAACGATGTAGTTTGTGTGCTTTTTGCAGCCACCGAGAACAGTGCATCGGAAGGTATCCAGCCTGGGATGCACCTCGGGTGTGTTGCCTGGTGTTTGGCCGGCGACGAGTTGGACGGCCAGGCCAAAGAGGAGAAACGAAAGTGAAGCCATGTTGGGCTATTGGACTTTGAGTCTTGGACTCGACAAAACAATTCAAAGGAATGACTGCACACAAAATGCTTGCAAGATGGCAAAATAGTCGGTAGACGGCGTGAGGTTATGTACTTTATCCAAGGTTACACGGCCGACGCCCAACGAAATAGGGATCGTCCCGTTCGGCAACAGGCTAAAAACTCAAGGAAATTAACCCCAGCCAAACAAAGCAATCAAGGTCGTTTCAAAACCCTGTCAGTCCACCAAAACGGCAAGCTTTCAGGAGTTGACAGGCCGGTAAAAAAGTTAAAATGGCTCTGCATCCCCCGTTAGGCTACGGAACCCGCGGAGAAGACTTCTAGGCGCTCCGGGGTAGGCAAGTGGGAACCGGCAGTTGCATTTACACGCGGCCCGATGGTCCGATTGCATATTGCTTTCTCTAATATAGGTGAAGAGAGTTTCCTAGAAAGTTTCGGAGTGGCACGCTCCGCTGTTTCACGGTCCTTGTTGAATCGTCATGTTTCCACCAACCAGCATTTTGTTCAACCACATGAAACCACGACTTAATTAACATAGCATCTCGGCATGCAGGTGCTGTGTACTTACAACTTCAACATATCATCTTGAGGTCGGGAAAGACACGCGTCGCATTATCACGGATGTTTCGGAGCATCTGCTCAATCGCTTCTGCTTTCGAGAGCTTATTGCTTGATGTTACGCTCGTCATCATTGAAAGAAACGTGATCACAAAAAAACTCGATTACTAGGAACCTAAACTTGTAGTCTATGTCCTGCTCGAGTTGGGAAAGTGCACATAGCCCTTTCCAGCAACATATGTGGCAAACCATGGGATATCCTGCTTCTTCTCTGCGAGGTCCCAGTAAAATTCACCAGCGAATTCACCCGAAAGCTTGTCCAATGGCACGCCTGCTCCTTCAGAGTCGCGTTCATCAGCGTAGTAAAACCTGCAGAAATTAGCTTCCCAAATGAGCATAGGATGTAGGCCAAACTCACTTGTAACCCTTCTCCTTGTAAAATCCAGAGGCCGAGCCAATCCAGTAGCTCGCTGCACTCTTGCCCGTTCCTAGATCGACGAGCAGAGGAATAGGGGCCGTAGCACCAGCGAGGCCGTTGCCGGTGTAGAGGAAAGCCCTAGGGATGTCTGCTGAGATTGCTTCGAAACCGGAAACAGTTTCTCTGGCGGCGACATAGGCGCTGGTGTTAAGAACGTTGAGATCCTTCTCAAAACTCTCGAGCGGGACCGTAAAGGGATTCTGAAGGTCTGTTGGCGGAGTGAGAGAAGCTGCGTTATAAACCACGACGCTTGGAGGTCCACCAAGCAGCTCTTTGACTGCTCCAAAGATGGCTGGAACTGAAGAGGGCTTGCTAAGGTCACCCTTGAGAGTCAAATCACCATCTGTGTTTGTCTTTCGGTCCTCTGCGCTTCGAGATACAAGGGCGACTCGATAGCCAGCAGATCTGAACTTGTTGGCAACGCCATGGCCGATGTTTTTGCCGGCGCCGAGAATGAGTAGAATTTTGGCTGAAGAAGACATGATGCTGATGGAGTTGTTCGATGTAGTGTTGGATGGAGTACTGGCAATGCATGCCCCAGCTATCTATATAGACTCTGATAGCACGCAATCATGATGGTGTGCGCCGTGCAAGACCTTGCGAATATCACGTAGGTACTGACAAATAGACTATGCGAGATGACAAATCAGTACAATGACTTTCACCATAGTAACTGCATATTCTTTTCAGCCGCTTAATAACTTGACCGGCGTTTTAAGTGGGATATGCAGGAAGTGAGTCACGTTGTCATGTTTATTGAAGAGGTAGGATGCTTATGGTTGGTAAATGGCACCACATGAGTCATCTTCTAACGCCAAAGCCATAATATCAGTTGTCCATATTGGGATTGCTGCTTATACAATACTCGGAGGTTCGGAAAACAGGAAAAGCCCGATAGGTCAGCAGACCGCTCGTTTAAGTTCCTAGTCAACACTGTTCCCACTCAAAAAAGAAGCGATGCATTACAACATTTTCTCATTGAAATGCAACATCTGGATGCGGCGTTGTGAGAGGCCTCGGATTGACCACAAGATGCAACACAACAAAGATTCGTGCATGAGTCAGAGGGAGTTTCGTTCATCTAGCTGTCCAACTTTTGGGAAAGAGGAGCAATGCATCAATGTTACAGAGCACCTCTATTGCGAACGGAGAAATCACTGCCTGTCTTTTGACATTGTTGGCTTGTGTTTTGCGGTTACTCTCTATGCTCACAACAGGGTTGCGTCTGGCACATTACTTAAGGCATGGTTGAGTGACGTTAGGCTAATTCATCTTTCCCAAGTCTCTTGCCAACTTAGGTAACATTAGTGGTGATGACGGAAGCGAATTAAAGCACAAAAGAAAAGGTGTAGGTGAGATTAGATGGGTCGGATAGATACCAAACTCCGTTGATTTTGGGAACCAAGCAATGTTACGCAGGGTAGCAGGAAGGATAATGAGATTTAGCACGGGGCGCAAACACGACAACAGGCCAGGCTAAACTACCAACCTCGTGTTTAGATGCATTGGGACCGATCATTTGTCTGAGTATTAGCACCTGTTGGGTAGGCGGCTGCTATCTCTTGATATTGTAGTGACAGATCTTTGTCTATCCTGGGTGCATAGAGGCTCTCTCGTCTTCTACTCATGGATCTTGCCCATTAATTGGCTGGCATCCCACTATCCGAATGATTATTAAAAGATCGGATTCGTTTTGCGTTTCGTGAGTCCCTCCAAAGCGTGTAAGCATCACGGATCTTTCATCACACAAGAGGTAGTTTCAACGAGTTACGCCGATGAAAATGGAACAGATATTTCCCATACTAGCCCGCTTCAACACCATACTCTGAAGTCTCTCCTTAGAAAGTCAAGAGCCTTAAATGAGACTTTTAATACCAAGACTGAATTAAATCGCATGGAACCAGACGTTGGTCCAGAGTTGAGGTGTAGCTAAGCCGTGAAAGGTGGCTGAAACGCCAAATTGGACATTAGACATCGGCCCTGACAAAGAGACCTCACCGCACAAACTTATTTGCTGATGAAAGAAATCTAATGATCTTCTTCCATTTGATGAAGCTTTGCAAAACAATGAATGGCCTTCATCGTACACTTGTCATCAAGGCAATCTTATTTTCCACCAGCTATCTGTCTATGCTTTTCTTGATGAACAAATCTCGGCCAGACAGAACCTCCAACTCATACTTGGGTAATCTGATTCTAGGAAACCTGATGCTCCTAATATTCTGACAGAATCTTTTCTCTTTGCTCATCAAAACTGTCGCTTGCCTTCAGTCGGTTGTGATGCCGCACGGCTCGACATGGGCTCAGTATGCAGCCGTCTCTCTCACTTTTCAGCTCGCTGTTGCCCTTTACTCATGGGTAAATGAATCAAAAGAACGTAAACAAAAGAATCAAAAGCAATGCTGCCGTAAACAAAAGATGTTGCTGCTCATAGGTATTGGCCATCAGCAGGACAACAATGACTGGGGCTGTGACGCTCGTGGCAGGAAAACATTCTTGTTTGTCAAAGTTACCTCACTTGAGATGTCACTTCGGCCAAATATTGAAAGTAGATTCGGCTCGACTTATATAGCTTCTCTTTCCGTTGCATTGGAATGCTGAGGCTGCCGCTTCTTCTCGCTTGAACGCGGCTTCTAGAAGACATCCAGGAGCATTGACCAAGACACCCTGCGACAAGCTTTTCCTAGACAAGCAGCTGCGTACGGAGAGTTTGTAGCTGAAATGGATCCTACGAGAATAATACCGATTTTATCAATCCCATCAGACGCTAAGCAGCGACTCATTACGTCCTTGGGGCTGCGCTAGATCCATCGGGTGTTCCGCCAGCCCCTTCGTGCCGGGTGCGCTAGCGATCATGGCGGCGCACCACCAGTCTCGAAGGAGAAGTCAAATGGCTAGCGGCCGTGGATTGTCCGTTTGAGGAGGCAAGACTCGATTCATGGTGACTAAAAGATGCTTTTGCTTTGCGGTATTCTGGACCGAGGAGAGGCTCGAGCGTGAAATCCACTCGGTAGGGCGAAAGGAGACATTGATCATGATTGACAGCTAGGGGGATTGGATTCATGGGTGGAGAGACTAGGGGGCGGATATGACTAGGGGGGATGTTGACGCGGTTTTTGATGTTTCTGGGACCGAGTGGATACAGGGATGAACCGAGCGATCCGGGGACCGAGGGCGAGACTCGGGATTTCATGTGGAATAAGAAATACGAGTATCAAGAGATACGTGTACCAAGGAATGGAGGACACCAGAAGAAGAAAGGAAACGGAAACTGACGAGAGGCCAAGTGTTGAACCTGCGGCACAGCACATTTAACAAGGACCGATATTCCGCTCAAGAGAGAGGGTGAGTCGACAAAAAGCAACGATGCAACGGTCATACATATGTGGCTTGCTTGAAGGTTTCATGGTCTTGCGATGGCGAAGGCAAACTCGAGTGACATGCAAAAAGATGGATGGAAGCTGACAGGAACCAAGCAACCACAGCTGGCAAACCAACAGACATGAATCCACTTTGATCTCCCAGCGGAATGGCACCGCTGGGGATGATCCCCCTTCGTACCTTGCGCCAATCGCCAGGGTTACCATGACACTAGACAGGTTCAAGTGGGTAAACACGTCAAGGCGCTCATCACTGTCTGGCATGCAGCGGTTGGGTTCTTTTGTTTGTGGGAACAGGTCCTTCAAAGAAGAAATAATGTCGAGCATGAAACGTGCTCTTGATGTAACCCATGCGGCCATGACCTGATAATCAGCTTGGCAAGCTTTGCCTCCCCATCCCTGAGAACTATTGCCATTCTAGGCCTCGCACAGCCCAGCAGCGGGATGTTAGAGTTTGCGCCGTTTTTAATTTCCGACCGTCTTGCGCATCCGGGAGAGCGGCCAGACAGGTTCTCCCTCCACTTGCCGTGTGCCGTGACTGTCACTGGATGAAGAGCAAGACATTTTTCTTTCCGCTAATACTGGTTAGGAAGAAAAAAAGAAGGACAGGCGAGGTGTGTGTGGTCCCCCTCCCCTGGTCTTGAACTGATTCGGTACGGTGCGGGATGCCGCCCATCGAGGACGGCTTCTAGAGTCTGGTGTGTGTGGGCTCTTGTACCGATAGCCAGAAAAGAAAAAACTGGACAGGTCAAGCTTGCATTGATAGTGTGCAGCTTGGGTACATTCTGGGTAGTGGTATTGTGAGGTGGTCTTGGTATAAGGGTTTGGCGGTCCTGTGTCTCACCTCCTGGGCATTTGTCTCTTTCCCTGATGGAGACTTTTCTTGGAGTTGGTTGACTCTGAACAAATATAACAACCATACGCTCGTTTTTCTTCCCATCATGTCTGACGTGGCTAGGGCCATTGCCGACGGGCGGGTTCCCAAGGGTATTACGGCTGATTATCTCAACGAGACCAAGGATGCTCCGGCCATTGCGGGAATTGTCTTTGTCACGGTGTTGACGAGTCTCGTTGTTCTTGGACGACTTATATCGAGGGCATTTCTCATTCGAAGATTTGGACTCGATGATACATTGACGTTGATATCATGGGTAAGTGTTTCTTTGTTCACCATGTTGCTGTGTTGGCCGACTTCCTCACCCTGGCTTGACCCACGACCGCCGATCTCTCGTGCCAGTCAAACTGACTCGGTCATAGATTTGCTACATCCCCTTCGTGGGCATGTGTATCAAGCTTATCAATCTGGGATCCGGACGACACTTTGAATACATTCAATATGTTCTCGATATTCCGACCATCGAACTGACCGAAGTGCTCGACTTTGCCGCCCACATCATCTACACGACGACACTCCTGTTCTGCCGAATCTCCGGTCTCGCATTCTACTACCGACTGTGCAGCATTCATGACCGACTTCTTTTGGCAATCAAGATTGTCATGGGAATCTTGATCGCAGGATACCTCCCGCAGCTGTTCCTCCTTATCTTCCACTGCATCCCCGTTACTGGATTGTGGCCGTACGACTTTCAGCCAGGATTCGACAAGTACACATGTCTGCAATGGGGACTTGTGTATAGCGTTAACTCGTCAGTTTCGCTGCTCTGCGATTTTCTGTTGTTTGGTATCCCGGTTGTTATGCTTCGGGTTCTCGAGATGCCGCGGAAGCGCAAGATTCAGCTTGCCTGCATTCTCTTGCCGGGTACATCGTAAGTTGCCTTGATTGACACTGTTGGGACTCTGGATGTTTACAATATTACAGGGTCATTGCCATTTCGATCACACGTCTGGTTTTCGTTATCGAAGGCCAATGGAATGCCGACATGTCCTGGGCCTGTAAGTACCACCACCAACACTTTATACACAAAAGCTAACAGTCCAAGATAACCCCATGTTGGCAATCGAAGTCAGCGAGATCGGCGCCACACTTATCGCCCTATCCGTCCCAGGCCTGAAACCTCTAGTCGACAAGTTCATCCTCCGACGAGACGTGACATCCGGAGACAGCAACGGCAACTCTCGATACGGAAAGCCCACGAGCAACAGCCGCAGCCACGCCCTCCGATCGCTCAACTTTCGACCCGAACACGACGTCCTGACGAGTAGAGATACTTCAGCCGAGGGGATCAATACGTTTAGGACAAAGAACCAGAGGGATAATCAGAGCGAGAATAGTGCGGATGGGATCTTGGTTAGTGTGGATTTCCGCATAAAGGAGGATAGTCAGCGGGGACAGCAGAGTGATGGGGAGTCGATGTGGAAAAGCCAGTGATATTTGAATAGAGAGCGATGTTTGTATGATTCATGAGCGTGGATTTGGGAAAAGGGATGATCTATTTGTTTGATTGACACTCGATATCAACATGTTTACGAGCGCATCTTGACGCTGTACACCCTCTGTTTGTGGACATTGGACGCTGATTGCGCTGAACCAAAATTAACAGGCAGAATAATTTGGCATAATGCAAGATCAATCCGTACCTTGCAGAAAACATGGCCATTTATCCGGCATGGACAAATCCCAAGACATGCCGCGTCTTCCATCTCCATCACTGTTCGTCAGCTTTGATCCCTGCAATCGCCAATCCTTGTCTCTTCAGGCTGAGGAAAAAGCTAAAAATCCCCACTATCAAGAGACGTAATGGCCTCATTCCCGATGAACTCTTCCCGCTAGAGGGACCCTCATCGGCAAGCTCATCCGCTGCGGAAGGGCGTCCGTCAGCTGGCACTAGCTACGGTAGGCGGCCTGTCTACCTCGAGTTCCCCGACGGCAAGGCAAGGGAATCTCTCATCGAAGCCCCCCTGTCCCTGGAATGGAACCCCCCGGACGGCGAACCCTTGGCGTTGGGTGGGCATGGGTAGGGAAATCACTCGCTGGAGTGGGTGCTACAAAATCTCTCTGGAACCCGCCGCCACCCGCGCCGAGTGAACCTTGTTGTGTTCCTTTGCCAGGGAAGATCTTTAACATCCAACCTCCTTCTCTCTCTTTTGCATCTTTTGTCGCATCGCATCGTACTTCATCATGCTTCCCAAGTTGCAATTGGTCGCTGGCCTTCTTGCAGCGCAGGCTCTCGCAGCCAAGCCTGCCACGGAGCCTCTCTTCTCGTACGCACCTAATTTGCTGCCTCTGCAGAAGAATGCTGGCTCTGCGGACCTGTTCCCCATGGGGAAGTGCAATGGCTTCAAGCTGGAGGAGGCTACCATTGATGATATGCAAAAGGCGATGCGATCGGGGAAGCTCACTTCTGTTCAGCTGGTGACTTGCTATCTCACCCGGACTTACCAGACACAGGAGTACATCAAGTAAGTTTGAGGTTTGCGATGATTGCCAATGACGTCGCATCTTTTACGTCGCGCAATTGGTCTCTTTATGTGAAACACAGCTAATGCCGCCTCAGCTCCGTGATGCAAGTCAACCCCGACGTCTTCGCCATCGCCGCCGAGCGCGATGCCGAGCGTTCCCGAGGCAAGGTCCGCGGTCCTCTCCACGGCATTCCATTTACCGTCAAGGACAACATCGGTACCAAGGACAGCATGGAGACTACCGCTGGTAGCTGGGCTCTTCTGGGTAGCGTTGTGCCCCGCGATGCGCACGTTGTCAAGAAGCTGCGCGAGGCTGGCGCTGTGCTTTTCGGCAAGGCTGCTCTGAGTGAGTGGGCTGATATGCGCAGCAATGACTACTCTGAGGGATACTCTGCTCGTGGTGGTCAGGTTCGCAGCGCGTACAACTTTACTGTGAACCCTGGTGGTAGCTCTTCTGGTAGCGGTGCTGGTGTTGCTGCCAACGCCATCGCCTTTTCTCTGGGCACTGAGACTGATGGCAGTGGTAAGTACAAGTGAACAGATACCTGTGCAAGGCTAACACTTCTCAAGTCATCAACCCCGCCAACCGCAATGCCCTCGTCGGCTTCAAGCCTACTGTCGGTCTGACTTCCCGCGCTGGCGTCATCCCCGAGAGTGAGCACCAGGACTCTGTCGGCGCCTTTGCTCGCACCGTCAAGGACGCCACCCTCGTTCTCGACGGCATCTACGGAGTCGACAAGCGCGACAACTACACTCTTGCTCAGAAGGGCAAGACTCCCCGTGGTGGATATGCGCAGTACCTTACTAACAAAAAGGCTCTCAAGGGTGCCGTCTTCGGTCTTCCTTGGGAGAGCTTCTGGGTTTACGCCGATGAGGATATGCAGAAGCAGCTTCTGGAGGTTGTCGATCTTATCAAGTCTGCCGGCGCTACCGTCATCAACGGTACCGAGATTACCAACTACGAGACTCTCGTCAGCCCAGACGGCTGGAACTGGGACTACGGTACTGTCCGAGGTTTCCCCAACGAGTCTGAGTACACCTACATCAAGGTTGACTTTTACAACAACATCAAGACGTATCTGTCTGAGGTCAGCAACACCAACGTCAAGAACCTGGAGGATATCGTCAAGTTCAACAAGGAGTTTGACGGCACTGAGGGTGGATATCCTTACAAGGATGGCAAGGGTCATCCCGCTTTTGCTTCTGGACAGGACGGATTCTTGGCTTCTCTCGAGACCAAGGGAAAGCAGGACGAGACTTATTTCCAGGCTCTCGACTTCTGCGTATCTTCCTGCCGCAAGGGCATCGACGACGCTCTGAACTACAAGGGAAAGAAGCTCGCCGGTCTTCTAGTCCCCCCTCAGGTTGCCCAGGCTCCTCAGATCGCTGCTCAAGCTGGATACCCCGTCATCACTATTCCCGGTGGTTACTCTTCCGAGTCTGGCATGCCTTTTGGTCTGGCTATTATGCAGACTGCCTTTGCTGAGGCTGAGCTTGTCAAGTGGGCTAGTGCTATTGAGGATCTTCAGAAGAGTGCTGATGCTCCTTCTAAGAGGCAGAGGCCCACGTGGAGGGGATATCTTGAGCGTAATGTCCCTGTTCCTTTCTAAACGGTCTGAGGCTCCTCGGGATCGGAAAAGATATACATAATCCAGGCATGATTTCTGCCAAATTGTAATATATATAGAATTGCATGTTTAATATCAACATCCAACGAACAAGTTAGGTCAGATCTTGCTTGGCTCGCAACACTTATCTTCTGATATCGATCGTGCGTTTGCCTCTCTAAGGAACACGAACTGGCTAGGCTGCCTTGAAGCCATATTGAGCATTTCCTTGCAGCCTACTTCGACAGTACAATCAACCCTCCAAAACCATGCTGCCCATCAACAATGTTTCCCCTTAAGCCGTCTTTCCCTTGCGCCCAGCTCCAACTCCAGCCAAGAACAGGCCTCTAATGACAGCCACTCCGCCCGTCCACAGAACATTCCCCCAATCCTGCCAACGCCACTTTTCCATCTCGAGTCTATCCTGACGTTCAAGACTGACATACACACTGGCCAGGATCGAGACATCGATGAACAAAACTCCTGCAGCAATGATCCTCCACACCTTGATATCAGAGGTGACGCGTAGGACACCACCGAGCATGATTCCCACGAACGCGTAGAGGGCTGAAAGCTGATGGTAGAAGAAGCCCTCGATTGGGTTGTAGATTGCCATGCTGGGCGGAATGAGACCTTCAAGCATGAATTCGGGTGTGTAGATGAGCGCGTAGACGGTTGGGATCAAGGTCAGGGGGTCCACGCAGGTGAACCAGACGCGGTAGAAGCTGTGGATGCTTTGCTGAGCCATTGTGATTGATTTGAGGTGGTATATTGTTGTACAGAAGATGGGTATGGGTTGATAGAGACAAGTTGAGTCTTTATCAAGCTTCTAAATTAGAAAGACTTTCAGAAGCGGGGCCAGAGTTAGCACGGCCTCATATCTTAGGTAATCTTGTAAGCTGACGTGAAGCGGCAACAGACTTTAATTCGTCTCATCGGAATAGTTACTAGAAGAAGTCTAGTTGGTTCTTACACCTGAATAACAGCCTCAATAGGTCTCGAGATTAGAAGCTAAGGATCGACATAACAAAGGTTGAAAGGGGCTTTACATTTTCTCCTGCGTCATCAACCTGTTGTAAGAAGAAACTCGTCCAAATGTCTTGGGAATCTGCCAGACTGAGATAACTTGTTTCTACTGATTTCATGCTAGGGACAGGTTTGTGTATAGTTCAGATCCATGTGATAGATAGCATCGACTTGCAATGACACCGAATTATTATGCATCAGTCCAAGACCTATTCCACTATTCGCCAACAGCACTTAGCCTGGCATTAGCCAATCTCGAGCTGCTCCTCTTCTTAAGCCTTGCTCTCTCAGGTGGAGGTGACTTTGAGGGATTGTTCATATCAGTTTGACCTGAGGAATGGCTTGACCCTTTGAAGAAACTGGCCAACTTGCTGCGGTGTGACGATTCCCCCGTGTCCACTGTACTTGTACTCGCGACCACAGGTGGTTCGTTGTGAGGACTCTGTACGTATGGTGCTTCATTCGTGTATGGTCGGTTCTCATGGTCCTGCTGCCAGTATTCGTTCGGACGAAAGAATCGCATGTTCTCAACTTCGTAACGTCCTTTATCGATAGCGGCCTGGTTCTTCTCCATAGCTTGTGGGTTTGAGCCAAAATGTTTGTCAACAGTCGAGTTTAGTGTTCCACGAAGGGTTTCGCCGGCGCCCTGGGTGATCAAAGGATTAGCATGTTGCCCTTATCTTCTCTTTGAAAACTTACGTGGATACCGGCAGCTGCACATTTGAGATTCTGTATCGTCGACTTTGGTGACGGGTGGGAAAAGTTGACGGAGGATCTAGGACTGCTGAGGGGAGCTGGATACAGCCCTTCAGTGTTTGGTTGGACCTCGGTGGACTTTCTTCTCGCATCGCGTTCTGGTATGACTGGTGCGTTCTCGATCGGGCTCGGCACGGGAATTGGCTCGCGAGGCGGAATAACTCGACGTCCTGGTGTCTCGACACTTGGTCGTCGGCTTGTTGGCGTCAACATTGTTTGGTCTTGGGGCGTTGGCTCTCGGTCTGGCTGTTGCTCTGGCTGCTTGGGGGTGGCTGTGCGTGGCAAATCTTGGTTGCTTACGGTCGGCAGCTCAGAGGGCGGACGAGGCTCTTCAATCGTAGACACAGTCCCGTTGGCATTGGTAACCGTCGTGGTGGTTGTCGTGGTGGTTGTAGTCGTGGTTATCGTCTGCCCAGTGTTGGGATTTGTGTGTGTCTCTCGCCTGATTGTGGGACTGGTATACGATGAGGGGTTCTGGATCTCTGCATTGGTATTGTTGGCACTCCTTGGAGCACTCGTCTCGGCCTCCGTCGTGAGAGAGTTGTTGGGTTCACTGCTGCCATAGGTAGAATCGCCCGAGTTTGCCTCCACGTCAGGTACCGGAGGCTCCAGGCTGCTGTGCTTTTCTTTGTCCTTGCCCTTGTCTTTATCCTTTGAAGAGGAAAAGATCTTCCACCTGGACTTTTTCTCCTTGTCTTTGTGGTTTGCTGATTCTTCATTAATGGACATGCTGGATTGATGATATCGATTGCGACTTTGGAGGCAATGATTTCGTAGAATGATGAGACGGGCGGTGCAACAAAATGACGTTGTGATAAACAAGTTCTCGATTCTGAAATCAAGGTCGGTTAGGTGTGGTATTTACGTAGGTAGGATGACGATGATGAGATCACCACAATGCAGGACCACCACCAATCAGGTTCGGGGTACGACACTAACGCGCGATGATTGCAACATGACCCAATGTCGAGCAACCAATTGTGTTGTGGAATTCTAGCGGAACGTGGGCTCCTGTTGCTGAGATAAAATGATAACAGATTGCTGTGGCGTTGAGACCATGATCTGATAGAGGTGAAACTACAGCCTCGGACCTCACTGTCCACCCAAGATGGAGGCCTCCGGGAGAAGCAACGGATCCTTGATCAACCGTTCCATGTCCTCCGTTCTGATATGAATAGAGATATCAACACCGTTATCCGTCCAGTAAGCGCCCGGTTTCCCAGGAGCTTCCTTGATGAGAATATTCCCATCCATCTCAGGGACCACGCCCTCAGCGTAGCTGCATTCAGATCCCAGTCCGAAATCAATATCATAAATACCTGCCCGACCCCAGGTCGTCACCAAGATGTGTCGTCTTCCTAGAAAAGCCTGCCATATCCGCTGGGGAGACTTTTCGTATGCAATACTGTAAAGATGGGCGGCCATGTTGTCCTTGTCGGTAATCACTTTCAGCGTTTGGCGCACTTGAGTAGCCACAGCGCTCAAGTTCGACTCATCTGCCACCTTGGAACCTGGTAATTCCACGTTCATCATCATGCAAGGAGATCCTTGGAACTCGCTCCCCAGCTGGAAAGAGGGACGCACACCGTAGACGAGATCGCAGTGTACAGGGCCACTGTCGTCTTTTAAGCCGCGAGCACGTGCAATACAGGACCATATATGTCCCAGAACTGCATCGTGCCGACTAAGCTTTTCCGAGGCATTTTTGCTGACCTTGTTCCAGAGAAAGTCGACTTGTTCCCGGTTTAGATGGACGACGTAATTGGATACTGGAGAGGCAAGATCCCATTCAGCCCAGGGCATCACCTTGCCTGCTGGTGTTTGTTCCTCGGCATCGAACGGAGGTGGGATCTTGAATGGCCATGGGCAAGTCGCTGCCGAAGCCCACCAATCGTATCTATGCATTGGCAGGCTCTTTGACTTTTGGAGAATGTCCTCGTCTGGCTCTTCGGCATTGATGTCACCAGCTGCTTGGTTGTCAAGCAGCGCTGGGTCAAAAAGAGGTGTGAGAGTAGGAAGAGTGCTATTCTCCAGGACTGATCGGCTGACGGCGGCCCAGTCTTTGAGTAGGGAGATGAAGCTTGTCGCATCTGCCAAAGGATGGGTGCCCTTGACAGCTACAACAAAGCCCCCGCAAGCAAGTTCCGTGACCTGAACTGCCATAAGGGGATTAAGCCGCCCAGCCTCATCCGCAATATTAGGCTGGAGAGCATGTGCCAGAGTCGTAGCGGCCAAGAAACTGTGAAAAGTGGCCGTCTCGCACGACCACAAAGGCTGCTTCAAAGGTCGATCCGTAGGATATATAGAGTCAAGAGTGGCGGAGCTTTTCGCATAGACAAATTCTACTCCAGGGTCCGTGTCGGTCCCAAAGTGCGCGTAGATGCGTCCAAATCGTCGCGCATGGGGAGGAAGATGCTGCGCTTCAGGAGGACCAACGCCATCGGTCTTGCTCACCACTTTGAGATGACCCGACCATTGAGGGTAGGCTTGTAAAGTGAGAGCCAGAGATTCGCGGAGATGGTAACCGAGGTTGAACTCGTCGGTTTCAGGTAACTTTGGGGGCTGGTATAGCCAAATGGCGCTGCCATAGGAAAAGTTGGCTGTCGTGCAGTCCAGAAGGGACAGTGCGATGACTTTTTCTTCGCTGGACGAGTTGAGTCTCACCGACTCGATAACCGAGATATCGATGGCCATGATGGAGGTATGAATTCAGGGTGTTGTTGTTAGGAATCTGGTGGCCTGATCACAGTGAATAACCTGCAAGTCTAGATAGATAATAGGCTTCAAAGAAACAAGAAATGATTGAGAGAAACAGATGAGATGAAAGAGGAAGTTAGCGTCGGTTTGTCGACCCATCCGAAAACCCACACACGGTCCAAATAAAGGCGTGATTCACGATGAATCATTTTATCCGGCCCAATTGGGCAACTGGCCCATCGCCTCCACTGAAGCGACAAAATTGCGACTTGAAATGCGAGCAAGAGGGTTTTTACCACTCTTGTTCCTCTTATTCTATTAGATTGAGTGGAGATACTGTTTCTAGACCTCTATGCGTCGTGGACTTGTCTTTGGTTCTTGATCTCTCTGCTACGATTGCTTCAACATGTGTCGTCGTCCAAACTCATCATGCAGCCTCTTCTCATTTGATGGAAACATCATTCGTGAGCCATGCGATCAAGTTTTGAAGAGAATCGACCTTGACAACATCGTTCTCCTTGTAAAGTCTCTCGAGTGTGTGATCTGGGTGGTCCTCCAGTCTGGGAATAGTGGCGGCTTCCTCTTCACCATCGAGCAAGACCGATTTCCAACCTGCATTGGCGGCTCCGATGACGTCTTTGGCATGCTCATCACCAACATGAACCTTTTGCCATGATTGAGTGTCAGCTTCAGCTGGACTCTTGCCATTTCGCATGGCGATGATCTCAGCTAGCATAAGCTCAGCGGCATTAAAGATGAACTTGTCTGGCTTTTCAACACCAACATCATATGACATGCAGTGGAAGTCAATGTCATATTCTTGTCCTTGGACTTCTTTCGGATCAACCTCTGTACCGTATCGCAGGGGACTGACGTCGAGACCCAGTGATGAGAGAATGCTTGGAATGCGATCGTCAGAGTTTGTAACGACCCCAATTACGACCTTGTCGAAGTGCAATTGAGACTTTTTTCGTCTGAGAGATTTGAGGGCGGACACCAGGTTTGGTTCGGTATCGTAGCCGTCTTTGGTTGCGAATCGATGGAGAAGCGCTGGAGCCAGCTCTTTTGGCAGGGGTTGATTGTTACGAATCAGGGGTGTAAACGTGTTGTGGATGACCTGTTGAAAAGTCAGTTCCTATCACCGACAGAGTTGTGGATGGGAGAATGCGTTCGTACATTGGTCCACCACTTGATCGCACCCAATCCAGTCGCCTTTCCATAGTTGGGATTCCTTGCAGCCTCCTTCTTGATGGCAGCCAACAGCGAAGACTGAAGTTCATGATCATCAAAATCAGTCACGCCACACTGCCTCGCAATCTCTGCGTACTGCTGCACAACAGGGCGAGCAGGTCTGATGAGGGTGCCAAAGGCATCAAAACACAAGAGAAGATTGCGCTTCGACATGTCGTCTCGGTTCATCGGGGTTGGATGCACGAGAATTTGGGTTAGTGGGGAAAAAAAAGAACTTTATTCAAACGTTTCTCGCCCCTTGATGCTTGAAATATGGGTTCACAGATCCCCACGTGCCGGGTGCCTATTGGTTCGGTTCGGCGAGGGAGGAGGCTACCGAGGTGACAGCAGATATTGGCCTCGAAGCATTTTCCTTCATCTTTTTATGGCACGAGGTTGGAGGCTTCTCTACCTGTCTATGAGAAGGGCTTACAGAGAAGATATACACTGATATCTGGAGCTGGTGGACATTCCCCCCCTCCCCAATTCTCTGCTTGCGCTGATAGGGTGAGAATGGGATCATCCTGCATGTGTTGGGAGAAGCCCCTGCACAACAACCAACAGTTCCTCCATCAGCCTCGACAATTAATTCATTCTTTGCATGTGACTGAAGAGATTCTTGTTGCCTCGGATAGGCATATGCTACGTCGCCAGCTGCGGTCACTTTTTGCATACCTTTTGAATGGCAAAGAATTCTACCCAGGGCGATCGTACGACCTTGGCACCCCTTCATTCGCCCGGGATTTTAAGATAGGCGCCGCACGACGGGGAGTTTGGGGAAAGACAGCTGATGATTTAATTGTGCTCTGTGAGTGTTCAATCAACTTAGAGTGACGGCCCTGGAAGAAGTGTACCGGTCGAGCTCCACATCAGGATAGCAACCTCCCCTACCTACATATGGCTATCTTTGCATAATTTGATGTTGGAGATTAACAAAGAGCCGCCAAAGGACCGGACGATGATTTCCTGGGACGTTTTTGACAGTATGGTGCTTTGCTGCGTCTTGCTACGAAGGCTCAATTCAGTGAAATTAGTGTTGATGGATGTGTCATATTTGAGTGACGAAATCATGGGAGATGGGTGGCTCATCAGTCCTCTGGTAGAAAAAAGCGCCCATTCACTTGAACTAGGGCTCACCACATGTATAGGTGAGCAATATGAAAAGTTCGCGGTCTTGAGTGCGCAGAGGCATGCCGCGTCCGGAGATACTCTCACGATGTTTGAGCACTATGCATAGATTGACTCGGATTGGAACCTTGAAGACATCAAACGCTCTGACTTCACCCTTTTACGTCTTTCTACGCTTCTCTGGCTCCCAGGTCGCGGAACGTACCCGAATGACTGACTCTCCGCCAAATCCGAGACTGAAGGCACAGGAGGGGGCACTCCCTATTCCTAGAGAAAGGCGGTCTTCAAAATATACATGAAACTCCCGGCCGTGTCTATAAAATCTTGTACGCTTTTGTCGCACGTTCTCAAGCAACAAAAAGCTGATTCCGTCACTATGTCTTTGGAACTATTGACTTAATTGCCATCACCCATATGGCTGAATTGCCAGCAATGTTGAAATCGATGGCTGGGAGTTGAAGGCGCCCAGGAGAGCGATATGAACCTTCGGACTTAGTTGTATGGGTAGCTGATGCTTGATCTGCTTAAGGCAGAGATTGACCAGGTGAATGCCTTTTAGGAGCGGCTCGTCCGTGACTCTAATGAACAGTTCGAAGAGAACCACATTGACCTCGAGGCCAAGAGAAGAAAAAAACAACTTCATGGAGCGACAGAAACCGTTGGAAGAGGCTATGAAGTCGCCAGAAATCAAGCAAGCCTTCTTCCTCGAGAGCGTTGCCATGGTACTACGCGACGATGCCACCCATCCAGCGGGTATCGTCGAAACAATTGGAGGACACGTAGCTCGCGTACGGGTCTCGCGTTTAGCTTCTTTATTCATACCGTATCTGTCCTTCTTACTCTATCGGGAGTCAGTAAAGTTTGTTGTCAGATTTTTCGTGTTCCCTTCGTGGCCACAGGGGCCACGGTGGTGGGAATACACCGAGGAAAAGACAAATCACCTACAAGGTACTACTAGAGACAGAGATCTAGATGAAGGCAAAGCATACGAGATATTACTTTCAGGTGGGATGTCAATAATGAAGTTACGAATGAGGATACAATCAAGTGTTTGCCATAGAGACCAACGCAGTGATGGGAGTAAGAAGGTTGCACACATACTCGCAGCTCCATTCAGGAATAAAACAGCTCAATAAAAAAGTCTATCATGAGGTATCAACTTTGAGTTGACTGGACATTGACAGTCATATCTCAACCCACAAAGCAAAAGAACAGTCTACATATTTCCCTCAGTGAAATACACCTTCAGGCGCGCTCTCCACTGGTGACTAAACTCCCATGCTCTTTCGACAACCTCGTTGGCCTTGGCCTCTAGTGCATTCTTGTCCAGTCTTCCATGCTTCAGAGTCAGCTGATCCTCCTTCAATGCCTCTAATGTGGCCCCCAGCCACCGGATGTCGTACTCCAGCATCTTGCCCCGCCCAACCAAAAGCTGAAAGAGGGCATCACTGCTGATGGACCAGACGGTCTTGCTGGCAAAGAGGTTGTCAGCATCTTCGACAGTAAGCGGCATGACCTGAAGAGAGTTGTCGATCTGGGCCCGAAGGTTGTCAGCATCTTGGCTGAAGAGTGTGCCACAAGCCGCGTTTAGTTCGTGGCGAGGGATCTTTTCCAGAAATTTAAGAGACTGAGTTAGCCCGTTTTCGAGAAGGTTGGTTAGTTGTTTGTTAAGCTCTTGAGCCTCCTTGATGAGCTGATTGTTGACAAAGCCCAGGTGATCCAAGATCCAATGCTGACTAGGTCGGTCAGTGGAAATTCCGCGGATGTAGAGATCCATGTTGGTCCAAAGAGCTCGCTGCTGTTTCGTGAACTCAAACTCCAGCGCCTTGCATAAGGATATCCCATCCCTGTAGTCATTCTTGAAGCGACCAGTGAACAGGTCGTTACGAGATGTACTAGAGTCGACCAGGGCGGTGTCAAGGTCCTCCTCGACGCTGTCAAGAGCCTCTCCGATAAACACATAGAGAGGTGGGACAAGAGGATGCCAGCCTTCGAGTGTGTCCCCAGTCGAGAGGTCGCTACGAAGTGTTCGTTGGGTGCCTGGAGGAGCCGGCATGACACAAATCTCGGTAAATTGTGACGGTACCCAGGTAAACGTGGAGATTGCACTGCAGTATTTGTCGACTGCATACGCGGCAAGGACGGAGATGCATGCTAGGACGATCATAAGAGCGAAGAATGCTACCAAGATGATGTGTATCAAGATCCGAGGGACGAGGGCGTCGAGTACTCGGTGGATCACAGAGCAAGTTTTGACAACGACGGTCAAGGCGTCGAAGAAAGTGACCATGACCAAGTAAAGAACATTCTTGAATGGCTGCGCCATCTGCTCGAACGGCTCGCGCAAGTGCCCAAGCCGTATTTGCAAGATCCGGAGCCAGGATTTCATCTTCGCGAGATAGCCGTCGGCTGGGGGATCTGAAGAGGGGAGATTTGTTTTGTCTTGGGGGATCTCTCTATCGCGGGAGGGCCCATCAGTCGATGGCTGTGATGAGGGCTGCTCGGCTGGTCGAGGGGAGGGCTTTTCATCAGATCGCGCAGAGGACTTCTCGGATCGTCGAGTGCGGGTGTATGAGGGCCGGTGATGGGAGTTTTGCCCGAAGGAAGACGCTCGAGTCCTCTCGTTGTCGGAATCTGAGCCATGGGTGGTTCCGTAGCCACTTGTTTCTCCTTGATCGTCTTGGCGATTCTTTTGCCTCTGGAGGCGGCGGGCTGCTCTTCGAAGGGCTCTGGCGTGGTCGTCGTCGTCTGTGTCACTGAGAATGTGATCAGGCATGGTGAACAGTAAGAGAAGACGTTTCGGATAGGCGTGCAAAGGAAGAATAGAAGATGGATGATTCTTGACGAGAAGATGGCACGTAGTTGGCTAGGGAAGATTGGGGGCCATATAAAAATAAGTTCTTCAAGCGGCGAGAGAGTGATGACAAAATGAGTATGCTTACGATATTAGGAACAAAGGATCAAAGTGCATGCTTTCTCAAGGCAGAGACATGATCACCGACAGAGAGTTGTCAAAGACCAGGCAGATATGCCTTGCAAGTCTTACGTGATGCATTATGAGCTAAATACTACCCTAGAACTAAGCTTCTTTCAACTCTAGGCAGAGCCGGATTGACGAATGGAGTTCATTCATGGTGGTGGATGATTTGTCACTGTCAGGCCCCGATGTGCTTTGTTTTCTGGATATGAGCCTCACACCCGCCTTTATGCAGGTGCTGCATGATTGTCGCAAGAATAAAGGCGTACTACGATGAAGGAAATACATCCATTGAGAGATTCATCATCACAAAGACTAAACTGCGTTAAAGAGAAGGTATTCTGGGCTGAGTGAAGGGAGTCTAGAAGCCGCCCGCAAAGAGCCAAAGAAAGGGGAAAGAACGTAAGAAACTTCACACTTACGTGGGCACTCACGGAGCTTAGTCTTTAAATAAATACTTTTCTCCCTCTTCCCCAAGTTCCTACAGAGCCCTCAGCACTTCCTCCTTCATCTTCCCACTGTTTACCATCACGAAAACATCTCACGAGACACGCAAACGCACCCATCGATACCTGCCCGCTGCACAGCCGCAATCCTCCCTAGAAACCTCCAAAGCAGAGACATACATCATGTATTGGATCCGGATTTTGGTCTCCATCTCTGCGACCGTTGCTGCTCTCGCAGCCAGCTGCCGCTACCTACTCGACATGGGAGGACCACACAGGGTGAAGCTCCCTGAACACCTTGTCAACCATGCTGTCGACGACAAAAACGGTAAGAATACTTATGCACTACTTTGCGATTCTAACTAGGTTCTAGAAATCGAACGCCACATTTGTGTGGCCTACGAAGCGCTTTTCCAGCTCAATCCCAAGTACCATGCCTCACCCCCAAACTTCTACGAGCTCCTTCGTGTACCTCCTCAACCTCCATCCATGGCTAGTGATATCGGCAACGAGAGGGCCAAGAATGCCCGCTTGCGAATGATTATGGCGAAACTCGATGGCAAGATGCGCAAGCTCTTCTCAGAGCGGCGAGCTCTCCCCAAAGGCCCTAGCCGAGAGAAGGTGGTCAAGGCCATCTCGACATGGAATAAGATCGGTTCGGTTTTGTTGCACCCAGTGGCTCGCAAGGTGTATGACCGTGAGTTTGGGAAGAATGACGTCGGTGAGGTTCTGATGAAGATGTGTGGAGACCGGTGGAAGGAGGAGGAGGGAGACAAGAACGTGATGTGAGACGAGTTGGAAAACTGATGGGCATTTCATGTAAGGCTATGTACAGCCTGTAACGTCGTAGTTGTGGATATCACTACTGTATCTATGTGGTGTCCAAGAGCACCCCAAGCATCATCATCCTAGACAACTTTGCCTCCCTTCGCTAGTGATGTATTACGCGCCCATTGCACGATGCTTTGATGCATCAAGATCTTTAATTAAGTTTACTGCTACACCTAGGCAGAAGCATCACCCTTTATGACGCATGCGGCCTTTTGCGGAATTAGAATGAATGCCATCGTATGATGACTATCGCGTTCTTTGTTAACGTACTAGATGCATATTTTCTGTGAAACGAATTTTATAATACTTGAATGCCTGACCATGGAATTGTAGTGAATCTCTAGTGACTGCCTCACATGTGTTCATTTTACGGTGAATATACCTCTTTCTACGCGTCCAGCTACAACTTGACTCCTTTACAGTTTTACCTGTTCATCCTCACACGCACTCAGCCCTTCTTCCTCAACTCGACCCTTAATCTTCCCTCGCATCACCATCTACCAACTTTACAGTCTCATTCCCCTAGCACTGTTCGCTCTTCACCTGTCCATCATTGACCCAACCACCCTCAATATCAAGAACTATGGTCACCCTTACTCCAGAAGAGCGCACTCGGCTCAGAGCACGGCAAATCCAACGCTTCCACGCCGCCCACGTTGAGAAAGGGCCACTGAAGTTTGCCGAGGCCATCACCACAACAGACTTAAACCTCGCCCGCACGCTCCAGTCAGCCTGGAAGCACCTGGGCACGGATGAGAGCGAATATCCTGAGAACTGGGCCTTGAAGAAGGCCTCCCTCGAGACGGCACTGAGATCTTTTCGCAAGAATGCTCAGCTAATGATCGCGGGACATGCTCCAGATGAGGTCGATGTGAAGGCCGACAGCAAGGGCCAAGATCAAGTTGCCAACAAGACAGTGGGTACTGGGGCGACTGGAAATGTACCATTTTCTCTCCACGTCAATCACCAGGAGATCGTGCCTGCTCCGCTGGCCCAGAAGCATACAGATCCAGCCTGCCAAGAGATAGACAAGGGTGCCGAAGATGACATTGGCAACCCGTTCAACGCTCATTTCGATCACGACAACGGCGACGGATCGGTCGAACGCGATCCTCCATACCCAGCCTTTATTTCAGGAGGTCTAGGCTTCATGGCCGGTCATGAAACTACCGGAAAGGCCACAGGGTTCGACTTTCTCATCCGCCCATCTCCGTCTCCTGAGGTCCAGCAGGGCAACACGAACCAACCAAACATGAGCATTGTTGAGCTCCAAGCTCTCGTTGAGGCAAAGGATGAAGAGTTGGACGAGTTGGACAATATTGTGACCAACCTCAACAGGGAATGCGCAACCTTGAAGCGAATTGCAGCAGAGCCAGAGAAGTCTCTGCAGGATACTATCAAGAAGCTGGACGCTACCCAGCAGAAGCTGCGCCAGTCTGAGAAAGACAAGCTGATTTTGATCGACAAGGAACAGGAGCTAGTGGACAAGGTCAAGAGCCTGGAACTGGAGCTGGCCGAGACGAAGTCGACGGCACAGAAAAACAACGTCCCGAAGAAGCAGGAAAACAACAAGAATGACCCCATTCTCACACCCAGGAACCTCGAGCGTCTCCGAGCTCTGATGGCCAAAGCTGGCGTTGAACGCAACTAGACATGGTTGACATTGGGAAAGACCTGATGGGTTCTCATAGCCAGGTATGCTCACATGTTTACCAAGTTGCTTATACCCAAAATCTGAGATACTAGGTAGAGATTTCATCAGAGGATGCTTTTCTCTGATGCCTTGTACCACTAGTTAGTTATGAGACGTTGATAATTAATATGACTGCCGTCCTTGATAGTGATTTTAACATCTTTTTTGTGTTTATAACGAGGTTCATTTCAAGTTCGGGATATCTTCACCAAGTAGCGTAGTGAAAGGCCGCGATAACCATCCTCCTCACTTCATTCACTACAAAGCCATCACCTGTGTGACGATGATGGGTATCCTTATCATTCTCCGCTATAGCGTTTCTCAGAATTAGGCTTGAAGTTCGACCAGTATTGATAGCTGTTTTTATTGTTGTCGTGGCTCAAGGCTTCTACTGGAATCATCACCAGCTCACAATCATTTCTCCGCGTGGTCAATGGATCCAGAGTTCTTAATGCTTGATACTCGTATTTTAGAGAGAAGAACTTGAGATACATCACATAAGCTGATATGCTGCACTCCGAGTAAGCGATCAATTACTTCCAGTAGAATAAAGATACTCCTAGACCTGGAAATACAAAGGCAAATATGTTGTCCACCTCTAACGCCTCCAAGCGAGCCTTGCCGTTGCGCATAATTATCCAGAGCACAACACCGCATTCGTACAACTTAGTCCTCAAGCCACCACCACGATAGAGCCAAGACACCTTCTCCATATCCGAGTCCCAATCTTGCATCCACCTCCTCGCAGACAATATCCAACATGTCGAGGTGACGGTCTTTCCGCTGATGCAGATCCTGGGGCAGCCAGGTCGGGTCGTCGGGCCCGCCGAGGACCTTGAGCTTCCAGATCATGTCCCCAATCAGCGCAGTGCTAAGTTCGTCGATGATTTGAAGGAGTTGCTCCTGGGTACAGTCCTGCAACCAGGCTTGAATGGCTCTTCTGTCGATCGATGTGCGTAGAGGAACTTCGTCCCGAGGAAGGAGGTTGATGCCCGAGGCCGAATCCTGTGGCCAGATAAAGGATGGGCCACTTGCGACGATGCTAGGCTGTACAGGGTCTGAAGATCTTATAACCGAGGGGAGCAGTGTCGTATCAGACGATAGACTGATCGGGGCCGATGGTGATGCCGTATGCAAGTTCGACACAAAGGATGGTGGTGGCGTGTAGAGAAGATCGGAACTGGACCCCGGAGAAGGCGGCGTTCCCGGCATAAGTTCTGGCACCACATGATTTTGAGGCTGTTGGTGATGGTTACAGCTGTGATTGCAGTTGTTTATGAACTGTTGATATAAGTAAGGGTGTGACGGATGTGCCAGGAAGGCTGATGTCGGCTGCCGAGTCGCAAATGTATCCGCCATGACAATGTTGTTATCCTCGGCCTTGGCCACTGGGATCCAGCCGTCATCGGAGTTGTCGTATGAGTCATCGTCCTCGCCAGAAAGGTTCTCATACATCAACATGTCGCTCTCGTGGGATGAGGAGGAGGAGGCATCAGCTTCGGAGGAGGAGCTGCTGTCATCTCGGCGGTAGACGTAGATGGTCTGTCTCAGGTTGACATCCCGGCCAACTCCCGCAATAGCATTGGAACCGATCTGGCCGCCCAAGACGTGGTTTCCATCCAGATACTGCTTCTGCGTCGAAGCCTTGCCTTTGGGAGGCTTGGGAGCTGCGGTAGAGGAAGTCTTGGCCTCGCGAGCCAGTCTCTGGCTTGTTGCTGGCGACCAATCCTTCCACCAGCCCTGAAGTCCAAGAAAGTTGTCTGCATCATCACGCCAGGTATATGCCATATTGCCGTTCCGCGCCTCCTCCTTGATCAGCCCGCCGTTGACCATGTGTCGGATGCGAGCGCGGAGCCCGGTTTCCACCTTTGTCCTCATCAAATCGACAATGTGAGCGCCATGCTGGGTCAGGTACATGGCTTCGAGCAGCTCGTCAAAGTTCTTGCGCCACTCTAGCGGCGTCAGACGATTGCGGATTATGTGATCCTGCACTGTCGTGCGGCACTGCGGTCCAAAGGTGAATCTGGTGCCAGGCTGTATCAGGTGACTGTACCGATGCCCGCAGATGGTGTTTCTGTCATTTGACTGACACATAGCGATGGGTCGTTGGCTAACGGGGGATCGTGTTGGGGGTGCACACCTCTAATATCAACGTGTTGCCAAGCTAGGCGGCTTCAAGAGGGGGAACTGACAGTGAGATGGCGATGGTGGAGTTTCTAACTTCTAACAGCCATAAATATGACGACTAAAAGTTGAACAAGAGTTACTGGAGCCTTGAGAACTGCTTCGCTGTCTGGCAATTGAGGCAACAAGAGCTACCTGGACCAAGTTGCATTCTGCAAATTGCCGTTGCCAACATCATGTCCCAGTCACTGTAGCCTAGGCAATGAAAGAACTGTGAATTGAGCCGTTGATGCCTGCTCAAGAAGCGCTAGAAGTCGAAAGAGGTGGACAGGGAAAGCATGTTGCTGAGATGGCTTGTCTTGTCACCATTGATCCGCAGCTTGTCCCTGGTGTTTTTTTTCCCTTTCACGTCACCGATGCAACCTTGTCAAGCAGAGCAATCCAAATGTGAATCGGCCGACGGCATATTCCGTTTATGCAGGCACTGATTGCGTTGCACTCACTCCAATTATTACTCATTTTCCCACGGCTCTTCTACTCTACCATGTCTATTTCCCCTTCTTTGTTGATGATAGGCATCACTTAGGACACGTATTGGGGGGCCGGGGCCAGGCCAAAAGGCCTTCTTTGGTTTCTCTTAATCCTTCATCTTGACAACTCTTGACAAGATCTCACCTCTCCCCCATTGACAACCTCAAGCCTCAAGTGTCGACATCACCTTTCGACCCGATCACGGACGACCAGCATCATGGCCGACTGGTCCAAACTTCGTCTTGCCGAGCGTCTCGTGCTCTTTAAGAGCCTTGATGACTTTACCGAAGCTGACACAGCGTTAATTGAGGACGTCGTCACCGCCATCGAGCGTGATATTGCCCGCGACAGTGGTCTTACCAATCGAGAGTTCCGCCTCTTGACGTTCTTCATGGACAACAGTGATGACAAGCACGCTCTCATCACCGACTACGCCCTCAGAATCATCGACGGCCGGAAGCGAGACAAGTATTCGCAGTGGGACAAGGACCTGATCCACTCGGCTGCAGAGTCCATCTTCGATGCTCTCCAGGCCCAGGGCAAGCTACCCCAGGATGCGTCCGAGACAGAGCAGAAGATCTTGGTAGCCGACGTGGCCCTTAACCCCGAATACGCCGAGTCAACCACGAACCCCGTACCCTCAGTCATGTCCCACTCGCCAAGCATGCTAGCCGCTCTAGACTCTCTGGCCAATATCCCCAACGTCATGACGAGCGCAGGCCTTTCCGATCTCAACTCGTCCGATGCTGACCGAATTGCAACTTTCATGAAAGCACACCCCGATCGCTTTCAACAGCCAGCCCCTTCAACCTTGACCAGCCCGTCCAAGGGACGTGCGCCTCGACGACCCCTACCCCCGGGCCCTCAGTTCCCGCCGCTTCCATCATATGCCCAGTGTCGCCTCGAGGACTTGCCCGACACCATCGCCGACATTGACGCCGAGATCGACCTTCGTCTTAACCACCATGCCAAGGCCTCCGAGTATCTGATCCGGAACAGCGGCGTCCTCTGGCGTCTCAAGATGAAACGCAGCATGTTGCAGTAGAGGGAGCGAGATAATGGCGAGCCGGGTGCGGTTGCTTGAGATATGGAAACTACGCTTATGTACAATCGAGAGACAAAAGTGCAAATGCAGATAGATTAAAATCATTGCGATGAGAGAGAGACTGTACAACCGAGTTCCCTGTGAGAATGCCCTCCCCCCTAGTCAAGCCATCAGTTTCACACCACACACTACCACCCTCTAAACCAAGCCGTGCCATCTATAAAAGCCGCACTCTTATTCTTTGCCCCTTTTGCTTGGCCTCAACGGCCGGAGCTTATCATACGACCAATTCGGATTCGGGTCGATCCTGATGAACTTGCCCATCTCGGCGCCCCTGTTCCCGACGTTGCCCAGCTCCTCAATTGTGCGATTATCCAGCACCCAGTGAGTTGTGACAGCCTCGCAGGAAATAATCCAACCTAAGCTGTAAGGCTGCTGACCACCAACCTCATGGTGGCATGCGATCTCCTGAAGGATGTCCGGGCTACGAGTCATGTTGTTCCAGTATGAGTGCTGAAGAGAGAACCTCGAATCAAGGCTGGACAGCTTGGTGATGGCCCGGTCAAGAACTTTAGCTGTCCACTCGAGAAGGGGCAATATATGTTCACGTGAAAAATCAATGGCGTCGATGGTATCTCGGGTGAAACCTGCCCAGCGGTCATCGATGTGCGGTCTCAAAGCTTGGTCGACCTCAACGAAGATAGACTCGGTTTCGTTCCTGATGGCCCGCAGCTGTCTCTTGATGGTCCAAAGTGAATCCAGCGCATGGTCGTTCCATCCTCCTTCAATCTCCCAGAATTTCCTGATCGACCTTCTCATCTGGTGGTCCGACGTAGCCTGGTTGATGGCATGAGCGAGTGCGATAGCCGCGTACGCCCCGACAAGGTAACGCGTGACGCGAAAGAGATCCCTATAGGCAGACTGTAGGTCAGGAAATCGATCCAGACAGCGAATAATACGGTCCATCAGATCATTCTCGGGTCCAGGCAAGGAGCTTCCCCCCCAGGCAGCCACCGCAAAGCTGACTTGTGCCAGCTCATGGTTCAGGGCCGCGATGAGCCTGTATGGCTCCAGTGGCAGAAGTGGGTTGTCGACGTGCTCAAGAGGCATGATGAGGGGAAGTAATGGTTCCTCGTAGTCACGGTAGATCATATGGATGGGCTGCCAGACAAAATATTCGGATGTCTGATTGGTAGAAGACGTCAAGACCCCGGCTGGATGACCTTGACTAGCAAAGGAGGCGACGAGGATGGCGACGAGGATGGCGAAAAGGGTAACGAGACAGCCAAAGACTGGCTGGTCAAGATGCGGAATCTGATGCGCCCGACTGGGCAAACGTTCCACGGCTTCTTCTGGTGGCGGCTCGGGCGAGGATCGGGATGAAGGAGCTGTGCTCCGCTGAGCATTAGCCCACAAGTCGACGAGCTCATAGTTGATGTGGACAAGGGCCGGCTCGTGGAGGGAAGTTGTATGCGAGACAAATGCAGAGTCTCGAACCAAGTGAACCATACCGTCAGGAACCGGAATGAAGTCGGGATGAATGCATAGACGAAGTATATATGGTTCCGATGGGGCTGGACTGATGCGAAGGGGCAAGGTGAATTCATGGCAGTACGATTCCGTGTCATTACTGCCATCAAACTCAGGGTTAGAACTTTTCGACAGCGGGTGTTCGACCGGCGAGGCAGGGTCGGATCTACAACAGGGTTGACGTGGGGAACCGTCTCCATCTTGAGGTGATGGTTCAGACTGAGTTGACCAATGAGGGTCTGGCCGCTGCGTTTCATCACCATCGCCCACTGTCCGTCTCTGGCAGTTGTGGGACATGTCTTGGTTGGTTGGTCAAGAATAGGCCGATTAGGAACTAGAGTGAGCTAGGCTTTTAGTGAGGGTTCAGCATCACAGTGAATAGAATGGGTGAATCAACATAGAAGTGAGCGTTGCGCATGCTGAGAAAATGGTTGCATTGGAAGAAGAGGAAAGAGAGGCAGATGGGAAGGACCTCGAAAGTTAAGTACCGAGGCGAAAGAACAAAGAAAACAACAGCCAAAGGATGCTGCGTCTCGATCCAAAGCCCCCAACGGGTGTTGGAGACTGACTTGGGACTGCTGCCTGAGGCAACAAGTCATGACCCCACAATTAGCACATGCAAGACGATAAGATAATCAATGGCATTGCTTCGAGGTAATGATGATATCCAAAGCATGGGTTAAGGGGGCTAGATGAGATCTATGGCCCAGCACGCCTCGGGGCCTGTCGCCCTTACATCGGAACAGGAATTTCTTTTGGGGCTAGGCTGCATTCAACGGGTGACTTTGGGACACAGGTCTCATGAAAAGACTGAGAGAGGGACAAGGTCCCAAATGATTCTGGATTTCCTAAGACTGAAAATAGACAATGTCTCGGAAGGCCAAAGCTTGATCCTGGAAGGGACGGAGTCCCAAGGGATACTGTAACGATAAACCGAGCACAGGCTGCCCTGCGGGCCTCGCGGTGATAAATAAAGCCGGCTTTGAGCCGCCTCCCTCGGTAGAAAAACAAGGCTCTTTATCATCCTCTTTCGTGTGCTCAATTGGCGCAACAATATAGCTGCTCGTCACACTCCAAGATAGCGAGTGCCCAAACCCAGTGAATGACAACGTGTCAAAAGGCGATAACCCCAACACTGGGAAAGGGTCGAGCCATAGGTATAAGAATGGGGTATAGAGGGGCTGCGAGAGGGTAGTAATTCCAGGGTAACAAAGGGTTTCCCCCCAAAGGTGGGAGAGGAATCCAGTTCTTGGATGGCTCCGTAGCTAGAGGGTGTGGCAAATCGATTTTGCGCCAAGTCCAATAGACAAAGACAGATATCCCATGACTGAGAAATGAAACCATCTGGAAGGTGGGACGTAGATAGGGAAGATTGTTTGGAGTGGTGCGATGGTTAAATACTCTGTGATTAGGGATGCTGAGACGCCTTTCCCGGCTGAAGGCCCACAGCTGGACACGGAGTAACAGGGGCCATATGACCTTGGTGCGAAGAGAGGTTTAAAAGAAAAGAAAAGAGAGAGGGTTGTACGAAGAGAGAATATCTTTGGGTCCAGGACATCGCCTGGCCCAGACATCACTGAGTGCAGATCATGGGTCACCACGAAAAGCAGATCGTGGGAAAGGGTGAACGAAGCCCGACGTGACAAAGCAATTATTCTGATATTGATGTCTTTGTCACAATGATTGGAAGCCTCTTGTAGAAGCGGAAGCGTCATTGTTAAGAAGGAATGGCCCAGTTGAATGACCGAAATCAACTCCTTCACTCGACGCCGAAAGCCTAGACGGATGCCTAGTTCTTGGATTTATTGTATTATCAATCCGAAGTCTGTCATTATTATCCGTCAGGGTCAAAAGGATCCAGGCCAACGGGCTGCTGCCTCGACCGTGGTTATCAGCGTAGTGAAGCTCTTTGAACGGGAGGATACCTTCAATCAAGCAAACAATTTGATCAGGCGGATGTCTTTGTGAGAATTGGGGCGGAGTCCACCAAGAAACCAGCAACCTGGGGAGATGGAAAGATCTCGGTTGGGCTGGATCGGTCTATTATGCTTCGAGGAGCGTGATATTCCAGCAGTGCATCGGGTGATGTTGCCTGGTTTTGCGATTTCCCGCACACATGCATACTTCCATTTGCGGCAGTTTGAGCATGACATCTCCTTTTGGGCTTTCGATGCATTCTGATTTCCAACAGTCTTTCGGAATGGCCTCAAGGCACAAAGACAGACACGCATGAGTGTCACCACGGCAGGGTTTGCTTAACTCCCGCTGGCTCATGGTCTAAATAGCAGCTCATCTTGATTTTCTAAGCCTTCGCAAATTCGACCAACTACATCAACCTTGGAACCTAGTTTTGCGGCAACTAGTCCGCCGAACCCTCGGCCTTCTCCCCTTACCCAGACCATTACTTCCCCGTCGCCGCGATCGACCCACTGAGATTCTGAACACCATCGCACAAGCTTGATGAGCTAGAGGACCTGCCAGTCGGATTGGTCGAGTGTCCCCAGTTGACCCATCACCGAGATTACAACCTCAGCATCGAACGATTTCTCACGGCCTGAAGCCCAATCGTTTTGCTCTTCACCATGTGTGGTACCAACTCGGCCACTCAGATTTGTGGCAGACCTATTGCCAACTACCTAGCAGCGTCCAAGGCCGGCATCAAACCACAGGTCGTCTTCTGCGACGAGATCAGTGGCGCTATTCTTAATGCCCTCCTGGACCGAGCCGACAAGGCGCCTAAGCTCGCCTACAAGCCCAGTGAGAGGCCTGGGTTTGACAAGGAAATCACTAAGCAACCCGAGCACTATTGGCCCCTCTTGGCTCGATGCCACCTCAACCACGGAGTGTCCCGGGGTGACGCCTACAACTCCATCATCCATCCGGCGTTCCGTAACCATGTGAAATGGATCCTTCGCCAGGCTATCGACCACCGGGCATTCACTTCCACCCCTTACGGATGGGTTCGTACCAACGGAACACACTTCAAGTCGGATGCCGAAGCAGGTGAGTGGCTGCACAAGCAGCGGAACGTTGCCCAGGACAATCCCGACTTGAAGACCCAACCGCCTCGCCCCAAGCCCGCTGGAACCCTTGGAGATCCTCTCTGGGACGCCCGCCAGGCGCTACCGAGCAGTCAGGACCCGTCGATGCCCTCACTGGCGAAGCTGAGCCTCGACAACCGCGTTGACGCCCCGCCCGTAGTCTTGCGTGGCACCAACCCCACGCCACGGTATGAACACACTTCATCCTCCCTTGCCATTACTGACTGACCGCGTGTAGAAAGCCCTTATTCAGGGCAGATAGAAGAAGCGTGCCCGATCCGCAAAAGCTGAAGTCTCTCGGCAACACCGTCGAAACACAGAAGCAGTCGATGTGGCAAACCATCTACCAGTGGGCGAGCGATCCCGCCATCGAATCCACTGCACCTAGAAGCAAGAAGGAAGAATTGCGAGATACTCTCGAAAAGCTTGGGCGAGAAAGACAGGCCCAACTGAGACAGATCAAGCAGATCTCAGAGCAAGAGGCCAGAGTGTGGAAGGGCCTCTAGTCGTTGATGGAGTGGAGTGCCACACGATTTGATGATGGTATTGTCGGGCTTTGTAGCGTTGCAAGTTGTCATGGACAATCTGGAGTACCCGTAGGGGTAGTTTTTGGCGTGTTGATGGCTCGAGTGCAAGCTGTGGTTGACTGGAGCATAAAACAAGGGGGAGTAACCGGACGCACAATGTTTGGGCATATTTAGGTACGAATATAGACATGATTTACCAGCTGAAAGGGTATCCAGAATATCCACTTCTCGTGCCAGCCATAAAACAGGGTAGCAGCAACTAGAAGCAACTATAAACCATCTAGGCTGAAGCCGCCTGTTTTCGCTCTGCTTCTGTGCATCCTCTTCACGATCTTTTAGCTCGGTTAACCCATCAAGGGCCGGGCTTCACGACAGACCTGATGTCACATCGAGGCAGCTCCAGGCGCTGAGGCAGTTCATGGTAGGCAGCCCCGTGTATCGGGAGCCTAGCGCTTTGGTCGAAAGATGCCATCCGAGAGGTCACGAACCTAGACCAACCTCCGTCGCGCAGGTTTGTACCTTGGGGTGTGTCTCGTCGAGCCGAAGTATTATGGCAGACCATAACAGGTTTCTGCCATGTAGGTATAGTCAGCATAAACGCCGACTTATTCTTGCAACGCTTCAAGGCATACAGAGTTTTCATAAATTTGAAGCCCATTAATATTTTTTTTATATCCTTCTACTTGGATACATAGTGAGCGACATATCCTACTTCCATCATACTGCCCCTATCTCCATATGTGTATTTATTTGGGTTTCCGGGCTGTTAAAAACTCGTTAGCGAATCTATAACCTTGTCAGCCAGGGAAGAAGAACTTACCCAGTCGCCCCCAACGGCGACGTTGAGGATGATGTACAATGGGCTGTAGGCGAGCGCCTTCCATGTCTTGGCGTCGTTGATCTTTGCGCCAGTCACCTTGTGGAATACCCTGCCGTCCATGTACCATGTGATGGATTGTGATTTCCAGTTGCTGTTTCGGCGGTCAATTTGCACTCGCCAGACGTGATAGTTGGTGTCGGGTAGTGGAGTCTGAGCAGCAAGACCAGTGGGCTCGTTGCAGATACCACCAGGGGCCTTGTTGCAGTGAAGAGAGGCGTATCCGATGCTTTGGCCGTTGATGTTCTCCATAATGTCGATCTCTCCACAGGCCGGCCACGCGACGCCGCTGCGTCGGTTGGAGTCGCCGAGCATCCAGAAGGCAGGCCAGATGCCCTGCTTGCGCGTCGCCGAGTTGGTGCCAAATTTGATGCTAGCCTCGACTCGAGTGATCTTGCCGACGGCTGGAGTCAAGGTGTATTTGCTCTCGATACGAGCAGATGTCCAGTTGCTGATTTTTGAGGGAGTGTACTGAGGGACCAGCTGGAGGGTGCTTCTACCACTGAGACGTAGGTTGCGCTGATCTCCGGTGTATCGTTGAAGTTCGTTGTTGTAGTTCTTGTCTTTTTTGATGACGTTCCATGTGTTTTGGTTGACTGAGACGCCCCAGTTTCCTCTAAACGGGTCGAACCAGACACGAGTGTAGCCGCTATATGCGGGAGCCTGCCAGGCTGCGGCGATGGTCACCAAGTAGGCGAGGGCTGCAAGAATCCAGCGATAAGACATGGTAAAGGCTGAACGAAGGAAAGTAAATGATAAGGAATGAAGTGGGTGCTTGCGCACAAGAATATGTAACAGAAAAAGGTGCGAGTACACCAAAGACCTGCGATTGATGGCTTCGATAATGCTGAGTCCCCTCTCCCTCAAGGGATCTGGTCGAGGGGACTCGCGGACCTAAATATTCCCTTCCATAACAGAAACTATCGATTTGGCACCCCGGAAGAGGATTGAAGGCGTCAAACAGCAAGGGTCTGGATCATTTCTAACCGCAGTAGACGCTATTGTCTCTCCCGCCCGATAAGACGGAGCTGAAAGCTGAATTGGAAGGCCTGGACAATTAAGAAAGCGCCCTATCGACGCCACGGGGCAGGTTAACAGTCAATAGCGTGTGCGTTCCTGGCATGGTGGCTGATTTTTGTTGTTAGTCGGTTGACGCTATTCCCGTCTTGGGAGAGGGTGTTGCGTGGACAGTGGATCTGGACTCTGTGACTTCTTTGGCATCTGCAGGGCTTTTATCGAAGAATGACTGGAAGAATTAATTAATACCCAATTCCAGTTCTCGGGATGTGGCGCTGCATTCGTCAGATGCTTGATCCGAGATTGTGGCAATGTCTGAGACAGAGTGACGAGTGCAACTGGCCCTAGTCGAAGCCGATAACGCCCACTTCACGGGAATACATACCTGGATCGACGACGTGGCACCTCCTCCGTTGCATGGCGTTGAAGCTATTGTGTTGAAGCCATTCTGAAACCGCAAAGGAGCCATCCAGAAGACAGGGGTTGTGTGATGCTCTCACGAAGTTGTGAGCTTAGTCAGCTTGCACACAACGTTAAGCGCCCAAGATGATCCTTCTCAGGCAGCATCGTCTGACCTTTCATCACCCGTCATCACGATGTCTTCTTTCAGCTACGAGCCTCTTACGTCGCCAGACGAAATCCGCGTCTTGGATTTACTGCCTGGACCGGGTCCAATCTCATGCCGAATCAGGAATGTTCGACTGTCTGACAAGCCGCACTACGAGGCATTGTCTTACTGCTGGGGTACCGCAACCGGGCAGCAAAACATCTCTGTCAACGGGCATGACTTTCCTGTTGGACCAAACCTCTACTCGGCTTTGAAGAATCTGAGAGAGGCTAATCAGCCCCGTTGCATGTGGATTGATGCTATATGTATCAACCAGACGGACAATAACGAAAAGAACGTCCAGGTTCCTCTCATGCGGGAGATTTATGAGACATGTCAAAGAGCTGTTATATGGCTGGGGCCGTCGAACTTCTTGACAAGAAGGGCTTTTCGTGTTCTCAAGATCCTTCTGGAATACTCCCATGCCTGGCCTCTTGGGTTTACAAGGGTTTCGGTGGATTGCTGGAGACATGCAGAGCATAACCTCGGTAAAACCACCGGAAGAACAGCAGCAAGCGATAGAAGGCTCAACGAAAACTGGTTCTGGGATCGGATATATGATGCTCTGGCATTTGAATACCTCTGGAAGAGACAGTGGTTTTCTCGCGTGTGGATCTTGCAGGAAGCAACCGTCTCTCCCGATGCCATCGTCAAGTGTGGAGAGGACGAGATCAGCTGGTCGCACCTCACTGATTACTGGAGCTGGAACTCCAAGGCCGATATTATTCCAACTCATGCTGAAGCACCTTTCGTTAATCGGGTTTCTTGGAAGAGGGATCTTGCTATGGATCTGTTTATTGCGTTTGCGCTGAACGAGGCTTCCTCGGCGACCAATCCTCGGGACAAGATCTATGGAGTCCTTGCCTTTGTTAGAAAGAGGGACTATATCGACATTACTGTGGACTATTCCAAGGATGCTGCCGACGTTTATCTCGATTTTACGACAGCAGTTCTCAAAGCCCGACCCGATCTCAGTGTTCTTGTCCGGAGTCGCGGCGTTCGACCCAACTCGAAGACCAATCTTCCGTCATGGTCACTTGATTGGGAACACGATCAGATGCAGCAGTGGTGGAGTTGGACATACAGTGGACACAACCACAGGGCCAGCATTCCCAGCCCGGCTCGTGCCACCAAAGATTCCAAGGCAGAAGTCGAATTTATCGAGAACGACAAGGTGCTGGGACTCCTGGGAGCAGAGGTGGATGAAGTCGTGGCCGTGGGACTCGGCATGCCTGACGCTGATGAGTGGGCTTGGACACAAACGTTTCGAGCCTATATCTCCTGGCGGGAAGTTGCTCAGCTCGACTCCCCGGGTGTCTACGAACCCACTGGGCAGCCCCGACGGGAAATGTTTTGGCGAACAATGAAGTGGTTCACCTTGTACAATCCTGTTCGGGTGGAAGACGAAAACGCGCAGTTCGAAGCCTTTGACAACAGAGTCGTCAGGCTAACAAGCTTTCTTCCCAAGCAACTGTTTGGCAATCAAGTTGGGGCCGCTCTCCTCACTTTATGGGATACACTTCTTTCCATTGGTGCGACTGTGAGGTTTTACACCACGGACCCGTCTTGGCTGTTTGACGCGTCTGCTGGATGGGGAAGAGCCATGTTCAGGACATCAAGTGGTTATGTGGGCCTTGGGCCGCCTAACCTCGAGCCTGGGGACAAGATCTTTCTAGTTAATGGCTGCAAGGCACCAATGGCCTTCAGACCCTCTGGAAATAGGTGGAAGGTAGTTGGTGAGACGTATGTTCATGGCATCATGTCTGGGGAGGCATTTGACAGTACCAAGAGTGAGAGGATGTGGGTAGAGTGAACAACGGCTTGAGGTAGAAGACTAGGGTTAGGAGTATTACATTGAGCCCTGTTGAATCTCACATCTATTATGCTATACTGCAGTTGTGAGGGTGACAACTTGATATCCTTTCAAGGCCTTTGGTCCTGCACGACACTGGTGCCTAACCACTCAATGTCCTTCTCGTTGGTGCCCAATCTTACCCCCTCCTCGCCGAGTCCCCTATTGCACCTCCCGCACTCTCCAAGTTCTGTGCGTTGCCAACCCTTAAACAGAGTGTCGTATCAGGCTCACGACCTACGCACCAATCAGGTTCAACAAGTTTACTACGTACCATCCGAGCTAGATATCTGTCCCAGACCTACCACAAGGCAATCTCGCCATGACTCCACCCAGTAAGATCGACAAAACGGGTCTTACGGCTCATGGTTACCTATGCTAACTCGGTTAAGAGAACCTCTGCTCAACATGTTCCAAAACGACTATACCCCGTTCTCAGGAGCCTTGGACCTTGACTATGGGGACGATTACACAGGCCAAGAAATCCTCTGAATCAGGCTGCTACATCTGTTCAATGCTTCTTTTCAGCTTGGATTCAAGACCAGACGATAGAAAAAAGCCCAAAAGAGGAACGAATCCAAAAAGAAAAAAGGTAGCAGAAGACACAAACATGGGGAATCAAGTCATCGCTCTTGTGAATGATCAAGATGGACTAGTCTGCCGGGCCGGGACCATAATGTCACCCAAACTTGACCTCGACTACTCTCCTGGTAAGCTTCACGCGCGATAGAGTGGTATAAATGAACTGGATAACTAATGAATACTAGTGTCGTACCATCATCATGAGTGGGACATGCAGACATACAAAGATCGTCTGGAAGATTGTGCTCAGAATCATTCTTGTGGCAAGATGGTCTCTGAAAAACTCCCATCTAGGCTTTTGGATGTCGGTCATTCTGATCACAGAATACGGCTCATCACGTCAGCCAACGATCAAAAAATCAAGGACTTGAGAAGATCAGGAGGAAGCGTGAGGTATGCTGCGTTGTCGTACTGTTGGGGCACCTACCCCAGCTTCACAGCGACACCAGCTTCTTACGAGGACCGATGCGAAGGGTTCTCGATCGAAGAAATACCTCCCACTCTACAGGACGCAGTGCAAGCGACAAAGGATCTCGGCTTCAGTTATCTGTGGATAGATGCCCTCTGTATCTTGCAGGGCGATTCCAAGCAGGCTCGCCAAGACTGGGAGCGGGAATCGGCAACAATGAACAGCGTATATGGAAACGCCTATTTCACCATCGTCGCAGGCAGCGCTCGAGACTCTGGTGGCGGTCTCTTTGAGCCACGAGCGCGGTTTCATCTTCCATATATACAGGACGGAAACGAACAAGATCAAAACGAGAGGGTAACCGCTGAAGTTTCTATGCTCATGCCGGATGTGGAGTTCAAAGATTTGCCCATCAACGCACGCGGATGGTCACACCAAGAATGGCTACTCTCCTCTCGGTTATTGGTCTTTAGATCCAGCAGTCCATTCTTCTACTGCACAAGCGAGTCAGAAAGAGCACAGCTTAGTATGCGTCCATCACTCGGAAACCCGATAGGCCACGGGATTCTCCGGTACAGGCTCCCTCTTGAAGAAGAGTCTGCTCAGCCTGGCCATTGGTTCACGATTCTTATGGGCTACACTTGTCGAAACTTGACAAACCCAAGAGACAAGCTTCCAGCCGTCGCGGGGGTTGCGAGGCAGTGGGACGTCTTAACAAAGGGCGATGGGGGAGAGTACCTTGCTGGGCTGTGGGGAAAGTATCTGTTGCCGGGGCTTCTATGGAGGCGCGAATGGGACTACTTTTTGCTCGTGTGTCCTAATGTTGACATTTGTACACATCGAGAAAGGGCCCCATCCTGGTCATGGGCGTCAATCGACTGCAACACCATGTGGGCTCACACTTTTCGTTTCCGCGAGGAATGCTATCGTGCCCGGATCATAGACTGCACGACCAAACTCGTCACAGAAGATCGCTTCGGAATGGTCAGTGAAGGAAGATTGGTTATCAGCGGACCGGCAACATGTGCATATCTTCACAAGGATGACCAGGATGCTTTGTATGATGCATGCTCTGGCATTGAGAGTTCTATGCCAAAAGAGTTGGCGGCCATCTGGCTTGACGATGATAACGCAGTCACTGAAGAGAACCTGAAAGGGGACGGACTAGTTCATTGTCTATGTCTTTATGAAAAGGGTCGTGACGCTGTGGGGTTAATACTCATCGAGGAAGACAATTCTCAAATTTTCAGGAGAGTAGGCGTCTTTTATGGTCACGATCCCAAAAAGGACGAAGGAGAAGGCGTGATTGACTTTATTCAACAGCCAGAACGAGAGTTCGTGATAGTTTAACAAGTTTTTTATTCGTTGCCGATGTAAGTGTGAGAGTGGTATTGATGCATCATCCCTCTGCAACCGCTGCTCGAACCACAGCAAAGAACCCCCGTGTCCTCACCAAGAAAAGAACAAAGACGAGGACTATAGGCAGAATGATCATAAGGGCGCCGACAAACAACCAAGGGTTAGAAAGGACACGGGCAATTAACATTGCGAACAACATCCAGATGGCAACACCTATCATCTCTCTGTCCGAAAAGTCCCTTCCACTAACGTTCTTGAGATAGCCTCCACCCTCAAAGTTCATCATGGCGATGCACATTATGAGTGAAGTGAAGATGAATAGCGCATCTATCACGAGAACGCTCGTTGCCGGGAGGCCAAAGGCTGAGTCGGCAGCTGCGGCTACAACAACGGAGATGATGTTGAGAAAGATGGAGGCGATGATGAACGAGACCATGGCGATGCCTAGTTTTTCGGCTGTGCGGTGGTTGATTGGTTTGTCGATTGTTTTTCGACACTCTTTGATGACGTCGGATGACTCTGCCTCTGAAAGGTCTTCGAGAATAGCTCTAGCAAGGTTGAGAGATGGCGGGAATTTTGACTTGCAAGAAGTCTTGCCGTCTTTCACTCTGCATATCCCTATAACAATGTCAGCCAGACCTCGACGGACCTAGAGACGCTTCCTACCAGAGGTGCCAAGCTTGTATAGGTCAGGCATATAGTCAGCCGTGGCATTGGTGCACTCTGTTCCCCAGATGAGCTCTATTGTTGATTGAGGCCAGTTGATGATGGGGTAGTTTTTCTCCATGTTGCTCCTGCAGCCTGCGAGGACGCAGATGGAGAGGGCAAAGATGCCTGTTCGAAACACATGGTTAGCTTGAATCCTGTAAGAGAAAGTGAAGGAGCAAGTACCGAGATTTATCACGCCCAGGTATGCCACGCTCTTCATTGTGTCTAGTGTTTGCTTTCACCGAGTGCAGGTAGACAGCCAACGGAAGCACCCGAATAATTTACGAAAATTCGGCAGCTAAAGGCCATCTATTTGTACAATGCCTTCATTCAACAGGGCCCAGGTGCTGCGGCCATTAGCTGCAAGGCAGACAATGGGCTGACTGCTCCCAAAGACCCTCGTCACACTGAAGCGCCGCGGAAAACAAATTCCCACGATTCTCGCTTCCATCACCCAGTTAAAACCCTCGTTTCCGACGATCTTGAAGGGGTCACAGAAACAACCAAGACCCTTCAATTTCACCGCGCATGCGAGTCTCGGTAGAGGAGTCTTGGCAGCGTCTTACCCCGGCCAGCTGAACTCACTGCCAAGCTGTGAGTGGACGGATGCGGGAGGGCGTCTTTAGCAGCTGCGCCAACGTTTGAGAGGCACATGGGAGCGGTAAAGATGTGTTTATCTTTGAAGCCGTTGGCGGAATAAGCTTATCGGGGAAGCTTAATGTCCACAGAGTGAAGGTGGGCTTTGATTTGAGCGCAACTTTCATACAGCTCGGGAAGCGCTCAAGCTTGAGTTAGCCACATACTTAGTGAGCACATTTGGTGGACAAGGCACGGAATCCAAGTGATAAGAGATTTAAGCCTCTGTATTCGTTCAGTCTCACAAACAACAACGCTCTCGCTCCACAGACGCCAGCCAACAGTAGACCAAATGCCGCATTCGCCTCTCCCCTTGATCCCTCATCAAAATCATGCTTTGACACTCTTTCCAACCTAGTGATGCATCCTCTACAGTCGACTCCTTCACTCCTTCACTCCCAACCAAGCCGGCGCTTGCTGCCTATCGAACTTGTCCTGGTACGCAACCTGATGATCATTCCAGTGCTCCTGCGGATGGACAATATCGCAGTGCACGTAGAATCCGCCAACGGGCACGTACTTTTCGCAGAAGGGGCAAGCTCTATGACGCGTCTCGCTCACGTGCTGCTTCCGGGCGTCCTTGTCGGGGAGTGAGACTTCGCACTTTTCACAGCGGTCTGGTGCATCGTAGCCGTTGATGTTGTAGGCGTTGAGGTTGACTGATGTCTCTTTGTCAGACATTTTGTGAATGTTGGTTATGTCTCTAAACGAGCTTGTTGTTTGTGGTGAATGTGGAACGCAGGTGGTTGAAGATGGCGATGTGTTTGTTGGTGAAGCTTAGCTTAACTACTGAACGGGAAAGTCCTCGATATATATACCACCAGACATTCGACACTAGTCACTTTCTTTCAGGAAGCTCAGTTGCTAGTGACGGGCTGACGGCCAGGGCGAAGCTAGTCTCGAGGCCTCCCGATGCTGTCAGCTTATCTCAAAGGTACCGTCGTAAGCGGGCATCAGCATTGCGCATATATCATTCACTATGCGTTAAGCTGAACCATTGTCCAATCAGGGTTCCCTGAGCCGTAATAACTTTAGAGTTTCGAACAACGATCGAGATGCGGCCATCTCCCTCCCACAAACGTTGTCATTCCCACTAATCAAGTACGCGGCAAAGCTCCCTGTTAAAGCAGGTCTGTTGTTAAAAAAAGCTGCGATTGACGGGCATGATCTTTCAATCTCCAAGGGCCTGGCTTTCTTTACGAAAAATAAGGTCGCGTGGTTATGAAATAGAATCTGGCGTAGATGGATAATGTCTGCCTTTCCGCGAGGGGGTATGTGAACCTGCTTGCAGATGGAGATGTTGAGCGGGTCAAGTAGCGCTTCACATATGTTGACGGAGGAAGACGCATATCCCGCAATGTGATAGGCAACAAGATTTAGCTTCCGTCCAAATCGAGATTAGGGTATGTCGACTGACAGAGGCCGACAATGGGATAGATGGCTTCGTTGAGGGAGCTCCTGCAATGCTGGCTGACGGCAGTGATCCCCTGCCACATTCTCTGGGTGAAAATAATCAGCTACCAGGATCTTGATCTCCAAGACCATTCTCACTCTGTATTCAACGTCGTCCTGGAGCCAGGGCTTGAAATAGGTAGGCGGGTGGATCATCTTGAAGAGATGCTCATCATCGGGGAACTCTATGCCAGTCTTGACGTAAGTCTGCACATGGTAGAAGAAGTCGTCATCGAGGACAAAATGGGTGATTCATTGCTCATCGCTGGCTACCTTGCCCTTTGGGTTTCGTAGCAGTCGCTTGATTGGAGACGAAAGCTCATCAAAGACCCTTGGGATAGACAGAATATCGACATCAACTGACGCCATCTCTGTCGATTTGAAGAGAAGCAAGATGTATTGGACGCAGAATAGAGTCGAAAAGTTTCCAACCCAGTGCAAACAGACCGGGAGCACGTCCTTGGCATGGGCCATCCCTAGAAGTCAAGATGATGTATCTTTGATTGTTTGTGGTGGCTAGCTGGATTCGTTGCTGCACGTTCTAGGTTAACGCGCATGCCGCATTCTAGTCTTGTTGAAGTGAGACGTTGAGCAGCGAAGAATATGATTGGCGTAACTACATCCCGGTTGGGTTAATGGTCATATCACCTAGGAAATAAATTGCCAAATGAACTTATCCTTGTAGAGATGGTGTAGCAAAGAAAAGGATCATGTTGAGTGTTAGAAGTCGCGTTTTACCTCCTCCCCTACCCTGCAGATAACAGTGCAGAATGAGGGGCTGCCGCTCTGCCCCAGTCCGTTGAGGGCCTCAGTCTTCGACCGAAAAAGGAATGGGCGATTTCCGCTGACGTCCAGGGGTGTTTAGATGCCGTGGATGCCAAGGTCCAAGAGCTTCCACTACCACATCGCCTTAGACCAACAGACTGCCTTTCAAACATCAAAAACAGCGGAATAGAATAGGTCCGCACATGCTAAATACGACCTCCCGCAGTGCCGGATGACGAATGCCTCGTACCCAGCTGCGATGATCAGGTTACTCCGCCTGATTAATCGCCAGTTAAAAATATCACAGGCGTGACTAAGCTGCGCCTGTGGCTCTAAATGGCCCCTCGCATGCAGGGAACACGCAAGGGGACACGAGACGTGGAGGTGGAATCTTTTTATAGCAGCCTTGACAAAGCAGCTCATGGAAGAAACATGTCTGAAGATCATAATCTTTTCATGCGGTTGGCATGCTGTTGATCGCTGGCTGCCTATATCAAATGCCGTCCCCGACAGAGTGCTACAGTTTTTGCTGATCAGATCATTCACTGTCTTCAACATGCGGCTTCTTCCAACGCTAGCACTGCTCGCTTGGGCAAATGCCCTTGCCGATGCCCGAGGGGAATACCTGGAACGTTACGACACCGATTCAATCGACTGCCATGATTCCAACAAAAACCACGAACCAAGAGGAGTCAGCGCCCTCTGGGACGACGACGTCTGTCCGCACTCTTCCGCCGCCTGGAATGACGACTCCCGCGACCATGGGCTAGTCAAACGCTTGCGACAATGGGTCCGACAGGCTACCACCAACGCTGCGGCCCCCCAGGCGACAGACGACGACGACAAGGAAGCAGACGACACAAAAGCACCCGCCGAAACGAAGGATGCAGAGGAAACGAAGGAAGAACCTGCCAATACGAAGGCCGCCGAAACGACCCAAGAGAAGCAGACCGAAGCCGAAAAAACTACAGAAGTGAAGGAGACAAAGGAGCCTGAGACGACACAAAAAGAGGAAACCAAGGAGGGGTCGACGGTTGAGCAACCGACCGTGCCATCCGTCACCGTACCATCTCCAACGCTGCCAACCCAGACTCTCCCCACAGAGACAGAGTCTGAAGATTCGGCAACGACCGAACCGTCATCGAGCGATGAACAGACCGAGACTTCGTACATCAGCAGCGACCAAGTCACATACTCTACATATTCCAGCGAAAAGATTGGCGCATCATGCTTCAGCACAACCGTCGAGCACACGACCTTCTGCCAAACCCGAACACGCAACGGCAACATCGAAACCCACAGCTGCATCCCCGCAAACATAACATCCAGCGCCTGCGCCCCTGGCCTGATGTGCACAACCCACCCTGACTCGGGCAACGACGTGTGCATGAAGCTGCACAACGAGGTCGGCACCGCGGGTATCATCATCGCTTCCATTTTTGGCTTTCTAGGCGTTGCGTGTACTTTGACAATGGTGTATATTTGTTATAGCGATAAGAGGGCCGCGACAAAGTTTAGGGAGAGAAGGCCGCCGAAGACGAGTGAGAGTACTAGACTTTTGGCCAAGGCTCCGACGCCGCCTGTTTTGGAGCACTAAATGTGGACAGTCGAATTGTCGTCAATTTATGGGCTTGACTATGGTTAGTTGAGGATATTTCGAATTTATGCGAGGTTCTATCAGCTAGAGGGATTGGTTTAGTTTGCTAGCAAGTATCGTGGACAAGGTTGGAGGTGTCATCTGTTCTTCCCCTGTTTTTTAATGAGGTAATGCATTTCTTATGTCTTTTTTTACATGTCATCAAGGTTAAAGGACTGCAGGAGCAAGGTGGACTAAAAATGAAGCATCATTAAATAAAATCGAGTCGTCATCTCCTACGGCAGCGAGCCCTGCTGGTCTACTATTCTCCCTTCAATCTTTGTCTGCACTTCGAATGGCCTATCCAGGCTCTCCTTCAAGGATATTGTGCCACTTCCCTTTTCTGATAGAATAGTAATACTCTCGATCTCTAGACCAGAACGGTATCCGAACGTTCCGTTGGCGGTGAGAATGTCGTCCTCCCATATAAACTTGATCTCTGATGACTTGCCTTCTATACTCTCGCCGTCATCGAGAAACAATGATCCTTCCGCATGGCCATCCTGATCTTGTGCAATTACAAGATTAAAGTTCTTTTTCCGAAGCTCCGCAGTCGTGTTGGCTGACTCGTTCCTCAGCGGTACGATGCTTCCACCACGGATGTACACGGGAATCTCATCGAAGCCGACATTATCCACAGTGACGCGCTCACCCTGACCACGGATAGGCTTGTGTGTCCAGAAATCGTAGAAGAGATCGTCTGGTAGGTAGAAAGTAACAGATTGAGAGTCATCCTCGACGACGGGAGATACCAGAAGAGAATCTCCCAGGAAGAACTGCGTGTCAATGCCGAATGTGTTACTGTCGGACGGATAGAGGAAGAACAATGGGTTGACACTGGGCACGCCCGTAGAGCTGGCGTGATGCAGTGCTGTGTAGATGTAATCCAACAGTCTATACCGAGCGTCGATGGCCTTTCGAGCCACCTTGGTGACAGACTCCCAGAGGTAAAACTCCTGGTTCGGGGAAGAAACGTCGGCATGATTGCGGAAGAACGGCATGAAAGCACCGAGCAAAACCCAGCGAGAGCACATGTTTTCCTCAGCCCTTCCATTGAACCCGCAGACGTCTGATCCCACCATCGGATAGTTGTGCACAGCAGTAAAGCCGAGCATCTGAGCTATCGAAGTACGGTAGTGAGCCCATGAAGACCGATTGTCGCCGAACCAGTGAGCAGACCATGCACTCGAGTGTAAAAAGGTTGATCGAGTCAAGACAAAGGGTCTCTTTCCGGGTTTCCTCTTGATCATGCCGTCGTAGGTTGCTTTGACCATGGTCAGTCCATAGAGATTGTGCGTGTCGTACTGCGCGGTGCCGTCGTGGTTGCTGATGTTGGTGTAGATGGTGCGGTCGCTTAGCCTACCCATCGCGTTCTGGATAGAGTACGGTGGGTTGAACAGATCTCTATGTGCAAGAGCATCTTCCCATTCGCTGTTTCCATCCTGCCGCTTCGATAATGTGCTGTTGGGCTGAAAGCTGTCTGGGAATCCTGGGATTGGTCTCCCCGTATTTGGTCGAGGCCTGTGATTCTCTGGAGGTTGAGGAGGCGTGTTTGTGTCCTTTGCATGCTTTGCAGGATCGCAGTCGACGTTGGGACAAAAGTTGGACGCTTCGTTCATATCGTTCCAAACACCGTCAATATCAAGACCTGTCTCTGGGTCAAAGAATCTTTCCATCTCGTCAACCCACCAGTCATGACCCTCTTTGGAGTGGTAGTCTGGCCAGACAACTTCGCCCGCCCATTGAACGCCTCGATAGCTGGAGCCATCAGCGGCTTTGAGAAAGGCGCCTGCTTCTTGACCTCGCTGGAAGGATTCGTAGCTGCTGTTGGTGCTGATTCCGGGGTCCAACATCATGACCAATTGCTGCTGTCGATTGTGAAGTGTATCGACGAGCTCTCGCATCTTGCTCATTGGGAAGCGCTCGGGGTCTGTGGTAAAGTCTTTGCGCATGTCCATGTAGTCAATGTCACTCCACAAGACCTCGAGTGGGATATTGGCTGTTGAGTAGTTCGCCACGACTTCTGCCAATACGTTGACATCCCAGTAGCCATACTTGGCTTGGTGAAAACCCAAAGACCAGAAAGGCATCATGGCTGCCAGACCAATCGCTTCTGCATGTTGCTTGCTGACTTCTGTCGGAGTGGGACCAGCAAAGAAGTAAAAGTCAAGGATGCCTCCAATGGTGTTGTACTCGAGGTAATGGTCACCCTCTGGTGTGACGTTGAGGTCAATGTCCATGCCGTTCGAGTTCATCAACAAGACGCCATGGCTGCCGGACTTTCGGTGCTCGAGATACATAGGGTGACTTCCATAAAGGTTCGTGTTTGGTGGGATCACGATTGCTTCTCGATTCCACAGAGTCCTTCGGTAGGAGGAATTCGTAGGGAGTCGAAAGGAGTCGGAATGCTCACCGAGGCCATAGATATTTGGGTCTCTGGGGAGGCTTGTTCTCAGTCGAACATATTGAGACTCGAAAATCAGCTTTTCGGTACTTGTGTCAAACAAGACCTCTTTTGAGCCGCGGCGAGATACTGTAAAGGAGAAAGGTTCTTCATTGAGGTTGAAAACCAGGTCGGGGTTTTCGATCTTCTTGCTGCTCTTTGAGGGTCGAGGGAGTATGGACTCGGGGATTTGATAGACCTTTTCTCCTGCGTCGTAAATCTTGACATGCAGTCGCTTGTCTGTTTACAATTAGCTTTGCATATAAGAACACTGACGACAAAAATCACCTGTCTGGTACTCAACCACAAGTTTCAACTCGGGTGCGTCTACGCCGTAGACATTGCACGGGTCACCAAGCAAGGTCAAATCGGCCGTGAGCCCATCTGTTGTCTCCTTGACATTCGAGGCGCTGTATCCTGGACAGGCATCGATTGATGCCGCAACGACAGTGGTAATTAGCAGTGACAAATAAATGATTAATCTCATGGCCACTGCTGAAAATGCCTGCAGGCGTTCCATATTGATGTCAACAGCGAGAATCTCGGCTGACCGGTCCCTTGCTGTTGGTTGCTCTGCTTCCGGGAAAGAAGCCTTTTAAGGGAACCAGTGTTTGCCGTCTTTACTGGCGAACGCTGAGTCTTAGAAAGTCATGCAAGACTGTGGGGAAATCCGGCCAGCGCGTCATGCTGCGGCACGCTTGGCGGTAACTGACAACTCCGACGACAGGACATGGGTAGACATTTTCCAAGGGCGCATGGTGAAAGACAGAGATACGAGTTTGCGGGCTGTAAATGGACCAAAAAACAGGGCGCCGAGTTCCCAGCAGCATCTCGATCTGCCTGAAATCGAGCCTGCATTCATCCTTTAATCTTCAATGCAGGCACACAGCGAAGAGATCGACGCGGTGCCTGAATAATGCCCCTGATTTGATGACCAACGTACGGTGATCGGTCAGCGTATGCATTGAAAGATCCACGCCAAGTCTATCTATAGGCCGATCCTTCAGCTGAAACGAAACGGCCATGGGAGTGAGCGCACGGATTGCCTTGGCGAATCGAATCAGGTCATAGCCGCCAGCTCAGCAGGAGTTGTTTCAAGTCCTGGTAGGCCATGAATTAGGGTTCTGCCCGTTGTATTTTTAGTCTTCTGTTTCTGCGTTGTTCTACAACTGAGGAATCCTGGGATCGATAAGGAGGGGATACTTCGTCTGCAATAGCAGTCAATTCATGGTCGAAAAGCAATTTCCTCTATATACTCCAAGATCTATAATCTAGATCACATAATGCTCCTTGTCCGCTGCAACCCGCTGCATATGCTGTTTCGCCTTTTCCCACGCCGCGTCGACATTCTCTCGGACCGAAAAGTCTGCTGGCCGTAACCCGTTTGCAATCTGTTTGATGAGCACAAAAACAAGAACAAGCGCTTGAACACCCTCCTCATCATACGCCTGCTGAAGAACTCCGGTTGCGCCCTCGTTCTTGATCGCGTTGGGGAGTCCCGGCTCCTGGCAGGCTGCGCGTCCGATGCCCACGCCGTCGAGGGTGGCGAGGGAGTTGACCAGGCCTGCGGTGGTTTTGAATCCTCCGGTCGAAAATACTCTCATTTCTCCCTTGAGGGATTTGATGATTTCCTCTGCCTGGGTGAGGAAGTAATTCTCGCGCTTTTTGTTCTCCTCCTTGACGTGCTTGAATGCTATCTTCTCATAGTTTCCTCCAGAAGTCTCCACAAAGTCGATATGCGCATTCTCCAACGCGATGCTCAAGTTCTTGGCGTCGTCGAGCGTGATGCCTTCTGGCTGGTACTCGACCGAGTTGATCTTGATGCCCAAAATGAACTTGGGGCTCACCCGTTTTCGGATCTCGTTAAAAATCTCAAAAACAATACGCGAGCGATTCTCAACACTACCTCCGTATTCGTCGGTTCGCTTGTTGGTACGGGGACTGAGGAATTGAGCGATCAGATAGCCGTGAGCACCGTGAAGTTCAATGCCGTCGAAGCCAGCCTTTTCCAGATACTCTGCGGCGTGAGCGAATCCATCGACGATGGCGGCAATGTCTTCCTTGGTGGCCTCTCGTGCCTCACCATAGGTACGACCCGTAGCGGACTCCTTTAGAGGGACAGCAGAAGCGCTGATGGGGTTGGGCTGTATCCAGGATTCGACTTGACGACCTGCGTGGGTGATTTGGCCGAGCAAAAGGCTACCGTGTTCCTTTGCAGCAGCTGCTAGTTCCTTGAATGCTTCAAATCGTGGACCCTCGAAAGGATCGCTTGCCTTGATGATGGCGTTACCGGCTGCTTCAAGATGCGTGGCGTCGGTGGCGATGTTGCCCGTGAGAATCTGGCCCCATCCGCCGGCACCCCAAGTTCTGTATAGGGTGATGAGTTGCTTTGAGGGGATTCCTCGGGCTGATTCGTCCTTGGGGTCCCATGAGGATATTCTCTCAGAAGTGGCGGCCTTGAGGAAGCGGTTCGGTCCAGTACGTCCAGAGGGTGTAAAGGTTAGGGGCTCAAAGAGCGGTGCAGGATCAACACCTGGTGAGCCGTATCTTGGTGCAGCCATTTTGAATATTCTAAAGTTAAAAAAGATACCTAATATCAAAGCACCTGCGGTTCTGTATGGCATCTTGTATCATGACTCTACGACCCTTTTATACGAGCATCCAGAACCCCTGCAAACTCTAGTCCCCCAACAATGCAACACAAACAAGGTAAATCTCCCGATCGCCCCAGCGGTCCGTTAGATCTACACCAGTTAGCCCACTCTTTATCTGCTCCATGGCATGAGCCTCGGCTCAGGGAAACCGGCAGATACTGACAAATCGCGGTTCGGCCGGTTTTTCGTCCGAGACGTGCGTGGTTTTCCGGGGGACTAGACCAGATCCGGGGAGGTGCATGCTACATATATCGATAGCAACATGGGTGGTTTCGTGATTTTTCGGTTTGTATTTCTAAGCGGAAGGGGAATAGCTTCGTAGAGTGGGTTCGAGCGGTGCAACTAAGGTCCGATCGACAGCTAGCATGATGATTCAGAACGTGATTTATAAAAGTGGGAAGAGGATTGACTAGCTTAAGGGGTCTACAGTAAGCTGGACCCCTGGGTTGCGACTTATGCTATCTCTTACTTGGCTGAGCCTGGATAATCTTTTGTAGATTTCGATCCCTCTCCGCCAGGGAATCCGCAGTCGGTCTTCCATAGGCTTTTTCCGTTTGTCTGGAAACCTTTTCTGTCCAGTCTTCACTATCTGCCGAGATACTCGGACATGGAGCCGAGGCCCCGGCAGATGTTCCATTAAAGGTTATATCTCCGACATCGTCCCAACACGCCTCCATAGTTCCAGCCAAGTGATGCATAAATGCTCCTATACCGCCAGTTCCTCCGGCGCTGTTGTATGTCTTGAAAGGACCGGCCACTGCCCATCTCGGTGCTAGGCTGTTTTCCATGATGGTGTCTAAATCTTCAACTGAGACCACGTCGTTGGCGACGAGATGACAAGCTTCGCGGAAAAGAGCAAATGCCAGACGGTTTCCAACGAAGCCTTGGGTTTCTTTGTTGATTCTGACGGGACGATGGCCTGAGCCAAGACTATTAAAGTAATCCAGGGCAAACTGGGTTCTTTCGGCTGTGGTATTGGGAGACGGCACCACTTCGATCAGTGGCATGATATGCGGCTTTCCCATATCAGTATCCGATTTATAATCATTCCAGACTCGATAGAACTTACTGGGTTGAAAGGGTGAACCACAAGAACTCTTGTCTTGTCCTCAAGATGCTCGACCTGCTTGGAAGCGCAGATACCCGATGTTGAGCTCCATAGGTGTGCGTTTGCCGGAGCATACTTGATAACGCTAGCCCAGTTTGATTGCTTGAATTCAATCTTGTCGGGGCCTTGCTCTTGAACAATGGTTGCGTTTGAGCATGCCTCTTCGATGGTAGAGCATATCGACAGCCGTCCGGTGGATATAAGTTCCTGAACAGACAGGGTCTCTGTCGCTTCTTTCTTCACCGACTCCAGATATACCGGCAGAAGAGTAGAGATATGATGCTCCAGGTCATCTCGTACGTCATATAGTCGAAGATTGGCGTTGGAATATCGGAGGTGCAACGCTGCGAACGAGAGGCCGATGGTGCCGAGGCCGATGAGGGCAATGGTCTGCTGCTCCGACTCCGCCATGTCGAGTTATGATATTACTCTCCTGAGTAAAAATACCAAACCTTTGTATAAAGTCTTGCTCAGTGGTTGTGAGGTGATGAGATCATGAGAGCGGGACTTTGTGAGCCCCTCAGTTGAGCGGGTGGAGAAGAGGGGAAACACCCGAGGTTAAGGCTAAGCTGAGTGCATTCATCTTCTTCCAATTCATACGAGCTAAGAATATTATTAAAATCCTAATAGTGTTATTAAACTTTTGCAACGAATGGCTCTACTTGCCATTCGTTGTGCACAATTTCGTTGCTAGAATAAAGACAAACACAGATATTAATGCCAAAGCCAAACCAAGCTGAAAACACCAAGTCCATTACCAAACAAAGAACATGTACCAGACCATTAAACCTACAGACATTAATCCTCAGACACTTCCAATTCCGGCGGAGTAGTCATGTCTTGGAGAGCCTTAAACACAAGCACCAGGCACAAGCCGCAACCGCGCCAGCCTCCCCCACTCAAATGAGATTCCAGTTCCAAACACATTTCAGTAGGGTTCCACACGCTGCCTGATTCAGGAGTCCTCTGACCCGTAGATAGAGAAGAGCAAGAGTTGCTTTCGCTACTCACGCTTTCCGAATAACCGCCCTGGTTGGGATCCTCGGGTTCCATGGGGGATTGGTATCGTTCCACTGCAGCCTTCCTTCTTGCCATCACCTCGAGTTTCTCGGAGTGATACTTCTTAAGCAGCGCCCTGAAGAAAATCAACTTTGTTAGGCTTGAGGAACTGTCGCGCAAAATTTCGCGAAACGTTTCGTCTAGATATCCACAAAAGGATGGCATTAGCAGCGACAGACAAAAAGCTTGCCATTATGCCTCGAAATGGAACCACTTACGTATGTTGATACCCTTGAAAGGTGCAACTGCCTTCTCTTCTTGGAGATTAATCTGGTCCCAATCTCTTTTCGCATTCAAGACGTAAGCCCTCCTGTGGCTTTTTTGCTCAAGTAAGCTAAGACGTTTCTGCTCGGCCCAGGACAATCCCAACGAGCCCAACCCGCTGTCGAGGCTCATGAGGGATCTCAGTTCGCATTGTTCCAAGACAGCTTCCTGCTCGATCTCTTCCACGCTTTTCTTTGGGGGTAGCTCCGGCGTTTCTTGGACAAGGGTGACCTCAGGCATCTGAAGGCGTGGTTCGTCCTGCTGTTTGGGCGAACTACTTGAACCTGACCTCTCTTGCAAGACCCCCATCTTCTTAAGCTCTGCAGCCAACTCCAACACATTTTCATTCGAGATCTTTAATCTCTCCACGATCTGGCTGTGAGGAGCCACCAACTCTTCTTCAACACGATCTTCCGGGGTTTTCGCATCACTGATGGCCGATTCATGCCCCTCAGGCCATGTGGAGGAAGCCTTCATCTTCAGCAGCCCGCTGATGAGTATCTTGTGCAAGTTTGAAGGGCCCAAGACGTCAGACGTCATCTCGGTCGCCTCTTCGACTGTGGTACTCTCCCAAAAGGAGACCATGCGAGACTGGACGTATTCGCCGATCCACGGAAAGTGTGCATGGAAAGGGTCCAGAAAGTGGACATTGTCGACAACCTGAGGGAAGCTCAACTTGTCTCCAGCCTTTTGAACTTCTTCTTGTGCAACATTAAAGAGTTCTGCCAACCCGAGAGATTCGGCAGCCATATACACGCGAAGAGCTGTTCTAAACTCCGAGGAGTACTTTCCGGCGGCAGTGATTCCCCACGGTTCGAGACACTGGTATCTACCTGTTACGAGAAAGTTCACAATGACGTGGCCGGCATCGAACTGGATGGATCCCAGATCCATCTCGTTGGGCGGTTCGCACCGCGCGAGACGAGCGGCGAGCGGGGTTTTCTCCAGAAACTGACGAGGGATACGAAGTGTTTGGCTGGGACTGAATTTGAGGGCGACTATATCGCTCGCATATGGTCTAAAGGTATTGTTAGTCTGGATTACTCGGTTCGAATAGGGTAATATGGCGACTTACGAGCGCTGTGGCCGATTCCCTACGACCTCGGCGTCCGAGTTCTGACCCGGATCTTCAGAGTCGGGAGAGAAGAGAAAGGGACTCTCATCATCTTGTAGTTCTGAAGTGTCACCATAGGTGCCACCGGAATCAGAGAAGTCGATCGATGCTAAGTCGATCGATGCTAAGTCGTCGAAAGGCATGCTTGCTGTCTCTGGCAGACAAAACGCGGAATCGTGGTTAGAGAAGATCTGAAGGGAGGAGAAGAGGGAGAGAAGCGAGATTATAAGACGTTTGATGAATCATTACCATGCGCTGGCCGGCATCGGACAAATGCGATGTGGCCACGCAAGCCTAGAAAGCCTCATGCAGAGAAACGCAATGGGGCCAACGGAAGGCAGAAACTTTACCCGGTGACAATTTGAGGGAGTTGCTCGCCCGTTATTTGACCCCATAAATGTGAAACTATACAGTACTGAAGTAAGCCACGTGAGGCTCAGGCGAAGTGTAGAAAGTGACACCAACTGCCCATTTCGCCAGAGTCTATAGACTGGTCACCGGGCATAGCCTTACAGATTGAAGATGGAGCGTTGGGCTCCATGTTTAAACATCCTTGAACGATCCTAATGACCGTAGAAAGTTCCCAGACACTTCTTGGACAGTAAAGTCTCATACATCAGCGGGATTCCCAATTCAAGGTTGTAATTGACGGGAGCCCAGCACCATCGCGACCAAGTCTCCCAAATTTAAACTCTCTCCATGAATCTTCAATGACATTTGACGGATTAAAAGAGCGAGCGGACACTGCATATTGCACCACAGCGTTTACCAAGATCAGACCCGAACATAAATACAAATACCCTCAAGCCCTGTCCAAAACTATCCCCAACCCCAACTAACCACAACAAGACATCGTCGCCTCTTGAGACTTCCAAGAGCGTCCTACTCACAATCTGATACAATTCAATCCACGTGAACGCATAATTCTCTGAGCTCAGGCAATCTCTGCCTGGAATGTGCCTCGGAAGCTTCCTAGAAACCCCAAGTTCCGGAGCCTCTCGATGGAGGCGTCTCTGGAGCTTCGGCCTCCTGAACCTCTGTCTCCGCATTCAAGACTTCAAATTCTTCGGAAGTCGGTGTCACTTATCCAGAGAATGAAGTTAGAGGTACAGTATCAGATGAGCGAGGTGGACCATCACTTACCGTTCGTGGTTGGGAACGTAAACTCCGGGTTTACCGTGACCTGTCCTTCGGAAGTTATCACATAGGCCTTGGGCTTAGGCTTGCAAGAATTTCGGGCTTCGGCTCTTCTTGCAGACCTTTCCGCAAGCTCAATGAAGCGAATTTGATCCCTCTTGATGAGTTTGCCCCCCCTCTCAAACCTCTTATTCCGAAGCCTTTGCAATTCCGCTTCGTCCTTCAACCACTCTTCCTCCTCTTTGGCTCCTCGGATGGCCTCCTCCTCTTCGGCCGCCCTAATGGCCTTCTCCTCGAGTTCCTTCTCAGCCAATGCCTTGGCCTTCGCTTCAGCCTCCTCAGCTTCCTGCTTGGCAATCGCCTCGGCCTTTGCCTCGGCCTCTTTCATAGCCAGCTCTGCGGGTGAAATCCTTTCTCTCACCCTCTCCTCCTCCGACACACTGTTGACGGTCTCGCCAAAGCCTTGGCCCCCGTTCTCGTCGATCTTCTTCTGGTTCTTATACAGTTCTGATCTTTTCAGGAGCACCATGGTTTTCAATAGAGTCCTACTCAGAGTCTCGGGCCGCTCGAGCTCGGCAAGCGTCTCGTCGACTCCCTCCGG